>CM070657.1:8385275-9079502 GCA_036346575.1 Dendrocalamus sinicus
CCCCCAGGTCAGCTGGGGATTGGCCGTACTTGCCGCGACCTACCGCGGCCTGTGCAATGCGTGCTCGAGGACCAAGGCAAACTCGATCCTCACGGGTTGTCCGCTACTACTGCAGCTGTGGTTGTTCGAGCGCTTCAATCTCGAACGACCTTTGCTAGACGACATGAGTTCGTACGGGCCCGACATGTACCTGGGGGGAGACGTCGACTGGCCGACGATGGGTTCTATTTGGTGTCGTCGATGGGTAAGTCATATGTCAATTAGTTATTTCCTTTATACGTACGTAACATCTATTCGTCCTTGCAGGTGCAGTTCACACATGTCCAGGTCACGCGGGCGTATCTGCCCTTTGTTGAGCAGATAGACCGCCTCACGACCGACGACGTGCGTTGGGAGCCGTACTCAGAGGCGGTAGTGGAGGACCATGCTCCCGATGGATTGTCGAGCCTATGCTGGCTCGACCAGGCTTTTTGGCTGACGCGCCGGAAGCTCGTCTATGACATCTTCGTGGAGGACTACTCGTCGCAGTGAGTGATGCAGCAGTTTGGTCTTACCAGGCTGTGCCGGTACCTGTCGGACCTACACTGCCGCCTCCTGTGCACACGTGAGTGCCTGTGTCTTATAAATTTGTACATACTTACTACTTCATTG
This sequence comes from Dendrocalamus sinicus, assembly GCA_036346575.1. Classification (NCBI taxonomy): domain Eukaryota; kingdom Viridiplantae; phylum Streptophyta; class Magnoliopsida; order Poales; family Poaceae; genus Dendrocalamus; species Dendrocalamus sinicus. The sequence continues at coordinate 8,385,927 of CM070657.1, forward strand.
GAAATTACTAACGAAGTGGTCCTACAAGTAAGCACAATAGAAATGGAGTGAAACGCGGCACGGAGTGGACGGTGAAGATGCAGGGGTGGGTTGCGCAGTGGGACGGTGCCCTTGACGATGTGGTTGACGAGGATCGCCCCTACGACAGCACAGAGTACACGGAGTACCTGTGCTGGTACCAGACGCGGACACGTACAAGGCTCGTACATGTCGTGGACCCACCCCCTGCACACCTCCCCACTCCGACAGGCACGTATCCCGCGCACTTTGCGCGGGATACGCACATTGCGGTACGTTACACGTATTTTTGAACATTCCCTACTGGCAATGCTACCTTGGATAATTAACCATTTTATGTCATTTCCTTCAGTCTGACGTGGGTCTTTCGATCGTCACGGAGGCCGAGAGTATGCTGCATAGGCTCGCCGTAGGTGCCGAGGTGGGCCACGAGAAGCACATCAGCGCGTACCGTCGTTTCAAGGAGTGGGGTACACGTGTCGTGCACCTACTATCCTACACGAGGCTACCAGCGGCCTCCACACCCACGCCCAGCACACAGACAGCTCGGCAACCGGTGCCGCCCCGATCGATGTGGCAGTACTCTGGAGGCTCTACGTGGGCATGTCCTCTAGCACCTCATCTGGACGAGGCTGGAGGATCTGCCTGGGGACGGTCTCGTACACCGCCAGGCCAGCTGTTCTCGCGTCCTCCGTACATCCCTAATTTACCCACACAGGGGGTGTACTCGACATATGCCCCTTCTCCAGGCGCGATGACCTTCACTGAGGGTACGTATCGTACAATCTCCGTTTTATCGCAATGTTTTACATCTGAAACTAACGATATTACTTTTGCAGGTTATTTCCAGTCCGAGTCCTATTACGGCCCCACCGTGAGCCCGGATGATGTGGACCAGTACTTCTCTGAGTGGGTCAGGCAGCAGTCTGGGTCTGCACCTCCTGACACAGTAATAGAGGTTCTCTCCGGCAGTGCCCTCCCTGGTGCACCGGAGGGCACACAGCCAGAGGTGCAGCTGACTCCACCAGCTCAGAGGCGGGTGTGACACGCTCCTAATCGTTTTACATTCTCGGAGCGTCGTAACCCGTTACAGCGGAGGACGGCCAAGCGGGGCCGTACGGGAGGACACGGGCGTGGAGACGGGGCAGGGCAGGGTAGCGCCTGATTGTACACCATTGTTTCATGTACTGCTTACTTTTTTTAACGATATGAACTTTTTACTACTGTGTCGTGCTTATACTCCTCGTTACCTACTCATTAACATCAAAATATCACTTACCATCGTATGTATCAATCGTTTTACGGTTAATTGTTCATAAAAAAAATTCCAAAATTATTTACGCACCTACAACATACAATGAACATAAACTTTTATTACAACTTCAGCAGATTTTTTACCAGTTTGAAATTACAAAATTGACAAAATTTAAAACATTCACGGAGGACTACATCCAGTCACTGCCCCATTGGGCGACTGCATGAAAGTCGCCCGACGGGTGGGCGACTAGATCCAGTCGCTCTAGCGTAGGGCGATAGGGATTGTGTCGGGTCCTGGTTGGGTGATAGGCTCCAGCCCCCCCATTGGGCGACTGGAGCTTATTTCTGTAAAAAAAATTTCATCAGGTATATTTCTGTAATTTTGAATAAAAAATGGATTATTCGTAAAAAAATTCGTTGGTTGCATAGGTTTATTAAGCATTGTTCGATTTAGAATAATTTTTTGAGCTTGTCAAGGCAAACATTTTCGAGATTGAAATGTTGGCCTATAAGTGGCACCCCATGGCCTATACACACACCTTTAGGTCCGCTTCTGATGCTCAATTGATCTTCTCAGAGAACTTTTTCAAATCAATGCCGCGATCGAGTTCATTTTTCTTGAATGAATCTTCAAGATATCAAATCGGGACTGAAAAAGCAAAAGAATATACGTAATTCAAAATTAGCGCTGATCTGATCATGCAGTATGAACTTGATTTCTACGAAATTATCACCACTTACATCTTCATTAGGATTTGGGAATTCAATCTTTCTATCAATGCGGCCAGGCCTCAGGAGAGCTTGATCCAATATGCCCATCCTATTTGTCGCCATAAGAACCTTAATTTTGTTTGATGCTTCAAAACTGTCAAGTTAGTTTAGAAGCTCAAAGCATAGTACGCTGAACCTCACTATCACCATTGCCAGATCCTGACTCCATTCTAGCAGATCCAATGGAGTCTATTTCATCCATAAATATAATGGATGGTGCATGCTCCCTGTTGAATCTCAAAAAAACAAAAAAGACATGTCAACTATGCAAGCATCCTTTACACGGAATGATTTCAGAATCCCATAGAAGTAAACAGTAGTAAATGCAACATGAACAAAGAATGTTTACCTAGCCATCACACAGAGTTCACGAACCCTTTGGGAACCCTCTCCAATATACTTCTGAACCAACTTGGAACCTGACAGCAGTCGGTGTGATGAGCAACTGCACGAGCAAGTAATGTTTTTCCTGTACCTGGTGGCCCGTAAAGGACACCCTGAAAAAGAAAGGGTAAATATTTTCCACATAATAATGACTCAATTGATGCCAAACAAAATACAAACTGGTAAACAAACTCTAACCTTTGGCTGGGCAGTTCCAAGACTGTCAAACAGCTCAGGATGCTTAATGGGAAGTTCAACACCTGAAAATTAAGTTGTTAAGCCAGAGAGATAACAATACAACAAAATGTACTGTGCATTAAGTTATTTACCAACCTCTTTGATTTCTTTAATTTGCTGATCAAGACCACCAATCATATCATAAGTAGAATCAGGAACCTTCTCAACCTTCATAAGATTAACCAATGGATCGACTTTGCTGGGCAGGATAAGATGAAGCATATAGCTGTCATTTTTAAGAGCAACTCTTGTTGAAGGCGTGATCTTTGTAATATCGATACTTTTATCGAGATCTACAACATATTTGCCTTCTGGATGCACCTGAAAGGTTTCAATTAATCAGTTAATTACAGTAGGATGACTAGAAAGTCAGAACTCCCATTCAAAACGTACAGGCCAATACATCTGTTCTAATGATACCACACTTAGATATGTGTTTGTGCAAGAATTGCATACATTGAAAATATGATCAACACCAAGCCAGAAATTTCTTATAAATTTATATGTTTGTGTTTCTATTCCATTACTTCGGATTTCTATTCCACTGCCTGGTTTTTCCTAGTTCACATATTATTTTTTTTCAATAGGCAATTTTGGATGTTGCAGAAAGAAAGTGATCATTCATTCTTCCCACACAAAAGTAATGTTCCTTCAAACAAAAAGTAGATAGCCATGATCTGATTAATTGAGGGTTCAACAACAAAACACTGCTCCTCTACTATGACCAAAGCAGGACCGATGTGCACAAAAGGAAATGTACCTTCACTAGAACCTTTGACTTGCCCATAACCTTCACAACCTCACCAACATATGAGCCTGGTTCTTGAAGCAACTGCAACTCTTCGTGCAGCATTCTAACACCGAAATCGCAAGGGAAAAAAAGAGAGTATATGATGATAGAAACTACAAAGGAGTGCAGTTCAGACCAAAAACTCTCTATGACATGTATCTACACAGAAAGGCTAGTAGCCTAGTACTACTTCATCTAACGGCAGAATAAATCCACGGATGCACAACATAGAAATAATGCTAAAAGCTAACATCTTCATACAACATCGTAAAGCTAACCAGGGGAAGCGCATCCCAATCGTCAGCATAAGCAGATTTCCATCTGTTAATTAAAAAAAGAGTTCGATGCCCTATCGAGGTGGGTTTCAATTTGGTAAAGAGACAAAATCCGCATCAGGACAAGCTAAACTAGACATAAGTGTTAGTTAATGAGATCCGCAATTAAAACCACAAACGTAATTCGACCAATTATTGCGCTCGCAACCCAACAGACGATTCAGTGGATCCACAGGCGACAGCAACTTGGGTTGCACAAACTCGACCAGATCAAAACAGGGAATCGATCGTGCGTTCCGGGGATTTGGGCTGGTTTGTGGGGATCGGCAGTGGCAGATCTAGGATTAGAGCACGTCTCAGACTAAATTTAGACCAATTAATAATCTAGCATACCGCAAGCCTAGAACTATATTATGATATAAGGAAAAATATGCCATAAATATATCATTGATATGAAAATTTTGCTTAATGCTCAATACTTAAAGAGTTCAAGTTTTCAACACAAATTACAATAAAGAAAAGATATGAAATCATACAGAATGTAGCGTAATAAAGATACATCAAGTATCTCAAATCCTAAATGGAGATTTGCTCACTAACTTATGCGAATAGCCCACTATTTCCTTATCAATAGTAGGACAAGAACTAGAACCTATAAAGACAACATAAAAAATAAAATAAAATATAGATAAATTCAAAGAGCATGAATATTACATTTGAAATAAACTAACTTACCACTTGCACGAGAAAGTTGTTTCTTGAGTGACCTCATCCCTTAAAAACGCTCTAAAATCTTCTCATCTTTAATACTTACAAACACATCTCGCTCAATATAGCCAAAAAGAACGAGGCTACTTGTATTCTTGTGGACTTGTGGTAAACTGTCATCCATATTTGTATTCGTATTTTTCAACCATTTCAAGACGAATTCAAACTGACTTCTAATATTAGTCGGATTCAAACTCAATCGGATGAGTATAATTACTGTATACTAAAACATGGATACCCTTTTTAGGCCCTATTTAGAACATAGTAACTTTTCAAAAATTTAAAGAGAAACAATTCAATTTAAATGAGAATAAGAAAATCTCACATTCCAAATGGCCATCATATGAAATTCCCGCAAATTTCAGCCTACTGCATCAATTGCCCCAACTTTTTCAGTGGAATTGCCCCAGCTTTTTTAGACGAATTGCCCCTACTTGTTGCTACAACTTGTGAGGTCTTGAGTACACGGCGCAAGCACGCTCTGTTGTGGTGTGGTGGAGTGGGCGTGTGCTCTTAAAGGCCCTATTCTAGAGTGTTATAGTTTTTAGCTTTTAACTATGGCACTGTTAGCTTTTTCTAAGATATTTAATTAAAAAATACAGAAAAAGAATAAAAACACTGTTATATCTCCATGGGTGATTAAAGAAAAAGAAGAAAAGAGGGAAAAAGCTGTGTTAAAAAGTCAACGTGTTCCAAATGACTTTTAGTTTTTAAAAACTAAAAGCTAAAAGCTATTATTATTTAGAACAGGGGCTAAACGGACGGATGCAGATCGGAGGCAAGTTCCCCAAGCAACTAAAATAATCCGCTCCATCCATTTCGTAAGCCTGTTTGTTCTTGCAGCCCACCACATCACTGTCAATGCTTAATAAAATTCACAAGCCAAAATGGGACTCCACATGAGGGAATGTATCCCTGTCTAATCTCAACCTTGGGTGTGTTTGGTTTATGTCCAAACCAATCCTGCCAAAAGTTAGCTAGCCCCAGCAATTTGACCTTTGTTTGTATGGTTGCCAAAATTTTGGCAAACTATGGCTCTGTGGTCATGTCCTTTGTATTTCTTATCAATCTTCAACTAAATTATAGGCAAAAAAAAAATTTGGCTTGGCAGAGTTGTTGTGGGCACCAATCAAACACACCCTAAACCATCCTCCTTCATCTAGCAGAGCAAAGAGATAAAGGCCAAGAGTTTTCATGTCGGCCCAACGCCGCCAATGCCTGTCCTCATCGGTGGTGCCCCAACCTTGTAATGCCCCCGTTTTTAGGAACAAGAACGTCGTTACCTTCCGTAATAGTCCAGGAGTTCAATTACGGACAGAAAAAGTATCATGTTTGCTCATGAACATTTAAAAGGGTTAATCTGATTAAAATAAAGATTTAACAGTCAATTTTAATAGTTTTAAAGGTGTCCAAGCCCAAAACTTACAATCGGAAGAACCAAAGAAAACTCCACAGGAACGCTTGAGTGCGATTGATCCTGTCCTCTGCTGATCTCTGTGTTGGTGGAAAGATAAAGCAAGACTGAGTACAATCAACCATACTCAACAAGTCACATGGGGAAATGCTATATAACTACTTGTCAGGATCTCCAAAAGATGGGAGTATAGGGGTTTTATTAAAGTATCTGTGGATGTAATTTTATTTGTAAACATTTTATTTTTAAACACAAGATAACAAATCATGAACTTCTTAAGGTATTTGGGGTTTTCAAAACTTGATTATCCAACTTCAGTATTTCCAAAATAATTCCAAATCTACTTATGCTTTACTATTGAAATCACCCATTAAACACATCTTCATTTACTGGAAGCACGGCGTATTTGAATAATATTTTATACATGACCTTGTAGAGTTGCCCAACTTTACCCACAAGATTTCTTAACTCCCACGTCTGGGTTCAAGAAAACAATGTTGTTTTACTGCTCAATTCTTTATATAGCCTCCACTCAGTAGGCTTCCCTAATAAGCTTGGGTGACCCCTCAGGTCTACTCAACTTATCTCAGCCCTACTGTTGTGTGGATAACTTCCATATGGTCCCACTTAACCCCTCTCATACGGTCTCACACTTGGCCTCCCGCTGCCCGTGTAGAGGTTCAATCAAATTAGAGCAGCTACTAGACCAGGTTTGACGTATCAACGCTTGTGGTTGGGCGATCACTATGTTTTTTACTCAGCATAAGGGTCTAGTCCTTATATTTTCACTGAAGCAACTTCTACTCAGAAATCCATATTTTAGTGCCCGCGGCACTACCTCCATTCCATATCCAGCAACTTTTCAGCAAAAGCCAAATCATCTTGTAGTATGAGATATTTGAACATCTAATCTACCTTGATCATTTAAATAGTATATTTAGTATTACTAGGGTTTGTCAAGGTGAATATGGCCATTAAATTAAACTGGGCTTTTTCGGGTGGTAAGATATTAACTAATATCATGGCATTCTAAACAATCTTTGTACATAAAATAACAACTTGTAAATAACATAATGAAAGTACTGATAAATAAATAATTAAAAGATTGTAGGATCAATATGATCAAAAACATGTGACTTGCCTTGCTGATCTATGACTTAGGATCAAATCCCTTCTTTTATCTTGTTCTAGAACTCTAGGTTCAAGTCTAGGTTTTGATCTAAAATGCGAATGATTTAGAGTTGTTTTTCTTGAGCAAGTTACTATAGTTGGTGTCTAATGATGTTTACGTATCTATTCCATGGATTCAATCTAAAAAAACACCAAAAGATTTATATATGCCTTGCCCTAGAAACTATTAGGGAAATCGGTACTACCGCTCGACGAGCGTGGTACTACCGCATCCTGGTGCTACCACAGCTTAAATGTTGGTACTTCTGATTCTCCTAATAAAATAGCCATATCATTCCATTTCTTTTCAAACCTATGTTTGTTTGATCTCTACCTTATCCTTGATTTTTTTGTCCTTGTTTAAAGATGCCTAGGACAAGAAATGCTAGTCGCAAAATTTATGCCAGAACACATCTTCTCCCAAGCCTTCGGGACAAGCTTCCTCTCATCAAGGTCCTCCTTCATCTCCAATTCCCTCTCAGCCTGCTCAAGATTCTGCTCAGAAGCTTAGAGAAGATATATAGATGCAAAGCGATTGCCTCTGAGTCTGAGACCAAGTCAGCCCAGCAAGAGAGCTCTCCTCTTGAATCAGATGAGGAGATGCCTTAGTGAGAAGAGCCTCAGATAGACCTCAGAAAAATCACAGCTGAGGAGTATGCTATCTTGCTTCACAGAAGTCAGTATGTGCTCTCCAACAACTCCGTCAATCCAAGGTTTCACACCAAGTTTTAGGAACAAGTGCATGAGCAATTGTGTGGTCCAATTAGGGTCCAATTAGGTAGTTTGCTAACAACAAGTATGTTGATTGGGACCACCTTAGCCAAATTGACAAATATGATTGCACATATAGGCTATTTCAAAGAGCTGGTATTCAGAATCTAGTGGCTCTAAAATGTGATTACAATGATGATATCATTAGACAGTTTTATGCCACTCTGTACATCTCTCCAGACTTCATGCATGTGGGTTGGATGACTGGACCCCGGTACCTAGGCAACAAAAAACATAAGTTTGAGCTAGCCCTCAGGACAGAGTCCAGTGCATATGAAAAGGTATATGGCAGGCTTGCACTCGAGCTCCCTGCTATAACTACATACTATGATCAAAATGTTAGATATGTACCAGGCAAGCTCAGTGACCCCCCATTCCTAGCCTAGTCAACTGGATCATCAAACATATCATTCTTCCCAAAAGTGGGAATTATGATGCTATTAGAGGTCATGCATGGAACTTAATCAACTAGGTTATGCAAGGCCGAAAATTTGATGTGGTTGATCTTATAATCCGGGAGATTGTGTCTTCCAAGAATGATAGGGTCAGGAGAATCAATTATGCTCCATATATCATGGTTTTGATCCTTAGGAAGATTGAGTACCATGGAGGTTTGGGCTCAATGCATAAGCCCTATAAGCTAAGAGCAGAACCTCCCATCCCTCAATTTCCCCGTCCTAGAGCTCAACAAGAAGAGGCTACATCTGCACCACAAGGAGAAGAAGAGGTTACATTTTCTTAGATATATTCTGTCGTGCTGAGGATAGATGAACAATAGACACAGACTACTACTCATCTCGCTTCTCTGACTACCACCGTCTCTTCTCTTGGGGACAGGGTGTCCTCACTTGAGTATGTAGTGACTCGCCCTCCTTCTCTAGTCAGATGCGGGCATCATCGCCAGTGTGACCCCTCTCCTCAAGGACCCCAAGAGAAAACTTTTTGGTCCTTTGATGCGAAAGGGGGAGAAGAAGCTCAAGAAAGGGAAAAGAATGAAGATTGATGAGGCCTACTATCTATTACTATTTACTATAGTTGAATATGTATATTCAAATATGTGATGAAATGAACATGTGCATGGTTTGTTATCTTTTGTGTTATGAACATGCTTCTTATATGCTTAATGCTATGCCTATGTTGAATTTGAAAGTGTCGTCATATTATAAAATGCCTTTTGTGCTCAGTTGCTATCTTATTACATTTATCTATTCCCCCAAGTTCAACAAACAAAGAAAACTCCGCCAAAATTTCTTTTAAAACCTTACATGTGCTTGCGAGAATTCTCCAAAATTCATTTAAGAAAATTGCAAGACTAAATTATTCTAAAAGTCACAAAACAATATACAATTTGTTTTCAAATAATTGGAATATTCAAAAATCTTATTCTTCTCACAAAATATTTATGTTGTCATCATTTATCAAAAACGAGGAGATGAAAGCATCTAGGCCCCTAAAATGGTTTTGGTAATTAATAACATTATGTAAATATGGGATGTAACACCCCGCCCACTCTCTGGGCCAAGATGCTACCACCTCTGCAACTCTTACCATTTCAACAACACTAGAAGAATTTAAAAGCCAACACTAAATTTATTTATTGTGCTGCGTTCAGTTACATTATAGCATTCTTAGTAGTTTCTCTAGCCTAGTAGCAGCTAAAGTACACTGACAAAAGTGATACAAGAGTGCTGCTGGTTCGTGCCAGTTATCCATGTGCTACTCCCGCCCGTGCATGTCGTCCTCAACGGTCACCTAAAAACATCAACAAAACAAGGCTGAGTCCACCGACACAGCAAGTACAAAGCAAAACAGCAAATAACAGGTTCATTCATTAGTCCATAATCATTCCAGTTTCATTAACCACTTTTCCATTTAGCCCTTTCCAAGTTCCGAAGAACCATTCATCATGCACACGCACCATTTCAAGATCCGATGAACTATTACTCATGCACATGCACTTTACTCTTATCTCTTTAGGTTCTCATCAACCGTCCATTATGCATATACCCATGCACATGCTCATGCACTTCTTTCTCAACTCTTTAGCCTATACCGGTACAGCAGAGTGTGCACCCGTCGATGCCCACACAGGCCCGCCCTGTTTCATGCGGGGACCTCAATCCCGTCCTGTTTCATACGGGGACCACAGTTGCCCGTAACTCTCATACGGGGACCCAGCTCCACTCCCGTGGAGCGTCCACTCAACGTGGACCAACTTTCTCTACTTTTCGTGACATGCATGCAATGCGAGATCAGTTATGCATATCAACATGCCATGTCCCAAACGTTCATCATTCATCATTTCCCACTATGCATTTCGAAATTATTTGACTTACCCCAACATGGTAAGTCGTGCATCATCTAGAAATAGTAGACTTACCCCAACATGGTAAGCAGGACATTGTCCGGAAATTTGTAAACTTACCTCAACATGATAAGCAGTGTATCAATTATTCAATTTTAACCGAAATCACTACCCGAATTCACCGCTTTACAATGCACTTGCCTGGTTATCCTCGGGGATGACGCGTGGACGGCTCCGACCCGGGACCTCCACCTGCGCATAAGTCAACCCGACTCAACGGCAAAACGGAACCAGAGCGTAAACGGGTATCGACGATTCTACGCGTTGACTCGACTCGGCGTAAAATGCACAGGGTCAACGTCCTGTCACGCAGGAACACCCTTTTTTTTCTCCTCTTTTCTTTTCTTTTCTTTTCTTTCTCCTATTTTCTTTTCTCTCTTTTCTTCTTTCTTTCCTTTTCTTCCTTTCTCTTCCTTTTCTTTCTTTCCTTTCTTTTTCTTTCCTTCTCTTTTTCCTTCCTTTTCTCACCTACCCGGCCGGCCTCCCTATTTCCCCTTTTCTTTTTTCTTTTCCTCTTGGCCGAATGGCCTCACATCTCCCCTGCCACTGTCTCTCTCCCCATTTCAACCTGGCCGAATGGGGCCTCCTCCCCCCTCACCGGCCTCGCCTAGGGCGACGCGCGGCCGGGCCCCGACGCCGGCGGCCCCTCCGCCGCCCCCCTCCTACCTTCCTCTCCTCCCCCACTCTCTCTCCCTCTCTCTCTCTCTCTCTCTCTCCGTCGGCCTGGCCCAGGGTGGCGCTGTGGCGCATGGCCGACTCGCCGTCCCACCGCCGGCAGCCCCTCCGCCGGCCTTCGCCTCCGTTTGCCTCCCCTCTCCCTCTCAGTGGCTAGCGGCGCGGAGGGCCTCGGCCCGTGGATCTGGGGCGCTGTCGGCGGCTCCTCCCCAAACCGGCCGCCTCCACGGCATCGGCGTCTCCCCCACCGGCCCTCTGCTCCTCCCCGCCGTTTCCCCCTCTACTGTGCCTCGGGTCCAAGCCGGACCCGTGCCCTCCCCTTGCGGCGCGGTTGCGGTAGGGCGCTGCTCGGCCGGCTCGGCCAACGGCCGTCAGCCGCCTCCTCCGCCCTCGGATATACCGGCCACGGCATCACTGCCGGCTGGTGCCCTGCACCACCTCAACTCCACGGCTCACCGGCCCTAGTTCTACACCGGCCGGCCTCTCTATGTAAATGCTTGCTATTCCTCTACTATGCGTATGGTCGGAGAGGCTCACCTCACTTGGCTCGGGTTCCCCGTGGTTGTGGACTTCTCCGGGTTGTTGTCGATGGTGTCGCCCTCGCTCCCGCCGTCCTCTTGCCGTCATGGCCGGCTGCTCCCTTGCATCTCCTCTTCGGCTCTTCTCTTCTCTGTGGTGAGCTTGGAGGATGAGCTTGTTTTGGCTCCTTGGTTTGGCTGTGAGAATGAATGGTAGGTGTGCTTCGGTTGGCTTTGTTCTTACCTTGAGGAGAGAATGAGAAAATGGGCTTGGCTGGTTGAGGTTAAGCTTATATGAGCATGATTGGGGCTACCTTGCATTTGGGAAATGTCCGGCATGCCCTCCCATTCCTCTCTCATATAAATTAACGCTCAGGGGCATTATGGTCCAAGGGGTTCTATTGCAGCGGTAAGTCGGTAAAAGGTAAGATGAATTTTGTCGGATGATGAATACCCACGTCGCGAGACGGTGCCGACTGTCCCTGGGCAGTCCGGGAACCTCTGAGAGTGCTACCCGGCTCTCTAGACGGTGCCGACTACCCCGGGGTGGTCTGGTAACCTCTGCGAGTGATAAACATTCGACATGTTAAAAGTCGATGGGTCTGACGGCAAAAACCCTTAATCACGGTCATTTTCCTTTATGCATAATTGGGGTATTACATGGGACTAACATGTTTATTGAATGTTTGAAAGGTTTACATCCAATGACGAATGTGAGATGCCTGCTAAGGATCAAGATGAGGATCAATGTGGTTCAAGACAAAGGTAAAGTAGTCTAGGATTGCTTTTTGATTTTACCGGTCTTATGAGAGAGGGTGAAAAACTGAATTATATGATAAATATCGTACCATTAAGAGGGATCATGGCTAGTAGTTTGATAGCATGTTCTTGTGCCATTTGGACCATTTTAGGATGATGCATGCATATAAAATTAAAATTGATAACTAACTATGCATTGTTAGGAATATCGAAAGTATCGGAGTGAAATAGATGGTACTTCTGCAAACTGAAAGTTCCAAGAAAACAAACGGTACATTTTTCCAGAGAGAACTCGAATAATCACTTTACTTCCCTAGAAAACGGAAGTATCGCAGTTTTAACAGTAGAACTACCGGTGAGTGGAAGGACTAGAACTCTTGAGTGGTACTACCGATATTCGAAAGTTCTGAAAATCTAAGCGATATGTTTTTTCCAGAGAGTGCCAAGTTTTGGACTCAAGACAAATGGAAGTACCACTCTAGAAAATGGAACTACCAAAAATTAGAACTACCACGATTACAATGGTGGTAGTACCACGTCGACTTTCAATGGCTAGTTCAGAAGCTCTGATATAGCCGTTGCTGTTATGTCAGAGCAGGTGCGGTAGTTTCACAATTTATACAGCGGTACTACTGCTCGCCCTGATTTTTCAAAATTGTTTTATGCAATAGCTATATTTGGTTGGTGGGGGTATAAATACTTCCCCACCTACTTAAGGAAAAAAGTAAGAGACTCCATTGAACATTCTTGAGCATTGAGCATTCACCCTGCACCTCTATTTCATCTTGTGTATTCATTTGAGGTAATTGAGCCAAATCAAGTGCATTTTATCTCCAGATTGATCCTTTGCCACTTGGTTGCTGTCAAGCGAAACTGTGATTTATTACTCTTGATACTTACGGCACCTAGATGGTTTAGTGGGAGATTGCGAGGTGACCTCTTCAAAAAGACTATGAAGTGGTCCAGTGCCGAATTGTGAGTGGTTTCGTGTCCACCATCTCCGAAGTGGAGGAAGGACAACTACTAGTGGATTGAGGAGTTGAGGCTTAATTTGTGGAGCTAGTCCAAATCGCTTGGGCTTTTCTCAACATGGATTAGGAAAAATAGGCAAGTTTTCGAGCACCACGGTAAAACATCGTGTGTCAGTTGGTTCATTTCTTGACTCCTCTTTGCACTTGTATTTCTAGTATATTGTGATCTTTGTGATTGTCATATTTGCTTGTGCTAAATTTATAGTCATAAAGAATTGTGCTTGTGGTGATTTAAGCAAACTAGAATTGTGTAGTTTTAAATTGCTCTAAAAATCTAGCCTAACTATATATTGTGGAAATCTTTTTAGAAGGCTAGAATTTTTAGAACCTCCTCTTCACCCCCTAATCGGTTTTCCTTGATCCTACAGCCGTGCGATCGCTCATTTCTTCCTTTGACATTGACTACTGCAATCACTCCTGTCTATTCGTTGCTTCCATTTCTTCACTAACCCCATTGTAAGTCATTGGTGCAACCAATCGACATTTATATTGTTGTGTTTATTTTGAAGTATATTTTGGTAAGATCTGTTCATGGCAACCCGCCTCGATGTTGGGATGGACTCGATCCCAGATTTTTGACTCTTAGGCCTGGCCCAAATCCCAAAAACCCGATGACAGCGGTAAAATAAATTAATAGCAATGTTTTATTCCAACAAAATGAACTAAATAATAACATTTTATTCCAAAAATAAAATAATAGTATTTTATTCTAAAAAGGGATTTTTGGGTTATTTTGGGCTTCGGGCCTGGCCTTTGTTGGGCTAGGCCAAGCTCGGAAGTGCCCATTCATGGTCTCCCTCTTTGTAATATCTCTCACAACAAGCCAGAATTCAAAAGCCATACACCACAAGCCATAAGCCACAGCCTAAAAGAATCCACACGTACATTTTGCACGCTGTTAGTTCTAAGCACAACATCATTCATAGTTTGTGAATTTTGTCTCCTAGTAAAATTTGGAGTTAAAATATTTCCAATAAAGTCAAGTTGCAAAAGGATTCTATTCTAGATAGACTCTGAAGTCATACACTCATTGTTAACAATGACATGTCGTGACATGGATAGGGAATGACAGTGTTGTGATATTGACAAGGGGTTTCTGCTTGCATCGTTGCATGCTATTCTTTTCCATATAAGCTCTATCATTTCTACTCAGCACACCAACGAGTATAGTACATACAGGCATACATAGGCTGCAATGGCAGATTGGGTAATGTGCTACCTTCAACCCCTTAACTAGTAGGCCAAGATGGACGATGACCGCCAACATGCCGCAATCGGTCAACATAGTCTCTAGAAGCCACTCAATTTAGTGGTGGACCTACCGGGGGGTCAGGGGGTTGGCACCCACCCTAACTCCGCCCGATAGGAAGGTACACCCCTAGCCCCCCTACCTCTGGCAGGGGTGCCACCAACCACTGGCCACCGCGAATCTACCATGTGCCACCAAAATTTATGAAGCCATGGTGCCATGCAACTGGGCCAACAACATTGCAGGTTTGCAGCATATAGCCAGAGGGCAAACTGGCAAAAGGCCGAAGCGGTAAAGCCCACCAAAACAGCAAAATAATCAGCCTAGATGACCACATGGCAGATTGAAAGCATTTAGGCCCCTAAAATTGGTTTTGGTAATTAATGGCATTATGTGAATATGGGACTAACATGTGTATTGAGTATTTGAAAGGTTTAGTCTCGATGACAAATATGAGATGCATGCTAAGGGTCAACATGAAGATCAATGTGGTTCAAGACAAAGGTATAAGTAGTCTATGATCCCTTTTTGATTTTATCAGTCTTAGGAGAAAGGTTGGAAGACTAGATTATAGGTTAAATGCCATACTACTAAGAGGGATCATGGTTAGTAACTTGATAGCATATTATTGTTCCACTGGATCAATTTAGGATCATGCATATACTTAAAACTAAAATTAAAAGCCAAATTGTGCACTGTTAGGATTTAGAAGTACCGACATGTACACAGTGGAACTTCTACTAAATGGAAGTTCCGGGATTCTTGGCGGGTATATTTTTTTCCAGAGAGCACGCACTGAAAACACTTCATCTCTTGGAAATCGGAAGTAATGAGATTTGAACAACAGAACTTCCGCTAGGATGGAACTTCCCAAATCCAGAAGCTCCAAAAATTCGAGCAGTATATTTTTTCTAGAGAGCAACCCTTGAAAAACTTGATCTCATAAAAATCGGAAGTACAACACCAAAACTTCAGAACTACTGATAAATCGAAACTACCACGATTTCAACAATGGTAGTATCACACCGACTTTTAACGGCTAGTTCTGATGCTCTGAGATAGCCGTTACTGTTGCTACAGTAAAGGTGTGGTAGTTCCGCAAATTGCATGGCAGTACTTCCGCTCGTCCTGATTTTTCAGGATTGTCTTATGCAATGGCTATATTTGGTTGGTGGGGGTATAAATACTCCCCTACCTACTCAAGGACAAAAGAAGAGACTCCATTGAATATCCTTGAACATTGGGCATCCTCTCCACACCTCTATTTCACATTGTGCAATTACTTCTAGATTTATCCTTTGGCACTTGATCACCGTCAAGTGAATCTATAGTTTATTACTCTTGGTGCTTGCCAACACCTAGACGGCTTGATGGGAGTTCACGAGGTGACTTCTTTAAGAAGATTATGAAGAAACCCAACACCGATTTGTGAGTGGTTTGGTGTCCACCATCTCCAGAGCGGAGGAAGGTCAACCACTAGAGAGTTGAGGAGTTGAGCCTTAATTTGTGGAGCTAGTTTAAGTCCCTTGGGCTTTCCTCAACATGGATTAGGGGAAACCGGCAAGTTTCTGAACATCACAGTAAAACATCGTGTGTTAATTAGTTTCTCTTGACTTTTATTTCCACACTTGTATTTCCATCATATTGTGATCTTTGTTATTGTCATATTTACTTATGCTAGATTTATAGTTGTATAGAGTTGTGCATGTGGTGCCTTAGACATTCTAGCATTGCGTAGGTTTGAATTGCTTTCAGATTTTGCTAGACCATAAATTGTGGTAATCGTTTTAAAAGGCAAGAACTTTTAGATGCTCATATTCACCCCCCTCTAGTCAGTTATCCTTGATCCTACACAAATCCAATTTGGCATCGTAGTAACATCAAGCATTCAAGCCTAGCTACAACAAATAAATTTCATCCCCTTCTCCTCCTCGCCTCCTGTGCTTGTGTGGTTTTGTGATGGGAGAATTGGGTTGGAGACGGGTGGGCTGAGTCACGCAGCGCTTGCGGCGGTCAAGTGGTGTGGTGGGCCTGTGGGCCAACGTGGCGTCGGTGCCTGCCCGGTGGCCAGTGGTGGGGACGCCTAGCGCTAGATCTGGAGGCCTGGATCCGCCTAAGGAAAGGAAGGGAGCCCAGAGGCCAGAGCCACCTGCCGCAAGGCACCAGGTGTCCCGTCGGCGCAGAAAGGTTGAGCCACTGATGGTGCCAAATCTAGAGCGGGAGAGCTAGCCTAAAGAGGAGTCGTCGCCTCACTAACACCAAGAGGGAGCAAGCTAGCCAGGGCCCACTGACCTAGGGAGGTAGGGGGCCACCGGCCGCTCAGCCCATCGACACCATGTGAGGCTGTGAGGGAGGCAAGGAGGGAAGCCTCCAATCTGAGGCTGGGAGGGGACCAGGGGAGCCAAGAAGGGATTTGCCACACTGGAGGGAGTGTGCAACGTTGGAGCCTGGAGGAGCCAAGCCTGCCAAGGAGCTGATCTGTGGCTATCTGCCTGAGAGAGACCAGAAGAAAAAAGTGGAAATGAAGATTATGGACCGTGGTTGTGGCTGTGGAATGAAATCCATTGGTTATTATGTGGTAAGTGGCTGTGGACTGTGGTGTGGTGGTCGGCTAACCTGCTTGGTTAGATGCCACATGCCAGATGGTCTCCTCCTTTATGTTATTATGTACAATATATTCACTTCAACGCTTCACTATTCAGCAATATTCATGTATTAATTGTTCTGGACACTTGACAGCAATACGAATTCATGGTGTGGACTCAACTGTGAGGGCCTAACTGCCTCAGTGGGGTTGTCGACTGCAGCTTTGCATTAGTAGGTATAAAACACAAATATACTTTCAATTAGCGTAATTGTGATTAATATGGTATTTTAGTTTCATATGTTGTCATTTATCGATTTGTAGAGTTGCAATTCCTGATTTCGTCACTAAGTTTGCTAATTTTTGTGTACAGATAGCTGCTTACATATATTTACAGCCTTTGGGAGGCACATTACCTATTACCGAGGTACACTATTCGATATATTTTGTATTTTTACTATGTCGTTCTTCTAATTATGTATAATTTTACATTACAAAAGATACTTTAATTTATATTTAGTTTGTTTATCTTATGTTAGTCATGTCTAGCACTCCCCTAAAATTTTGTTCTTGGTCCGCCATTGCCTTGATTCTTGTGGTATCTTCATGTTACTCAATACCCTTGTTCTCACGCACTAGCTGACCACAAGCACGGCCGCTCCCTGTAGGATCCCAGCCATGCCGAGCACATCTTCTTCACCTTCCTCCTCTGGCTGCACGGCACGATGTTCGCGACGATGTCAATGGTCGTCTGGGAGTTCCCCTAGGTCGCGGCCGTGTCCAAGGCTTTCTGCAACTACTTGCTTGGAGGTCTCTTAAGCCTCCAACTCCATAATGGGTGCTCCATTCTGAACACGAACTTAAACAATCAGTATTTTCAGCATACAAACCTACAAGAATTTTTAGCACATATAGCATATTTTGCACCCATATTTGCAAAAATAGCCATATGCATGTAGAAATGACAAAAATGGCACTACTGCCGCCCGGTCACCGGGCGGCAGCGCCTTGCAGCTGACACGTACACTACCAGAGCTCGGCCATCGTGTGGAGGTGCATCTGCCTGGCTAGCATGCAGCAAGTGGCTTGCCGCCCCTCCACCATATTGCACAATTAGGTCAACTGTATTGGAAGGCTACTCATAAAATTTTGTAAATTTGGAGCTCATTTGCTATATATAAAAACTCCTACAAATATTATAATTCTACTAATTTTTTAGCAATACTCAGAGTGAATAAAATTGTCAAAAATTACACAATGAAGTACATTATTTTAGGAGACTGTACATAAAATTCTGTAATTTTTCAAGCTCATTTGCTATATTAAAAAATTTGAACAAATATTACATATAAAATACTAATTTATGTAGGTAATTAAGCCAGCTAATTAGTCAGCTTAATTACTTGCCGTATGGTGGAGGGGCGGCAGGCCACCTACCGCATGGTGGCCGGGTGGTAGGCACGTATGGTGGAGGCAGGCCCGTACATTAGCAGGAGCAGGGTGGGCAACTGTTCAGGGCCCCCAAAATTACAGGGCCTCCAAATTTACACTAAGTAGTAATTAGCAATAGTTAATCCTTGAATAGAAAAACTAAGATGCGGCCAGACCTGCAATCACTGATTTGTTAATTGGAGTATTGGCCCAACGTAAGGCCCATGGCCATCCGCCATGCCCACCAGCCTGCTTGGGTCCTTGACTCCTTGGCTTCCCATGCGTACAGAGAATTGGCCGGCGACGTTTCATTTTCCCCGTGCCGCAAAGCAGATTCTCGCGCTGCTGCTAGGACTGCGCTACGCTTCTATGACATAAGGTCAGTTTGTTGCTTGAGTACTACTTTTATTGTTTTAGCATTAAGATTTGATATGTTCTTACTTCTTAGTAGTGTAAGAACAACGCATATTTTGAAGTTTTATAATTAAGTAAAAGTATGCTTTCGTTATATTATTTTCTCGAATTTTAGGACCACATCACGCGTTTCGTTCAGGGTCCTCCAAATCGTAGGTGCGGCCCTGGGTGGAGGGGTGGCAGGCCACCTACCGCATGGTGGCCAGGTGGTAGGCACACGGCCACATGGTGGCTGGGCTTTAATAGTGTACATGTCAGCTACAGGGCATTGCCGCCCGGTGACCAGGTGGCAGAAATGCCATTTTTGTTATTCCCACACGCATACGACTATTTTTGCAAATACAGGTGCAAAACACTCTATATATGCTAAAAACTCAACCTACAAGGGCCAAAACAAAATCCAAATAGGGCTCGACAGAAGCACGTTAGGGACATAGCAGCAAAGCCCACAAACTCTGATGTTAGCGTTAAGGCCATTGTAGCCCAAAGTAAAATCAGCCTAGGCCTATGTCCAATTGTCCATCACAGTGAGTCCTACTGAGGCCGGAGGCGGAGATGGCCATACGGTGTGCGCTAACAGGTACAGGGGATAACCAGAGAAGAAGGTGGAAGGAGTCTGAAGATCATCCTAAAAAGTAGTCTAGTGCTCTAACACCACTGTGTTTTAGCTTTCACAGGGCAGCTCTACCCTGCTCATTCGCACTATACTTTCATATTTTTTTAACTAACTATACTTCATATATGTTACTGTAGTAAATTTGAGTGTCACATTTAAGTTCACATGTTAGCGGTATCCAAACAAACCAATGGGCTTATACCCTAAAACAAAAATGGGCTTATTATTGGTATTTCATTTGCAAATTCCTTTAGGAATCCAAATTAGAAATTCAAACTAAATTGCAAACCAAAGAAAAAGTTTAAACTCAACTCAATTTCCCTCGAAGGCCATGGGTCGATTCTCGCCATCGGCCCAATCCATGCACCTATTTTCTCCCCATGTTGCAGCCAAGCCAACCGACCCACTCCACGCATGACGCAGCCCACGCTCGCATGCCACACGTATAGGATCAAAGATAACTGACAAGAGGGGGTGAAAAGGAGGTTCTAAAAATTCTTCGCTCTAAGTTCAACAATTATGAGCACAATAAGCAATATATAAACCTACCACAAGTCAAGAGCGAGTTCTCTAAACTTTCTACGACACCACAAGGATATGTCTCTATCAAATACAATTCTTAGCTACATAAGATAATAAATTAAATCAATTTAATAGCTAAGAATGTAAATACGAAAGGGTATAGACAAGAGATAACCACAATTGGATATATGCAATATTTTCCTGTGGTATCAAAGGCTTCCTGGCCTTCACTAGTCCATGTTGAGGTAAGTCCAAATTAATTGGATCGGTTTCACGAATTAAACCTAAAAACCCCAATTCACTAGGGTTGCTCTTCTTCCACTCCGGAGATGGTGAGCATCAAACCACTCACAATCGGCGTCAAAACTCTTCATAACCTTCTTTGAAGAGATCACCGCACAACCTTCTCTCAAACCATCTAGGTGCTGGTAAACACCAAGAGTAATAAATCACAATATTTTCTTAAGGAGAAACAGGTGCCAAAATGATCAACAAATGGTTCAATGCACTTCAATGCTCTCAACCACTAAAAAATATGACATATGAGCAAATGAGTGTAGAAGAGTGCACAAAAGGCTCAAGTGTATTCAATGGGGTCCAAAGTTATATTCATGGTACTAGTGAGGGGGTATATAGCTCCCAACCATAAATTCGACCATTTGGGAGCAAATCCCAGAAAAAATAGTAGGTGTGGTACTACCGCACCTACTGTTTAACGACTATTTTGTATGTAATTAATGCATCTAAACTAGTCATTGAACTATCGGTGTGGTACTACCGCCAAATAAAATTGGTACTACCGTACAGCGGTAGTACTGTATGGTGAAAGCGGTATTACCAATTTCCAGAGCATCAAGAATTATCCAAAAAGATGCTCTTTGGAAAAACGTACCGTAGGAAAATCTAGTACTACCATCGGCTGGTAGTACCACTCCATAATGGTGGTATTACTATCGACTGGTAGTACGGCACCTGCACAGGGTGCTACCAATTTTCCTGATAATTGCTTTCAAAGATGGTTCAAGATACATGCATGACCTTTTGTTGATAAAAGTAGCACAAATTAAATCCACAAACAACTAGCCATGATCCCCCTTTATAGTATGGTATCTAATCTACAAATCCAATCTTTTCTCCAAACACCAAGACTGGGAAAATTAAAAAGAGATCCTAAAGCTAAATTTCACCTTTGTCTTGCGCCATGTTGATCCTTCATTGTTTTGCATGCCATTATTGCGTTTTCATCCATAATCCAAGACTAATACCTTATAAGATATCTTAGTGCACATGTTAGTCCCATACTCAATATTGTCATTAATTACCAAAACCAAAATTTAGAGGCCTAGATGCTTTCAATCTCCCACTTTTTGGTAATTGATGACAACTTAAATAATGCAAAGGAAATTTAGAGAATTTTTGAAAATATACAAGAGTTGTATTTTCTTATTTTTGACTTTTGAATGCAAATAATTCTTTGAGAGAGGCTCAAAAGAATATGACGAATTAGTTGCATCCAAGAGGCGATCAACAAATAGAGAAAGCTCCCCCTAAATATGTACATATAAAAATTTGAATTGATTTCCATGCACAAGTTTAGATTTTAAAATTTTGGCAAAGTTTCCTTCATTTGTTGAAATTCGAGGAACTATTTCAAATATGACAAGCATGAGAGCATAAACATGGTGAGCATGATGAACAAGATTAACATAGTCAACTAACCATAACATTGAAGCAACAAGTTCATAAGTGTCGGAACCCGAAGCGGCAACCCCAGGATCCTCTGTGTAAATCGCACTAGTCCAGATCAGCTAGTGCACACAGCGGATAACAAAGATCAATATCACACATAATGGCAATATTATTAAACTATCAAGTACGGCCTTATGGCCAACGTTTACATCATCGCACATTGGCAAATATTATTAACTGCAAAAGAAACTGCGGAAGAAAACTGAAAAAGGCAAAGCCCAAGTCCGCCCACAGGCAAACGACTGCAAGACGTGTCCTACTCGTCCTGGTCCTCACTGTAACTGTCGTAGTCCTCCTCTGTGATGAGATAGCAAGGGTGAGTACAAACTTGTACTCCGCAAGTCACACAGTAAATGCATTATAATGATTAAGGCCACAAAGAAAGGCATATAGGGTTAGTTGTGCAGAAAACAACATTGTTGTTTAAAAGAATACAATAAATAGATTGAAACAGCTGAATTTAATACAATAAGTAGGAACAATAAATGCAATTAATACTGTTAGTGCAGGCTCCGACCAAACACTAACCTATCCACGGGCATCCCACCCGGACCATCTTTAAAAACACAATCTCACGTGGCTCTGACCACAAAGTTTCATAAATTATTTTAAAACCAAAGTCTAATCCAAGAAAAACTTTACTCAGCATGCCCATAACCGTGGGCACGGCTATCCAGGATAGATTATACACTCTGCAGAGGTTGTACAGCTTTACCCACAAGACACGATCATCCCTTTGTACCATTAGATTACACACTTAGGTGTGCGGTTAGGAGTCGTGACAAAGCCTTTACAATGCAAAGCTTTCAACCTGGCCAAGCCAACACTAAGGTTTCGCCCCAGTAAGGAATCCACCAGACCGGGACCCCCTCTTGAGCCGAGTGAGATTTCTCATGGCCTATGCCACGCTAACTTTCAACCTACGAAATGGCTCAGGTTGGGACCCGCAAATTATTCAGCCAGGGCTGTCCCACACCAGCCTTGTGGTAGTACATTAGGGCTTTGCAACAGTAGCACACAGATGGTCCTTAATTGACTTAGGCTCAACCACATACCCCATGTGCCCGACAATCAACATTGTGTCTCCGAACAACAGTGCATGCCTGCACCCACCACCTAACCATTAGCCTAAGTCTAAACCAGATTTTATATTTTATTTTGAAAATATTCCATAGTCCTTCTTGACTCACCGAAGTCAAGAATACAGTTCAAAAGCTTATCATTTTATGTGTAAAGACTCGTCATTTTATGTGAAAAGGTATCCCAAAACTAAGATCATCTCTAAGCAGGTCTAAGCAATTGTTGTAAAATTCTCTAGCCAATATTAGTGTACCAACTAGAGTTTGATTCCTAGGGTGACAAGGTATATGGATTTGCAATCTCAAAGGAGGTATTAACAAACAGGTACTAACTAAAGTTAAAACTGAATTGAAATATTTTGAATAAAATTATGCATGCAATATAATTTAAATCAACATAATTATTTGCAAACTGGGATCAACATGATCAAGGGGTGTGACTTGCCTTGCTCCTCGAGTGGGTGTGCTTCGTCGTCATAGAATTATCTGGAATCGTCGCAGTCTACATGCGAAAAGAACTCAAATAAAATCCAAATAAATTCAAATGAACTCCAAAATTACATTTATGGAAAAAATTGAATAGAGGGGAATTTTTGAAAAATTTAGAAATTTGAATGGACTAAATCGGAGTTAGGATGGAGGAGAACGGGCTCTGGGAAGTTTAAATTCAGAGAAAAGAAAAAGATGGATTTTCTGGAATTATTTTTCTAAAGGAAATTGGGATTATGACGTCAGCTGGCGTCAGCTGGCGTCAGCCCTGGGAAGGACCGACTGACAGGTGGGCCCGGTCCATGTGGACCGGGTCCACGGACCGCGGTGGAGGCCGAGGTGGCAGGGGGCTGGCGTGTGGTGGCCGGCGCTTGCATGGCACCCACGTGGCGGCCACGTCGGCTGCCACCTCACCCCCGGTGCTGACGTGGCGAGGCACCGGTGAGGAGAGCCTGGGCACAGCGGTGGCGGCGGGGCTCCGATGGCTGGCAGTGAGCGGCGATGGGTGCAATAGAGAGAGGGAGACGCAAGGAGTCTTCCTCACCTGCGGGCAGAGGTCCGGTGTGCATGGAGGCGGCCGGCGGCGAGAAGGGCGACGAAGGTGGTTCGGGACTTCGACGCGGTTGCGCTCCGGCGGTGGAAGAGTTCGGCCGAGGGGCTGAGGAGCTTCGCACGGACATGGTGAATCTCGTGGAGGTGGTGGCGGGCCCTGGGGAGGTCCGAGGTGGCGGCGATCGCTTGCCGGAGAGCGGCGGGGCTCGGAGAGAGCGAGGGCATGGTGGCGGGGCGCTACGGTGCTTGGGAGAGGGAAAAGGGAGCGGGGAGAGGTGGTGCAGAGAGAGGGGAGGCCGGGAGGGGCTTTTATAAGGGTCGGGGAGGGGAAGCTGGCGGGGATTTCTCGCCAGAGATGGCGGGCAGCAGAAAGGAAGGAGAGGGGAAGGAAGGAAAAGGGGGCGCGGAAGGAAAGAAGGGGCGCGGGATTAAGGGATTTGTCCCAGGCGGCGAGCGGATACCAAAACCGGAGAGAGGCGGGGAAGGAAAGGAGGCGCGGCGAGGATTCGGTCAGCGGCCGAAAAAGGAAAGGGGAGAGGAGAAGAAAGGAAGGAGGCGCGCTGGGGAAGAACGGTCTAACAGGCGGGGCCTTGTTGGCAGCGGGAGAGAGGAAAGAAGGGAGCAGCCGGCTGAGATCGCGCCACGGGGTGGGGAAGAGATCGGACGGTGGCGGGGTTTGGGAGAGGACGGCGGGATGGCCCGGGGCGGGGACTCGGCTCATCCGAGCCATCCACGCGTTGGGCGGGAGGAGGGAGTAGGCGGGGAGGGCTGATGGGCCGAGCCCGCTTGGCGGTGGAAGAGAGGAAGTGCGGCCAGGATGGGCCGGGCCGGGGCAGGCGATGCGGGTGTATCCCAGTCGCCCACGTGGCGAGCGGGAAAGGACGGTAGGCGGGATCCGTCGGCGGCGTGGGCGGATCTGGACCGTGCACGCGTCGGCCGGGGAAGGGGGGTTGTGGGTTTTAATTTTTATTTTTAATTTTTGATTTTCACAAAAAGCCGAGGGAATTCAATAAAGCCCAGAAAAATATGAAATAAATGCCAAAACTTCCAGAAAAATTCACAGAAATTCCTGGATTAGTTTTGGACCTAGATAAAATATTTCCAACAACATTTCCTACATTAAATTTTTTATTTCAAAATATCTTTAAAAATTCAAAAAATTTGGGATGTCACAATAAGCATAAAACTTATAGCTATTACAAGTTCGTGCAACCAACCATAATTCAAATAACACAACCAGAAAACAAGTTCTTCAATATATAGATAATAGTAAATAGGTAGGATGACTTATTCTTCTTCTTCCAAGCTCTCTATCACGTTTGCCTTCTTTGCTTTCTCTGCCCCTTTGGCATCAAGTACCAAAAAGAGGTACTCATGGGAAGGAGAATCATGACAGTGATGTTGATGTTGATAGAAAATTGGAGAAGGAGGCACCGCCAAGGAGGAGGGATGCTCAAGCGTGCTCACACACTGAGTCAAGGTAGCTAGCTAATTGTTGATCTCAACTTGGTTGTCTCGGATCTGCAAGACAACATCAAAGATTTGGGATGAGGAGACTGGATCAGTTACAGGTGGAGCGTCCTCGTGCCCTTGGACATGTTCTTCTTCCTCTTGAGTGCGATGAAGGGCAACAGAGGGGACTATAACAGCTTTCCTAGGCTTGTAGCACTTGTGAGGTGCCGACCTTGCTCCTTGATAATTCGTCTTCCTCATGATGAGGGCTATAATGTATGGAGCAAAGTAGATCCTTTTGACCCTATCATTGTTGGAGGAGGCGATCTCCCTGATAATGAGATCTACCACATAAAACAGATGACCATTCATGATGCAGTCAATGATGTTCCATGCATGACCTCGGACTACATCAAAATTCCCGTTCTTCGGGAAGAAGGTGTGGTTAATGATGCGGTTGATGAGGCTCGGCAGGGGAAAAAGTCTAGCAATCTTGTCAGGAGTGAATATGACAGTGCTATCATAAAATTGGGTCCATGTTGTGATTCTGAGAGCTTGCCTAGAATAGATCTTTTCATGTCATCCAAGGTGAGCTCTCAGAGTTGTCTCAAACTCACCCTTGGTGGCCTCTACTCTCTCATGTCCCGTCATCCATGTCATGTAGTTGAAGTTTAGGGATATGTACACTGTGGCATAAAACTATCGGATCATCTCCTCATGATAATCACACCGAAGTGCGACTATGTCATGGAGTCCTACTGCATAGAATAGTTGGTATGCACTGGCATAGCGATCATTGGCGTTTAGATGTGCCCAATCCACATACTTGTGGTTGGCAAATTGCCAGTTGTGATCATAGAGCTAAGCAAAGACGTCCTACTGGAACTTTGTGTGAAAGCGAGGATCTGAAGATGTCCTTGGCTTGGTGAACTAATTCGGATGGTGGAGTATAGCACATTCCTCACTAGTGATCAATCTCAAGTTCACGGTCTATTCTATGACTTCCTCCATTTCATCATCCTCATCTTCTTCACTCTCTTCATAATCCTCTTCCTCATTTGTCTTAGTGGCACTTTCTTCTTCTTCCTCCCTAGCAGCCTGTGCTTTGTCCCTGGCCCTCATAGCTTGGAGGAATGAGCCTGTCTCGGAGTCACTGTCTTCCCTAGAAGGAACTTGGATAGAGGCCACCATCTGAGGAGCCGCCTTGCAACATGAAGTCCTGGCTTGAGATGGAAAGGGGTCATATCAATCCATCGATTCACCTTCGGATACCTGGTTCATACAAACTAAGGTTTGGTCCTTAGCATCTTGAGGGATTGATGGGAAACAATCACAAGAACTTGGATTCAACAAAGTTTTCACATAGTTATCACAAAAATGGAGGATTTGTGGAGAGATTTAGAGATCGGTTTTGAGGGGTGAGAGAGAAGGTTCTTGAGATGGGGCCTTGAACAATTTTTTTGGTGTTGTGGGAGAGGTGGAGGTTGAAAGGACATAAGGGGAGAGTCATGGTGTTGGTTACTAAAGATTTTGGGCCCACAAGACATAATGTGGTAGTGTCGTTTCTCTCGGCCGATATTACCGCCTAGCGGTGTACCGTAGGGGTAAATCAGTGCTACCGATTTCTTTGAAATTGCATTGACATATTTGAAGAATGCAAATGATCCCTAATTTTCACATAACCAAACATTTTCAAGATCATTATGCATTGGATTTGCAAATAACACCCAAGTAAAATAGTTTTTTTTATCAATATAGGGATTTTTTTAGAGTCTTTCATTGTTAATGATTTGGAGCTGATCAGGAATGTCCCTTGGGTGTGGAGATTTCCTGATCAGATCAAAGCTCTCCACCTCAAGTCCTCCACGGAAAAGAGGAAGCATACCTGCTTCTACCTCTTCAACCACTTGAGTCCTGGTAGCAATTAGATCTAGGGGTGGATATCGAGCTAAGTCCTCGTCTTATCGAACGTTTTCCAAAATTGACATAATTTGATTTAATATCATTTTACATATACTTTGGAAGTATTTTTAGAAATGAGCCGAGCTAAGCTAGAGAAAAATTCAAATTTATTTAAAATCAACTCATTTTAATGTTTAGCCAATTAACTTGTATAATTGAAGAAATTATGAACCGAGCAAACGAGCCCCACTAACAAGCTTTTTGCCATCCCTAGTTGAACCATGTCGAGACTTCTCTTCTGCCTCTACATCCTTGAACGGGGTTGGAGCCACCAAAGAATCCCAAGTAGTAACACCAGTTGCTGGCTCCTCTAATCGCTTGGGGGTTGCCTTGACTGCTCCCTCCTTGGGAGTTTCCTCACATGGAGTACTCAAATCAGGATTGATCAGAGTACTAGAGGCGCTACAAAGAAAGAAGAATGAAAAGAGAGAAGTAAGAACTTCAAAATGACAAAAAAACCAAAAGTATGAATTTACATAAACTTTTTACTAGTACATACCTGGTCTTCTTTGTTTTGAAGTTAAAACATCCTGGAGCATAGTCCAAAGCACTTGTTTTCCTTTTCTTCTTACCGATCGACTTCACCAGTACTGCATTGGTAGGGATGGTCAGACTCTTTGAGTCCTTCAACCTATCCTTAGTCAGATCCTCCATGGGGTGGTCGAAATTAGCTTCTTTGACCACCTGCTCGACTGCCAGAGTAGCCATTTCCTTCGTTGCTTGAGAGGCAACCACCTATTCAGTCATGACTGCTCTAGAGCCCATGACCACTGAACTTGGGTTTGCAGTCATAATGGCTCTAATCAGTAGCTCCTCCCTCTCTTCTGCTTGGTCACTGACTGAAGTGAGCTCGCGCGATGAAGTCCTTCATCTAAGAAATATATTCCTATCGGTGCCTTTTCTCTGCCCTCCTTATAAGAGAACGGGTAGGCTTATAAGAAAAACTTTCAGAGTCATAGTAAAACTCTACCTATGAGGGAAGTCCACTCTTGGAAGCCTGTGCAGTCATCAGAGCAGTCATAGAAGTGGTTGGAGCGACAATTAGCAGAACAGCCAAAGTAGTGGTCGATGGAGCAATTTGATCGTGAAGCTCCATACAACTTCCTCATGCTCCGCCATCTCTTGGGACTTGGGGAGCATCCCCCGAGCTCCAGACAGCTCACCGCTCTTCGATCCGGCCATCTACACATTATAAGAATATTATAACACACTGATCGAAAAATATACAATCAGTGAAAAGGGTTATCATTTTTACCTTAAGTCTTTCAATCCTCTATTTTGGAGAGGTAAAAGCCAGGAGCGAGGGCACCTTTGCCTTCTGGCTGGGCTCCCCCACACAGATCATTTTGATCCACTCTCTCACCTTAGCAAATGATAGGGCTATGAAATCAGGAAAAACCTTAAGGTCAAAAGATTTAACCAAATAAAAATAAAACTCGACTAGTCGAATTTTTTCGAGGCTTAACTTCTGAAGAATCCTTGGTCGAGTCATTCGTGCCTATGTACCACAACATAGTGTGGTCGTGTGATTTCAAAGGGCTTATCTGGTGCATCGAGTAATCCTTCACCACATGCTAGAAAGTAAGACCTTGCTCCCTGGGGCAGGCGATGGCATCAGTCCATCGCCCTAACTTTCCCTCCTTCGAGGAGGACCTCCACCTTGGATTCTCCATGGCAACCCAACCAACGAAGTAGAGGCTGTCGTCCTTGTTAAGTGTCATGTAGAATCACAAGTTATTCCATGATGACCACGAGGACTTAGAATATATTGGAATGTATTCTTCGGTCTTCCCATCGTGGAGACACAAAGCGCAACCTCTAGGTGATGCCACCGACTTCGTCATCCTATAGAAATGTCTGAGAAGCGCCAAGCTTGGTGAAATCCTCAAATATGCTTCATAGAGGTAGACGAAGATGTTCAGATTAGCGATTGAAATTAGGAGAGAGGTTTACCAACTCAATTCCATAGTACTCCAAGACTTCAGAGAGGAACGGGTGCACCGACAATTGAAACCCACACTCGATGTACGCCTGAAAGATTGGAATCTCCCTTTCATTCCCACTCAAAAATTTCTCTCCAACCGCTGACAGCCATAGGACCAGGACCTTATCAGGAAGCATCCCTTACTTTTCCACAGCCTTAAGCTTCTTTGATCCAAGCTTCAACGCTAGCCAGTTGGTGATTAGATCCGATATTTTGGATGGGTGGCAGTAGAATGAAAAGGGATCGAAAGGATTCAAGGCTACGAGTGAAACACGCTAGGGTAGAGAAGAAGATGATGAAAGGTTTTTTTTCTAAAAGCGTGAAACTCCAAGGCAGTGCGCTAAGGGTTTTATAAGGGTTTTTCTCTAACTACAAACAAGAGTTACTCGATTTGAAGCCCAACAGACACAAAACCTTTTAGTTTCCTGATTAATTTCTCAACTTTAAAGTGAATACGAGCCGCTTCTTTATTCTTACTATTTAAAGGAGTAGTTTCCTGATTAAAAATTCAATCGAAAGATTATAAATGCACTTGAAGTTCGGGAGCTAACTGATGAGGATTGAACAAATCCTTAAATATGGTTTTAATATATAATTAAGGCTAAGGGACCCCGTGGTCGTAAACCTCCAGATGTTGTTCCCCGAGTACCTTGGCCGAAGAAACACCGTGCGTGTTAGCCGACTGGATGACTACTCAGAGATTCGACGAACTGGTACATGCACATGATTCCAGGATATTCCTTCTGTGCAATTGATAGAACACATGCATTATCAACTCCAAACAACATGACGTTTTCGGTCATGAGTTTTTGACAACAACTATCATGTGATTGTTACTCACGTTCGTATCTCGCTAACAATAACTAATGATCAGACGTTCTCTCTCTAATAATAATTGCCTCCCCGACCAAACGCGTTGATTCCACAAGGTTTCTTCCCCTACGGACAATTAGCATCTCTTCATTAGTATTTAAGGCTGGACATCAAAGACAATTTATATCTCATTCAATTTAGTTAATTAGGACTAGTCTCATGCTTTGTTAAAGGCACCCTATAATCGGTTTATAGCAATAAAAAGTATAGAATAAAATCCTAAATCGAAGCATGGAAGACCAATCGAAGCATAGAAGACCTTGACACTCCCCCAAATACCTAAAATCCTAAATCGAAATCATGGTGATTCTCCCATCTTCCATGGTGATTCGCTAGGCATAACAGCCTTGTAAAAGCATAGAATAGAAGCGGTGATTCTCGAGAGCTTAACGTTGTAAAAGCTCATAGATAAAAGCATAGATAAATAAAAAGCATAGAATAAAATCCTAAATCGAAGTCAGCAATCTATGGTGGGGACTCTATAATGATTAGCATGAATCCCATCTTCCATGCAGGCTCCCTAACGGGGAATTCAACTAGTCACCCAAAAGTCTCTTTCAGCTAGGGGTGGAAAACGGTAATGGATAATTTGTTTTATCCGATATTCATATCCAAGAAAAATGTGGTAAGTAAGATCTGTATTCATATTCGATCCGTTTCTAGAATCCATGAAAAATCCGTACGAATTTTGTGGTTCAAAATTTGAATTTAGGCGGTTTAAAACCGGTAACTGGTCAAAACGGTGAAAAATCGGCAAAACCACTATGAATCCGTTTTATCCGATATTCGTATCCGAGAAAAATCTATATTCGAAAATATCCGTATTGGTATGCGAGAATATTCGTATCCGTATTTGAGAATATTTGAATTCATATTCGTATTCGTTTTAAAAATATTCATATTTGTATTTGAGACTATTCTATCGTTTTCGATCCGTTTCCACCCCTACTTTCAGCTATCATCTAGCGGCATTTTGATCCCAGAAAGGGACACTGGCTTCATCACCCAAAGTCCTATATAAAGAGAAAACTGCCTAATAGTCTTCCCACCACACTAATAGCAAAGCAAGGTATAGGCAATGGCAGCACTATTCCTGCGTTTCATCGGGCAGGCCGAGATGGACGGCCGCCGCCGAGTCCAAGCGATCGGTCACCATGGCCTCCAGCGGCTGCTCCTCGACTCTGCCAGCATCTTCATGTTAACCGGTACCCTCATTCTCATGCACAAGCTGATCACAAGCACGTCCGCGCCCAGCAACGCCGAGCTCTTCATCGCCTTCGTCCTTTGGCTGCTCGGCGCGGCGTTCGGGATGCTGTCAGTGGTCGCGCTGCAGTTCCCCAGGCTCGCGGTGGCCGCCGCCGCCGTCGCAAGGGCTCTCCGCAACTACTTGCTTGGCGGCATCTAGCATCCATGATGGTCCGTATCCATATAATCGTACTGTCCCATCCGTTCTCTGATCTATAGTGTCAGTTTATCCTCGTCATAGTAGGTTACCGTCCTGTTCATTGTCTTCAACAGTTCTCAAGGCTGGGGTGTGACGCGGTGCTTGACAAGCTCTGATTAGTCAAATCCTGCTCTTTTGATCCTTCAGTTTTACTACTACTACTTGCTCTGAGGAAACCCTGTGGCCAGGCTGCGTACTGTGCAATGGGTTAGAATTCTGTAGGTATGTAATAATCTGGATGTCATCATAAATCCGTAACACCACTTCAAAGTTCGTTGAAGGACATGTGAGAAGGGACATGGATAATTAGTGTTGAACAATTAACATATTCGTGGACTTGGATTTTGATTTTATAAAAATTGGCAACATTTAGTGTTGCTATCAATGTAACTGGTTTGGCCGATATGCAGGACCAGTCAGACCGCTGGGTGTATAGGGTCAAACCGACCGTTGGTTGACTGTCTGACTGGTGGACGGTCTAACCGCTATGGGGAGAGCAGTCAGACTGATGGCTGTGGCCAGAGAACAATAGGAGGTGCTCTTGAGTTGGTTGAGTGTGTGCACGACATAGGAATCATTGGTTGGTTTATTGTGTTGTATAATGCATTGATTTAACTAACATGAGTCAAGTGCATAGAACCCATACTCGAGATAAGTGGGAGAGCTAAGGTCCAGGCGGTTAGGTAAGTCCGGGTGAGACTACGTGGCTCAAGTGGGAAGCACATAAAAGACAAAGATCGTGAAGAGATAAGTTGGTGCATGTGGTGTACTAAGTGACTTAGCCGGTGCAAGTAGAGACGATCCAAAAAAAATCGGATGGAACCAAGTCCAAGAACCTCGTGTTTCTTCCCTTGATCCGATTTCTAATATCCTAGATAAGGTGTGTTCAAAGTTTTAAGTCATTTGGATTTATGAATTAAAAGTTATATCGATTGTTGGATTTGAAATCAACTTGATTTTCAATTCTATATTAAGGGAGAGATCAGACCACTAGCACGGAGGTTAGACCACCTGGGCATATGAAACCTTGTTTGACTTGATTTTTCTTGGAGATTTCTTAAAGATTTCTTGGAGATTTATAGGCTCTAACATTCACATTTTGACATACTTTTAATGAGTGCATAGGGCTTGTTGTTCATAGCTTTCCTTAGCTATTCGAATCCAAGTATATGAAGTAATCTAATCTTCTTGGCTTTCATAGGCTCTGGATTGAAAGATTAACAATAGCTGAGAAAAAATTTAGGAACAATCATTCACCCCATTTGATTGTCTGCATCGGTCCTACATTCATTCTGCAAAATACTCTTTTTTTACCTGGTAGTGTTCCCGTTTTGTCAACCGTGCGTGGGGATTGTCAAAATCAGTGTGAGACCACATAGAGGTCACCCCATATTGTGTGATCAGTATTTGACTTTGTTATGCTTTGTTGTTCAAGTTTGAGTTTGATTTTGTGTCTATTGCAATCTTTGGTTTTTGTTGTCAGGTGCTAAGCGGTCTGGCCAGCCGTGGTTGGCGATTTGACTGGGGTGCGGTCTATTCGGGCCATGGTTGGAGGTTTGACCAGTGAGTGGCCAGACCGACCATCGGCAGTGGTCGTACCAACCTATAGATGGTAGTACCTATTTTACAGAGAGGGACTTGTCATGTGCGCAAGAGAAATTGTGAGCGGTTCAACAAGTCTTTGTGAGGGTGGTCCAACCATTGGCTTGGGGTAGTTAGGCCAACAAGGGTGTAACGGTCTGACTAGGTCCCCTGTTACCTGGGTTTTGACCAAAGTTAACTAGCATGGTCAAACCGACCAATGGTTGGTAGTTCGACCTACCAGGCAGGCTTTAGGAGAGGTGTTTGAGTGTGTGCACTACATAGGTGCCAGTGTTTTGTTGTGGTGTATTGCATGAAGTATTGCCTTGATTAACGTGAGTCAAGTGTATGAAATTTGTTCTCAAGATAGTTACTTGATCTTTAGATGTGTAAGTGGCTTGGAGAACATTAGTGGTTAGCAGCAATGGACTAGGACTAGATGGGGGTTTTGAGGTCCTAGCGATCTTATAAATCTATATGAGATTACGTGGCTCAAGTTGGAAGCATAGAGAAGATAATGATTATGAAGAGGCAAATTGGTGCATGTAGTATGCCGAGTGACGAGACCGATGCATGTAGAGATTATTTAGGAGAGTCTGAATGCATGAAGATATGACAGCTATGTTGGTCACTATTGACTACATGTCAAAGCATGTAGAGATCCTTTTAGGTGAAGTAAGGGTTCTTGGTTCATCAATTGTGTTAATTGATGATTTTGTGTTGTACAGTGTTACGTGACAGTTTGTTATTAGTTGTAGGACTCTAGAGCTAAGTCATGGTGATGCGGACAAGATCGGAACAAAGCCATAGAAGTTACAAAGTGATCAAGGTGCTGCCGGAATATGACTGAAGCTAGCGGAGTGGCTACAAGCTGAGAAGATAAGGAACCAGAGCGGAGCTACCAGTGGTGGACATGACAGGCAATGACAAGGTGTATTGGGACTAAACTCAGAGACGAGTTAAGATCCAGAATGGTTAGAGAAGGCGTGTACTGTCATGATGTATGGAGACGCATGTGGCACACCAAGTGACGCGTTTGATGAGATCCAAACACATGAGAGGCTTAGCGGGAAGTTATTGGGGCCATATGGAGTCTAAGATGAAGCATAAGGCTACTTCAAGGCAAAAAAATGTGAAACTTCATGGAAAGTGGTGTAGGGGCAAACGGCATGTTTTCCTAAACCGAAAAGTTGAGACTTGATCAAATCACAGTGTGAGAAGGCGCAAGAGAAATGGTTTAGGTCAAAGATGTGCTAAAAATGTTAAGTAGATCAAATGTTGATTCATTATCAGGTTAATGGTTATGTACGCTTTGAGAAACATACATGTGTGAGTATAAAACCTGGTATGGTATTGGATTAATGGGTTAGCAAATGTAACTAGATAAAACCCAACAAGAGGTGCTGGTTATGATTTTTTGTAAGCCTCCACTATCTAAGGATGTGAGTTGAGAGAGTCAGGGTTAGCTCTCTAGTAAGTCAGGTTGAGGAAACTTAGGGTTCTTAGAGAGAATCTTTGACAAATGGGATGTGACTCTATGTCGTGAGCTTTTGTCATACTTAGGCTTTGTGATTGACAAAGGAGTGGTTGTAAATATTTATCTTCGAGTATTAATAGATATCAAAATTCGTGTAAATCTTTCTCCTCTTAGCTAAGTGTTGAAATCTTGATTTGGCTTGGTTTTTGTGTTTTCTTCGCCCTTTTTATCTTGTTGATGATCCATGATGAGTAAGAGGCATTAGAAGATCCAAGTTGATCAACCGTTTCCCATCTAGATCACCTCCATATCAAGATTCAAGTTCAAGACCAGTTTAACTTGTTCTTAGCTCAAATTTGGGTTTTTATGGTCAAGACAGTTTTATCTCAAATATATACCTAGATTGTCTTACTATGATATGTAGGAGTAGATCTGGATTATCCTCTTGATTAGAAACTCCTCGAGCAAGAATTAATTTGGATTTTAGAGTTTTGGATGTTCTTGAGGCATAGATTTGATTTCTTCAAATTAGTGAACCAGAGCCGAAGAACCTTGTGATTCTTGATTAGATTAGATTCCTAATATCTTAAACAAGTCTCATACAAAATTTGGGGATGTTTGGATGATATTTGAGTAAGTTCTTGATCTTTGAGTTTTGACCTAAGAATTTTTAAGTCTAGGAACAGGGGTCTGATCAGACCGACATTGAAGTTATGGTTAGACCAGTGGAGTAGTTATACCAGCTTTGTCCCAACAGTCTGACCGCCTAGGCCCAGTCAGATTGGTCTTAAGCCTGTGATCAGACTGGTTGTTCCTTTGGCTATTTGATTTCTGTTTTAGGGTTGTTTTCATTGTACATTAGATCTTCTCATCTCTCTCTAGCTATTAAAGTGAAAAGACCTTTGTATTAAAGGGGTCAATTTTATTGAAGTTGAAAACAGGCAAAGATCATTCATCCCGTTTGATCTATGCCATCGGTCCTACAATCAGCAAATAGGAGAGGGCCAGGCCGCTCAGGGAGTCAAGGGTTAGCAATTACCTCTATCCGTCCGATGCCTCACAAAGTGAAACTAAGGGCCCGCTTTCTTCCTACCATGTCGACCATGAGCGCCAATTCTTCAACATTCGTGCCTTTCTTTGCAGATAGCCTGCATCACTATCCACTTTATTTTTTCAAAATGTAAATCATTTCTTAGTTTCCAAAGAGATCAATTGACCAAAGAGTAGCAACACGTATTGACCAAAGAGTAGCAACACCTTTTGAAGATTGTGTCTCGAATAAGTAATTCAAAATACCTATGCATATATTATATATATACATTCTACTATTTAAAAGAACCAGTTAGTGATTGTACATTCATTCTACCTTGCCCCTCCCCCTCTTCTTAAAAAACTGATTCACCCCCAGCTCTTCGTAGCCGTCTGATCTCCTCAACTCTCTCCACAGCCGTCCGTCGTCCTCCATCCCAAGTCGCTTGCTCCTCCCCACCCCGCGCCACCGCCTCCCCCCCACTCCTCCTCTCCACCCTTGCCTCCTCCTCCCCACCCTGCACTGCCGCCTCCTCCTCCTCCCCCACTCCACCGCTGCCTCCTCCTCCCCCTCTCCTCCGCTCCGTCCTCACCTCGCAACGCTACAGTCAAGAGCGTGCTCGCTCGTTGGCATCTCCATATCTCTCATCCACCACCCCTTCTCACCTCCCACCCCTCTCTTCCAGATCCACCCTACGTCCCTTCATGTCCTCCCAGATCTAGGCATCAATTCACCGGCGCCGTTGCGCAGGAGCTGAGTCACGCGGTGACCTTCCCCACCCCATGGTCATGGTAAGATCCGTCCATTTTTTATGTCTCTACCCAACTCCAATGCCTTCCAAACCCTAGCTCGTAACCCTTTCCCCTCACTGCCATGCCAGATCTGAGCGTCGTCTACCTCCCCCCTTCCCCGAACTCTCCATTGATGTCATCGGGGACATCCTTAGCAACCATGCCAGAGATGCCTCCGCCACCCTTGACTCCGATGCGGTGGTGCCAGAATCCGCCTCCGACAGGGATTGTAACGGCGGCAACGATGCTTCCATTCTTCCTATGGAATGCCGGTGGAGCGGCCATGTGCACACCTTCGACATCGTGGGTATGGGGTAGTTCAACGCCCTTCTCTCCTCTATGTTTCTTTGCGGTAAGTTTGATTGCCCCCTCTACCCTTAGATGCTCTTGGTT
The DNA here is from genome assembly GCA_036346575.1 of Dendrocalamus sinicus. NCBI lineage: Eukaryota > Viridiplantae > Streptophyta > Magnoliopsida > Poales > Poaceae > Dendrocalamus > Dendrocalamus sinicus. The sequence goes on from CM070657.1 coordinate 8,422,802, forward strand.
GGATTTGGGGCTTCTCTTCTCAATGCTAAGGGTTTACTTTGGTGGCTCTACTTGTGGTTTGATCTAGGGTTTGGTGGATGAGCAGTTCCACCAGCTATAGGACGACAAGCACGTCAGGCTCCGTCGCTGAGGTCGTCACCCTCTTCTGCAACGACGCCGAAAGGGTCATCGCGGAGCTCTCCAGCCGGCTGTGCATGTGCATTGCTCTCTCTAATTTAGTTTACCATGCAATTGTCTCAAGTATTGATTTGGTCTTGTTTGGGATTTGGGATGCATATGTGTGCAGGAAGCAGCCTATCATGGATTTTGATAAGGTAGACGCCTTGGTGTGTCCGCTCAAGGGAAGCAACACCAGATGATAAGCCTTTTCTCATTTTAACAATTAATTTTGTACACCATTTATCTTATATCAAGGTATATCAGAGCCGAGATAGGTGTGAGTGTGCGTTGGTGTGCTCATGTGCGCCGAGAGGGCTTTGTTTTGTTTGAGCTATCATGTAACCATGGGTAGCAAAAGGGCGAGCTATATTTAATGTTTTGTGCAACGAAATTTGGGGAGTTCTTGCCAATGCCCATTTTCTACCTCTACAAGTAAATGACGACAACAAATTTGTCGTTTTGCAAATAATTCTATATTATTGTTTTGCTATTGTAAGTAACTATGATAACGGTTTTTCTAGCTTCACAAACAGTTTTGTGTTGGCAACCATGATAGAAAATGGGTCGATGACAATATGATATCATAAGTATTGTTTGCTCATTGCAGTAGATAATTCAATTTTCACTTTACATCACCTTTTGGGAACTAGGAGGTAGGAACACCCAACACTTACCTTCTGATGTAGATTGGTTGAAGGATCACTGGATCAAAGTTCAAAACTACCAACATACACTCTGTACTTAGGGATCTAACCTGGAGCTCAGATTCAGCAACTAGGTGCTTACCAGATGAATTAGCAATAGTTTACCCTTGATTTGTTGTTATGATAAATGGAAATTTTATCATTGTTATGTTTGTCAACATGATATAGAGTGTTGTTGACCATGTTTCTTACCCCTGTATTGTTGGCCATGCCCCCCAGTATGTGCATCAACATCCTACATATTTTAATATGTTGAGGTCAAAACTTATATTTTTTTCTGTCTAATGGAATGGTGCTTCTTCTTGGAGTAGGACAGGATATGCTTTGTGCTTTCTAAAAACCCTTGTAATCAAAGGTTCAAAATAGTTTGATGATGCCTTGCTAATTGAATTGTTTCTACGCATGTTTTAGTATTGGCACTCAGAAAGTGAAGTTTACTTGCATGCAGGTCTGTCGGTTCCATGAGGAGAAAAGCAAAGATGGGTTAGTCTTGAGTACCTTATTATAGATGTCGCACAATAATTATTCTCCACTCAGTATTCTTCAAACTTTTATGCATGTATCTAAACCTGCTGGCCAACCATGGCTTGCATGGTACTTCATTTAACTCATATCAACTTTGTAATATTTTTCTGAACTGATATGCATGTTCAATTCTTTTGCAGTCATGAGATTGGTAGCACTTGGTTCAATATTTGAATATGCTAATTCTCACATAATGGGTGTTTAAGTGTCTAGAATATGGAAAAAAGTGCTCGTGAGTTAATTCCTTACTGATGTACACTATTTTTTTGCATTTTGATCTGTCAGATATTTTACTTTGTTGGATTTGGAATGTTCTGTCTTAAATCATTGTAAGCATTCATGTCATTCAGGTGGGTGTTGTTCCCCTCTTGTTTTCTGGATTGTTGGATCTTCAACCTTTTCTATTTGAAAACTTTAACCTGCATATGGCCTATTACATATTAACTATTTTATTTCTCTTCCAATCATGACTATGGGTTTACTGCTTAACTAAGAGCCAAAAGTCAAAGGAATATTTTGTTTTTCTTTCCATTACGAATTTATGACTATGGACTGTTGACCACATTGTTAGATATCCTCATGGGATGAAATATTGCTATATTTGCATTAGAGATATTTTACATAGAGTAGAGATCTTTACATTGCAATAATTTCTCAATCTATTGCCTTGAAAGTAAAACTATCATGCTTTTGATCATTGAACTCTTCCACTCAACCTGCAGCAAGTGTACATGTACTTCCGTGGAAGTGGAAAAGCCGCTGAAATGAAACGTGAGGCAAAAGTCTCCATGATCAATTAGTGAGAAGGCAAGTTGTGTAGATTTCTTAGGGAAATTTAACTTTTTGCCACTCTTAACAATGTCACATATCCAAATTCCACTCTCTTCATTGCAATTAATATTTTGCCACTCTTGAGCCTACGTGGCGCCCACGTCAGCGCCTCCGCGCCACGCTGGCCCGGTGCTGCGCCGGCGCCGCCGCCGCGCCTCCGCCGTTCACCAAGGCGCGGGACGGAGGCGAGGCGAGGCGCGACGCGCGGCGATGGCGAGCGGGAGGCGCGGGCGGCGCGCGGGACGGAGGCGAGGCGCGGCGGTGGCACGGGACGAGGAGGCGCGGCGCGCGCGCGCCGGCGAGCGGGCGGCGGCGCGGCGAGGCGCGGCGCGGCGCCAGCGGGCGGCGGCGGCGGCGGCGCGCAGCGCGGCGCAGCGTGGCGCGAGGCGCCGACGGGGCGCCACGTAGGCTCAAGAGTGGCAAAATATTAATTGCAATGAAGAGGGTGGCATTTGGATAGGTGGCATTGTTAAGAGTGGCAAAAAGTTAAATTTCCCGATTTCTTATTAGTAAGTTCCTTCCTGTAGCTCATCTTTTTGAAGTACTGCAAAGCCTTGGTGAACCATCTCTCATCTTGGAGTTGACCTTATCAATTTATGTTGGCTAGATCTGACAGTTGTAGTTAGTGCTACCTAATGGTGAAATTTGGACCTTTGTAGTATGTTTCTAGGACTGGTATTTGTTATGGGTAGGAGAACAAACCAAGGTTGCTTTGATGGATTGGGAACATCTGAGTATTAAATCAAATCGGCGGTTTGCGTGCAATGTGTTTTTCCTTGCATCACAACCCCTCTGCTATATATTTCCTTGTTCAAAATTCAAAAATAAAATGTGGTACTGGGCTATGTCATTGGGAGTTTGTGACGATCATTTAATGCTCTCTTGCTTTTGTTTCTGCTATGGATAAGAAATTATTCTATATTTGGATATATTATTGTTGTGCAAGAGTACGTTTTTATATGCTTAAGTCTTATTGTTCTTATTTGATTATTGTGCAACTTTGCAGAACCTATTACATAAGGAGCCATATACAGTAGAGGAATAGAGAAAATTACAGGTCAATGCCTAGCATCTGTCTTCCAGAGCTCTCAAACTTCTTTGGATGTTTTAGGAGCTCCAAAGCATTACAAATCATTCCAGGTGAATTTCATTTCCTTGTTATGCGTTTTCTTACAGACATCCATGAAGATGCATGTGGCATTCGACTCAGACTTTAGCACAAAGTTTGTTTTGCCCCATATTTTGTCATTCCATGTCAACACAATTGATTATTTGACTCCATCTAAGTTTCTAATTTGTGCTTAATTTCCTCTCTCTGAAACTTGGGTCTAAGTCTCTAATGTCTACTTAATTTCAGCATGCCTCTCATGTATACTCCGAAGCAAGATGGGTTTATGAGTTTAGGGATATTGTCTTGTCGAAATTCAAGTGTGTTCATTAATTTCTAAGCTTCAATCACCATGTATTATCTGCTTGTTTGTTTTCCCCCATCTTCTTTTTTACTGCATTGACCCTCAGTTCAACTTCGGAATTTGGTCCAGATAATTATGTTCTAGCCATCATGCAAGCATTTCCCTTCCAAATTTGGTGATCTGACACTATTATTTACTTACAATAAGGAAGATATGCTTAGAAAACTCAGTAATCTTATGAATGAAAGTCATCATAGCTGCAGTGTGCTATACGAGTGCAGGTATATTTTTAATGTATTGTTTATCTCTTGTATGGACACAGTTGTGTCATGGACAACATGACGAGGTTATTAAAAAAGGTTCCAATGGATGCAAGCTAAGGTGAATCTTGGCCTGGTGCCCCAACTGATTCCATGGTGTGGCACAGGCTCATGATTTTTTTTATCCGTAGCAACGCACGGGCACCTAACTAGTGTGTGTATATATATAACAGATGATCAAACTGATTCTAATTCATTACAGAGTAAACAGGGGAGATCATCCATCTTTTGTCTTCTACTCAAATCATCTTTAGCCCAAAAAAACAATTGTTATGAGATAGCAACCATGAAACCATATAACTCTAGGAGGTATGGTTAGTTTCCAAACAGTATGAATTAAGATAGGGACAACAACTCCGAAGTTGATAGCATCATTTCAAGATTGCATTTGAATGAAACTAAATATTTCTCCGTCGAAAAAAAACCTAAAGAATCCAGCTTCCAAATAAGAGCATCCTCTTCATCATTAAACACAATAGATTCATCAATATGCACTACATCAGAACTAGTACCCAGGAAAAGAGCAAAATTCAGCATATTGTTCTTAGCTCTAGTCGATTTACCAAACAGTACTCTTGCCAGGTTCCAAATTCGGAATCTACAAACCAGATAGCGCAATAACGATGATAGGCCAATAGCTGCATAATACATCGGTTCATATTAATGTTAATTCATGTCATGCAGAAAGAAGCTCGATTAGGGTTTGCAACATCGAGATGGACGAACTACTTTGTGGTACATAAGGGTACCTCGACGCATTCGTGTGTAGATCCGGTGGTTGATGACGGCAAGCGTGGAGGCATATATAGGTGTATGTGTGTGTTGGAATTTTGTGGAGGTGGAGAAGTGAGTAGGCAGCATGCATGAGCGGTTGCTAGGCACGAGAAGAAAAATGCAAATCAGGGTGCATGTCAGTTTGGAACACGTGAATGTTGTAGAAATTTCGTAGGAAACAATTTAATTCTAACCGAAATTCAGAAAAGTTTCTGTATTCTAAACGAGTCTTTTAGTCGGAATTGAGGAACAAGATGAAAGATTGACTGCAATGCCAGTCCAACTGTTGGATGGACGAATAGATTTATTTGGTACCTCCTTCAAAGATGGGAGGTATTAGTAGCTGCCCGAATAACCTCTTAAGGATGGTAAAATCTATTGTACAATTAATCTCTTATTAAGGATATTTAGTACTTTAAGGATAATTAGCAGATAGGCCATGCATTTGCGTGATATTGATTTTTCATTTATTTTCCTCTATAAGATTAGCCCTGAGATGCGTGTGTGCCATTAGACAGACATTCAAAATTACAAAGAAGCTCGTATTCAAAATAATATAATGGGTAGATTTAATAGAGTGTTTCTCTTTCTTTTTGCCTAATGCATCTTTTTTTTTTCAAAAGATAGCAGAGTACGCATACTCATGCACACCCATTCACACCACATTACACACATATGTGTCTTACTAAAATACACACTAGGTCTTAAGTAGAAGTCGCTGAGAGCAGACGCATGTGTAGATGTGGCGCACCTAGTCTTGATCTAGGGATCAAACCCGGGTGAAGCTACTCCCACAACGACGCAGCTAGCCGCCTGAGCTTAGATGGTACAGATGTTGGGCTTTTAACGTGTACATCGTTTAACTTGTAGACCCCGTCTTGAGAAAATACTTCGTTTAAAAGTTAGGTACTGTAGCAAAAGTCAAAAGCCGCCGACTTTAGAGGAAAAGAACAGGCCCATTGCTCAATCCTCGCTAGGGATCGCAACGAGCTTATTGGATGCCTTCCATCCCCATTTAGCCATCAGGGGGCAACATTCCTCCCATCCCAATCCCCACCGAGGAATTCACGTGGATCGGGTCCCAGTAGGAACCTAAATTCACATGACATTGAGTTCATTTGATAAGTTTATCACATGGTTAAATGGAAACAAGCAAACTAATTAGTACACATGATGGTAGAATAACACTAAATGAATTATATATTATAAACTATACAGAACTTTATAATGTTAGAGGCAAAATACTCAAGTTTTAGATGTAGACGTGTTAATTATGACGGGGAGCGGGGCCATTGCCCATCCCTAATCCTCGACTACTGGCCTAGTGCATCTATTCGCCGAGATGCAAACACGCACCGTTGTAACCAGCAGAACGGTGGAGGCAGCGGCCCAAACCAGGAACATGTGCGGTGGACTGGCCCGGAAGGCCGTGCGGTCTTTATTAAGCATGAGTTGAGCTCCCTCGCGGTGGAGGCGTGGTGCGTTGATCGAAGAGAAGGCGGCCCAGGCCGCTGGAACAAGTTTTGTCCGTCCGTCGTATTGGGAATTTTTGGCCATATCTGTTAAGCATATGTTTAGTTGGAGGGATAGGGTGGAATAGAATGGGATAGGAATGGGATGAAATAATTCCACAAAAAAGTGGAATCACATAGTCCAGCATCTAAAAAGAATATTCTCTAAATTTGCACAGGCTCATCCCACTTTGGATTATTCCATCCCACCTCATCCCTCCAATCAAACACACAGATAGACTTGGTCAAAGAAACCATCTCATCCCATACCATCCCACCCCATCCCTCCAACTAAACACATCCTAAGAAACCTGGGCCTGGGCCAGCAGCCCAGGGCCCATGAGGGGCACCTCATTGTAATCTATAAATAGAGACCTATACCCCCCTCATTATGTACACATGAATGAAAGCAATAAAGAAAGACCAACAGTTCTCTCTATCTCTCTGTGTGTTCAATCTATTATTCTGTGATTGCTTCGTTCTTGTTCTAAACAAAGGAATCGCTCGGACTGGTCGCCAGCGACGGTTCCTCAACACGTTATCAGCACGACTTCGCTCCGGTGAATGAGGTAATCATCGAAGCACATATTGAATTTTCTAGATCGCTTTTGAATCTGTATTTTCTTTTTGCGTTCTAGATTGAATCTCTACGGTGCAAATCCGCCCTAATCTACCCCAAGCAGACTTGAAGTCGCCGGCACCATGCCGATCGGTAGATTGTGAAACGGGGTAGATGTTGATTGCACTGTAGGTTAAAACGATGCAAATCCGCCCCAAATCTACCGCGAGCAGATCTGAAATCGCCGGCACAATGTCGATCGGTAGATTGCGAAACGGGGTAAATGTTGATTGCATCGTAGATTGGAAACGAAAATTTTGCATGAATTTATTTGATTATGCACGATCATTGCATGAGAAAAGACTGCACGAGAAATTTGTGTTGTCTCTGTTCGGTTTCGCATCTGCATGGCATAACACAGAAAAAAAGGAAGGCACTGCCGCCGCATGTGGCCGCCGGCCAGAAGCCGGCTGTGGAGCCCGAACCACCACCGGCCGATTGCCGCCCCCCGCATGGGGCGCCACCGTCGTCGGAGCTGCCTCCCGCATGGGGCATCGCCACCGTGCCGCGCGCGCGCAGCGCGCGCCGCCGCCGACACGAAACCGCCGCCGCCTCTGCACAAGGCGTCGATGCGCCGCTGCTGCCGCCCGCACGCGCACCACGCCCGAACGCGCGCTCGCCGCCGCCGCCCTCCCGCCGAACGCGCGAGCCCGCCGCCATCGCTCGTTCACGCGCCGCATGCATGTGCCGTCCGGCCGCCACTAGTCGCCGCCGATGCCGCAACCGGCCGCACCGGCCACTTCCACTCACTCGGCTGCAGCCGGCCCGCCGCGGCGCAACTCCGTCCCGATCGCCGCCCCCCGCCGCGACCGCGTCGCGCCCCCTCCGCACGGCCGCGATCGCCGCCCCCCTCCGTGCGGCCCACGCCCACCGGCCTCCTCGCCGCGCTCGCCGGCGCTGTGCCGCCGTAGCGGCTGCACCGCCGCGCCGCGTCATGTGTGCATCGCTGGCTCGTCTCGCCTCGGCTCGCGGCCGTGCCGCCCGCCTCGGCAAACCCATCCCGCCTTTGCGCCGGCTAGCAATCGTGGCGCCGCATCGCGCGAGGCCGCCGACGCCGCCGAATGGCGCGCTCGTCGCCGATCGCGCCGCCGCCTCATATGGAGCAACCGTCTTGGCGCCGCACCCAGCTCGGCCTCCCGCCTCGCCTCGGCGGCAGCCGTGCCACACCCGCACCCGGCTCCGGCCGCCGCCGTCTCGCCGACCTCGCCCGAACCGCCCAGCCCACCGCAAGGGTTGGCGCCGCCGCCACCGTGGAAACGGGGGTAGGGAAACCCTACCCCCCCCAGTAAAGACGGCCAAGCGGGCCCTTTTGGGCTGAATAAGGCAAATGGGCCATAAGGCCGGGAGCAAACGGGCCGGGTAAAAAAAAGTAAAAAGAGGGGAAGGGGGAGATCGGGCCGAAAATCGGCCCGGCCGGGGGAGATGCAATGGGCATATTGCAGAAACAACCCCAAATACAACATATTACCGAAAAGGCCCTTAATTATTTGATTTCAGTCCTGATTTTTGCAGAACAGGCCTCGTAGTTCTGAAAATTACGTATAAGCCCTCAAATTTACGGTGGGTCCAGAATTTTGCAGAAAACCCCTCTGTAAATCAGAAAATTGCGCAAATTTTTCTCTGAACTGAATATTTGCGTAAAAACCCTCTGGAATTGCAGAATTTGCTGAAATTTCATATTTTAACATAAAAGGACCTCGGGAATCCGAAATTTGAATTATTTTTAGCATTTGAAGCTTATTTATTTATGCCATTATTATTCTCTGTATTTTTCTGTATTTCTTTACTGTTTTGGTTAATTGTAATTGCTGAAAATTGTTTTTAATCACTGAATTAGCAGTTAAAAAATTATTGAAAATGCATAGAAAAATCTGGAACATTGCGAGAACCTTTTTGTACCATTTATTTACCCGCGGTGAATTATTCCGTGCATGTCTACCAGCAATAGACTTATACACATTTAGATGACTAGCATCACGAACTGGGAATTCGAGGAGCTAGCCCAGCATGGCCAAAACTATCTGACGTAGGCATCCGATGTCGAGATTGTGTTTGGAGCCAAGAAACTCCGCGCTGCTATTGGGATTGGCCTCACTCTCAAGAATGAGTATATGACGGAGAAGAACGCGCTAGCACTCTGGACCGCACTCAAGAAGCAGGTTTGAGAGGCTAAAGTACACCATGCTTCCTCAAACAGAGTAGGAGTGGATCAGACTAAGGTTTGCCGACTTTAAGACGGTCAGGGAAAACAATTCTACCTTGCATAGGATTTGTACCCGAAAACAGAAAATTGAGAAAATCCTTCCACCCCAATGCAGTATAATCCGCACGCAATTATCGTCAAGACGGCTATGAGGAGGAATATGCCGAATTGATTGATATGATGCAAGTTGCGGAAGCTCAGGACGAAGTTCTCCGCAAGAACAAAATCACTCAGCCATCTGGGAGCTCCACTGGCCGTCAAGCCAACGCCGGGAGCAACAAGGTGCGAAAGCTCTTGATAGAGAAAAGGGGAAGGAAGGGTAAGACTATAGTCCAGAAAGGCAAATCAGATGCTCCACGTGAGAATAAGGTTAGCAAGCCAAAACGGGATGGCAAATGGCACATGAAGCCCATTCTGCATCGGTTGAGGGGAGCGTTCGACGGCGGTACTGCGCTAATGGTGTTTGAGACCATTACGACAGCAGCACCCCTCTCGACCTAGAAGCAGCCACCGTCATGATTTCTCTTGAAGAGAATGTCAACCCTGAGAAAATAGCAGAAGAAGTCTAGTGCACAGAATGCATTTAGACTTTAATTGTCATTTATTTTGTGTGGAAGAATATGTTAGAATTTGCATGGATGGTACTTAAGAATTGTTATTTTCTCGTGATGGTTGGATGATATTTAAAGAATTCATTCATTTATTCAGTTTATGATGGCATGATATGTTCTGATATTGGAGTATTTTATTTATGTGTTGATTGTCTTCTCATACATGTTAATAAATACCCTATATTAGAACGCGTGTAGCGCCCTATGAAGGAAGTGTGCTTAGCTAGCAGCGGCACAACGCATATCATCTTAAGAGAGATTGAGTATTTTCAGTCGATTCGTAAGAGCACAGGTAGCCTTACGACAATCGCCAGAAGCGATGTATGTATAATTGGTTCGGGAAAAGCCACAACGGGCACAACTTTGGTCATTGAAGAAGCCTTATTGTACCTAAAATCGGCTAGAACTCTCCTCAATTTTAAGAATATTTGCGCCAACGGTTTTCACGTTGAGACTGAAGAAGAGTACGGTAAAGAATACCTACTCATTACGAAGCGCGAAGAGAATGGAAAAGTGCATTAGAAAAACTTCCTTCACTATAAACTGGACTATATTATACCAACATTAAGGCACCCGCAGCCAGCAATATCCCCGAAGACAGTATTTAGAAGCTCTGAACCTTTCTGTCTCTATCATGACAGATTAGGCCACCCAGGTCTTAGTATGAAGAGAAATATTATAAACAATTCCCAAGGGCATAATATTAATGTGAAGAATTTCTCGAATCATGAAGATTTTGTGTGCCCTACATGTGCCACCGGGAAACTAATAACTAGACCCTCCACTCTGAAAGTGAAGGATGAAGTCCCTGTATTCCTGGATCGCATCCAGGGAGACATTTGCGGTCTCATTCAGCCCATCTCAGGTATTTTATGGTGCTCATTGACGCTTCCTCGAAATGGTCATACGTGAGTTTGTTGTCCATAAGAAACCACGCCTTTGCAAAATTGATCTCGCAGATCATTCGCATCAGAAATGCGTTCGCAGATCATTCGCATTCCCTGATCATCACATCAAGTCCATCAGAATGGATAACGCCGGAGAATTTCCTTCAAAGGCATGATGATTATTGCATGGCGATGGGAATTACAGTTGAGTATTCGGTACTGCATGTCCATACCCAGAATGGTTTGGCAGAGGCTTTAATCAAGAGAATTAAATTTATTGCCCGAACCCTCTTGCATAATTGTAGTTTGCCGGCTACATGTTGGGGACACACAGTCCTACATGCAGCGAATCTCATCAACCTTAGACCTTTGGCCTACAACATCCATTCACTTATGCAACTAGCGCAAGGGTCACCACCGAAAATTTCTCAACATTAGGGGGAGGAAATCAACCCCTTGATGAAGAATGTCGGGAAATTACATGGCAAGCCACGGGAATCCATGCAGATGACCCGCGTATTAGTGAAGAAAATAGAGAAGTCCAGAAGACAAGAGAAGTCCAGAAGATAATTGATTTGCAAGCATTAGCAAATCAGCTGCCTGATCACTTTAGTGATTTGAAGAGCGTGACTAAGTCGCATGTGCCTACACGCAATGCACTGGAGAGGGTTGAAATACCAAAGAAAGTAGAAGGTATCCCTAATCTCGTTCAGAGGCCTCAGAAAAAATGAGGACGAGAACTCCGGTTCCTCGAATCCTTAGTAACCGGGGACGCCTGGTGAAGAAGGATAAGAAGGACTTACCACAGCCGATCACTGAAGTCCCCCAGAATGGGAAGGGGAGCCAGTTGAGACCTAGCACAAGGATGACACCTTCCGAAAAGGACATACCGGATCTGAATATCCCCATCGGCATGGATGTATGCGCACACATCGGAGCCGAAAAACTAAAGGGATTTGCCATCGCAATTGAAAGAAGTGATGTGCAAGGTAGAGCTCCAGCAGAAGCAATCGCTTCAGAAGAAGCAACTCATGAAGAAATAGCTATAAATTATGTGCACACGGGAGAGTCCCTGAATAGGACAACAGCTAATATCGATATCTACTTCGCAAAGAAAATTGTCACAATCATCGATCTTGATCCCGAGCCTGCATCGCTCGCTGAATGTAAGAAAAGATCATATTGGGAAGATTGGAAGAAAGCAATAGCAACTGAATTGCTATCTCTGAACAAAAGAGAGGTGTTTGGCCCCGTATGCCGCACACCTCCCCACATACACCCCGTTGGGCACAAGTGGGTATTTATTCGAAAGAGAAATGAAAGAAATGAAGTAGTGAGATACAAAGCAAGGCTAGTAGCTCAAGGTTTCACTCAACGTCCCGAAGTTGATTATGAAGAAACCTACTCCCAAGTCATGAGTGGAATTACCTTTAGATAGTTGATCTCAATGGCAGTGAACTTGAACTTAGAAATGAAATTGATGGATGTTGTGACTGCATACCTTTACGGTAACTTGGATTCGGAGATTTATATGAAACTCCCTGAAGGAATATCTCTCCCGAACCAAGACAGAGCAAATAGAAATTTGTAAAGTGTGAAACTCAGAAAGTCACTGTATGGACTGAAACAATCTGAAAGAATGTGGTATAATCGCTTAAGCGACTTTCTCTGCAAGAAAGGCTACACGAATAATAAAGATTGTTCTTATGTATTTATACAGCGATCCCAGAATGGATTTTGTATAATCTCTGTGTATGTAGATGATCTAAATATCATCGGGACAGCAGAAGACATAAAAGAAGCAAACTCCTACTTGAAGTCAGAATTTGAAATGAAAGATTTAGGCAAGACCAAGTTTTGCTTACGCCTGCAGCTTGAGCATGTCCTTGAAGGAATCTTGGTATATCAGTCAACCGACACCCAGAAGGTGCTTGAAAGGTTTGACTTCGAGAAGGCATTTTCCTCAAAAGTACCAATGATTGGGAGATCTTTACAGCAAGAAAAACATCCTTTCCGACCTAGGGAAGAGGGGGAGGAAGTCCCGGGACCAGAATTCCCATACTTCAGTGCAATGGGAGCACTCATGTACTTAGCAAACTGCACTAGACCGGACATTGCATTTGCCGTGAACCTGTTAGCAAGGTATAGTGTAGAGTCCACCCAAAGGCATTGGTAGGGCATAAAGGACATCTTCCGATACCTCCAAGGAATGAAGGACCTTGGATTGTTTTACAGAAATAATCAAGATCTGAACTTGATTGACTATGCAGATGCTGGGTACCTGTTAAACCCGCATACCGTAAGGTCACAAACAGGCTATGTATTTTCTGTGTGGTTGAACTACAATTTCTTGGAAATCGTCTGAGCAAAGCCTTGTAGCTACTTCGACGAACCACTCAGAAATTATAGCACTGTATGAAGCCGCATGAATGTGCGCTTGGTTCCGATGAACGATTCACCACATCCAGTAGTCATGTGGAATGAACATTGTGCAAACCCCCACAATTACCCATGAAGATAATGCAGCTTGCGTTGCACAAGTGCAGACGGGCTATGTAAGCATATCAACCCCAAGTTCCTCTATGCTCATGAATTGCAAAGATGGACAAGATTAAAGTACTGCACACTAAGTCATGTAGACTTGTTCACTAAGTCACTCCCCGCATCTAGCTTTGAAAGGTGCGTGTGAGGGATTGGAATGTTGAAACTTAGAGAAGTGCAGAATTCAGAGGGAGAATTCTCTCAAGCCCGTTATTAAATCTTGATCATGAAGATTAAGTACCCAAAGGAATAAAGTCCTGAAGACCAAATGAAATTGGGTGAATTGTACTCTTTTTCCCTTGACGAGTTTTCCATGAAGTTTCTCGACCAAGGTTTTTAATGAGGTAATTCGTGCATCGCAACATCACATGTATCATGTGCTCTTTCTCCAAATTTTTCCCACTGGGTTTTTATAGAGTTTTAGTGAGGCATGAACGTGTCGGATGAGTGCCCAAGGGGGAGTGTTAAGAAACCTGGGCCTGGGCCAGCAGCCCAGGGCCCATGGTGGGCACCTCATTGTAGTCTATAAATAGGGACCTATACCCCCCCTCATTATGTACACATGAATGAAAGCAATAAAGAAAGACCAGCAGTTCTCTCTATCTCTCTATGTGTTCAATCTATTATTCTGTGATTCGGTGATTGATTCATTCTTGTTCTAAACAGAGGAATCGCTCGGACTGGTCGCCAGCGACGGTTCCTCAACAATATCAATTCATTGCGGAGAGGCGGCGCCTTGGCTTGGTGTGCAACCAATGACCGCACGGGAGTTTACTAGTTGACTTGCAGGGAAACACATTTTATGGGTTTACCCCTCTCATGCTCATCCCAAGGGTGCGTTATCTTTGGACTGTTCTTTTAGTGTGTGGATATAGTTTTTGGTTGTGACTTATCTCTACTATTATATAAAGAGGAGTTAGTGGTGGGTCGTCCTTTCTCCTTCATCTCTTAACCGCCTATTCTCCTTCGACTCTTCGCAGTTGTTCGATCTCACGATCCCCTCTCACTCGTGCAGTCTCCTTCACAACTGCTCCCGATGACCAGAAAACCTCCCCCTCTCTCAGGCACATCTCAACTTCCCATCTCAGGCGAATCCCCTTCTCCCTCTCGCTCTCACGCGATGCCCTTCTCCCTTCCACTTTTACCTTACCCAACGCCATCGTTCCCCTCGCTCTCCCTCCCCTTCACCCGAGCGCCGAGGCCTCCTCGAGCAGGAAGGAGACACCGCCGCCCTGATCTACCACACCGGCGACCTCTTTGGCTCCCCTTGGTCTCCCTTGACCCCAATCAGCCTTGGCTAACCCCGCCACCCTTGCCACCATCGGCCTCCTTGGCTCCCTCTATTCTCCCTCGACCTTCGGTCGACCCCAGCTAGCCCCCCGCCTCCACCTAGCGCCGCCGCCACTAGACCTTCCCTTCCTCCACTATCACCGCCTCTGAGTTCATCACCATCTACCTCCACCAAATCTGACCTACATGTGGCTGGATCTAGTTGGGCCTAGCTGAATTTGGTCACCATTCTCGCCTTCTCTGCTGGTGCCCCAGCTCCACCTGAGGGTGCCATGGCCTTCACTTCCCTTCTCTGTTTCTAATTGGGAGCGTCGATGTGGAGTGGAGCGTGTGGTGGAGACGAAGCTTGTGGTGGTGGTGGATGCAAAAAGCAGACCTCGACTGTTCTACCTACTTTTGTCAACCGTGTTCTCTTCTCCGATGCTGCGAGTCCAACTAGCGGAACTGCTCGTGCGTCGCCCGCTTCGTTCCTCCTCGCCCGTGCCTCTGTCTCCTCCCCTTCGATTGGCTTGCTCCTCTCGTTCTCTCCCTCTCCTCTCTCCTAGGCCATTGCCAACGCTACCGCTGCTCTGCTTGCCATGATGGTACTCCAATAAGCTATTGTGCAGGCACCCATCCTATCACCCAATATCCTTCTCTCATTCCCCATCCATGGCGACTCGCTCGACTGTGCTCCTATACCATCGCCTT
This sequence comes from Dendrocalamus sinicus, assembly GCA_036346575.1. Lineage (NCBI taxonomy): Eukaryota > Viridiplantae > Streptophyta > Magnoliopsida > Poales > Poaceae > Dendrocalamus > Dendrocalamus sinicus. The sequence goes on from CM070657.1 coordinate 8,437,879, forward strand.
CTTCTCTCTAGTAGTCTGCTACCCCACTATGAATCTACAGGGTGTGATCCTATTCCCCAAATCAACCCCTTAAAAGTTAAAATCTATCCTTGCATGTATGCTTTTCGAAATCCCTGTCTCATAAGCTTGCAACCTATCTAAATTTTGTTGACATGAATGGCCATTTGGAAAGTTGTGGGATGGAGAAGCATTAGAGCAGGTTGAGTTCTTCCTCTTTCTTGCATAAATCAACCCATCAAATTGTGAAATTTATCCTTGCATGCGTACTTTTCACGTTTCCCATCTCATAACCTTGCCATCCATCTAGGATTTATTGGCATGCATTGCTATTGGGAGTTTTGAGGTGGAGCAGCAGATCAAGACTGCTCAGCGTTTGGCATGGCGCGGTGATCTCGATGAGAGGCAGTGGTTCGATGAGGCGGAAATCACTGGCAACCAGCCGCAGTGAGGTCACCGATCCTCTTGGTGTACTCCTCATTCTCCCTTCCCTTTCCTTTACACATCCCTCTCTATCTTTACACCCCATCGTATTTTCATGCCTCCCCTCTATTCTTGTTTTTGTTTTTCCTTGGTATAGATTTCTTCAAGATTTTTTGGGCCAACAAATGAATAGGTCAATTCGAGGTGCAGCTTTTAAATCTGTTGTTTCATATTTATGTGACTAGATAGCCTACCAATTGCTTGATAGTGTTGGATATAGAGCGTGGTCGTTGTCGAGTACTCAGTGTGTTCAAGTACTACGTGGTCGTAGTCGAGTACTCGATGTGTTCGAGTACTGTTGGGTCATAGTTGAGTACTCGATGTGTGTGAGTACTGCGTAGTCAGTGTGTCCGAGTATGTGTAGGAGTTGAAAACCCGGAGTCGGAGAGCGGTCGAAGACTCTGGACTGGTCGAAGGCGTGGTCGACAAGCTATGGTCAATGCCATGATTGAAGGCGTAGTTGAAACCGTGGTCCAACCATGGTCGATGCCATGTTCGAGGAATGGTCAAAACCACAGTGACTCAGTCAGTACTCGGAGGAGTACTATCACAGTGGTTAGTCAAATTGTGCTATGGTCAATAGTTGATAGTCATAGCTACAGTGGTTAATGGTCGATAGTCGTAGCTACAGTGGTTAATGGTCGATAGTCGTAGCTACAGTGGTCGATGGTCGATACTATAGTGGTCGATGTCGATATTCGTAGCTACAGTGGTCAATAGTCATAGCTACAGTAGTTAATGGTCAATAGTCGTAGCTACAGTGGTCGATGTCAATATTCATAGCTACAGTGGTCAATGGATGATAGTCGTAGCTACAGTAGTCGATGTCGATAGTTGTAGCTACAGTGGTCAATGATCGGTTGTTGTAGCTATAATGGTCGATGGTTGTAGCTATATTTGACAATCAGTGCTAGAAGACCTATGTGGTCGGAGATGTAGTTGGGGTGCTGTTGTCGACAAGCCTTGGTTGGAGAAGTGGTCAACAAGGGTAGTCGAAGATGGTGGTCTTAGCCAGTGGTCATAGCGACTGGTCGTAGCTACAGTTGCTCATGCAAAGAAGCCTGTTGTTTAATCTTGATTGCCTTTTCCTTTGCAGAGTTTATATTTCATAATTCAGCTCTCAAGAAAGAGTGTCGCAACATGCAGTATGCTGTTGTAATCAAACTAATAGGAACTGAAATAATTGTACAAATCTACATCACAAACCATCTAAATAATCCATAGTCTTCTGTATTTTTATTAGGGAAATATTGAGGGGATAACTGCACAATGAACAATAGATGGTGCATTCTCTAATCAAGCTACAACTATAGATGAAACACTAATTTAGTGATGCTTGCTCTTTAGCTAGATTTATTTTGAGAAGCCCGTGACTGATATGGTCTACTTTTAGCACTACTAGAGTTGCTTTAAGAATAACTACATTTTCCTGGCCTTTATGCTTTCCTGCATGTCATCTATGCATTGTGCAAAGCAAAGCTACTTTGCATAAAGTGAGAAGTAGCATATGTGAATGCTAAGCTATGCTTGCATAGATTCTTTCATGTTAAAAATAGTTGTGTATGTTAAGATATGAGTGCCACGTTTTTGCTGTTATTTGCTAATGGATGGTTCTACCATTTTTGTGTAAAGAAAAAGCAAGTTGTCATCAGATCAATATCATGCCTTTATTAAAGCACATACATTACACTTGAAACGCTAATTTTTTATTCTTCAAGTCATTGGTGTAAAGATGTTGGTGTTTCCCCCCTGCTTTTTTTATATCAGTATCATGCCTTTGTTAAAACACATACATTACACTTGAAGTGCTAATTTTCCATTCTTTAGGTCATTGGTATAAAGATATTGGTGTTTTTCTATGCTTTTTTTTTGTTAGGATCCTGCCACAGAGAGAGGTTCAGTTGGAGGGAGGATGTATTGTTATATTGCTAGACTATATGATCACCTAATAGCGGTAATTTTTTATACTATATTGTGGTCACCTAAATGAGGGCATATTTTGTTGTTCCAAAACTTTGAATTTACTAGCTGAATACCTGTGTGTTGCTATAGATTTTAAAATTTTATTATACTACAAGTTCTTAAACTAACGGGTGGTAAAATTTTTTAGAACATGCATACAAATATGTTCTAAATTTTTTTAAATCCGTAGCAACGTACGGGCATTCAGTTAGTTATTATAATGAATAGCAATTGTTGAGAGAAAACAAAAGCTAAAAAGATGCTGAAAAGACAAAAAGAACATAGCCATTGGCTCATAACTTATAGCTTCCTCCGAACAAACAAACGAAACGGCTTCTTCATTGACTTTTTAAAGCGGCTTGTGAAGATAGCCTTTTCAAAGCAGCTTATCAGTGTATCATCATTCGGTTCGTTCACACGAGCATTCACATTAGGATCAAAATCCATCAATGGTAGCAAAAAAAATCCACCCGTAAGCTGCCGAGTCTGTGCATTTGGCTTGGAGTCACACCAAACGTCCAAACTAGCAAGTAGTACACTGATACATACTCTTTTATCCCACAATCATACTCTTTTATTCCACAATATAAGTATGACATGTATGTCTAGAAAACACATTATTTAAGTAATATTTAATGGAATTAGCTCATGATTGTTTCATTTAGATAGTTATAGTACCACTCTTTTTATTAGAGATAAATATGATCTGATTTTATTAAATATTATTTAAATATTGTATATGCTATGTATGTGTGTCGAAATTATACTACGGAACGGAGCGAGCAATACATACAAAGGCAATGGCAGAGTGGGTGATGCGCTACCTCCGACGCCTCAAGAGGCAGGCCGGGATGGATGGCCAACGCCGTGTCCTGGCGATCGGTCCTCACCTCCAGCAGCAGCTCCTCGACCTTGCCTGCATCTTCATGTTACTCGGCGCCCTCGTTCTCGTGCACCAACTGACCACAAGCGCGTGCGGGGCCGCGGCCGCGTCCAGCAACACCGAGCAAGTCTTCCTCGCATTCCTCCTCTGGCTGCTCGGTACTGCGCTCGCGACGTTGCAAGTGCTCACTAGGTAGTTCCCTAGGATCGCCGTCGTCGTCGCGGCCATTGCGACGGCTCTCCGCGGCTACCTACTTGGCAGACTAGCTTCTTCAATCACAGTCCACATTGCATATCTCGCTCGATCGTCCGTGCTAACCTCCTCAGAATATGTTTACACTCCACACCATGTAGTACTGTAACTGGGGGCTCTGCTTTCCTGAGCCCTACCACCCTCTTCATTCACTCAGTTGTTCTCCAGTTGAACACCACCTATTATTGCCCTGTAATAACTTCATAATGTCGTAATGGAGTTTTCTATTTGGCGTCCTTCAAACAATCTAAGAACTTATTGTTGCCAAAATGTTGCTTTATTTGTAGTTTTGCCTTCGAAATGGATCATAAATTCTTAATAGGGATGCAAAGTTCAAACTACAGAGTGCTATGTTTTTCGCCCGGTGGAGTGGCCCGTGTGGTCATCCACGGAAGGAGACAACATCGATCAGCAAAGAGAAAAGGGCCTAGTCGCTAAGCAATTCCTTCCATCCGATGCCTCACAAAGTGAAACCACGAGGCCCACTTCCTTCCCGCCACGGAAAGCCCATCAACTATAGAGGCGGCTTGTCCCAAATCAATCCTCCCACACACAAGACTAATCCAAACCATCTGACAAATGATCTAATGGCCACAAATATCCCCAAGACCGTCAACCGCCACAACTTCTCCCACTCCTATCCCGTGTACCACCACAATGTCTCTCCTTACCAATTTGACCTTGATGTGTGCTGCTTTGGCTCCCTATATAACCGGCCACCTCCTTCCTCCCCCTTCCCCTTCTCCCTCTCCTTCCACACTCCTCACGATCCTCTAACTTGCTTCTTAGCACTCGTTTGGTTGGCCAACAATCCCAGGGGCGGAACTGGGTCTCAGGCTGGGTAGGCTATAGCACGAGGCCTAGCAATGCTACAATACTACCTCCCTTTAGTACTACCTCCATAAAATACCTGGTATAGCAACCTAGCTCGAGGCCTAAAAAATTGTTAGCCCGACAACCCGGTGGAGCAGACGGCAGCCCAACTGCCCAAGCGCAACCAGCCAGCCCAAGCAACGGCAGTCGGCCGGAAACCCATCACCAAGTCAAGTGCAAGAAATGGGAAACCCTAATCCCCAAATCCAATCAAACTTCAGCCCCAGCCCCCGATCCATTCTGCGCGACATGATCACGCCCCCATTGTCGATCGCCACCCTCACCTTCACCTGCGCACCCCCACCGGCACCCTCGCCTATGCACGCCGCACGTCCGCCTTCCACCGACCTCGTGCTCACGTGGGAAGGCAGTTGCTGCCTTGAAGCTTGGGAAGGAGAGGGAGGAGGATCTGGAGGTGGATCGCGTCGATGCGCTCCCTGTCAAGACAATGCAGGTGCAAGGGGAGTTGGTCTATAATACTAGTAAATTCACCCATCCATGAGAGACTCTCCAGCTTTAGTATTTGATTTTGGGCTGCAGCAATCAATAATAGCTAATTGAATTAGTCTAATTCTGGCTCCTATGCGAGAGTCGTGAGAGTTAAGATATGGTGGTTTTCTGGGGATAGTTAGGACTTTGATGTTTGGATGGAAGGATGTTGTGGTGTGCTCAGTTTGTCTTCTTTTTACAAGCTTGAAACTTTGAAAGCTAAGCACTAATTGTTTTTCCAGACTGGAGAAAATGTTCAACTACAAAGCACAGTACACCGCTACACACCTGCACCGCCATCTACCTCAAGATCTGGTCCGTTCCAGCCTTCCAGGTCCATACACATTTGCTATTTAGGAATTATCTTTTATACTACTTTGCAATTTGCATGATATTTAGTAATTAGTACAAATTATCTTTTATGTTTCAAATTAGTAGGAATAGATGAAAATAAAATGATGAATGACATGTGTTCAATGTTTTACATTTACTATTTAGGTATTAGCTATTAAGGTTTAAGGATACAAATTATAAAATGAAGAGGAGCAAGACATTGTCAATTTGTCATCATTTTTTCAACACAAGTTACACAGCCAAACAGACAATCCAATTCAAACCAATCTCCAGAAACATTATGAACTGGGGCTAGTAACACTGGGCAAAACATTCAGCTTAATCTAGGTGATATTGTTGCCGATTTTGGGCTTCGAAAATCAACAAAGGAGTTGGATGTGAATATTAGGGATACCGCTAGAAGGGAATATTTGCAATTGGGACCATGCCAACTAATTGGACATAAATTTTCATGGAGGGAATTTAGCCTAGGGCATGATCCAATCCTAAATCTGCCACTGCACAATTCCATCTATCCACGTAGATGGATCGGGATTTGAGTCCAAATTCTTGACCCCCTACGTGGATCCTGGTCACAATGATCCTCCCAAACAAGACCTTACAGATGTACAACGTTGCTATAGTATTTTCATTTCTCCCCTACACTATTTTCTGTTGCTTGCTACTATGCACTTCTGAGTAGGGATGGCAATAGTGCACATGGGTAGTACTCGCCTATACCTTGGCCCGCCAGCCATTTTCTTGCGAAGGGCAACATGCAGAGAACTTTGCTCATACCTGACATCACCTGCAAGCTAAACAACAACAACAACCTAGGCACTTTCTTAGGGATTACGGTATATGAACAATGCAATGATAAAAAAAGGATAAGAACAAAGGGTAGAATACATCAATGGAACAATATAACAAGAGCAAGCGAGGAACCACCCCACCAAGAAGGGTGGAGACTTATGTGTATGACTCTACTCACCATGGTTCAAATCCTAATGCCACCTATTATGTATATACAAGTGTGCTTGGTAAGAATTTTGTGAGATCATCTCCGTCTATCTAAGCGTGTGCTAAAGGGACGCATTCACATGTGCGTGTGTGTGTGTGTGGTATGCATGTGTCTTGTAATTGCAAAAAAATAGCAAGCAAGGTGGCAACAAGAAACAAAAACTTTAGTCCAAATCCAATAAATGCCAACTGAGGCAACACACCAATCAAGAACTACTACACTGGTACTAGCCACACTCGTCCTTGTGCAGTCGCTGCATGCCCGTGTCATGCACCTGCAGGAGATCGAAGGAGGTGGTGGCTTCAAACTAAAGGAGGCGATACCATTCGAGCCAATGGAGGATGCATCTCACAACGAAGGAGAGGCAGCTAATACGGGAAGTGAGGTTGTTGACGGGCAAATGGAGGAGGCCTGACGAGGAGGTGTCAAAGGGGAGGTGCTTGTTGGGGTGGCGGCCTGTGGTGGGGGAGGCATGGAGTAGGAAATGGGAATGGGGTTAGGGATTTAGGGTTTGGTGGTGGTGGATTGGTGTTACGTGAGGTTGGCTGTGATTTAATTGGACTCATATGTCAGTTGAGTTTCACAGGCTATCAGGTGAAGCCCACATGTACTGGGTAAATCGGGCATGTGTGGGCTTCACCTATGCTCGTTTACTAATCAGGCAAAGATTTGTGCCTAAGAACTTGCCCATGGAAAAAAAGCAGGAACATATCCACCTCCATTAAGATTTTTACCCATAGATAATCGAGTAATAGGACAAAATTGACATCCCTGCCTCTGATAATCCAGATGATCTAGATCACTCACCCAGCCCCCCTAGTTCGACATCATCCCATCCTACCCGCTGAAGCATCTAAGTCCATAAAATTATTTTCGTAATTAATGATGATCATATTTAAGGAACTAATATGTTTGTTGAGATGGTTGAAAAGTGTAGTCCCGAATTTGGAAGGTATCATGGAAAAGAACATAGAGAAGCATACAAAGATGACTATGGGTTGACATGGCACAAGGAAAAGGTATAAAAATAGGCTAAGGGCCTCTTTCTAGATTTTACCAGTCTTGGCATTTGTTGAATTTAAGACCGGATTTATAAGTTAGATATCAAACTATTAATAAGGGTTCTTGGCTAGTAGCTTAATAGTGCTCTTGCTCTACATTGCTCAATCTTAGTACATGCATGTATGTAGAATTGCATTGTAGTCCTCTCTACTCTGTTTTTTCTTAAATTGATATGACCGTGTTTGTATCCACGGTAGTACTGCTGCATCATTACTACCAGGTTTTACTTGCTGGTACATTTTTCAGAGAGGTGCTATTTTAAAGTTCTTTAGTTGCGATACTACTGCACTTCTTCTCCGGTAGTACTGTAGCGGTATCACGGTGGATCATGCCCGGTACTATTGCACCTACGGTATGATTGCATTTGTGTTGGTGGTAGTTATTTTCTAGAGAGGCACATTTTGGGAGTTTTTCTCCCCCTTTGAAAAATGGTATTAGTACAGCACAAATGCAGTACTACCGCTTGCAGCGGTATGATTGGTGCATGTGAGTGCGGTATGATTGATTTTTGTATTAATGGCTAGTTTAAGTGCATTTTAATGAGCAGTAAGTAGCTGTTGAAGGGTCCGATACTACCAGCCATTACATGATGGTATTACTGCTCGTCCCGATGTTTGGTGATTTCATCTCCAACGATACCCTGGTTGGTAAATTCTATAAGGGTGTGTTTGGTAGGTGCTCAAACCAGCTCTACCAAAATTTGACTAGCCAAAATTTTGGTTGCCCACAATTTGGCCAAGATTGGCAAAAAATACATAAAGGATCACCATAGAGCTATAGATTACCAAAAATTTGGTAACTATCCAAACAAGTGCCAAATTGTTGGGGCTAGCCAAATTTTGGCAAGAAAAATTTGGATACCACCCAAACACACCCCAAATAGCTTCTAACCTACAGCAAGAATACCTCTTGAACCTCTGTTGAATACTCTTGAACCCTTATATCCCTCTCTTCAACACTAAAGTATTTAGTTCACCATTTAAGATTATTGAGAGCATTTAAGTGTATTGCATAAATTGTTTGAGCTTTATAGAACTTGAGGCCTTTCAAACAAGCGTCATCAACATGTTAATCTTGGAGTTTGCTGACTTCTAGATGGCTTGGAGATGGTTGATTCGGTGATCTATTCAAGAAAATTATGAAGATGCTCGATTAGTTTGTGAAGTTTCGAGCTCCTCTACTTGGAGTGGGAAAGCGCCATCTTAGTGGATTAAGAAAAGACTCAATTGCGCACAGAGCCGGCTTGATTTGTTCAAGCTTTCTCAACGTAAATTAGGGGAGCCCTAGTCTTCAAAACCATGGTAAAAAGTCTCGTGCTTATCGAGTGGTTTATTTTCTTACTATTTACTTTGTTTATTTACTTTTTTCGTGATTAATTGTTTACGTATCTATCTAGAATTGTACTTCCTTTGTTTACAAATGTAGCTTGTTGTCGGTTCCTTGCAATCAAGCTTGGACCATTAATATATGTTAAATTATATATACGTAAAAATAATACTATTTAATTTGTTTTGCAAAATTGTTTCGTAATATATTTTTTTATTTTTTGTTAGTATATTATAGTAATAAATCATAGTCAAAATCTTGCATCGGAGATTGTAAAAAAAATCAAAAACGATCTACATTTGTAGATGGAGGTAGTATCTTACTTCCACTTAGTTTGTTGGTGTATCTAGTGAGACTAGATTATTTAGACTTTAATTATAAAAAACTACTTTACCTTATGTTTCCCCGTAAAAACACAATTTAACCAAAAAAGAAACTTAAAACCCCACCGCTTTATCCATGATCCTACGCCTGCCCCCGTTGCTCTACCCAATAAAAACCCCTGTGCAGATCACCCACAGATCCCGATCGCCCTATCCCCACCGATCCGCACGATTTTTTTTGCGAATTTTCCCGTGATTTCTCCGATCGGGGCTAGGGTTAGGACCTCAGCAAGGGGGGCGACGCATTTCAGGCCACCGCCGGAGTCAGCTCGCTAGGGTTTCCGGGGGAAGCGAGCGAGGCGAAGCGAAGGGGTGGGACTAGGCAAGGGAGGAGTGGAGATGGAGAAGAAGAAGGTGGCGGTGCCGCTTGTGTGCCACGGCCACTCGCGGCCGGTCGTTGACCTGTTCTACAGCCCCGTCACGCCTGATGGCTACTTCCTCATCAGCGCCAGCAAGGGTAAGCGATCCGCTCCACTCGCCTGTGCGTGATGTTTTTTTTGGATGCGATTCATTCGGATCGGGCCGTGGATTGCGACGCGATGGCAGTTTGTTGTTTATGTGTGAATTCGGGTGGTTAAATATTGGCCGGTGGCGCAGTTACCGTGATTGTTATTGGATAATTGAACTGTGTAGTGTGGTTCGTTGGTTCGATTGGTCTCGCACTGCTAGGCTTAGAATGGGTTATCTATCTAAGATGTGTAATCATATGAACTTGTAATGTCTGAGATGTGAAGGGTGGAATTATCGAGGTTCATACCTCAATGATACTACTTATTGTACGTGGTGTTGTGCGATGCAATCTAGCTGAGTTTACGCTATATTAGTTAGGATTGAAGAATGCAGCAGTGATGTGAATAGTTCGTATGACGTGTCTCACTTTTTTTTGTGCGTCTGAATGTTTTAAGGTTATATTGTTAGTGAGTCTATACATGGTCATAACTGTAAATCAACGTTTTGATTTTATTGTACATGTTTTTTTTCACGTGTCTATTCCTATTTGGGAAGCTAGTTGCCAATTTTTAAAAAGTAGGCAGGATTGCGTACATCAATCTGTAGTTGTTAACCAAGGTTGCGTTATTAACACTCGGGCTGATATCATCAACTGTGCTAATCTTGGTATGCATGTCATGCACGATTGTAATGTTCACAACTTCCCTCTAGGGCTAGCTGCCCTTGAAGTTCCATCTCTTAATGGATAAAGCTTTTTCTGCTAACATATAGGAATTTTTGAAGCAAGGAAAGCTATGTTGCACATAATTGAGCTGTTCCTGGATTTTCTGGATATTTGCAGGAAGTAGTTAACTTTATGCCTACTCAGATGGAGGTTGTTAAATGACTGCTCATATAAGGCAGCCTTTCTTTGTTTCATGTTTTGAACACCACTGAGCTGCCATTTCTAGGGATGGAAACTAATCGCAGTTGAATACTGACAAAACCGTATTTGTATGGTTGTATCCATAGTTTAAAATAGGATACATATACTAATATGGGTTCCCTCACCTGTTACAATAGCATTTTTGGGCCATTAGAGGGCATATTTGTTTATTAGCATGGATGCTCTAGATTTACAACTGCAGTGTATGTCCCTAGATTTACACCTCCATGAGGTAATCTTTATAATAAGTATTGGAATCATTCGATGAACAATCCTAGATGCCTTAAATGAATCTATAACAGTCGTCTTCTCATACATTCTTCTTTGTTGTAATCATTATAATGCTGAGTGTTGACACGATACAGTATCATATTATATGAGTCACTAACTTGGTGCCCTCACTTTTACTTGAGAACATAGTACAAATGCTGGAGAAGGATGCACATCCTGGCATAGGATTGGTGTAACATGTAAACTGTAAATAGTATTACATATAGTCAGCACTTCAGTACCTTCACTTTGCAATGCGTTGGAGACTTGGTTCCTGTCTTGTTAGATTGCTGACTATTGTGCAAACTAATATCGTGTATTTTGGTCTGCAGACTCAAATCCAATGCTTCGTAATGGTGAGACTGGAGATTGGATTGGGACATTTCAAGGTCATAAAGGAGCCGTTTGGAGCTGTTGTCTAGACACAAATGCTCTGCGTGCTGCATCTGGTTCTGCTGACTTTTCTGCGTAAGATATTAGTCTTGTGAAATTTCATTGGTGGTTATTTCAGTCTCTATTCCCCAAGGCGGCCGCCTAGCCTGCCTAGGCACCGCCTAGGTGCTAGGCGCCACCTGCCCGCCCTGTCTGCCTAGCCGATTTTTGGCCCACCTAGGCAGCTATTAAGCACTAGGCACCGGTCTGCCGCCCTGACTAGTGCCTTGGTGAACACTTATTTCAGTTGTTTTTCTTTGGCAAAATGGAATATGCATGCAGTACTCTTTTAATTGATGCTTATCTGATGGATGCTTGTCTATATTTGCTTTTTTATTTGCATCAGGAGACTTGTGCTACGGATACATGAATTATAATTCATCATGTGATTCAGATCTAATTGTTCATGATATGTAGTCAGATTTGCCATGGTGAAAAGAATCTGTTACAAGGCATGATTTGAACACAAATTTGTTAGCATAGTACATACATGATCTTTAGATATAATCCTTGTTCATTACACCTATTCTTCGTGTTACTTAATCATTGTACTGACATAGTTTGGCATAACCATGTAGTCCTCTAGTGTTAATACCGAAAGAAGTTGTTATTCATTCCTGAGTTTAGTTTGCTCTTTTGATAGATATGTTGACTTTTTTTTCAGCAAAGTATGGGATGCACTAACAGGCGATGAGCTGCATTCATTTGAACACAAGCATATAGTCCGTGCATGTGCCTTTTCTGAGGTATTGCTTGTTGAAACTTAATTCCCCTGTTTCTTCTTGTGGCATCTATATTTGAACCATGATTGCTAATTTTCCTGGAGTGTTTTTCTGCCCCCCTTAAGACAATGTATGCTGTGTCCCTTTTCGTTCTTTTGAAAAAAAAAATCCAGATTTTCTGGTCTGTTAAACTAAGGCATGCTCAACCTTCTTATGCATGCCACAAAATGTTGACCATCTTAAAAGAAGTATATTGGCCATGTGGTGTGGTTGATTTATATCCATGGGCACATCTTGCTGAATAATATTTAATCACTTTCTTAAAGTTCATCTCTATGCTACTGTTACAGTTTAGCTGCTTGTTCTATCTTCTAAAATCTGGATCATTTTGCATGCTTTAGTTTCAATTAGAGCTGTTCTTCATGAGCAGTTTAAGCCTAATTACACTGTCAATGACATAGCAGGATACTCACCTGTTGCTCACTGGAGGCGTGGAAAAGATTTTGCGCGTGTATGATATGAACCGTCCAGATGCAGCTCCAAGAGAACTTGACAAAGCACCTGGTTCTGTACGAACTGTTGCATGGCTTCATAGTGACCAAACTATACTAAGTTCCTGCTCTGATATGGGTGGAGTAAGGTGTGTCTGAAAAAATGCCTTAATGTAATATGCAAAACAGCTAGAGTTGTCTATCCAAGTTTATTAGTCTTGTTCCTCTTGATTAATTGCTATGACACTGCACAGGTTATGGGATGTGAGGAGTGGAAAAATTGTCCAAACTCTTGAAACTAAGGCACCTGTCACTAGTGCAGAAGTAAGCCAGGACGGCAGGTTCATCACAACAGCAGATGGCTCAAGTGTTAAATTTTGGGATGCGAATCAGTAAGTTTGTTCTACCATCATTGTTCTGCATCATATGAAATTGATCAATTTCTTTCCAACATTTTTTTGCTGGTTATTCTTCAGCTTTGGGCTTGTTAAAAGCTATGATATGCCATGCACTGTGGAGTCAGCATCACTTGAACCGAAGTCTGGGAGCAAATTTATCGCTGGAGGAGAAGATTTGTGGGTTCATGTATTTGATTTCTCCACTGGTGAAGAAATAAGTAAGTCTGTTTTGATATTTAAATCATTCATTGGTCTCTTCAGCTTTCAGTGCAGTTTTGCATTTCCAAAACAAGATCGTCAGAATTGTATGTTTGTTTAGCTTTCACTATTGTGGCCAGTAGAGAATTTAGAAATGTTCTGGTGACGTAACTATAACGCTGGTCATCAGTGTTCACCAAGGCGCTAGGCGGGCGGCAGACCGGCACCTAGCGCCTAATCGCTGTCTAGGCGGGCTAGGCAGACAAGATGGGAGGGCGCCGCCTAGGTGGGATAGGCGGCTGCCTTGGGGAACAGAGCTGGTTTCAACTCTCGTAACTACAACACTGGTCATCATAAGTTTCAACTCAAGTGCAGTTTATATTCTGTAGCTGAAATCCTGTGTTCTGAACTTGGCTTGTCCTGCTTGCACATTTTAAGCAAGTCCAGAAAAGGATTTATGTAGTGGACAGATTTGTTTGCTTTTGCAGGAATCGTCTCATGATGAGGGCCCTTAAGTCACTGGTTATCAGATAATATTTCCTATTTTTTTCCTTATAAATGCATATTGGGTATTGAAAATAATTTTGTCCATATTTACTACTATATGGTGTTATGTTATTTCTTGTCATGTAGCTATGCATTAGTTGTGCTGCAGTCCTAGCCTTGTAAGAATATTGCTTACTTGAGTGCTTGCAGCTTGGTTATCTTTATGGGAATAGAACTGTGACCATTTTAGGCTTTTATTCCACTGCATCCTGTCCCAATAGAACTGATGCTGTTTTGTGATGTGCAGCCTGTAACAAAGGGCATCATGGTCCAGTCCACTGCGTCCGGTTTGCACCTGGTGGCGAATCATATGCATCAGGATCAGAAGATGGCACCATCCGGATCTGGCAGTTGAACCCAGCTAGCACTGATGACAATGAGGCTCTCAATGCAAATGGCGAACCAAAGGTTGGGGTAGATGAGGTCGCACGTAAGATTGAAGGCTTCCACATTCCCAAGGAGGGGGAGACCGAGGGGTAGGATTACATCGTTGGCAAACCTGGCAGTGTTTGGTGCTTATGAGGAGATTGCTGTCAACGCCCTTCTCTTCCCTTTTCTCCCCAAGTCTGTCGTCAAAGCCTGTTTCCGACCCAAGGGAGGCGTGTACCTCCCTAGCACTGGGGGAAAAATCTTGTTCGCCGTTAAGCAAACGGTGGATTTCTGTATGGGCCCTCTTCAATAGACAGTCAGGGTAGCATCTAAACCAAATGTCATTTGTGTTCACCCGTTTTTGCCACCACCCTTCTACGATGATGAATGAACTGTTCGTCAGAAATGGTGATCTGGATTGCCTTGGTCTATCCTCTGTTTGAATGCATCACATATCTCAATTAAACGTCATTTCGGCTGTTGTGATTTTTGCTTCTCTGAAACTCGTATTCTGTAATAACATGAGCTCCTTGAGCTTTTTAAGCTTGTCTTGTTTGTATTTGTTGCTGGTAATCTTTGTTAAGGATAGAATAGGATTGTGTTATTTGTTTTCTTATATGACTCGGTTTTCTTATATGTATGTGGTATATTTCTATGTATATCTCTTTGTACTCTCTCTATATATTGCCCTTTAGTCTTATAAATATACACCCAATATTCATAATATGGTATCAAGAGTTATGGCATTAACCTTAGTTTTTCTGCACCTCCATTGGAGAGCCGCCATTGCCGCTAGTTCATGGATGAGCCACCGCCCTTAGGGCTGATGCCGCTGTCACTTAGGCCGTTGTTGCCGTTATCTTCGATTGCTGCTACCCATTGCTTTGCCCTGGTCGCCTGCGCGTCGTCTGAAGCGGCCTGGCGCCTGGAGCTTGCCCGCCTGTCGACCGTCGTTTGCTGCTCGTTGCCTACTGTCTCGGTGACTGTCATTGGCGCTCGTCGGCACATCGCCGCGTATTGCCGCTCGATCCTTATTGTTTGGCACCCGACACCACTATCGATGCCATCCTAGTCGCCCGCTGCCCTAGCTGCCGGACGTTGCGCTGACCGTCGGAGCCACCGCCCGCCTGTCGGTCGTCGGCAACCGGTCGACGCTAGCCTGTATGCTGGTCATTGCCCGCTGATCTAGTGTGTCTGCTCGGTGGGGGGTAACCGATCAAATCTGATCGATTTGGTTTGGTTTTTTAGCAAAAGAAAAAGAATAAAAGAAAAAAATGATATAACCGCCGCGTCGTCTAGCTGTTAGACTTCATTGTCTTAGTCGCCGCGTCGTCCAGCGCCATCTACCAATAGCTTCCGTTCCATCAGCTGCGATACCATTTTCGGGAACAAAACTTCATAGGACGAACTACAGGTTGTGGTTTTCTCTCATGGAGATCACACTCGATGGTCTCCGTCTCTGAGGACATGTCATCGGTGCACGACCTTCTCCGTCACCACCGGTTCAGCCTTCTCCCAGGCAGACTACTTCTGCTCCTCCTGCAGAAGATGAGGTCGCCAAGATGGAGGCAGATGCTGCTACTGATGAGGCCTTTCAGTATGCCATCGATGCTTTCGAGCGCTGGTATGCTGATGAGGCCTATGTTCGCGCCATCCTAGTGATCAGTGTCGACGGCTCCATCCAGCCGGACATTGTTGGTCTATGATCTAGTCGACAGATCTGGGAGTACTTACGAAAGCGATACTAGTAGAGAAGTGATGCTCAGTTCTTTTTGTTTCAGTGTGAGTTGAAGACACTTTGCTAGGGAGATTCTTGCATCGACGACTTCTTTCGAGCCCTGTTCAGTATCTGGTGCCAGTTGGATGACCTAGCCTCTCCACTTTGTCAGGAGTGTCATACATTGCAGAAGATGGATCATGATCGCCTTCGCCTTTACGATTTCATCCGCCATCTTCGCCCAAAGTTTGAGCCTGTTAGGGCTCAACTGCTAAGCCACTCACCACGACCGACCGTCACCTAGGCCCTTTTGACAGCTCGTTCTGATTGTGCTTGCTGCTCCTTCGCATACAGCGACGTTTTTTGTTTCGACTACTATCCCTCTCTAGGTGCCTGTTTTCGCTCCTGTTTTCACACCAACGGGAGTTCAGTGCAACTACTACAAGAACTTTGGGCATAACTACTAGAGTTGTGTGGTGCGAAAAAAGCGGCATTGACCAGCTGACCAACTCGTTAGGTTCTCAGCGAGGTATCTATTCAGCAGCTCTACTAGGCTCAACTTCAGCTCTCGCATAACTCAGCAGGTTCTGCTAGTCTAGCTCAGACGTCTCCTCCAAGTACCTCTTGGGTTCTAGATTATGGTGCCTCTTTCCACATGATACTGGATTCCACATCTCTCACTTCAATAGGACCTCTTGCTTTTCCTATCTCTGTTCAGACAGCTAACGGTACTTCCTTGTCAGTCAACTGTCAGGGCACTCTTTTGTCCACTGATTTTCCTGTTTCAGCTGCTTCCCATGTTACTCAGCTTACCATGCAGCTTCTTTTGGTGGGATAGCTCACTGATCACGGTTGTAGGGTTGGTTTTGACTCTCACATCTATTCATTCTAGATCAACAAACAGGGACGGTACTTAGGACTGGCCGACGCTGTAGGGATCGTCAAGATCTGTACATTCTCGATCGCCTCCACCTTCCATCTACTTCAGTTGCTCCTACCATGTCTATCTCCACCGCCACTGCTGCCACCACCTTTGGAGCTTTTGCACAGTGGCATCACCATTTAGGTCTTCTATGTGGGTCCCATCTTTCTTCATTAGTTCGTCAGATGTTCTTAAACGTGTTACTGTTGACACCTCCATATTTTGTCAGGGTTATAAGTTGGGCAAGCAGCTAGAAATTTCTTATCATTCTAGTGAGTCATTATCTTGTCATCCTTTCGATTTAGTTCATTCAAATGTATGGAGACCTGCGCCTATTATCTCTAAAGGCGGGCATGAATTCTATGTAATTTTTGTTAATGATTATTCCCGTTTTACTTGGCTTTTCCCTATGTTTAATCATGGTCAGTTTTTAATGATCTATCATAGTTTTGCCACGATGGTTCGTACTCAGTTTGAGTCCTCTATCCGTACTTTTCGCTGTGATTCTACTGACAAGTACTGTTCTTGCACTTTTAGACAATTTCTTTTTTAGCAAGGCACTCCTTACTAGTCTTCTTGTCCTAGTGCCCATGATTAGAACAGGGTTGCTGAGCACAAGCATCATCATCTGATTAAGACTACTCGCACTCTTCTCCTTGACTCTCATGTTCCACCACAGTTCTAGGCTGAGACTGTTTCTACGGATGCATATCTCATCAATATGCATCCTTCCACTGCTCTAAGCGTCTCTACTCTAGAGTCCCCTAGTACACTCACCTTCGTGTTTTTTGTTGCACTTGTTTTATCCTACTGTAGCCTCGTGAGCGCACCAAACTGTCAGTCTAGTCAGTTGAGTGTGTATTTCTTGGTTACAGTTTTGAGCATAAGGTTTATCGCTGCTATAATCCTTCTACTCGACGGATTAGGATCTCACGAGATATTGTCTTTGATGAATCTCACCTTTCTTCTATCGAGATTCGGCTCCTCATCTTGTTTTCACCATTGAGACGATCTCCTGGTTGTTTCTCCCTGACTCTTCACCCATTTCTCCCCTTTCACAACCTTCCTCTAGTCTATCTCCAGTGGTTCCTTCTGTGGCCCCACCTTCTGTGCTGCCTCCTACAACACCGCCTTTTGTTTCTGCAGCACCACCGTCTCATTTTTCTAGGGTACACTACTCCAAGCGTCCTCATCCTTCATCAGATTCATCTTCTGGTATCTTGTTGAAACCGTCACCTAATTCCTCTGATGCTCCTCGTTACGCCCTTCATGACCGAATATCCTTTCGGCCTCCTGATCATCTTGGTTTTTCTTTGACAGCTCATGCTCTCTCTGTCACTGAGCCTAGCTCTTATCATGAGGTTGCTACTCATTCTGAGTAGCGGCTTGCTATGGCAAAGGAGATTGATGCTCTTCGACGTACGGAGACCTGGGATATTGTATCTATACCTGCGCATACTTGTCCTATCACGTGCAAGTTGGTGTACAAGATTAAGACCAAGACTGATGATACTATCGAGCACTACAAGGCTCGTCTTGTGGATTACGATGAGATGTTTGCCCCTGTTGCTCATATGACCACTATTCGCACTCTTGTTGCGATTGCCTCTGTTCGCCGGTGGTCTATCTCTCAGCTGGATGTTAAGAATATCTTTCTTAATGGTGTTTTTCATGAGGAGATTTACATGCAGCCACCACCTGGGTATTCTATTCCAGATGGACATGTCTTTCATCTTCGTTGTGCTCTTTATGGCCTCAAACAGGCTCCTGGTGCCTGATTTACGCATTTTACCTCAGTGATTACTGCTGTCGGTTTCACTATCAGTGACCACAATCCTGCTCTTTTTGTCCATGTCTCACCTCAGGATAGGACACTGCTTCTTCTCTATGGGGATGATATGCTCATCACTGGTGAAGATTCCTCATTTATCACATATGTGAAGAAATATCTCAGTAAGCAGTTTCTGGTGACTGATCTTGGTTTACTTACATACTTTCTTAGGATTGAGGTTTCTTCCACGCTTGAGAGCTACTACCTTTCCCAGCAGAAATACATTCAAGATCTACTTGATCGGTCTGGTTTGACTGACACTCGCACTATTGCGACTCACATGGAGATTTCTCTTCAGTTTCGCGCTACTGATGGTGATCTTCTTTAGGATTCTATCCGATATCACCATCTTGTTGGGAGTTTGGTGTACCTTTTGAGCACTCATCCTGGCATTGCTCATGTTGTCCATATCTTGAGTCAGTTCATGGCTCGTTCTACTCATCTTCACTATAGCCGCCTTCTTCATGTTCTTCACTACTTGCGTGGAACCATCTCTTGTCGTTTGTTTTTCCCTAGCTCCAACTCACTATAGCTTTAGGCGTATTATGATACGACCTAGGCTAGTGATCCTTCTTATTATCGTTCTCTTTCTGCTTACTGTGTTTTTCTTGGCTCCTCCTTGATTGCCTGGAAGACAAATAAGCAGACTGCAGTTTTCTATTTGATTGCAGATGTTAGGTTGAGAGATATGACAGTAGTGACAATAGAGATTACTTGGTTGAGGTGACTACTTACATGTTTTGAAGTACCGTGAAGGGACCTACGACACTTATATCTGACAATATAGGTGCTATCATATTGCTCGTGATCCAGTGAAGTATGAACTCAACAAGCATATTGGTGTGGATGCTTCATATACTCATTCACAGGTGTAGGAGGGAGTACTTGATCTACAGTTTGTGCCTTCAGAATTACAACTTGTTGACTTCTTCACAAAGCCGTAGACAAGGACACAACATTTGTATTTTCTCTCCAAACTCATTGTTTGTGATCCACCATGAATTTGAGGAGGTGTTAAGGATATAATAGGATTATGTTATTTGTTTTCTTATATGCCTCTGTTTTCTTATCTGTATATAGCATACTCCTTTGTACATCTTATATATATTGCTCTTTAGACCTCATAAATATACACATAATATTCATAACAATGATATCCAAATCTGAGGACCTAGCTGCTCTTATGGTGCCCATGCTATCGTAATCCAAATGGCCATCATTTCTTTATCAATCAAAGTAACTTGGCTTAAGACAGAGTACCCAAGCAAATGACGGATCCCTATTCGGGTGGCTCGATCTGTGTCAAACTCCTAACATGTTACTGTGGCCAAGGACATGCAGTATTGTTGACCAGATCTACAGATACTGATACAATACTTGAGCACATGTTCTTATTTTTCATACTTCAGATTAGATTCATAGTTGGTGTAAGTGTTGTAAAGGCGACTTTATCTTTTTGGGACATCAAGGATGTGGCATCAGTTGTGTTCGTACGTACATATTCCTCATCACTGCACTTGCATAAGGAATCGCTTCGCATGCTCCGCCATGTGATCCTACCCATGCATGTATTAAGACCTTTGTGCGATCACTAATCAGGCATCAGCATCAAGTAGTGTCGTCCATGTGATGTTCATATTAGTGGCGCCCTCATGATTGGTAGTAGTAATATCTCATGATTTTCTTCATTTCATCCAGCAAAAAGGTAATATGCATCATCAAATATGTACTTCATACTTCAGATTAGATTCATAGTTGGTGTAAGTGTTGTAAAGGCGACTTTATCTTTTTGGGACATCAAGGATGTGGCATCAGTTGTGTTCGTACGTACATATTCCTCGTCACTGCACTTGCATAAGGAATCGCTTCGCATGCTCCACCATGTGATCCTACCCATGCATGTATTAAGACCTTTGTGCGATCACTAATCAGGCATCAGCATCAAGTAGTGCCGTCCATGTGATGTTCAGATTAGTGGCACCCTCATGATTGGTAGTAGTAATATCTCATGATTTTCTTCATTTCATCCAGCAAAAAGGTAATATGCATCATCAAATATGTACTTACTCATCGAAGGACAGTTTTACAGTCCCCACTGATGAGGCGATGGTGTCCCGATATTCCGATAGGATGATAACTATCGATTTTGGTGGAGTTGACCCTTGCGATCCGACTACAACCGTACGACGTCGCTTGCGCCTTAGCAATTGCTGAACCAACCCCAAGATGTTATCAACCGTGCCAAGAACGCGGTTGACCTGACCACGAAGGTCTATTTCTGCATGCAACGAAAAACACGCAAGAACAAGATAATAAGAAATCTGAAATTGCAATTATATAAATTGAGATCAAAAGGTGGGATTCCGAAGGCTGTCTTGACAGGTCGTCGTCTAACACAAATGAAGAACAGAAGTTTGCACAATAGCTAAACCTAAACTCAACGAAATCCAAGTCCTAGCTGAGGAGACGGCGGCTCTTATATAGAGAGAACGACCAGGGGTGGCGGCCAAGGTGCACACCCCTAGGGTTACAAGACCCAAAGGCCCAAGTGCAGGTGGCGCAGCACCCTTTTGACTCAGATTCAGAAACCAACGCGGACTCTTTTGATGATTGCGGCCGGCTCAGACAGAATTTGAAGATGGGGTTGAATTCTTTATAAAGTAGACTTGATAAGCTTTCCATCAAGTCCAAGAATGTCCCAAACGGAGTCCGTATGAGAAAGTTACGTCCGTTTAAACTTGCACCATTGCAGCAGTCCAAATCTGATTCCAGTACGTGCCCAACACAGACTCTTTTGATGATTGCGGTGCTCACAGAAGGAATTTAGAGATTATACTAGATCCATTGGAAATAGGATGAGAAAAGCTTTCCAACAAGTACTCGTGGACCTCAAACGGACTTCGTATGTAAAAGTTATGCACATTTGAAGTTGGTCCTGTCATGCTGAATCCGAATGGATCTGGAGGCCGATTGGATTCCAAAACGTGTCCAACTTGAACTATTGCTTGAATTGGTGTAAAAGTGACGTGGTGCTGTCAATATATATATATATTTTTCATCATTAGGTAGCATCATATTCTTATTTAAAATATGTTGAAGCTGAAGAAACGAATTCACCTTTAGTTCAATCTTGATATTGGGCACTACGGTCGTATGTGTTTGTGGCGTGGTCACATCATCCTCCCCTTCTTGACAGAAAAACATCCTCGGTTTTAACATATATGTAGCCTCACGTATTGCATGATCTTGATCATAAATCTCGGTATATGATAACAAACGCAACAAACCCTCATTATGTAATATCATAAGTTCTTTATCAAGCAAAGTAAAACCTCTATGAAACGAGCTCACCTGATAATTTAAGCGATGCGTAGGAGCTCTTGTAATTGGGACAACAAGCATAGCAAATACGGTTGTATCCATAGGGGGCCATGTCCTCATCATCAACCCCCCAAAAAACAGTTTTAACTATTGTCAGGTTGGTTTCTTGCAAAACCTCATTGTATCGGGCGCAACTAATGGTAAGATTTTGCTGTCATGAACTCGCGATGATGATGGCATTGACAGGCAGCGACCTGGATTTATTTCCTGCTTGTTGACAGAGTGACAGAGCTTGTTATCAGCCTCACGTGGTGTTACAAGATATTATAAAGCTCCTGCATTGCCATTTGCTAATATGATAATCATACTCACTAAGGCTGATGCCACACCAGATTAAAGAGTGATCTTATTTGTTGAAAAGTGTCTTGCAGAGGGGTTTAGCTCTTCGCCTGACAAAAGGACGAGGAGACACACGAATCTCCCCTCGTAGCGGCAAACCCCATCTCCCACCCCTCATCTCCCCAATCCCTCATTCATGTGCGAATCCCCTCCCTCCTAACGGCAACCTCCTCTCCCTCCCTCGTGGTGACATCCCCTCTCATTCACTCACGAATCCCCTCCCTCCCGACAGCAATCCTCCCCTCTCTCCCTCGCGGTAGCAAACCCCATCACCTTCCCACCCCTCATCTCCCCAAATCCCTCATTCATGTGCAAATCCCCTCCCTCCCAGTGGCAATCCTCCTCTCCCTCCCTCGCGACGCCATCCCCTCATTGCACGTCGAGTTCAGAGCTTCTCCACCATGAAGATCTGGGCAGCGACGATGACCTCGTTGGCCATGTGTCGTTTGCCCTCTCTGAGTTGAAGCTCCCCGTGCCTCGTCGGCCGTGTGGCATTCGACCTCTCTGGCGGCAATCCTCCCTCTTGTCAGCAGCAAGCCCCCCTCTCCCTCCTTTCGGTGACCACCCCACCTTCCCCCTCTCCCTCTTCTTCCACCGGCCGACCCAGAACCAAGCATGGATTTCCGTCCTCCGGGTGGCTTTGTCAACTTTCTTCAAGATCCTACTATGGCAGCAAAGTTCCCCTTTCCACCAGCCACACATCCAAGTCACCCTCAATTTGCATTCCCATTTCCTCAATTCTTCCCCCACCACCAACCAATGAGACATGCAATCGCTCTTCATTGATCTCTCTTGGCAGTAGCTCAAGTCCAACTGCATCAACCTAGCAACACCGTGAAGGTGATGGTGTTCAAGCTAACAGTGACTCACAGCAAAGAATGTATTATACTCATGAAGAGGATCTCAGATTGGTAAGCCCCAATGTTTGTTTGTTTGCTACAAACATCACACCATTCATATTGTGAAAAAATGTATGTATTTCCATGATAGTGCCATTCATAATTGCACATGCGGGGCGATTTCTCTGTATCTCTATAGCACTTCTGGAACGCCGATGCATGCTCGCCCATCTCTGTAGAAGCTAAACTCATTTATAAATCCATATATAGGGAATGAAGAAGAGAGCCTTACTATCCCCAAATCCACGATAGAACTCGTTTATAATGCCATATATAGGGAATGTTCTTGAGGAGCAGTGAAAAAAATGTGTGTATTTCCATGATAGTGCCCGAATGAGCAGTAAATCATTAACATGAGGAGCAATCAACTTTCTTTCGATGAATACTAAAACTATGATTGAACTCTTGGTTGCTGCTGTTACCTATATTAATTCTATGGATAGCTCAATCGGCATGTGGTGCGCTATGCATTCTAGCAGGTATATAGAGTTTGATTCCCGTGTTGAGTAGGTTTTCTAATGTATATATTCCTTGGCTTATTGTAGATAAGTGCTTGGTTGAACAACTCCACTGATCCAATTGAGGGAAATACACAGAAGGGGGTTGCTATTGGAAGGAAGTGGCTACCGTGTACAATAGCACAACTCCAAGTGAAAGGAAAAGGAAGGTTAAGCACCTTAAGAGTCACTGGCACAAACTACAAAGAAGATCTTTTTTCAATAGATGTTACTATCAGCTCCAGGATACCTACGCCAGTGGACGGTCGGATGACCAACTGATGGAGCAAGCTGTTGAAATGTATCACAGCCGATGTGGGCACCATTTCACCTACGTGCATTGGTGGAAGGCCATCCGTGACAGCCCCAAGTGGAAAATTCATGTATCATCTAGAGGGGATGGGACAAAGAGGATATCACCTGAGCTGAGTGAACGTAGTGAGCATCCAGAAGGTGTTAAGGCAGCCAAGAGAGCTAGGGGTAAAGAAAAGGCTACTACATTTACTTTAGATCTGCAACAACAAATTGTGACATTTCTTGAGGCTTAATCTGCTTCAAAGGCTGATGTGAATGACATGAAAAAGTTCCAACAATATCTCTCCATTGAAAAGGTAGAAGCAGCAAGGTTGACGTACATTGCAGCAAAGAAGAAGGAGGCTACTATAGTTGAGAGTAGGTCTAAATTATTTGACAAGTTCACGGAGATGTTGAATGCTGACACCACATCAATGGAGTCATGGGGGAAGGAAGCACATGTAAGGGTACATAGTGACCATGCTGGGAGATCAGTTGTTCTCTAGAGAGGACATTGACTAGAGGTAAGTGATGTTCTTATGTCTTATTTTTACTGGAAATGGTCATGACGCTTATGTACTTTCCTTATGTCTTATGTTTTTTATGTAGTGAGCTCTGGGAACAAGTTTTTGGATCTGCTGGAATCCATTTCAAGGTGGTTATTTTGAATATAAATGAGAATTAGACGTAGCTGCTAGTGTCATTTGGCCATTGGTTTTGGTTTTGCGTCGTTGTACCAATGCTCCCCCTCTACTCTATGAGGAGTCATTGAACATTGGGCAACCATCATTGGGTGGTTTGCAATTATACCACAAGCAGACATGGTTAGGCATGAACCAAGCAAGCACATGATCTCTATCCACCATGGTACCAAGCAGAAAATTTAAGTACAAACACGTTTTGTGTTGGGTTTTTTTGGTGCAGCTAGAATGTTTTGTGCTGGGTTGTATTGTGTGACTGCTATTGAATGATCTGTTGGTTTGAATTGTAATTGTGGCCATTCAATATCAGTTTAATATTTGTGACTATTGAATGCTGAAGGAATGAATGAATGAATGCCTTGTTCGCACTATCGGCTGTAGATAATTTTGAATGAATGTTTTTTCTGCCATTTACTTCATATTTAAGAACCGGAATTCTCTGAGCTGGTTCTGCCTTGATCCTATTTGTCTCTCCTAACACCACCACATAAGGGTAATGTCAAGACCCAAATATGCAAATCCGGACTCTCCTGTGTATTCTGCACTAGTCTAAAATCATGCTAGTGCACGTAGTGTAAACATAGATAGAATATCGACCACATCATGATTTACTAAGAAAAGACTCAAATATTATCAATTATCAGAGTTGCACCTTATGACCAAACCTACAGATAATAGCTTGAAAGGCTTAAGAAACTTGTAACAGAAAATAGAAATAAATGTAGTAGCCTCTCAATATGCTCACAGACAATCGATTGGGAGCGAAATCCTACTATGCGAAGTCATCAAAGAGACCTCCAAATTTCTCTATCTGATATGGCTTTTCTTCAGCAACTGAGCAAATATGGATATAGCCGTGAATACATATAGTACTTAACAAGTCGTTTGTAACAAAATACAATACAGTATGCAAGGCTTACCAAATGATGGCTGAGTGGTTATTTTGTAGAAAGCAATAATTTAAAGTACACTCTCCCACACGACGTGATTACACTTTGCAAAGATTGCACAACTTTACCTACACAACATGATTATCTTCACATTCAATAAAAATCACAACAAGGCATTTATACTGCTCAATCTCAACCTCAATTCTGCCCGCTAAGATTTTGCCATCCAGCCCCCTCTTGCGCCTTAAGGAAATCAGCATCTATGTTCATCACAATGGAGAAATCGAAATTGAAATATCACAAATTAATCAGCCAGGTCTATCCCATATTAGACATGTGGTTACACAGTAAGGCTCAGATTAATGGCGCATAGAGTTAAGTTCTTAGACATTACCCAGGCCAAACATCCACATTCCAATATGCCATTACACCCCCTTTACTGCACGATCATTCACCCAAGTGAAAACTATTTTGTATAACCAATACCAATGACACTACCCATGTTATGGTGAACAAATTTTATAACTGTGGTTAACCACCACGAGTCAATATCTCATTAAGTATAAAATGATTAATTGATCAATATATGATGATAAACCCAACATAACTATAAAAATGGCTAAGCATAATAAATGTACCACCCATGTGACAACTGGACTGCACGGCGCACGAACCGAAGGCAGTAGACGGTGGCGGCAAGGCAGCTAGCCGAGGGGGTATGGTGGGGTTGACTGGCAACTGAGCGATGGGCGGCGCTTATCAGCGGTCGGACGGCGGAGGGATGCACACCAAGGCGGAGCGACTCGACAGCGACTTTCCGGTGGCGGTGCAAAGTCTAGCCGGCAAACAACGGAGACAACCAGCGCCGAAGGAGGTGGAGACGACGGCGGAAAGCTTCGATGGTGAATTCCACGCGAACGTCGAGGGCTCAGGCGATTCGAGGTGCGGAACAACGGGAGGGCAGGCGGCGCTTTATACCCGGACGGAGAAGAGACCGGGGTGACACTAAAGCCGAGTCCGGGGCGGAGACAACTAGCAATGCATGTGGAGCGGATGCAGAGCGGACGCGGATGCTGAGACGAGTTAACCTCACACACGACGGTGGTGAAGGGGGAAGATGCACAGTGCATGAACCGCTGGATGCGTGACACATGGGATAGTGAGCAGCCGAGGATGGGATAGACGAAGGCTATTAGATTGGCTGGCACAGTTGGCTCGAATGGTGACATGTGGCAAGGGGTGGGCCGAGCGGAGGGAAAGTTGGGCTGGGCTAGTTTCGGCCCAAGAGATTTTAAAAGATTTTCTGAATTTTCAAATTCCAGAAAATCAGAAAAATAAATTGAGCTCTATGAAATAGCAAATAAAGCCGAATAAAATCCGGAAAATTCTTTGAAGCACAAGAAATCTAAATAAAATACTTTTAGCAAATGTTAAAGTTTAATTTAGTCATGTTAAATCCTTTTAATTAATAAAAATTTATTTTAAGCTTTAGTTACTTTCAGAAAAATATAAATGAGTATTTTATTTTAAAAACTTAAAAAAACTCTAAAAATCAGGATGTTCCAGCTAAACTCCCCTATGCATGCTCTAATGTCCTACTAGACTTATAGCGCGCGACACGCCGCGCCAGCCACCGGGTGCACCGAAGTAAAATGGGCGATAATTCGTGAGGAGTTTTTTAAAAAATCCAGGGCACATATGTATTTTCGGAAAAGCCAAAGGGCTTTTTGCAAAAATTTAAGGGCCTGTTCGTAACTAAACGAGGACCCATATGTAATTTAGAAAACCGCGGGGCGCCATCCTGTAGATTGGAGGGGCGTTTTCAGGGGGAAAGTATTTCTGAATGTTGCAGTGCAGAACAACTATTCGGTATTCTTGAAACAGTCTACAAGTGCTATTACATAATAATGGACAGCTTGGATATTGATTACAAGTATAAATGCAGAACTGACAGGCATTTCCAGAGTATAATCTATATCAGAAAAGATAGGTGAAGGTAGCTTGAACAATCACATCATATGACCAGCACATCGCATTCAGTGACAGACGAACTCCGAGAAAAAACCAAGCAAATCCAGCAGAAGGATAACGCACCACATGATGATGAATCAATCAAATAACGCACCACATGACAATGAATCAATCAATTGACTATATAAGAATGTGACCTTGCCACTGGAAGAGATCCAAGTTTCAGTTAGCCTGTAAATGATGAATCGCAATCAGGCGAAAGATGAATGTCTCATGAAACACCAATTGTTGTCTCCAATCTGAATAAACATGACATATCAGACAACCCTAGCGAAGAAAACACACCCTTTCTACCCAATTGAATCATCTAAATTTTAAGTTCCCTCAAAAATGCTACAGCTGAAAACAAGAACCCAAACAAGCGTAAACTAGGGAATCAGAAGATAATCTTCCTGCCCTGCCAATGCCAATCACCCCGCCACACTTGCCGCCTCGGATAAACGAAGTGTTCATGCGTTTCCAACCTTTGAAATATTTGGAACATCGACTGGGAAGTTGTGGATTTCATCCATCCAGGGGTTCTTCTCCTTTGCCGGGTTCACCGTCCGTAGCGCCTTCCAGACGGCACTGTTGCACTTGAACCCAGATCCAAATGCAATCTGCCAGATCCTGTCACGCTTGCTGATCCTCCCCTTTGCCTCAGTGTACGCCAGCTCGTACCAGAGCGAGCTGCTTGACGTGTTACCAAACCGGTACAGCGTCATCCTTGATGGTTCCATGTGCCAGTCTGTGAGCTCCAAGTTCTTCTCCAGCTCGTCTAGCACAGCACGGCCACCCGCGTGGATGCAGAAGTGCTCAAAGGCCAGCTTGAAGTCAGGGATGTATGGCTTGATCTTCATCTTCAACACCTTCTTGGCAACCAATGTGGCCAAGAAGAGAAGCTGCTCCGACAACGGGAGCACCAGCGGCCCAAGCGTCGTGATGTTCGTCTTGAGCGCGTCTCCAGCCACCGCCATGAGGTCCTTGGAGAGAGAGACACCGATCTTGCCAAGCTCGTCTTCCTCCTGCGTCACGCAGCTGAAGCACTTGTCATCCGCACCCTTATGCGTGCGCACGGTGTGCACCAGCTCGTACTTGGACCTCCGTCTGTCCGATCGCTTGTTTGACAGCAGGATTGCCGCCCCGCCCATCCGGAACAAGCAATTCGACACGAGCATGGACCGGTTGTTCCCAAAATACCAATTCAGAGTAATGTTCTCCATGCTGATGACCAACGCGTAGGTGTTGGGGTGCACCTGCAGCAAATCCTTGGCGAGATCAATGGACAGCAGCCCGGCGCTGCACCCCATTCCGCCAAGATTGTGGCTGACAATGTTCCCCCTCAGTTTGTAATGGTTCACCACCATGGCTGACAGCGACGGCGTTGGGTTGAACAAGCTGCAATTGACAACAAGGACGCCAATGTCCTTGGGCTTGACCCCCGTCTTCTCGAGCAGCTGGTCAATGGCGCCGAACATGACGGCGCGCGCCTCCTTGCGCGCCTCGTCCATGCACGGGTTGGGGGGGACCCTGAGCACGGCTGGGGGCAGGTAGGTGTCCTCGCCGAGCCCCGACCGCTCGAGGATCTTGCGCTGGAAGTCGAGGTTGGCGTCAGTGAAGGAGCCGGTGAGCTTGGAACAGTGCATGAAGGTCTCACGCGTGCACTTGCGCTCCGGCTCAGGCTTGTAGCAGGCGAAGTCGAGGAGGTAAACGGGGCGGGGGCGGGTGAGGAAGTAGACGGTGGAGAGGAAGACGAGGAGGGTGGAGCAGGCGAGCACGGAGAGGAGGTTGAAGCGCAGCTGCTCCCACAGGTCGGCGAGGCCGCTCGGGGAGACGGTGGAGAGCTGCACGGCCGCCAGCGCCATGAGCGGCGAGAGCAGCAGGTACATGCCGTGGGAGATGAGGTAGCGGTACCCCAGCTTCACGTACTTGAGCCGCACCGACTGCTGGAAGTCCGGCAGCCGCGGCGGCTGCGCCGCCGGCGCCGGCGGGGAGGCGGCATTGGGCGCCGAGGTCTCCATACTGCTCACGAAAACAAGAAAACAGTTTAAAATTTTGGAGATTCACGGGAGAAGAACCGAAATGCCAAGATCTCCGAGCAAGAATTTTGGAATCATTTAGTCGGGTTTAGGAGGCGAGATGCAAAATGCAAGGAAAAATCCAAATCTAACTCGTTCTTGGTTAACGAACCGAAAAGAAACCTCACGGATTACGCATGAAAATTGTTCAAGAAACGGTACGCGAAAAGAAACAATTTCCCCCCTCCGAGATCGAGCAACAATGTGTCAAATCAAATCGAAATTAAACCGCTCCATACACAAGCACTTCCGCAAGCTTCCTCCCCTCCTCCTCTCCTCTACTTCTCAGAACCAAGAAAAAGAACACGGCAATGCGAGCGGCACATCGATAAAGGGGAGGTTTTGGGGCGTACCCAGACGGGGGAGGCTGCCTCGCGGACGGAAATCTCCCGATCGGATGCGGCAAGGAGGAAGAAGACGACGATGGGGACTCCGCGATAATACGGCCGCGAGCACCACGGCAAGCAGCGCTGAGTTTTTGGCGTATAGCGCGTTTTGCACCGAATTAGTAAATATAGCCGTAGCACTTCCGCCGTTCGGTCATCGAACGGCAATGCATGCTCTACAGCTGATGTCATCATACGGTAGGTGCCAACTATCTGGCCACTATGTGACAGGTGGTGATACGGCAGGTAGTAATCAGTCGGTTTAATTATCTGTATAAATTAGTATTTTATATATTATATTTATTTAAATTTTTAAATATGGTAAATGAGTTTAAAAATTACGAAATTTTATATGCATCCTCTTAACACAATGTACTTCATTATGTAATTTTTGAAAATTTTATCCACTCTAAATATTACTTAAAAATTTGTACAATTATGATATTTGTATGAGTTGTTATATATAACAAACGAGGTCCAAAATTACAAAATTTATGTACAGTCTTCCGACATAGTCAATCTAATTGTGTAACTTTTTTAGGAATTTTATATACTATAAATTTGTCATGTTAATTAATGCTAATTTAATCGTAATAATGATATACAATGCTCATTTCACGATTAAATTAACATGGCAATTCAGATCATATAGAATTCTCAAAAAATTATACAATTATGATCAACTATGTCAAAAAGAATATTAGCATATATCTCTGAATGATGTAACCGAAAACCTTTTCTTTTAAATTCAATTGCCATACAAAAAGCTATACATAAAATCAAATCCAAGGGCAAATATTTAAATTCCAAAAATAGAGAAATGTATCTTTTGTATTTAGATGATTGAACCCAAAACTTTTTTAAATTTGGAAGCTCATTTGCTATATGTAACAACTCATGCAAATAACATAATCAACAATATGTATATGCAACTTCCTTAAATATCCCGGATGGTTCTTGTGTGTATAGATAAGCACAAAGTGAGTAGTGACCAATCGAATTAATTCCGACATACCACTAAGGACCTGAATCAAATTCATGTCTATATATGACTCATGGAACTTCCTTAATAAATATAAATAAATTAAAAGAAAGTCATTAACAAAAGGTCAAGCCTCGCTTTCCCCAATCGGCCATGGCCCATGGCTGTCCACCTTCTTTTCCCAAAAGCGGATAATTCTCAGAGGCACATCTTCACTTTTGATCCTCGTGTTTCTAAAATTTTCCCCAAAGTGACAACTCGTCCTCCTGGTCAAACATTTATTGGCTTACAATACCCTAAGAATTATCCTTATATTCTCAAATCATAATAAATGCATAATGTAAATAAAATCGGGTATTTAAAGTGGTTGGCTTTATTTGGATCTCTTGAGTTATTTGTTTTTATTTGGATTCAGTCGCTAATCGCCTAGTTAGAAACTGGAGTCCCGAAGAATCAATGGGTCAAGCATGATCAAGAGCAAGGTGAAGATAAGAACCGGAAGCTCAAGGCAATCGCATGAGAAAAGCTTTGAGTAAGCTCAAGACCACGGTAAACCGCGCAAGGCGAGTCAATACTTTGATCATGTTGAACCTACGTTTTCTGCAAATTACTTTGGTTTAAATTATCAAATTGCATGCTGTTATTTTATATGCAAATACATGTTTAATTTAAGATTCTAGTTATATGCCCATTATTTACCTTGAATATTATTATACCTTCTTTGGAATAATTGAATGTGTGAAGCCCTAGCAAAATGATAATAGTAACCTTGTGAAAATAAGTCCCTAATTATACGCCATGCTTAGTATCGTGCATAGATACTCTGGGTACTAAATGCCCCAAACATCATTGTCATTTTTAAACATGAGAAACTGGTTTGGACAGTCATGGTGGGAATGACTGGTATATATTGGACATGATTATTTTATGTTCCCAAAAACCCCAACTTGCTTAAATATCTGGACGGATGGTTCGAGTGTGTGTGTGTATGTGGTGCGGTGGAAGCACAAAGTGAGTAGTGGTAAATTCGCCCAGATACCACTAAGGACTGAATCTTGTCATGACCTCCTGTGTAAAACAAGTACAACCACAAGTCTGTAAAGTACAACTTGGCTTAGTAAATTTACCGGACCCTAGAAGTCATCATCATGACAGTAGTGCAAGTGGCGGCCTAGGTGGCAGGCTTGTGGGAGAAGTTATCCTGCGCGCGCTAGGTGTGGGTAGCCGGTGCTAGGCGTATAGAGAGGGAACATCCCGCATAATGAATGGGTCCCACCACAAATGGGAGCAAAGGGGTGGGATGATGGAAGGGCGTGGTACTTTGAACAGTTCCTGTGATGGTTTGCTCAACCGCATGGCTAAGGAATCATGTGGGGGCAACGAGTGATCTGTCTCTTGTGGGTAAAGTGTGCAAACTCTGCAGAGTCAAAACTATTCAAATAGCCGTGCCCACGGTCAAGGGCGAACATGGGAACTTAACCAGATATAGTTCTATTTCAAAAACTTTGTGGGTGGGAATGGAAAAGTGGAAGGGCAGTGGAAAGCCCTGGTT
The DNA here is from genome assembly GCA_036346575.1 of Dendrocalamus sinicus. Classification (NCBI taxonomy): domain Eukaryota; kingdom Viridiplantae; phylum Streptophyta; class Magnoliopsida; order Poales; family Poaceae; genus Dendrocalamus; species Dendrocalamus sinicus. The sequence goes on from CM070657.1 coordinate 8,470,223, forward strand.
TCAATTGTCCTGGGTGTCGTCCCAGTGGTAATTTAAGCGGCTATAACGCTGAAAGATGCTATATGGTGCAGATGCCATGTAACGGTGGATGGAATCTAGATCGCTATTATTATTGCATTCTCTTACACATTATGTTTTTGGTCAAAACTGCTAGGTCTCAGGAAATTTCTATGTATTATATTTTAAATAATGATAATACTTCTCACAAAATAAAATGTCAGGAAGAATAAATAGAGTCGTAAGAAAAGAAGTTGGATGTTTGTGGTAAATACATAAAGATGTCGGTGGATTTACGTCGATCATAAAAAGGAAACGATAGTGTGGATTCTGAGAGAAATAAGTTAGCAGAGTCTAAATGAATAGATAGGCTAGATAGATGATTTGAATGAATTTTGGAGAATTAAGGAGTGTAAAGGTAATGGCTTCATCAATTTTTGGGAGATATTGGTGATAATGGGATTAATAGGATTTGATCGAATACTAGATGAGTCAATTGAATTGTTGGGAGTTCGGAGATATGATAATTGGAGTATAAACTTGATCAATGGTATTCTTGGTGGAGGTATACTAGTGGATTAGTTAGAAATAGATAATAAAAAATAAGGTTGATTATTGTAAAAGCAAATTGTGGTTGTGGATCAATAGCAAAAGGAATGGGTTGATAGGAATTTTGGAATACAAAAGATATTGGTGGATTGTATAATTGATAATATTCGCTGTTTGGAGTTTTAGACAAGCACTCAATATGGAAAGTGTGTGTTCGTGGATTAATCAAATGATATTAGATAGATGATGTCACTAGCTGTTTGGAGTTTTAGGCAACAATTGATCGGTGGATTATATAAATTATGATACTCGCTGTTTGGGGATTTAGGAAACAATTGATTGGTGGATTGTATAGTTGATGTTATCCGCTATTTGGAGTTTTAGACAGCAGTCAATATAGAAAGTATATGACCAGTGGATTAATTAAATGATGTCACTCGCTGTTTGGAGTTTTAGACAACAATCAATACAGAAAGTGTATGATTGGTGGATTGTATAAATAATGTCACTCGCTGTTTGGAGTCTTAGACTGCAATCAATTTGGAAAGAGTATATTCGGTGGATTAAGTAATGATGACACCCGCTATTTGGAGTCTTAGACAGCAATCAGTAAGGAAAAGGGTGTCATTGGTGGATTAAGTCAATTATGGCAATCACCGTGTGGAGTTAGGTAAAATTAATAACACTATGATTTAATAATAATAATGCTTCTAAAAGCGATTTTTGGCAAATAAAATAACCCGAGTCTCTCCTTTGATAAGCCATGCATACTATTTATTTGCATCCTTTGTATTGGCTCGCGAAGCACGGTGGTTTGTGCTCACACTCGCTTTCACAACAAATCCAGAATCAGGAATCAGATCGCTACGCTTCAGCAACACTATTGGTCATGGTGGCAAAGAAGATGAAGATGTCAAGGGTTAGGTCGCGCACCTCCAGTTGGCTGCCTGTGGGCATGTCCTGAGGGTCCCACCTGTGCTTCGCTCCTTTGCATCTTATTGATTTCGCCTAATCGCCCATGAGTAAGTTATTATTATATTTACGCTTCGCTTGATATGTACTTTGATATTCGAATCAGAATCTGTGAGCACTATCTACTGACCCAGGGAATAGTGCAGTGGAATCACAGAGGATGCCGGATTGTATAATCTGGGCTCTTACAGCTGTACATAAAATTTTTTCGAGCTCATTTTCTATGTGTAACAACTCGTTCAAATAGCATAATCGTACAAATTTTTAAGTAACATTTAGAGTGGATAAAATTATCCAAAATTACACAATAAAGTACATTATATTGAAAGGTTACACAAAAAATTTTATAATTTTTCAAATTTATTTGCTATATTTGAAAATTTGAACAAATATTATATATAAAATACTAATTTAGGTATGTAATTAAGCCGGCTAGGGGTCAGAGCCACCGCCACATGGTGGTGGCACAGACGGGCGGTGGGCGGGCTCCGGTTGTCTACGTGTCAGTTGCAGGGTGCTACTACCCAATGACCAGACGACATAAGTGTCATTTTTGTTATTCTCACATACATATAACTATTTTTATAAATACGAATTCAAAATGTGCTATATATATGCCAAAAATTCAGACAGCCTACTCGGTCTTTAATCTGGGAGGGGCAGAAAATGGCACAGGAAATGAACAAATGGAAAAGACAAGCCAGAGAGATTCACCTCGCTTCTTCTGCTACTACTGTTTCTTCTTCCAACGACCAAGTGGTGGCATTTTCATTATTCAAAAAAATTAGCTCGGTGTCGTCGCAAAGAATTATAAGTTGAAAGATACTATCTCACGAAGCTAATAAGTGGAGCCTAAAATCATATATCAGTGAGACAGTGACACGACCAGGGTGTTTTGGAACTCTAAATATCTTTGGGACAGTACTAAGCAGCAAATTTCAACGTTTTGGTAGTGGTCTAGGCTTCATTGAGGTACAAAAGAGGTTTTGAGTAAAGATTGGAGTTCTGATACCTATCGTACCGTCTGTTTACTAATTAATGGACTGCGAAGCTGGGCGAGTTGGCGACTACTCCCTCCATTCTTGAATACATATCATTCTAACTTTTAAATTTTACTTTTAAATACATATCGTTTTATAGTTTGAGAAAACTTTTTACCATCTTTTCCTAATGTACCTTTCCCCTTTGGCTATGAACTAGAGCAATACACATTATCCAAAAGCAATAAGCGACCTAATAAAAAAGAGTAATTTAGTCTTTTATATGCATGTCTCGGTTGAAATGCAAAATCCTACAATATTGTCTGTTCAGGAACGGAGGGACTATGCAAATAGGACCTTTTAAAAATGTCACACGGATCCTACCAAGTCTGGTCTATCTATCCATTAACAAGAGGCAAAAAAAAAATCCATCAAAATCTTATCTAAGGATACAATTGAGTGTTTTCTATTATTATAGAGATGAGTTGGACCATATCCCTACAATAATTTGTTTGATAATTAATATCTCAGTGGTATAATTTATTGTTTTCTCCCTAGAGTTGTACAATGCACACCAAGTCGGCACAAGTCTACTTCATTAAAATCCCATTCCTAAGGATTCAAATTCAAATCCCCTCATTCATCATGCCCGAAGCATTCTCAAACTTTATAAAGTTTGTCCACCAATTCTTCCTATCTAGATTGGCTACATAAAAATTATATTATTAGATTTGTCATTAAAAATACTTTTCTAATATTACAATTTTATTAGTATATCTTAATGCAAAGTTACAAAAAGTAATGATCAAAAGTATGCCTCAGAGAACATGAAAATAAAAATGGAGAGAGTATACAAATGTCCTTTTTAAATTTACTTAGCTTTTTCTTGGGGAAAAACATATACTGTAATTTTCCGCAAATACATGGGCCAGAGTGTGAAGGAACACTTCATTTGTGCCTAGGAAAATTCTGCGCGTACAAAGATCGACGGCTGCTAGCGCTGTGGGGTTCAAACGGACGGCTCGATCGGCCGGCTCGGCAGTAGCCTCCCCACGTTGTGGGATGGGCCGAAATGTATTATTCAACTGTTCCGTATACTCCTAACATTTTTCTACTCACGTGCATGTGGGCCCGACGCAGTTTACCAATGAAACTACTGGGCCAAGGGTGGGGCCCATATAGTTGGACTAGCCTGGCCATGGCCCGGAAGAGTGAAACGTCGCTCTCACAGCGAATTTCCATGAAGGTGTTCTTTTCTACTCTAATTTTGTTGTCATTCAAAAAAACTTTAAATTGGATTAAGTCCAATTTTGGGCCTTTAAATATTTTTTTAGGCCAGCATTTTATTCCTTGGACTCTTGCCATGGTCTAAGTTTTAACCTCGAACCGTGAAACAGGATGTTTGAACCCCTCAAATATTAATACTATTTATTTTATCCCCTAAGACAAATCGAAAGCAGTTTTAGCTGATGTGGCACCTACGTGGACAAGTGTTTTCACGCGTAAGCACTGAATCACCACCTAACCAACCTTCTTCATCGTCTCTCTCTTTCCCTCCCCTATGCTCTCACAATCGTCGACACACTACGGCGCTACAGCCATGGAGATAGCTGGCATTGCGTCATCACTTTTTCATTTTCCCTCCCCCTCCACCCCTCTCATGCACCAAAGAAAGAACTGAACCAAAGAGCTCTGGCTCCTCTGTTCCAACTGTCGCACTCCGCCAAGCTCGCGTGTTAATCGCATTAGTTTAGGATCAGCTGGTGCACATAGTGGTAACAGAGATACATATCAAACTCAATGACAAACTTTTACTAAATAAAGAGTACGGTCTTATGGCCAAGATTTACATCATCAATGCTCATTTGAGAAATAATAAAGGAAATAGCAGCGGAAACAAGTAGATAAAGCAGCGAAGCTCAAAGAGCCTACCCACATGTAGATGATAGTAAGACGTGGTCTACTTATCCTGGTCCTCACCATAGTAGAAGTCCTCCTCCTCTAAGTAGAGATAGCAAGGGCGAGTCCAAAGGTATACTCCACAAGCTACATGGGAAATACAATAATAATGTAAGGCTAACAAGTGAAGATATATAAAGTTATTTGAGTGTAAAGCAGAATTTAATGAAATATAGTAAATAAATGATAAAATTACTGAATGTAATACAATAAGTAAATATAGTAATTTAAGTAAATTAATACTGTTAGCGTAGGCAGCAATCTGACACTAACCTAACCACGGGCGTCCCACCCGGACATCTTTCTCCAAAATGATTCCACATTTCCATCTAAAACCAATTTTTTGAAAAACAAAATCTAATCCATAAAAAACTTACTCATTATGCCTATGACCGTAGGCACGACTATCTAGGATGGTTTATACACTCTTCAGAGGTAGTACAACTTTACCCATAAGATATTATTAACTCATAATGTCGGCCACTACAGCCTCCGTAGGCATGCAACTGAGTAATCATAATAAGACATTTACAAAAATAGATCCATCAACTTGGCCACGCCTCCACTAAGATTGTACCCCAATAAGAAATCCACCAGATCGGGGCCCCCTCTTGTGCCATGCGAGACTTATCACGGTCCACGCCACGCTCACATTTAGTCTATAGCAAGACTCAAGTTGGGACCTGTTAATTAGTCAGCCAGAACTATTCTATACCAGCCTTGTGGAAGTATGATAGGGTTGTATAACAGTAGCTCACAGACCGGTCCTTAATGGACTTAGGCAGACTTACCACATCAACCTTGTGCCTAGCACCCACGCTGAGCCACCGAGCAACAACGTATGCTTGAAAGCACCCATCACCTAACCATCTGTCTGAGCCTAAACCAAGTTTTATTTTTTCTTTGTCAAATATTTCATAGTCCTTCTTGACTCACCGAAATCAAGAATGCATTCTAAAACTCATCATTTTATGTGAAAAGCTATTCCAAACCAAAAATTATTTCTAAGCAGGTCTAAGCATTTGCTACAAAATATTTTAGCAAATACTAGTGTACTAACCAGAGTTTTATTCTAAGATGACATGGTATAAAGATTCGCAATGTCAAACGTGTCACAACAAATAGGCATTAACTAAGTGAAAACTGGAATTGAAATATAGTGAATAAAATTAAGCATACAATATAATTTAAAATAATATAATTTTATTTCCAAACTAGGATCAACATAATTAAGATGTGTTACTTACCTTGCTCTGCAGATTGGTGCAAATAGTCGTAGAAGAATTCCTCGGAATTGTCGTAGTCTAGATGTGAAAATAACAAACTAAAATCAAATAAAATTTAAATAAATTATAATCAACTCAAAAAAATTAAAACATGGTATATTTGAATATATCATGATTTTAGATGAATTTAGAAATTTAAATGGGTTCAATCGGAGTTAGCATGAAGGAGAACGAGCTCCTGGAAATTTAATTCTAAAGAAAATGAATTAATCTGAATTTTTGGAAATATTTTTCTAAAGGAAAAAAGGAAATTATGACATCAGCAATGGATTAAATTTTTAGATGAATTAATTTTTTAAAAGAAACTTTGAATTTATGACGGCATGATGACATCAGCCATAATTTGAATTCTCGGCTCTGGGATTGACACGTGGGCCTGGGTCCATAGACCGAGTCCACGGATTGAAGCATGGATGACATGGTGGGGGGCATGGCGTGGTGCCTGAAACTGGCGTGGCACCCATGTTGCGCCGTGTGGCCACCATGTTGGCTGCCACGCGAGCTAACTCTTCGACATGGCCTCACCGGGCTGAGTGGCGCTCAGGGACCAATGCCCGCCAGTGTTCCGGCACAGAGCGGTGGCTTGTGAGAGGCGCAAGAGGGAGAGGAGAGCAAGGGGTGGGGTTTTACCTTGGCACGAAGGCCAATGACCAATGGAGGCGGCCGGTGACGTGCTAAGGCGATGGTAGCACTCGGCTTCCAACAGAGGAAGGATTCCGGCAGTGCTCGAGCTCAACGAAGGGGCGAGAAAGCTGAGGAGGACCACCGTGGAGCTTGCAAGGCTGGCAGAGGGGCTTGAGATAGCTTAGGCTGGCGTCAATTCCTCGCTGGAGTTGGTCGCCGGTGCGAACAAGGGAGGAGATCAACGCGGAGGCGACTTGAAGCTCGAGAGAGGGAAAGGAGTGGAGGACGATGTGGTGAGGGGAGAGACGGAGCTAGCGGATATTTATAGTGGCACGGGAGGGGGCATAACAGTGGCTAATTCATCACTGGAGAACTCAGGGGGTGGCGGTGGCTATTGCGGAGGGGATGAGGGGGAAAGGTGGGCACGAGGGGTGGAGCCGCTGCGAGACTTGCGGGGCAAGTTGAGGGAGAAGGCGGCCGGACTCACAGGGAGAGGGGGGCGGCAACGGTTGCAGGCTAGTGGCAACGGCCACAGCAATGCTATGCAAGGAAGAAGGAAAAGAGGTGGGATGAATAAGAAAGGGGGATAGGGCCGAGGTGCAGAAGGAGGGAGGAGGCCGACGGGGCGAGCCCGCCTAGCAGAGAAAGGAGGCAAAGGGGGTGGGCCACACGAGGGTAGGTCGGAGGAGGCAATGGGCCAAGTGGGAGGGATGGGCCAGCCACATGTCGGCCCAGGAGAGGGAGGGGATTTAAATTTCGTTTTTCTTTTTAAAAATAAATGCTAATAAAAGAGAAAGGCTTAGAAAATAGCAAAGATTCCAAATAAATCTCAGAAAATTCTCTAAAAGTCTACAACTCACAAGAAACTTAGAAAAAATAAAATCAACTTAATTTGACTACAAGTAAACACAATTTCAAAAGATTTCTTTCTAGGCTAAAATAAAAAGGAAGGAAAGAAAATCCAGAAAAATCCAATTAAATTAATTTTGAAATTTTGGGATGTCACAATAGCTGGCTTCGCATCATCAACTTTTTCATTTTCCCTCCCTCTCCACCCCTCTCATGCACCAAAGAAGAAGAAGCCAAGGAGCTCTGGCTCCTTTATTCCAACTGCCGTGCTTCGCCAAGCTCGCGTAGCCTCTACAATGAGCGCCAACCAACACCATCGTGCCCCCATTCATTCCTCACCTCCATTTCTTATTTCTCTCATAGCATCGCGGGAATGTCGTCGTCTCCTTCAGCTATGCTGATGCATCGCCTGACAAAGCCGCAGCTCAACGTCATCGCTCCCATTTGAATTTGGTGTGCTATCTCCAAATTTTTCTTGTCAGAACATGTTCCCGAGCATGTTCTTCAAAAGCCCTCACCAAATTTTGGGTTTTGCTCATAGGAGTACCGCGTCGCAATCTTCTTTCTCACATTCAGCCGAACTGACCACCACCAATGCCATTCCTGGTACGGTGAGTTTTCCACTAATTCCTTCCTACCAAAGCACCATCACGCCTCATTCTTCCTTCCCAAACCTCTAATTTGAGACCTCCCACTCTAGGTTTCTACCTCCATGAGGAGCTCACCACGCTGTCCTTGGCTCACGACGCTAGACCACCCCAACTCATCTCCATCTTTGCCATTCACACTAGTGAGTTTCCCTCACCGTGTTGATGCTCGTGACATGCATAATTTTTTGTTCTACTCACCATTTAGCCGTCACCACCATGCCAGTACGTTACTGTCGCCTTTGTCTGTAGCTACACGCCACCATAGGCCGTCGCAAGCTGCGCCTCCACCACCCTAGAGCTCGCACATGCCAATGCAACCCATTTTTGCACTTGTTTGTCGTTGTTGCTGTTGTCATCACCGAAGCCAAGCTTGGTTGAGCCCCCTATGGCCGCCAACCCAGTGCCAAGAGGTAGGAAGAAGATGGAGATAGAAGTGAGCAACTGACGGGTAGGCCCTATCGTTTTTTTAATTTATTTGCTCATTTTGCTTACTAGACCGCTTGCATATCAATGTCCCAAACCAGCTATTTCTACCCATATGGCTGCCACATTGGTGTCACCTCAGAGCAAAATCGCCTTCCATCGGTCTCGGGGGGTAAAATAATAGTATTGATACTAAAGGTTGTAAAACATCTAGTTTTATTGTTCAATATTAAAATTTAGACTATTACAAAAGTAGGGTAAAATAATGGTATTGATACTAAAGATTGTAAAACGTCTAGTTTTACTGTTCAATATTAAAATTTAGACTATTACAAGAATAAAGGGTGAAATAGACTTATCCCTATACAAAAACTTTTTCTTGTCCATCCCATCTAAAATCGGCGACGAATATCGCACGTGGAAGCTCCCCATCTCCCACTTACACCCTTTTGCGATTTGCCCTGTGCCTACACTGAAACTTTTGCGAACCCACCCTAGAGCTTTCGTCCTCCCCTGCTCATCGTTCCCATCGATACCCTCCTTCAAGTTGTGTCTACACCTCCCAAATCGAACGAGAGCTAAAGTTCAACACATTTTAGTCACCGCCACAGCCTCCCCCTTCTCCCGCATGTTCAACCAAATCCGACCACAACTGCGCTGCTTCGACGGTGGAGAACCACAGCAAGGTTAAGGCCCCGCTCGATTGGGCTGAAAAATAGTGGCCTATGGCTGAAATTGCACTGTAGCTGACTGAAATTACATTGTAGCTGAATGTGGCTTATTTGGGTAAAAAAAATTTAAAAATAGAAAAAATATTTTAGCTCATCACGGACAACGCAAACGAATACGGGAAAAAAGAACCGGCAAAAAGGCTCAAAAAGTCAAAAGTTCAGAAAAAGACGAAATTTATGAATAGTGAAAAATAAATCAAAATCTAGAAGTTCAAGCCAAAATAAGCGGGACGTAAGCCTTGGCTCTAAAACGCTGCCGCAGTTAATGAGATTCGTAGCTGCTGGCCTGGACAGAAAAGATCAGCATCAAAAGTAGCGAAAAATTTTGAGAAAAAACTATTTCTTCGCTCTTGTCCATGGAATACAATAAAGATGGAAGCATGTGCGTGACATTCTCGATTCATCATTGACCATTAAAATCGTATTCAAACTTTCCTTCACAAAAAAGTTCGATTCTCCAAAACAGCAGAAAAATCAAGCAAACCGGCATCGTTTTCTGATTCAACAAAGCACGGGACAAAGCATGTATGCACTACAAGAAGAAGAAATTGGAAAAAGAGGCAAAGAACAAATGGTCTTTGCGAGCACATCTCCGACGCGGGAAGAGCGGTCGTGGCAGCGAGGGGGTGCGCATCGGCGAGGCAAGGGCAAGCTCCGAGCGTGGATGATGGTGACTACGACACGCGGCGCGGCGAGGAAGACAGCGAGGTGAAGCCGCGGTCGGCGTCGGTCGGGAGCTCGAGACGGTGGTGGCGGGGTCACGGCGGTGAGATCTGGCGAGTCAGAGCGCAGCCTTAGACAATAAATATATAAACATGTGATATATAAGAATACTGCTTAAACTTGAATTTATTAAAATAAATCTACCACCCATGTACAAGGACCTACCTGTCATCCATCAAGCATTTTTTTTTAAAAAAAATTTCCAAATTTTTCGAATCAATAACATGTAATCTAGAACTATTTACAGATGCCCCAAGATATCCAAGAGGCCAAGAATCAATTTGACAATTGAGCATCTTCTCCCCTTAATTCCTTCCCCCACTTGACTCTGCTGCTGCATCTTGTTTATACCTCACATACCTCCAAATGCACCACCACAACACGTTGAACATTCTCAGGCTTTTATCAACACCCTAGAATCCAACAAGTAAACGTCCCCAAGGGTGTGTTTTTTTTTGTTCGCATGGTGTGTATAAAAGTCAACAAAAATGCCGCCAATAAAGGTCCAGTCACTAACTAGAGTTAATTCCATGGTTAATTAATTAATTAATCATGCAGCTAGCTAGGAAATATGTAATCTTAAGGGAAACTAGTTAGTTAGTGTCTTTAAGGAAATACATACAAAAAAACTCATGTGGACTTTGCGTAAAAGTTTCCAAAACGCAGAGTTCGCACGAGTTTACAAAGTGATAGGAGGGTTTTTTTTACACACACCATACACATACACGTGAGTATACTTGCTTAGCACACGTCTAGAACGACGGAGGCTAGAAATAAATCTATGACCTCACATAATTTCTATGAAACATACTTAGTTGTGTGTAAAAGTGTAAAGGTGTGCACCAGAATTTGAATCTTTATGGGTAAAATTATATACCTACAATTGCACCATCGGTGGTTCCCAAGAGAGGATGATGAGGGTTAGCACTGGATATGCCCCCCTAATATTAGGGGCAATAGGGAAATATCATTTCTAGTTAAGGAGATTAAAGGGAGGCTCTAATTGGACCTGAGGCGTCTCCTGTTCTGGGGAGCAAAAGGAAGATAGTACACGAGGCCAGAGAAATGTATGTGCATGCATGCTTAAGCCACCGGCCTCTGTGCCATTTCTGCTCCATCTTTCAGCTGGACCACGGATGCACGGAGGACATGGCGATATCATTGCGTTGCCTTAGAGCTGCTGCTTAATTACCTTGAATGGCTCCGCTCATTTCAGTTTGAATTTTTAGTTTCTGATTTATTTTTCACTATTTATAAATTTCATCTTTTTTTAAATTTTTGACTTTTTTTGAGCTTTTTTGTCGGTTCTTTTTTCTCCGTATTCATTCGCGTTGTCCGTAATGAGCTAACATATTTTTCTATTTTTAAATTATTTTAAATTTAATTACGCCAAATAAGCCACCTTTAGTTATAGTGTAATTTCAGCTGCTACAGTGTAATTTTTAACTATAAACCACAGCTTTTCAGTCAAATCGAGCGGGGGCCTTTATTTTAGTGTAGATCTTAGCTAGGCGTGTAGTGTTGATGGTAGTTATTATATGGGGGAGAGTACGTGCGGCGATGAATTTGTACGCATGCAGACATGCATGCATACTGGTGCACAGCCTGCTTGTCACATCGATCGCATCATCACTGTTACTGAGGTATATATGTCTTGCTACAGTAATAGACGTACAGGCATGCACGGTCGTGGCCGCTACTACAGTTCACGGTCAGCTTTTGGTTCAGACACGGCACACCTTGCTTGCTTCATTGTCGATCCCCCCTGACTCGTCAGCCATGCAATAGCAACGGACTTGAATTAAAGTTGTAAAGATCACGATCTATATTGTTAGGTTGTTTGGATTGATGGTGTTAGACCATTCCAATTCGGATTATGTATGCAATCATACTGATGCAGTAACATATGAAAAGTGGTCCAGACATAGGCCATTTTTTCCAGCGAATTTTAACTTTTGATTTCTTCCAACAATTACTATTTATTAGTCTAAAGCACAATAAAAAATTATAAGCTATAATTCAAAAGAACAGGCTAATATATAGCCATAGTTTTTGAGGTGATCATACCATCCCGGTCCTACCAAACAGAAAACAAAGGATATTTGTGAGGGTCGTGATCTTGACAATCTTACTCCAAAGGCTTAGATACGGTGGTTTTAAATTACATTTTAACATGTTTGAAGTGTATGATTGTAATAAATATTACCACGGGCTAGGTCAGAACAATAAGAACTTGCTTGCGCATGTCACGGAAGGAATTGAAGCTCTATGGAAGAGCTGCTTTCACTAGTGGTACTGAAGCTAGCATCACATCATGACCTGTTCGTACCTTGAATTCTTGAATACAACATGTGTATCTGGCTGTCTGCAACACGGTTTTCCAATCTCAGAATAGCTCTATTCATTGAAGAGCTTCCATTTTAATTTTCCTTAAATCCACAATAGCGTGTGTGTGTGTGATCATGGTAGGACAAAACCAGTCAGTATGATCATTATTATTACATATTCCCACAGACCCACTGGACAAAATCTTAGTTTAAGTCATAGCTCAGATATAAAAACCCTATATATAATTTCGTAATCCTTCTTGCTTAAGAAATGAAAGTATGTCTCCTCGCAGAAATGATTCATACATTTCGGTACAGCGTAATACCTAGATCACAACTTAGATGCCGCTCGGTTGGATTGAAAAAATGACTTATAGCTGAAATTTTACTGTAGCTGACTGAAATTACACTGTAATTGATGGTGGCTTATTTAGCCTAACTAAATTTTTAAAAAAATAAAAATAGAAAAAACAGATTAGCCCATCATGAACAATGCAAACGAATACGTGAAAAAAAAAACACCGACAAAAATTCTCAAAAAACAGCCAAAAAATTAGAAAAAGACAAAATTTATTAATAGTAAAAATAAGTCAGAAACCAGAAAAATGAGCAGAACCTAAAATGTACTCTTAGTCTTACTATCAACTTCTTGACTTGTCTGGCCCTCAAAACCTTTTAAAATTACGACAGACACTACTTGTTCTTCACGAAATGAGACACGGAAACCGGGTTGTTTCAGTCATAATTGCAACTCATGCAAGCTAAGTCCTCCTGCCACTTTATCTTTGTGTTGTGTACTTACATTTTGAAGTGGATTGGTTTGTGTTTCCAACGCTTGACTTGGGAGAAACAAACGAAGTTCTAGCTTGAATGGTCATAGTTATGACTAAAAACATCCTGATCCATACACGCCTAATCTTATAAAATGCAATCATTGACTCAATAAGCACAAGAAAGAACTCATATATGGCCTAATTTTGGTGATATGAAGCAGGCAAGTTGCAACACTTTCATGGAAGGCATCTCTGATGTACTGTTTCTGGCTTGTTTTCAATGTAGGGATCTCATGTGATAGATAGATTATGATATATTAATCAAGGAGCATTGTCATAGCACGACTAAAGGGTTGCAACTGACTGAATTGCAATCAGATGATCGCTCGGTTGTTTTGGGCTTGTTGCTTGTGTCTTTCGGCTTTTGCTATAATAACTAGCTTTCAAATGGTATGTTTTTTAAGACGGTACCTATAAGTTAATTATAGTAGACATTGTATCGATTTCAGCTATACCAGCCAAAATCATATGTAACTATCTCTCTCTTCGTACTCTTTCTCTCGCGAACAGCCAGAATTCAAAAGCTAAAAGCCATAATCTACAGCCAAAAAAATACACTCGATGTCAGCCCACCTTGATTACGTATGTACTATGCACGATGAAGCATGCGCTTCAATTTAAAACCCAACCTAATGACATCGTCTTTTTGTTAATTTCTTGAGAATTTTGCAAATTTTGTCATACTAGTTTTTTTTAGAATCACGATGTTAGTTAATTAACTTTTTTGTGTTCTTCTTTCCCATATTTCTTCAGAAAGAAAAGGACCAAACAAAGACTGCAATATGATCAATACAGTTTGTATGATTCAACAAGGTTTAACCAGGTGAAAAGAGTATCCGACAGAGGAAGACCCACCGGACAAAATCTTAGTTTAAGTCATAGCTCAGATATAAAAACCCTATATATAATTTCGTAATCCTTCTTGCTTAAGAAATGAAAGCATGTCTCCTCGCAGAAATGATTCATACATTTCCGTACAGCGTAATACCTAGATCACAACTTAAAGTGAATAGGCAGATGTACTCTTGAGTCTTACTACCAACTTCTTGACTTGTCTGGCCCTCAAAACGTTTTAAAATTACGACAGACACTACTTCTTCTACACGAAATAAGACACGGAAATCGGGTTGTTTCAGTCATAATTGCAGCTCACGCAAGCTAAGCCCTCCTGCCACTTTATCTTTGTGTTGTGTACTTACATTTAAAAAAAACTCGACCTGCGGGGGAAGAAACTCCGGGCATCTCGCAAAGAAGAACGATCTTCTCACGCAGATCGAGAAAATCTCCGAACCCCTGCCCACACCCTGACACAGGGGCACCGTTGCCCGTGTGAGAACGACCACGACCAGGGCCGGGCCTTTAACCTGTGCTTTGGCTTGTGGGGCAGGCGAGGGGATTTTTTTCCCTCAGCCTGAAATTCGCTCCCACTGGGAGTCGAACTCAGGATCTGAGGGGTGCTACTCAAGCGCTCTACCCTTTGGCTAGAGGCCCTTTCGCTGTACTTACATTTTGAAGCGGATTGGTTTGTGTTTCCAACGCTTGACTTGGGAGAAACAAACGAAGTATTAGCTTGAATGGTCATAGTTATGACTAAAAACATCCTGATCCATACACGCCTAATCTTATAAAATGCAATCATTGACTCAATAAGCACAAGAAAGAACTCATACATGAGGCCTAATTTAGGTGATATGAAGCAGGCAAGTTGCAACCCTTTCATGGAAGGCATCTCTGATGTACTGTTTCTGGCTTGTTTTCAAAGTAGATATATTAATCAAGGAGCCACCATAGCACGACTAAAGGTCTGCAACTGACCGAATTGCAATCAGATGATCGCTGGGTTTTTTGGCTTGTTACTGTGTCTTTTGGCTTTTGCTATAATAACTAACTTTCAAACGGTGTGTTTTTTTAAGACGGTGTCTATAAGTTAATTATAGTAGATATTATACCGACTTCAGCTATACCAGCCAAAATCGCATACAACTGTCTCTTTTCGCACTCTCTTGCGCACGAACAGCTAAAATTCAAAAACTAAAAGCCATAATCTACCGTCCAAAAGAATGCACCCGATGTCAGACCACCTTGATTACGTATGTACTATGCACCATGAAGCAGGTGCTTCAATTTAAAACCTAACCTAATGACATCGTCTTTTTGTTAATTTCTTGAGAATTTTGCAAATTTTGTCATACTAGTTTTTTTTAGAATCAAGATGTTAGTTAATTAAATTTTTTGTGTTCTTCTTCTTTCCCGTATTTCTTCAGAAAGAAAAGGACCAAACAAAGACTGCAATATGATCAATATAATCCCCTAAACAAAGCCGGGGGAAACGCCGCGCCCTCCGCCCGCCACGTCGTCGCGCATAAGCCCCGGCGCGCGTGGCGCGGAATTTCGACGACGGCCGAGGCAGTTTCCCTGTGCTTTTCAAAAATTACGTAGAGGTCATTTTTCCTCGCGAACAGGTCCTTTTTCCTCGCAAAAAGGTCCCTGCCCGTTTTTCTTGCGGTGCTTTTTCCTGAAAAAGCCCCTCCAATTTGCAGGATAGCGCCCCGCGGTTTTGTAAATTGCGTACGGGTCCTCGTTTCGTTACATACGGGTCCTCGATTTTTTACGAAAAAACCCTTTAACTTTTTCGAAAATACGCATGTGCCCTCAGTTTTTTTAAAAAACTCCTCGCGGATCATCGCCTCTTTTACTTCGGTACACACGGTGGCTGGCGCGGCGTGGCGCCGCGCCTATGAGGCTAGTAGTTTGTATGATTCAACAAGGTTTAACCAGGTGAAAAGAGTATCCTAGAGAGGAAGAAGCATTTAATTCAGGTTTCTTCATATTCAAGTCAAATTTGTTTAATGTCTCTATTTGCATTCCTTTTTCTTTATATCTAATAGAAGATACAAGGACATGACATTATTCAGAATACATATAAGCAAGAATTTGAAACTAAACGCATTTTTTGAAACAGCGTAGTTGACCCAGTGAGCCTGGCCAGTTCTATTCATGCTACACGCATTTAGGGCTGTAGTACTCAAGGTCATGCGTAATGCGTGTACACTTGCTTCTTGGCCGTTCAGAACAGCACAAGATGGATAAAACAAACACGCACTAACCAGCAAGTATACCACCAAAGTTAGTTATCACGTACTACATTGCATAGCTCTTAAAGCTGCCTTTTAACTATCCATCTTGTCCAACAAAGAAAAAAATTCAGAAAGCAACAAACAGAACGAGTAGATCACTGTAATGATCAAGAGCACCTCGTTAGCTCAAGTCTTAGTTTCCATTACCATCTTACCACATCTTCTAGAAAATTCTTTTCCATAATTGATCCACTTACTTCGGTAAAGTATTTAAAGTAGGTAATATGATTATCAACTTTGGTAATAGTGGTGCTGCAAGATACTCCCTTCCTCGACAGTTTGTAATATTGTGAACTCTTGTTTTATACATGTGTAGGTAGGGGACTCCCCTTCTGTTATCCCTCAAAAATACAAAAAAGATTATCCATCACCGTTTTAGAAGTATCAATTTCAAGTATTACCTTTCAAGGTTTCTTAAACCCCAGATCCTTCCAGCTCTGCCCTAGAGGTTTTCTTAAACCCTTTGTTTAGCTAGCAAGTGTAAAGGTAATGAATCATGAACGGTTCTAGAGACATCGCTGGTTCTCACCAAACACTGCTAGTACTATTTTGTGTTGTATGCATGCCAGGACAGGCAGGACAGCTTAACAAAGATACAAACCTACCAACCTTGGCATCTATTGCATCTATTGGGCACAGGCTGGATTTACATGCATTCACCAATCATTGTTTAATCAGATCATAATTAAGAGACTATTGAAAAAATTCATTTGGATGATAAGTTTGGTGATCAGTCAGAACTAAAAAAAGGGAACTGTATTCTATAATTAGCTATTACGTATTTCTCAGATTTTGCAAACATACATCTACACTTTAAAAATGGGCCATTTGTTACACATATTTTCCAACTGTGCATCACTAGTATAAGTAATCACCTGAGATCAATGAGCCAAGTGCTATATTCTTGTTAGACTTGAGCAAAATCAGTTTGGCCTTGTATCTAGACTCTTAAGAGTCTAGACTCTAAAATCAGGTTGTCTTGGACAAAATTGGCCCAAAACAGATCAGTGAACCCAGAATGTGACAACCGAGTCCAATTGTACAAGCCCGACAAAATATTGGCCAAGATATAGAGACTTTCTTATATTTTCATCCTAAACAGATTCCTTTTTCAATTCAGTTCTGGTGTACAAACAGAATCATATGACCTACAATTTTACCATGTATCCTATTACCTTTCGGGATTTACATTTTCTATTCATTGCATCCACCCATGTCAGTGAGTAATATCTCCTGCATTGGAACCCAAAATCAAATATAAAAGATAAGTGAGAATGCAGCAGCAGAAAAATGCGGTGTGTTGCCAGAGCAAAGAGGCATGAATGCATGATAGATTGCAGCCATCAATTATGTTGCCGGATACATTTAAATATCTAGTACCTTGTGTTTGTATTTCTTTAAGTAGTAAATAATAAGCTGCTTTACAAAACTACAATGCAGGTAATATTTTGCGAAGAACAAATTTACCTTTCTATGATGCGCTGTAAGCTCCAACATACAGTATCTGATGTTTCAGAAATCTGTTGTACAATGTACAGAGAACTACTACTCCAGCGTGAAGTCGTTTAGCCATATAAGCACCTCGTTCCTCTTTGGAGCAGGAAGAACAAACAGAGTTTCAGTAATGACTGAAAGTACAATTAAAAGACTATAGCGGCTTTTTCAAAAGGTTAACAAAGATGGATAAACTATGCAATTTGCCACACTTGATTTTCTAAAACAAAACTATCTAGTTGTCATAGAATCATTAAAGTTTAACAGATTCAAAATTTCACATCTGAGGTTAAGCTAAAAAGGGATAGTGCAAAAGGAAACAAACCATTACAAAGCTCTGTGTCCTAGGATCATTGTAACGTGCAAGCAGACAGCCTTCTTGAGGCTCCAATCCATCTTCGAGTAGCTGGGAGCGTAGCTCCTTCTCTTCCTGGAGCACGATATCCTCTTTTGGTCGCCCACTGAATTTTTTCACTGCAGCAATGCCTCCTTCTACCTTTCGCAATGTAACTTGTTCCGTATTTGGAGCTGGTAAACTGATTGAACAAGAGTACTGTTAGCAACAGAAGTAAAACCATAGAAATTATTGCGAAAGACCCTACTTGGTTTATCTTTGAGCAGCTGTCCAAAACCATAGCTTAAAAGCATGTTCTCAATAATTGAAATCACGCATTGCATAGGATACCTGTTCAAGTCTTTGGTCATTGGCAGAACTATCTGGATTGATACATCTGAGAGTTTGTCATCAGAAGCCTGAGTGAAGACAGGTGTAGTCATTGGAATCTTTTCGGAGGATGCATTCTTGCCAAATATATACCTACAGGTACAAGAACTTTCAGTATTACCATGTATGGGGTTAATATTTACACTAATGGGTAAATAACTCACCCAGTAACATTGCTAAAACCTGATGATCCTGTTAGTTTATCTCCTTTTGCTTCGACTATTAAGAATGGTGAGTAGCTCCTGACCTGCAAAATATTTATGCTCAAATATTTTACCTCAAAAAAAATTTGTGAAGAGGTAATAGTTACAAATTAGTTGTTTAATTCAGACACGACCATGTGCCCCTCGCGGCCCGCTGCTCCAGCGACTGCGCCCACCCCACCTGTCCGCCCCAAATCTCTTCCCCTACCCCAGCCGCCACCGCCCCCACTCCCCCTCCCCAAAAATCCCCCCTCCTTCTCCAGTGGGAGCTGATCCCCCAAGACGTCCCTAAAAACCTGCCTTCCCCCATCCGGTCAGGGATTCACCACGCAAGAGCCCTCAATATGGCCGGTAGCCCGGCTGAGCCCTCCTCTCTGGCCCAGGAAACCCTCGATCCAGCCTTCCACCTACCTCTCCATGCAGAGCTCGTGCCCAATTCGCCCCCAGAGCCATCTCCGTTGTGCAGAAGGGCAAAGAGCTCCCCTCTTCACCAGCAGCTGCCACGGCCGCCCAAGCAATGCCTCAACCAACCACTTTAAAATCCTGCCTTAAAGGCGGAGTGCGGCTTCAATGCTCCTGCCCACCTCAGTGCCATCCCCCTACCTCAAGAGTGCCATCGCCTCTCTCTCAGCCAGCCCCCCCCGCGCCTTTACTGCTCCACGCAGGAAGCCGAAGTCTTCGGCGGCGGCGGTATAATGGGTGGATTCTTTTGGGTTGTGGTTTATAACTTTTGAATTCTAGCTATTTGCATGAGAGATTACGAAGAGGGAGACAATCCCATATGATATTGGTCAGTATAGCTAAGATCGGTATGTATACTATAATCGACTAGTAGACCCCACCTTAAAAAAATACACCGTTTGAAAGCTAGTTATTGTAGCAAAGGACAAAAGCCAATAAACATAAACCGTGCCGAACCCAGCCATTAAGGAGTGCCCTTGTAGCCAAGATCTCCGCAAAGCGCAAGGAAGATCCGGAGTGGACTTTGGCGAAGCCTCGGTATTGGTGGCGAAAGGGGATGGCTCGGTTCGCTGCTCCAGCACTTACTACCTTCACCAACCGAGGCAGAGAGGATTTCAACTGGGGCAGAGAGGAATTTCTCATGAGAACCAAAGGTAAATGTTGTAACTGCTTGGCTTCAGACCACCTAGTCGCTGCCTACAGAGACCCAATAAAGTGTTGGAGGTGCTCCGATAGTGGCCACAAAGCAAAAGCCTGCCTCATTTCCAACCACCCCATCCTCCTGCATTGCTACAAAGCTCACCCCAAGCCACTACAAACATATACACCGGGTGCTCCAATGGTGGCCTTCGGCATCAGCGCCGCTGCAAACCGCCCAAGCGATGACTCCAGTGTGATGCCTATCACACCCAACATGGAGAGGGTGCTTGACAAGTTCGCCAACCTCTGGGCGGTGGCCTAGCTGGGAAGCAGTAGGCCAAACGCACCAAAGGAGACCCTAGGTTCTGTCGACAAGGCACTTCTGGTCAGACATATACATCAGGAAGCACCACCCAGAAGATTTCCTGGTTCAATTTGTCCACCGCCACCACCGTGATGTCGCGGTCAACTTGGAGAGCTTCAGCCACAACGACCTCAACATCCATGTCAAACCTTGGTGGGTCAAGATGCATGGGGTACACTCTTCCATGAAGCATCATGTGCGCCTCTGCTTGGAGGGCGTCCCCATCCATGCCTGGAGCAAGCAGGTGGCTGCTGCTGTGGTGGCAAGGCAATGCTCTATACACTACGTTGAGGACCAGTCCTTGCAAAAGGAGGACACCTCCACCCTCAACCTGTGGGCATGGACGGCGAACCCTGACAATATCCCAAAGGTGCATTGGCTTTCCCTCTCCAGTAGATCCATCGATGCTTCATCACCTGCAAGAGAGGCAAGAGGCCTGCCCCAAGAAACGATCAAGGAGGGCCTCAAGTTCAAGATCACCATCCACCTTGACCTGCCAGAGGAATTCTCTGGAGCTCCCACCAATCGTGGCACTACGACCAGCGGCCAACAACCAAGGAGGCCGCCCATAACAAAGTTCGACTGGTAGCTTGGAGCCGTCGATGGGGAATGTGGTTGACATGGCAGCAAGCGAAGCCATCACCATGACCACCGTGACAAAAGGCGCAGAGACGATGACATTGACCGTCGTGGCCGGAGGCAGGACAAGCACCGCTCCTGGCGTGACCTATTCAAGAGGAGTGCTTCCTGTGCTGGCCGTGAAGGCCGCAAGAGGGAACGCTCACTAGGGCAATTGGGGGACAACCGCCACCGGTCCCCAGCCACGGGGCGCCGACACAACCTCCACCCGGTTGCCAGCCAACTTCGTCGGGATGAAGTCTCCGACGACAACCATGACACTCAAGTGTACATCCCAAGGAGGCTGTATAGACTGTCAAGGCCTTCGTCTCAGCCATTCAAAGCGTCAACGCATGACCCCATGCATGAAGAGATGTAGTTGTCCCAGTGAGGCTTAACACCACAACAATGGCAAGCCTTCAAGGACGCCTTGGCTGTGGCGTTCGACCTCATCTGTCCTACGACGATGCTCCACAAAGCTGCAAAGATTGTCCCAGTGCCAATCTCCCTCGGCCTTACTGCCCAGGAGCAACCTGAGGCCAGTTGGGCGGCTATCGCACAGGAGACAAGGGCCCCTGACTGGGCTGGGGGTAGAGGATTCAACCTACCTCTACCTACAACCGAGCCCAAAGAATAGGCCACTCAAGGAAAGCCACCATCTGCAGCCGCCCCTCCCATAGGGTCATGAAGACCACAATGTCATACATTTTGCCTACCCTTTGTTGTCACCAACGGCACGCCCTCATGTATCCCTCTATGCTCAGTTTTCTCTACCTTCCATGTCGCTGAGGACGCGTCCTGCTGTACCCCCATCTGTTGTACTGTTCTCTGTTCTCTACTGCCAAGGATCACCTGTAGCTCTAGCCATTGCCCAAGACACGTCCTCTGTTTCTGCCCTCTACCGGCCTGCTACTATCCACAAGAACTTTCTAAATGGATGGTTGCCTCTCTTTACAAAACTGAGATCAGTGTCTTCATGCTTCTACTTCATGTTGTTTCTATGTGTGATCTCATAAGTGTAGACCTGCCCTGCTGCACTCATCTTCTTCCATACAAGGCACCAGCCATTTCTCCTCCATGGCACAAAGAAATTGCATAATACTTAACTTGAACATCAAAGGTTTGAACACTCCTGCTAGGAGGAATGTAGTGCATGACCTAATCGAAAGCACTAGGAGCCCTATGGTCTACCTGTAGGAAACAAAATTAGCGCCCATAAACAGAGCCATAGTCATCGAGACTTTGGGCACTCCTTTTGCTGACAATTTTTGCTACCTGCCAGCACAGTAGACAAGAGGGGGGGGGGTCCTCCTGGCCTGCTCGGAAAACCATTTTGCTCTATCACAACCAACATCCATGACAAACTCTATTACTGCCACCTTAACCACAATGGAGGATGGAACAAGCTGGTCCATCACAGATGTCTATGGCCCTCAACATGATGACCAAAAACTCCACTTCTTGCAAGGCCTTCGCAATCTACCACCGACCTTGATTCATAGCAAGTGGCTAGTCCTTGGAGATTTCAACATGATCTACTAGGTATACGACATCCTCAATAGGCGGTTAGCGATGGCGTTCAAAGCTGCCTTAGACCATGTCGAACTTAAAGAAATTAGTCTGTCTGACAGAAAATTCACATGGTGCAATGAGAGAGAAAACCCAACCCACACAAGAATTGATCGAGTGTTCTACACAACCAGCTGGGACCTTCTTTTCCCTTCGTCCGTCCTCCATGCCCTCCCAACCCTCATCTCTGACCATGCACTGCTTCTTCTCCATGGGGAGCTCCATAGAAAACCTGCCATATGTTTCGGTTCGAGAACCACTGAACCAAACTTGAGGGCTTTATGGACAGTCTCGGAAGCATGGAACAAACACGTACAATCACAAGAGCCTATCAAAAGAATGTATATCAAGCTCTGTCGCACGACAAAGGCGATTAAACGTTGGGCACAATCAACAGTGGGAAGCGGCAAACTACAACTAGCCATTGTGACAAAGATCATCTTTCAACTGGACAAGGCCCAAGAAAGCCGCTCTCTCTCGCCGCAAGAAAAGGAACTCCATTTCCCACTCAAAGCGAGATGTCTTGGACTAGCATCCATGGAAAAGGCACGGGTAAGACAGAGATCCATGTTAACATGGATCAAGCAAGGAGATGCAAATACCAAATTCTTCCACCTGAAGGCAAATGCAACAAGAAAAAACCACATCCAATTCCTTCAAACCGACACGGATATAGCCATCTCACGGCAATAAAAAAGGTGAAAGCTTCCGACATTTCAGCACTCACCTCGGTCGGCCTGAGATTAGATGAATGACCCTTGATTGGAATTCCTTCAACTACCATCGTCATGACCTCGATCACCTAGAAAACCCCTTTCGTGAGCAAGAAATCAAGGACACGTTTGTTTTCTCTATGCCCTTAGAGAAAGGGCTAGGCCCAGATGGCTTCACCGGTTGGTTCTACAAATCCTGCTGGGACGTCATCAAGGAAGGCTTAGTGCTAGTCTTCGAACACCTCTACACCCTCCGTGGGGACCCATTCAAGCTAGTGAACACAGCAAACATTGTCCAGTTCAGGCTAATGAACACGACAAACATTGTTCTCCTACCAAAAAAGGAAGATGCAAATAGGATAACGGAATACCACCCTATCAGCCTCATCCACAGTATGGGCAAGATCTTCTCCAAGCTCCTAGGAAATCGCCTCGCACCCCACTTGAACGCAATCGTCTCGTAAAGTCAAAGCGCTTTCATCCAAAAAAGATGCATCCAAGACAATTTCCTATACATGCAAAATGTGGTACGGGACCTCCACAGACATAAAGTCCCCTCCCTTTTCCTCAAGCTGGATATAGCGAAAGCCTTTGAGTCCGTTCATTGGGGATACCTGCTAGGGTGCTAGAATAAATCGGTTTTGGACAAAGATGGCGAGATTAGATGGCCATCATGCTTGGTTCAACAACCTCCAGAGTGCTAGTAAATGGCCTACAAGGGCGCAGCTTCCACCATGCCTGAGGGTTTTGACAAGGAGATCCACTATCTCCCATGCTCTTCATCCTTGCAATCGACCCTCTACAAAAGACCATGGATCACGCAACTCATTAAGGCATTTTCTCCCCAATCCTCTCCCGATCAGTCAAGATGAGAACATCCCTTTATGCAGACGATGCAGCGATTTTCATTAACCCGATCAAAGAGGAGATCAATGCCATCTAGCAGATTCTACAAATCTTTGGAAATGCGACCGGCCTGATAACCAACCTCCAAAAAAGCACAATCTACCCAATTAGATGTGAGGGTATCGACATCCAAGATACGTTAGAGCCTTTCCCAGGTGCTCATAAGGCTTTCTCTTGTCACTATCTGGGATTACCTCTACATACACACAAACTGAGAAGGACTCACATCATGCCTCTCATAGAAAAAGTCGGAGAACGACTACCAAGATGGAAAGGGAAACTGCTATCGCCAACATGCAGACTGACTCTTATAAACTCAGTTTTGACCGCGTTGCCAATCTATCACCTCACAACCTTCCCTCTAGCAAAGTGGGCAAAGAAGAAGCTAGACAAGATTAGATGGTCCTTCCTTTGGAAAGGATCCGACAAAGCTAGTGGCGGGCACTACTTGGTAACATGAGATAAAGTTTGTTGGACAAAAGAGCTAAGTGGGCTAGGGATACTCGACCTTGAAAAATTCGGTCAGGCGCTTCACCTTAGATGTTGTGGTTCGAGTGGAAAAATACCTCCAAGCCTTGGATAGGGATGGAGACCCCTTGCAACAACATTGACAGGCAATTATTTCAAGTGGCCACGACAGTAAACCTCGGTAATGGTCGCAAAGCCAGTTTCTGGCATAGTCGATGGCTACAAAAAGAGCCCCCCGTGAATTTAATTTTCGAAATAAATAAATTAATCGCGATACTCGTTGATACTTCCCG
This sequence comes from Dendrocalamus sinicus, assembly GCA_036346575.1. Classification (NCBI taxonomy): domain Eukaryota; kingdom Viridiplantae; phylum Streptophyta; class Magnoliopsida; order Poales; family Poaceae; genus Dendrocalamus; species Dendrocalamus sinicus. The sequence continues at coordinate 8,494,716 of CM070657.1, forward strand.
ATACTTGTTGGCCCAAAACCATTCGAACAAAAGCCCACTAAGGGCCCAACCCAATTCTAACCCCAACAAAACCTATCCCCGTTCCAATCCCTTCTCCACTCACCAGCGGCCGCTGTCTTGGCAAGTGGAGGTACTCATCATTCAGTCGCGGTCCCATCTTCTCCCTTCTCCAGTGCCAAGGTCAACCACGCTTCTAAATAGGGTGGCAAGTGGAAGTACTCCAATATATGTGTGTGCTAGCACTGGTAGTAGTGTCGATTCCTCTATTGTTGGTGATAGAACTAGTGGATATAATGATAACGTCGATTTCCTCTATGGGAATCATGTTTAAAAAATTGAGAGAATTGGTGGTCGTCTTGGAGGAAATACAAAATCAAAATGCCAATATTGTGGTCACATTATACCCAGGAGCTATTCAAGAGTGAAAGCACGTCTGTTGAAGATTTCAGGCCAAGATGTTAATGTTTGTCATAAGGTGACAGTGCCTATCCTTGAGCAACTTCGCAATGAAGTTGCTACAGCTGATGCAGTCGCTACAATGAGCACACCCAGGAGTGTTCTCATGCCAATGAGCTGCACCTTATGGGGTATTCAATTACCCCTTTCCGAAGCCACGACATCGACATCAAAGAGAAGAAAGCAGCAGATAGGGATTGTAGAAAGTTTTCACATCGAACTTTGCCAGATGGCTGATGCTCTTATTGTAAGAACGTTCTATACCAGAGTTTTGCACTTTGCATCCTATTATTCTCAAATTCCAGTTCTCATTTTATTTGAAGCATGTCAATTTCTTATTGCTATATTGTGTTGTTGTCTTTGTTTTTGCAGGCATTCCCTACAACTTTGCAAGAAACCCAAATTATCAAGCCTAATCTTCTTCTTAATGTGAAAGAAATTGGAGTACCTATGGTTTTGTCTATAGCATAAGGAGAAATAGGCTGACGCCTAAACGTGCTGAGGATTTAGTGTTTGTGCATAACAACATGTGTTTCCTATAAAAAAAACTCCGATGATTATTCCATGGGGCCAACCCGAACATGGGATGTTGGGGGACATGGCTTGAGTCCTTTGGTGGTGTTGGAGTTCTTGAAGCTGCTGATCTTACACTAGATGAGCTAGAATTTGAGGGATTCATATGTGGAGACGAGGAAGGACAAGACCATCCGAGTTGGAGCAATCGCATCATGAAGATATTCAGTATTAATTTAATTCGGTCCTATTTTCTATGGTGCAACCTTGGAATAATTAAATTGGTAAAATTTGTTCAGTAGCACTGAAAGTTCACCTCTTTCGGAAAATACCACCGAAAGAACCCGGTTCCGGAAATTGCCACCAAAAGATTCACCTCGCTTCGGAATGTAGCACTCTGTTAGCTTCCGTTCGTGTGGTATTTGCGTACTTCTCATAATGCCATTTTTGCCCCTCACGACTTGAGACCGAGCGGCACCATCTCTTTGACCGAGCGGCACCAGTCCCGACCCCAAACCCACCGTCGCCCGGTCCAGGCCCCGACCCAAACCCAAGCGGCGGCGCGCCAACCCCAAACCCTCCCCGTCCCACGGACACCGAGCGAGCGGCGCCGCCGACCCCAAACCCTCCCCGTCGCACAGACACCGAGCGAGCGGCGCCGCTGACCCCAAACCCTAACCCCCGTCCGGGCACCGAGCGAGTGGCGCCGCCGACCCCAAACCCTAACCCCCATCCGGACACCGGCGGCGGCGCCGCGACCTTAAACCCTCGTCCCACGGACACCGAGCGGCGGCGCGCCGAGCCCCAAACCCTCCCGTCGCACGGACACGAAGCGGCGGCGCGCCGCGACCCAAACCCTAACCCCGTCCTCGGACACCAAGCGCGCGGCGAGCAACAAGGCAACAGCGCGCGCGGCCACGCGCGGGGAAAAAGCGGCGGGCGGCGGCGGCGGCTCGGCAACACGGTCGGCCGGATGTTTGGCAAGAAGCGGCCAATCTCGCCAATCCTGCATTTGCATTGTTGCCTCTCAAGAAGGTACGTTGAATGCTCCTTGTCGATGGGCGATTCGCAATAAATCGAAAATCTCACTAAGATTTGTGCCCACGCGAGTCTTTGGGCATGTGGCGAGAAAAGAACGAGTGGAGGATGCATCCACTGAGCTGCTGAAGGTAAGACTCGAACCCTAATCAGTCTTTGTAATTTGCGGACGATTTGACTGAGGATGTGCGATGCGGTTTGTTAACTTCTGTATCTTGCTACTCTTTCGGGATCGATTCGCATAATGCTTGTAAAGTAGAGATTCTGTTACTTCTTTCCAAGCGGTAGAGGATGGGCGATCGTGTACCGAAGGGTAGGTCGTTGGATTGGTGGGTGAATTCAGAGGAGTATTCCATAGTTGATATGGAGAAAGATGTCTTGAACACTATAGTCGGGCGAGTAATCGGAGGCAATTTTTGGTATGATGGACTGTGGTGAAACAATTCGTCTTGCTCTTGACCAGAGCTTTTATCCTTATTACGGTCTTCAAAAGTAGTGAAGTTTATCATGATTTGTTGGTAGGTCGACCACTTGGTTGTTGCAAGTGAGGTGAATGAGCTCAGTTGAACCAAGAATTGGGGATAGTGAGCTGCAGATTGTAGTCGAAACGAGTTTCCGGCTGAAAATGATAGTCCAGTGGGCAAAGGAACGAACATGGCCTCACAAAGCGGTGGTCCTAATAGAGTGAGGAGGAAGAGACAGAGCACTATATGGATCTTTGGTTTTGATGCGAAGGAGATGATCCAAGCTGGAGCCGATGAAGAATGGAGATATTTCAAGAAGCAACCAAAGACTACGGATGCAGTCTTGAAAGAGATATGATGACAAAGTAGAACCTCCAAAAGAGAAAAGGAAAGTGGGGGTGAAAGATTTTGATGATGTTGTACCAAATGATGAAGCGACTATGATCGATGATGCAATTCTTTGCACAAACCACATATGATCGAGACAATCTGAAATAAAAGAGGATCCACATTTCTTTGACAAGGATGTCTTTATGCTTGTTATCAAACAATATGCAATCAAAAAGGAATTTGAAACTTTTGTAGAGCATAGTGATAAAAAAAGGTATATGGCAAAATGTGCGGATCCAGAATGTGATTGGAAGATTTATGCAAAGAAACTTCTTGGTTGTCCTACATTCATGGTGAATTTTCTTTTTGTTTTGTTTAATATGCGGCATGTTTTTGTACTTTGCTGAATTATCAATCCATCTTTTTGCAGATTATTTCTATTTCAGAGGGCCACACATGTGCTAGCACAAGCAAGGTGATAGGAAAGGAGGCTACAAAAGGTTGGATAGCCAATAGGGCAACTGAGATATTGAGAACAGATCCTACAATGGGAGCAAAGAAGCTGCAGGTTCAGCTTGAGCAGCAGTTCCCAATCAAAGTGTCATATGGCAAGGTATGGGAAGGATTGAAATGCGCAATGCAAGAACTCCATGGCACTTGGGAGAACAATTTTAAAATGTTGTGGAGTTTTAAAGCTCAGCTAGAAGAAACATGCCCAGAAAGCATAGTGGAGATTGATTGCAAGAAGATAGGTGGTCGTATTCATTTCAGTAGGATGTTTGTGGCAATTAAAGCATGTGTGGATGGCTTTCTTGTGGGATGCAGGCCTTACCTTGGAGTTGACTCTACTCACCTCACAGGCAGGTATAGTGGGCAGCTAGCAACAACAACTTCAATTGATGGGCATAACTGGATGTATCCTGTAGCTTATGGGATCTTTGACAAGGAGAGCGAATCTAACTGGACTTGGTTCATGAAGCAATTGAAGATAGCAATTGGGACACCCCATGGATTGACAATCCACACAGATTCATGCAAAGGTTTAGAGAATGCAGTCCACAAGGTCTTCAAAGATGCAGCTGAGCATAGAGAGTGTTTTAGACACCTCATGAAGAATTTCAGGAAAAGGCTCCAAGGTGATGTGTTAAAGTACATGTGGCCCTGTGCTTGGGCATGTACACCTCATAGGCACCAGATCCTATGGAACAAAATTAGAGAAAGTAGTCCAGAAGCTATTGTTTACTTGGAAACACATCACAAACAAATATGGTCAAGAGCTAAGTTCGTGGGAGTGCATGGTTGATTATGTGAATAACAACATTTGAGTGCTTCAACAAGCTGGATTAAGGATTACAAGAGTTTCCAGTAGATATTCTCATGGACACCATAAGGGCGAGGATCATGGAAAAGATAGCAACAAGGCGACTAATTCTTTGGAAGGTTTCTGGGGCGAATACTTCTTAGTGTTATCAATGAGCTGAACATAAAGAGCGGATCGTTGAAATATACAATCGAGGGTAGTGGTGGCCTTAAGGCCGAGGTATCTGGATTAACTAGGGACAATACTCCTTGGAGGCATGGAGTAGACCTTGACAAGAAAACATGCTCATGTGGTCAATGGCGATTCGGCAAACCTTGCACCCATGTTTTAGCTTTCATAAGTTCACCGAGACAAGTTAGAATTGAGGACTATGTGCATGATTACTACTCGGTTGAACGTTTCAAGGCTACTTATCGGTTTGAGGTTAACCGATGGTTGATAAGACACAATGGCACGTGGTTGATCTCGGGTTTGTGATGGTGCCTCCAAAGCTAGAAAGGCTGCGGTAGGCCAAGAGTACGCGGATCAAGAGTAGTGGCGAGGTGGGAAAAGAGACCCTTACCAATGCAAGAGATGCTTCCAGTTTGGCCATATTGAAAAGACTTGCCGTGAGCCCTATGTTTTCATTTTTCTTACTTGTTTCGCCGCATTGCTACATTCTATATCTCGTGATGCCGGCCGCTCATATCAGCGCTTTAGGAAGAGATCCAAAGGTGAGCATTCTCCAACACTTGGACAAAATCCTGATGGGAGTTGTTTACTTGCTTTTGTATGGGAGTTTTTGCCACCAACCACAGGTCTTCCTTGCCTATATATATGTATCCCTGCCTCTTGGCATAATAATCAATCTACTATTCCCGTGCAATTCCATTGCTTTCAATTTACTTGCTGTGAGTTTTTTTTAAAAAAAAGTGATGTGACAACCATTGCTTTCAGGTTTCAGGTTAACCATTGCTTTCAGGTTTCAGGTTAAGCTCTGTACAATAAAAAGTGATATGACCACGAGTTTTTTTATTCATTGTTTACTTGCTGGAAGCTCTGTACTAAGATGTTCTATTGCTTTCAGGTTATCAATGACAGGTTTGGTATTGTTGAGGGTTTGATGACCACCGTTCATGCTATCACTGGTATGACAACCATTTTCTGATTGTAACTAAATATTGTGTTTGATGACTAAATATTGATCTCTAACTACTAGGCTGGATGTTCAGCAACAGCAATAATTGTGATCCAGTACTGTCACAGACTTATAGTTTTATTCAACTTTGGTAGGCATAGTAGCACATGGGTAAGCATGTCTCTCCCTGCCAGGACAGCTTATGCCAGCTTATTGTTCTCTTTAATTTCTTAAGCATAAAGGGCCCATTAATGTGATTTAAGTTCTATATTCTTTCTTCTTCAAAATTGTTAACTCTATGTCAGTCTGTCCTTTGTTCAGTAACGTCATTAGTGATGAAAATTCATACTATTATTAGAGCTATAGATAAGGCCTCCTAAATATACCTGTACTTTCCCTTTTACTTGATTACAATACACTGTTTTTAAGTTTTCTATTAGATATCTGAAGAGTGTTATGGAGGTCATGGGGGTAGTAATGAGGTTGTGTTATCTAGCAAGCCATAGGTTCAGAATTTCTAACAAGTAAATGACTGAGATGGCTTCTGATTGCCTTGTGCAGATCAATGGCTGACGGTGAGGATATCCAGCCACTTGTATGTGACAACGGCACTGGAATGGTCAAGGTTTGATTTTCATCCCTTTGTTCATTCAATTCCAGCCACAGAGATGTGCCGCTGTTCATGTCTCAGTTGCCACAAGGGCATTTTTGTCTCAGTTAGCACCGTCAACCTCAAAAACTAACAGAGTGCTACATTCCGAAGCGAGGTGAATCTTTTGGTGGCAATTTCCGGAACCGGGTTCTTTCAGTGGTATTTCCGAAAGAGGTGAACTTTCAATGCTACTGAACAAATTTTCCCAATTAAATTTGGCCTTGTGCCTTGTAACCTATTCATATCATTATATGTTATGTTATGTTGCTAGACTATCTATATGAGCATATGACTATATCTAATTCTCTATGATCTTTTATTTTATTGTTCACTAATGCTTTTTTGGTAAGATTTATCGTGTTCAAGGTTATTGATCAAGGATTCAAGTGATATGAGGTCAGATTTTTTTGGTAAGTCATCTTTTTTCTCTACTTTGAAATTTGATAAAAAAACCGATATGTCTCATATTGTCTATATGATGCATTTGCATGGATTGAGGTACAAGGAGCAAGTGGCCGAGTGCATCTGTAAGACTATGACCAAACCGCCACAATGCCAGCGAGTGAGGGAGAGAAGGACTATATAGCATTCATCAAGGTAATCTCAGTTTCTCGCTCTCTCGTAGCCTCTCTATATTTTTTTTTTAACTTTTAAATATATATATATATATATATATATACTTGCCGTATCGACATATCCTTGTTTTTGCAAAAAAAAAAATTGTATTACAGTATTGCCGTACCCATATCGCATGTCGGGGTAACTTAGGTTTTACAGACTACTGCTCTATAAGTGAAAGATCACACTGGCAAGATTCCATTATAAACAGAAGTCGTGTAAAATGATTTAGGAAACTTGTCAGTGTTACTTCATACGAAGAATGGATTATGAGACCATGCAGTGTAGTTACTTCGAATCTACAATGATTTGGGTTATCCAGAGAAAAAAATACAGTGAATTAATACCTCATAATTTGCAGTCCTTTTCAGAATCAGGTAATTTGGTGTTTCTATATCTGGGGTCTTGTAAATCCGTAGCTGTGCAAAATCAAAAGCTCAAGTTCAAAGGTTTATTTGACATATGAAACAAAGTAGATTGATGACAAATTACCTGCTTAAAAACATCCCATAATCCTTCAAAAGAAAAATATTCATTGCTCTGTATTGAATCCCATATATCCTGCACTTTCAGCATATCAGGAAATTACAATAGTGTTTGTTATTTAATGACGACTTGTGTAGAATTACTGTGTTGTTGAATGTTCTAACTTCTAAATAGAAAGAAAATCATTGTAAATAATAGTCGAGATTCGATAGAAGTACAATACTTAATTGTGGGAAGTGTCACGGTAGTATTTTTCTCATCCACATATTACACATAGTACAAGAGTGGACAAAACCACTACAACACTGCAGTACTTCCATACTACTGTTGTTTGAGTAGGAACAGTGTGATGCTGAGAAAGCATAGTTGCTTAGAGTTTACGTTTACACAAATGCACAATAAACCAAAAGAAAAGGAATTCAATGGAAGCTAACTAGCTAAGTATGGAAGCTACAGAGGGTGTTGTAACTTGGTCAAGTATGGAAGCTAACTAGCTAAGTGCAGAGCTTTGAGCTTTGGCTCAGACCAAACATGAAGCATTTTATCATAGGAAGAAGGTTCTCTTGTGACGCATTGTCACAGCAAAACTGTTATTTGACATAGCTGATAATAAGTATGCAACACAAGGAAACTGAGTAAGCGAAAATTGACTGACACTTCATCAGAGAACAACTTGATCAAAGAGTTCACTATTTGCTTCTATTGGATCCGCTAGTAAGGTAATTAGTGCACTAACTAATCCCCAATTGACCGCTAACTAATGGTCTTGGCATTACTCTCTGTACTCTTTAACCTCTAAGTTGGGAATGTTTAACATATATTCTTCATCTTGAAGGTCTTGAATAGCAAACACTAGAGGCCTCCAAGTCCATACTGGACTCCATAAATGGATACGAGAACCACACCGCTTATTCTATTTCTTCAGCTGCAAATTCCAATTGTGCATTCAAAGAAAAAAAACACACGTTCCAAGATGTAGTGACAAGCAAGAATGCTAACCACATGGCTGCAGAACTTGAGATTCAGTGGGTTGACGCCCATGATCGACAGCCCGGTGAAGACCAGCTCCGGCTTCCACGGCAAAAGAACAAACTTCATGATCATGGTCCACCTCGTGGTGATCTCGTAGGGCCCTGTCTAAACCAAACTCACAGTACTTGTCACAACTGCGCAATGCACACGAACTCACAGAACTTGTCACAAATTCGCAATGCAACACGCACGTTCTTGCCACAGATTGTTACTACAAAATTGGGCGATGCCAAGCATCAAGAGGCGCTAACCTGCTTGACGTCGTGCAGGTAGAAGTCGGGGCGGAAGAGGAGCTTGAGGAGGCGGATGTTAAAAAGGTAGCCGTCGATGGTGTCGTGGCAGGTGATGGGGTCGCGGAAGCGGACGCGGTCGTCGTACGCGGAGGGGTCGATGCCGACGTCGTCAAACAAGTGCGGCAGGTCGGCTCTCAGGAACTCCACCAGCCGCTCCGCCTCGGCCGGCGGCAGCCCGCGGTCCATCCCCTCCGCCGCGGCCACCGCGCCGCCGCTCGGCGCCGCCTGTGCCGCGAGGCGCGGCCTCCGCCTCCGGGAGGATAAGGGGGTGTCGTGGCGGGTTTCCGTAGCCTGAGAGAGCTGGCGGCTGCGGCGGCCGCCGCGGTGGTGGGTGCGGGTGGGAGGATGAGGAGGCGGGAGCACAGGGATGTGGCCATTGGTGCCGTTTGGTTTGGGTAGGATTTTTTTCTCTTTACGTTGCGTTTTTGGTTGCCTTTTATTTTTGTTTGATTTTTGTGCGCGTGTTAAAATTTGGGCCAGGAGATTATATTTTCTCTTTTTTTGGTCGTCCAATAAAGGTGTTGTGGGCCTTGCTCAATTTCTAGCCATGGGCGATGCAGTTTAGTGCTACAAGAAAATTCTTTAAAAAAAAGTGCAAGGAGAGAAATTAAGTTTCCAATAAACTTTTTGCAAAATTCCTTGTGCCTCCAAATAGCCTTTAGTTTATCTTAGTTTTCGCATTAAGTCATTCTGTCGACCACAACATGCTCATTGTGAAATTGCAATTCACAAGAAAGAAACGACCTCAGATATTTTTCAAAAACATAAATAAATTGGTCTAAAGAACATTAAAAAAATGTGTAAGAAAGAAAATTCCTACAAACATGGGGATTCATCACATTCATAACCAGCCGTTGTGGCATCAGCAGCAGCTGCTGATGGCACTCAGGCAATCAAAAATTACGGACCTGTTCTTTTCCTCCAAAGCTAACGGTTTTTATTTTTGCTACAGTATTTAACTTTCAAACGAAGTATTTTCTTAAAACGGATTCTACAAGTTAAATGATCTACACGTTAAAAGCCCAACATCTATATCAGCCAAAATCGCAAGTGAGTATGTCTCTCCGTAATCTGTACCGTAAACAGCCAAAATTCAAAAATTTCAGCAAAACCATAAGCCGCAGCCAAACAGGCCATCTGTTCCCCAGAAAGTCACGGGGTATAGGACCAAGGGTACAATACAGTAGTACATCACTTGGTTAGTATTGAAATGTACAACTCGATTATCAGTATTGGGCTTACACGACTAAACCGATTGATCCTTGGCAAGATACACCAGCAAGCAGGTAAATTTTCATCCGTTGGTAAAGACGTTCAAAATAATCTCGCAAATGCCTTCCGAGACGATCACTGCTATCTGTTGCAAACTTGCTGCGGACCATCCTCGGTCAGTTTCTCTCCGAGGCATTTGATTTCCATGAAGGCTTTGCGCAGTACCTCCCTTGCAACTCTGAAGGAATCTGCTGATACAGCTCCCTTCTCTGCACACTTCATTGCGTCGCGAATGAGATCATTATATCTTAAAGTTGCAGAAACTGCGTGGCAGTTTTCATCTTCAAGATTACGCCCGACCAACTCTGGCCCTGTCTTTGCCTTCTTTGTCCATCGCTTTGTGATGCATGGCTCTGGAAGCATGATGACACTAGCTAAGATGAATACTCTAAGCACATGCCTGCACAATATCGCTGAGAAAGCAAACCTGCAGCAATCACACCAAGCCTTCTTCTCGGCAACATTGTAGAAAACAGTGTGCCGGGTAGGAGGATCACCTTCTCTTTGAACATAGTACTTGACGTATGGTCCATCCTGAACCTTAACAGCATAGTGTTGCAATGCTTCAATCAACTCCATTTGGAATATTTCAAATGCAGCCTTGGTGTAGATGCTCCACGCTTGTTTTTCCAAGACTGTATTGGTTTTTAGGGGTTGTTCATGAAGCGAAGCAAGATCTTTCTGGGCTTCGTTTATATACGAACTGTCTATGTGTTGATCAAATCTAGTGATAAAAGCATGGAGAGGAACTCTTGTACTGAAATTATTCCTATAAAACCTACTGATTGTTTCTACTCTACGAGTCAATGACAACTCTGCAAAGAAGGAGCTTGTCAGGTATGCAGGAACCCATTTGTGTCTTGCTTCAAATAGTGATTGCAACCAAGTGTTCCCCCTCAGGCCATACTTGTCAAGAATAGAACCCCAGAACATGTCAAAAACAGGCACAGTATCACATTCGTTGACGCATCTTTTTAGCTCATCATGGAGCCCGGGAAATCTCATGTATAAATCAGACAATTTCTTCTTGCATCGAGACAAAATTCGCCATCTACAAAGACGATGGAAACATTGAGGAAATACTTTGGCAACTGCTGCTGTCATTGCTTTGCCTTCATCAGTAGTAAAGGAAAATGGCAATCGTTTATACATTGCTGTCAGCCATGTCTCAAAAAGCCAAGCATATGAAGATTCTGTCCTATCCAAAACCAGTGCACAACCAAAAACAACAGTTTCACCATGGTGATTCACGCCTGTGAAAGCTGCAAAGGGCAACATATTCTCATTTTGACTATAAGTAGTGTCGAAGTAAACAGCATCCCCAAAGTATGTGTATGCCATTCTAGCTCTTGCATCAACCCAAACTGCATTGCTTACACAGTTCCTACAGTCAACTTGTATGGAGTAGAAAAAGCCAGAGTTCTCCGATTGCATTCTCTTTAAGTAGTTTAAGAGGCCTTGTGCATCTGTGTCTCCAAACACATTACTCCGCACCTCCTGCAATTGGTTCTCATGCTCCTTCCCGGAGAGGCGGCGGAGCTGCACCTCCCGTACCTTGTCTGGGCTAACAATAACATGAGTGTGCTCCAGTACCAACTTTGTGATGACCCACTTCTCCGGGCCCCTCCGTACCACCTCCATCATTGCTGGGCAGCCATCCCGTATAGAGAGGCGCTTCCTCTTTTTCTTGTTGCTTGACTCAACAGCCTTCTTTTTCTTGTGATGTCCCTCTTTCATGCACACAAAACGTTTCATGATGAGTACCTCAACACCCTTTCTCCGCTCACTACGGGATCGGGCGACACGAATGCCAAACCCAAGGCGTAGTGCATATGCATTGTAGAATGCCCGTGCAGCTGCATCAGATTCAAATTCCATGCCCATGCATGGCTCACCATTTTTGCCCAACCCATCAGTTGCCATCAGCAGCTCATTTCCAACAGGTGGCACGGATCCCTCAGAAGGATCAATGCAATGAATCTGGGAAGTCATCACACCAGTTTGTTGATCAATATTGTCGGTGCCCGTATCATCCTGAACATCCATGAAATCTTCAACCGGTTCATCATTTTCACTTGATGAATACTCCATCCAAAAGTTCCAAACCTCAACTTACAAGGGAAAATCAGACTTTCTCTGCGCAATGAAGGGCTACAATAATCAAGAATCCAAAAAGAATGAGGCAAAAAAGAATAACATCTCGAGTTCTTTAATTTCAGAAGAACAACATATGCTACACAGATCATTGGAAAAGGAAACAAAAAAATCATGAATGTGGCAGAAGTTTGACACCTGAATTTCACTAGAATAACAGGAATCCTCAACTGAAATAACAAAGTTCAACTTAATGTCACTAGTTCGACTTCTATCAAGGATCAAGAGCACCCATATCACAAACCTCGATTGACCTGCTTGACGAGTCAACATAGAAATCAAACGGCTAATTAGAAAAATCAAGCATACAAATCAATATTGCAGGCAGTTCTGTTATGCAATCCGAACAGTCCCACATAACTCAGCTGCACACATGCAACGCTACGCGTTCGTGCTAAACACCACACATATACTACACTACCTGCATCCTAACTTGATAGCTGCTACTGCTACTATGGTTGCAGCAGATGGCACCATGCGTTCAAAGTATTACGCAGTCCAGCATCCGGCGGGTAAACTAGATGGAAGAAGCTAAATGATTAGGCAGCTGAACACTTGCTAGCTGCTAGTGCCTAGTGCTACTACCGCGGATGCAACAAACAGCGAAACGAAGCAAAGAGGGAAGGCGTCAACATACCGAGGTGGCTTGTTGGCGCGCTCGGTGAGGGAGCGGCGGTTTCGCGCGAGGACTCGTCAGCCGTCGCCTGGGTGGGGGAGCGGCCAGGCTGGGCCGGACGGCTGCCGGACGCAGGGGGGCCAGGAACGCGCGGGGGTGGAGGTGTGGCGCGCCGCGGCTGGAGGGGATGTGCGGGTAGCGACTAGGGAAAGCGGTGGCGTGACGACGGGGTAGAGCGGCGGTGGCGTGACGACGGGGTAGGGCGGCGGTGGGCGGCAGCTGCTGGAGTAGGGTTGGTGTGGATTTGGGGGATTTTTTTGGGACAGCACAACGCGTTCTCTGGTTGCTGGTTCGGTTTATTAGGTTATTTCGGTATAAGAAAATTTCGGTTTTTGGAAACCCATCACCGAATTAACCAAATAATTATGCGAGATTGAACATAATAAGCCGCTATTTATTTAGTTCAGTAATTCGACAATTCGATTTACTACAATATGAGCAGAATTCTCGGTGGCGTGGCGCCACTCGCATAGTCTCTCAAATAGCCACCATCCATCTTTACCTGTTATCACCGGTCACCGACTCGTCGCTAACCTCCAACCTCTTCTCCTCACTGCCCTCTATGAGCCAGTGGACGAAGGCAGCCCTGGTAGCTAGCCGGCTAGGGTTAGTGTGTCACAGAGGTGACTTCCTTCTGGACAATGGCGACCCTTGCCCGATATTGCATCGTTGAAGTGAGTCGGACTGCACTCGATGACTAGGGTTAGGTCTCCCGTCTACAAGGGTCGACTACTTGACTGAGTCTTTGAGCTCCAAAACTAGCAAGTAGCGCCTGCGGAAGTGAGGAGTGGAGAACCTAAGAACTAGGCCTTCACAAAGGGCTGAGAGTTTGAGACCTCCTGACTACTAGGGAATATAATATATTGATCAGTATTTGGGCTTATATAGTTTCTACAATGCTAACATTTAGCGACCGAACACTGAATAGCATAAGATTTAATCATCAAAAACCAAATTTAGCAAAAACTTCGGTTAATTCGGTTCAATTTAATTGGTTCGGCGTAAAAATGCCCACCTCTAATGGGGTTCATACCAAATCGGAATTTATTGCAATTTTTCTGACACATTAAAAAAAGAAAATTGATTTGGCATATCATAGATTACCACTTTTGTGAAATGCCATCGCAAAGATTACCATTCATGATATGCCATCTAATTCATTGGAATGGTTAGAATTTGCCACTCTTTTTCATATTATAGCATTTCTCAATCTGAGGCTGAAATTCATATATGAAAAGACTTATTTGCCCTTCTTCCTCATTCTTTTATCCCCAACATTCATCCCTTTCTCCTCCCACAACCATGGCGGCCTCCTCCATCTGCCTCCGACCCATGATTCCGCCATGTACACATCACTCCCAATCTTGGCACCGGTGGCCATGGGTCAACGAGGGGGCCAGACCGAGTCTTTCTGCCATTTATGGGTTGTCACCCCCAGCCCCACCTGTAGCCACCTTTTCCTTTCTCAGGCGACGAAGGAGGCTAGATGTGCTACTGCCTAAGCAAGGTGAGCTGCATCTATATGCTCATCGCTATAGGCCTAATTTTTAGCTTTGGTGTTATACTAGTGGCATCAATCTCCAAGCGCCCTATGACTTGTGATTTAGTGCATTTTGGTTGCCATTGATCCAATAGTTTTTTAATGTCTTTTTTTTTGGTCTGTTTCTTTGTGATATGGGAGTCAAATTGATGTCAAACATTGATCTTTGTGGTGATGAAGTTGGAGGCGCTAGCATCTGATGGCCATGGCAGGTTGAGTACAACGGATGGAGGTTTTTTTAGGCTAGAGAATGAACGTTGGGAAAGAAGATAACCAGGAAGAAGTCTTTTCACATACGAATTTTAGCTAAAAATAATTGAAAAATACTACGTACAAAAAGAGTGGTAAATGTTGACTATTTTCATAAATTGGATGACATATAAAAAAACCTTTGAGGTGGTATTTTACGAAGCGACAATCTTTACGGTGACAAATATTTGACTTTTCCTTAAAAATGAAAATGAGCAATAAATGGCAAACATACCTAAGTTGAATTGTTGCAGTGTTACACATCAAAGCAGGGCCCTCGGCTGCTTCTAGCAGGGACGAATATAGTTAGGAACTACTTGAGTTAAACAACAAAGAATTTGTACTCTCAAAGGAAACAACAAAGAACTATGAATTCCTGTCCAATCTTCCATAGTGATCAATAACCTAAGATACAACGGATCAACGTTCCATGTTAAAACTCAAAACTACAACCAACACAAACATAACCAAGCATTCCACATGCAAATTATAAACTACCGTTGTGTACGGTTGGTGAGCCACCAAAGTACGGTATGCTTCTCTGCTGCAGCTGCAAAACCTCCTCCGCCGTCGCCGTCCTCACGTCAAAACCCTTCGCCTCCTCTTCCATCGGCAGACCCTGCTTGAGCTGCCCGAGCCTAAGCGCGTGTAGCACCTACGCTGCCACGACCGGCAGCCACGTTGCCTCGTACTCGGCCAGCGTGCGCAGCGGTGATCCCCACCTCCCGAGGCATTGCCCGTGCGTGCACGGCAGTGATCCCCTCCTCCTGAGGCATTGCCCGAGCACACGCGCGTCGACGATGGACATGTTGGTGCTTGCAGCAATGTGGCCACCCGCCCACGATAGCCGCGACAGCAAGTACACGTCGTAGATCACGTTCATGAAAGGCTA
This sequence comes from Dendrocalamus sinicus, assembly GCA_036346575.1. Taxonomy (NCBI): domain Eukaryota; kingdom Viridiplantae; phylum Streptophyta; class Magnoliopsida; order Poales; family Poaceae; genus Dendrocalamus; species Dendrocalamus sinicus. The sequence continues at coordinate 8,509,819 of CM070657.1, forward strand.
CAATGTCTCCCTGATCAGCCACGCCAGCTCGGGGGCCATGGCATCACTTACCTTCATCGTCACCGAGCTCCCCTACACAGATCAATTACATCGGAAGCAAGTAACACTAACCAACCACTTTGAGAGTAACAGAATACCAATGACTTAACAAGGGGTCACTATTACCATGAGCTCTGATTCCGGGCCCTTAATATACCAAAGCCAGCTGAGCCTCTTGTTGAGTAGCTCGTAGAGCACGGCGTGAGTTCCAGAGGCAGTTGCCAAGCTTTGGGTAGGTTCTCCGAATGCCACTCCTTTCCGGTGAAGTCAAACAAACCTCGCCATGCGCAGTACCCGGAGTACCTACATTGCACGCGAGAAATAAGAAATGGAACTGTCAGTGATGAACTAATGATGATCTTTCCCCTAGGAGGAGATGGTCAAAATTAACGTCCAAGGATGCAGTTTTTGAATGACTTCCCCAACAGACATGACTATGATATGACTAGCGATGAGATGTTAACGGTCCTGATCAACTTGGCTTCGGCTTCTGGTTTCTGGCTTATTTTTCACTATTCATAAGTTTCGTCTTTTTCTGAACTTTTGGTTTTTTGTTGAGTTTTTTTGCCGGTTCTTTTTTTTCCCGTATTTGTTTGTATTATACGTAATGGGCTAATATATTTTTTATATTTTTAAAATTTTTTTTAAATTTAATTATGCTAAATAAGCCTCTGTCAGCTACAATATTTTTTTCAACCATAAGCCATGAGTTTTTCAGCCGAACCGATCACCACCGTTGGTACGTCAACACAAACAAAATGTTGTAGTGCTCATATAAGAATGTTGCAGCATATTTTTTAATCAGAATTGCTAACCATAATAGTGTTTTGATCGAACTACTGCAACATGCAGAATTTGAGATCGAGCTGCTGCAACAATTGTACCGTACTCGGGAAAAAATTCACACCCCTAAATTTTTGGCATTTCGAAAGTGTGACTGAGAGACTTGTAACTGACCTCAGCTTGAGGTCAAGGAGGAAGCGCCGGCGGATCGACGACGTGCAGCCATCCGCCGCCACGAGCAAATCCCCGGCGACCTCCACCGTTTCACCAGTCCGGAGCACGCGAGCCGTCGCGACGACACCGCGCTCACCATCATCTGACACCTCGAACGACAGGAACTGGTGCCCCAGAGCACGATCACCGCGGCCGGCAGCGCCTCGTGCAGCCGCCGGTGCAGGTCGCCCCAGTGCGCCGCGCGGAAGTTGAAGCCCTCGTCCCTCGTCAGCGTCCGCGCCGCCTTCGTCTCGCTGTCCGTTGCGCGATTCTGCGGTGGCAACAGAAGCACACGTTGACAAAGGCAACGAAGGAAGGCAAATCTACAATAGATCACTGGCTCCCTACGAGAGGGGCGAACCGGCGAGGACGGCGGGCTTACCAAGTCGACGGCGACCGGTAGCGTGGCCGCGTCAAGGCCCTTCCTAGAGAGCCAGCGGGAGAGCGTCCCCATAGACTGCGTGTCGAGCCCCAGCCCGGCGCCCGTGCCGCCTCCTGCCGCCGGCGCCGCAGCCTTCTCCACCACCACCGCCTCCCACCCCGCCTCCACCACCTCGTGCGCGCACGCCAGCCTCGCCACGCTCCCTCCCACCACCACGGCCACTCCCTTCCCCATCTCTCCACTCGCCGCCTCTCCCAATTCCCAAGCCTTCTTATCGCTTACCGCTGACTACACCTATACGACACCTAAAAAGATTCCATCCATCATAGCCGGCCCCCGCGCGCGCCTCCACGCGTCCCGCGTCGCCGCCACACGCCCAGGATGGTGACGGCGTGCCACCACGGCATGCCGCTGCGCGACTGCAACCTGCTGATCAGGACCCTCGCGAGGCGCGGCAGCTTCGCGCGCGTCATGGCGGTGTACTACGACCTCCGCGCGCGCGGCCTCGTCGCCGACAGCTTCACCTACCCGTTCGTGCTCAAGGCCGTCGGGGTGCTCAAGCTGTCGGTCGAGGGCAGCAAGGCGCACGGGGCCGCCGTGAAGTCCGGGTTCCGTTGGGACACGTACACCGCGAGCTCGCTAATGGAGATGTACACGACGCTGGGCCGTGCGGATGTCGCGCGGAAGTTATTCGACGAAATGCCACAGAGGGCGCTGGTGCTGTGGAATATGATGATCAGGTGCTACGTCAGGTGCGGGCGATACGCAGCAGCAGTTTCTTTGGCTGAGGATATGGAGAGAAGTGGTCTCGCAGCCGATAGTGCAACGTTGGTGAGCGCGGTGACCGCAAGCTCCAGAGCAGGGGACCTGAGCTTGGGAAGAAGGATTCATGACTACATGGATGGGGTCTTCGGGTTCAGCCTCCCACTTGCGAACGCGCTGCTGGATATGTACATGAAGAATGGTTGCTTGGAAGAGGCTGTGGCATTGTTCGAGCAGATGCCGGTGAGGAACATCATTTCTTGGACTATACTTGTGTCGGGGTATGCCCTTGCCGGGCAGCTGGACAAGGCGAGAGTACTATTCTACCAGTGCACAGAGAAGGATCTAATTCTGTGGACTGCAATAATCAATGCATGTGTGCAACATGGATGCTTCGAGGAGGCTCTGTCGTTGTTTCGAGACATGCAGATGCAACGGGTTGAGCCAGACAGGTTCACTGTTGTCACTCTCCTGACATGCTGTGCCAATCTTGGTGCTCTTGATCAAGGTGAATGGATCCACCAATATGCTGAAGGTAGGAAGATGAAGATTGATGTAGTTCTTGGCACGGCGTTGATTGACATGTACGCTAAGTGTGGGCATGTGGAGAAGTCACTGGAGGTCTTTGAACGAATGCAAGGCAGAGACACCATGGCCTGGACTGCCATCATCTGCGGTCTAGCCACAAATGGTCAGGCAGGTAGAGCTCTCGAATTGTTTGAAGATATGCAGAGATGGAAAATTAAGCCTGACAGCATTACCTTCATCGGGGTGCTGACTGCATGTTGCCATGGTGGCTTGGTTGATGAAGGGCGGAAGCAGTTCCGAACAATGAAGGAGGTTTATTGGATAGAACCGAGAGTTGAGCATTATAGCTGCCTTGTCAATCTTCTAGGTCGTGCTGGTCTACTTGATGAAGCTGAGAACTTGATCAATGACATGCCAATTGACAAGGACGCTATGCCACTGTTTGGTGCACTCCTCACTGCTTGCAAGGCTCATGGGAATGTCGAAATGAGTGAACGGTTGACCAAACGTATTGGCGAGCAAGACTACCAAATTCCTGATGTGAATTTGCTCATGTCTAATGTATATGCAACAGCAAGTAGATGGGAGGACGTGATAAGAGTAAGGAGCAAGATGACACACCCCACTGTCAAGAAGACTGCAGGGTGCAGCTTGATTGAGGTGAAGGGTTACTAAGGATGGCAGTTTAGCGCTAACACATCATCTAATGCTTCAACATAGGAATGATTGAAACGCCCATTGATCCGAGTGAATCGCATTAAGTAAACCAAAAATGCATGATCAATTTAGTTGCATAACTCAGCTCAGTAGCAATTTTAGTAAATATCAGTGTTCAGAATTCCACCTGGTTTTTACCTCCTAGAAACCAATGAACCAAAATTGTCAGAACACCAGAAACTCAAGTTCTCAGACTTCTGCAGTTAGTTAATCTGATCCTCAATGAATAAGTATCACGTAGTTTCAGGTGGTGTGTTGCAGGAGATGATCACAGCTAACGATCCACAGTTTTACTTACCGGAGCTGGTTTCTTCTTATTGATTTTGTTTGGTGAGCCACTGAATCCTCTTCTATTGAAGTTCTTGATTTTGCTTGGAGCAGTTTATGTTGGCGTAGAATGCAGAAGTGATCCAGAAGGCGGCCTGGGCAGCCGCCTAGGTGCCGTGTAGGCACTGGGCGGCAGGGTGCCGCCGCGCCTTGGCACCTAGTCAAGTGGCTGGGCAGTGAGGCGGCCCAAGGCGGGGTGAGGCGGCCTCGGCGTGACGGTCTACCAAGCGGGCGCGGCGGCCGTGCGGCGCCTAGGTACGCGAGACGGCGACCAAGAGCAGGGGAAAAGGAAGAGGGATTGAGGGCTTACCAAGAGTTCCCTTCTGCCTCGCCGGAATCAGCCACGCTGCCACCGAGGTTCCCTTCTGCCTCCGCCTCCCATCCCCTTCATCGTCTCCCCTCCACCGTCTCCTTCGCCTCCCCGCCAATGTGTCCTCCACCGTCTCCCCTCCGCTCTGCGGGGAGGGTCAAAGGTAGGCAAGGCGTGGCGAGCGGAGGAGGAGGGCGACGGCGGAGGGGAGAACTGAGGGGCTGAGATCTTTGGGGGAGGCAACAGCTAGGGCAGAGTGAGATCTGCGAGGAAGGCGGCTGGAGTTGGAGGAGATTTGCGGGGGAGGCGGCGGCTAGGGAGGAGAGATGCGGGAGGCGGCGATCTGTGGGGGAGGTAGCAGCTAGGGAGGAGAGATGGGGGAGACAGCGATCTGCGGAGGAGGCGGCTAGGAAGGAGGGATGGGGGAGGCGGTGATTTGCGGGGGAGACGACGGCTAGGGAGGAGAGATGGGGAGGCGGCGGCTAGGGACGAGAGATGGGGGAGGCAGGCGGCAGCGATCTGCGAGGGAGGCGGATGGATGTTAGGGCTAGATTTATATAAGGATTTGATGACTCGATCTGAGACGTTGGATCTTCATCGAACGGTCTAATGTCTGACTAATTTTTTTGAACATTAGTTATAGGATTTGATGTCTCGATTTGGGACGTTAGATCTTCATCGGACGGTCTAAAGTCTGACTAATTTTCTTGAACATTGGTTATAGGATTTGATGACTCGATCTGGGACATTAGATCTCCATCGGATAGTCCAATATCTGACTAATTTTTATCTAAACATCAAATATATACTTATCTTCCACTGTTGTCCTCATTTTTAATTCGGCCACCTAGGCTCCGCCTAAGTCCCGCCTAGGCTCCCTAGGCGCTAGGCCCCACCTCCCCGCCCACCTAGCGTCTTCTTGAACATTGTGCAAAACATTTTCAGCAGAAACTCCTCCAAGGAAATGGCATACATTTCTCCAAATGAAGAAAAGAAGATTAGTCACCCAAGCCAATAGTATATAGAACCTTTTGCCTATGTCTGTTGCAGATGAATGTACCTAATATGCACATTGTTAACAATGGACCGATTTCTAAACTTCTACTTCTACTCGATGATTATATCATTAGTAATCTTATGATCATAGTGTATGATGTTGGCTGTTTTGTCAGCTTGTTAAACCTGAAATACTTGGCTTGCACTTGTTGATGAATTTAGCATTTTAGCTCGAACTCACCAACACCCAGAACTTCACTTTGACTGTATATATTGTTACCAGAAGATTGTTTACAGGGAGATAACATACTAACTCACATCATCTTTTATATAAATAACAGGAGCACCATAGTGTCTAGGCTTCATGATTGAGACTTTCCATCCATGATTGATTCAGCATGCTAAACCAATAACTTCCTTTCCAAATTGATATTTTTTTGAATTAATGAATGTTAACGGATTTGTCTGATATATTATATATCATTACACTTGCACACATCTAAAAGCAATCCAAAAGCAGGGAGGCTGCCTTTGGATTGCTTTTAGATGCGTGCAAGTGCAATGATTTGGATTGCTTTTAGATGTGTGCAAGTGCAATGATATATAATATATCAGGATGGAAAGCCTTAATCATGGATGGAAAGTCTCAATCATGAATGGAAAGTCTCAATCATGAATGGAAAGTCTTAATCATAGATGGAAGGTGTTAATCATGGAGTATGGGCACCATAGTGTCCCTGTTATTTATACTAAATATATACATATATATATGGGAACGTATCCAGTGCTAACAGGTTTTTTAGTGCTAACATGCTAAAACCGCTCAGGAGCGTTAAATCTGCCCCCAATGGCCCAGATTCTTGAGGGTGGAAGCACCAAACCACTTATGCAATTTTGCCAAAATCCCCCTGCCTTTCCGTCTTCTTTTTTTTTCAGCCCCCGTCTAACTCCCTTCGAGCGCATACCAGTTCCGGCGGCCGGTCGCGTGGACGGAACGCGGAGGTGGGGACAAAGACGGCGAAGTCCCTAGGCTACGGCTACGATATAAGTCATAGTGCTAAGCTCCCGCATTAATCTTATCGAACTGGGCCTTTGAGTTGACACACACAGAGCAAGAGAAAGAGGGGACATCATCTTCTTCTGGTGAGTTGTTTCTTTCAGGCAGGCACCGATGGTTTTTCGATAGTTTTTCTCTTCTTCTTTATTTATAAGATGATATATATATATACAGTGGCGTAGCTAGGATTTATAGCTATGGTGGTCCATTGTCTAAAATTTATTTAACCGCTATAAATTTAACATGTCGGTACACAAGTATATGAATTACGAAATGCAATTAAGGTAAAAAGGACATACGAACTTCATAAAATAGACGAATATAGGTTTCTTAACATAGAATTAAAATATTACATACCCATAGTAGTTGAAGAACAGTATGTCACTACTTCTTCTTCTTGTCAGGCCTGCGCCTTCTAATAGCCATGAAAGTGTTGATGATCTCTTCTTCACTCAATTGTAAGAAGATATCCCGCTCAATAAAAGTGACTAGACAATTATCCAGAAGGTTATCACCCATCTTATTTCTCAACTTATTCTTGATAAAGGTCATAGCAGAAAATATTCTTTCAACACTTGCGGTAGCCACCGGTAGAAGCAATACCAATTTGATAAGTAAATAGACCCAATGATAAACTTTATCCTCTTTGTTTCAACAAGTTTCTTGAGAGGTCAACAAGATTGTTTAGGCCTTTGAACATTTCATCTTTTCTCATGTCATCAATAAAGGTTTCAAGTTGCAAGTCGAGTCTTAGCAAGTCAGAGCTTGAAAAATCATTAGGGTAAAATTCAGCAAGTCTATGTACCTTGTTTGCATCAAAAGAAGCGAAGGAATCATTGGATTCAAAGCACCATACAAGTAAGCAACTCCATATTTACCTCATCAAACCGATTGTCAAGCTCTTGACTAATTTTATCAATGACTCAATATATACTTCTCTTCTGAAGTGATCATCATTTGTTTGGTTCTGAGCAAAACGTGTTGATCTTCCATACGGCACATAATTATGTTGCATTGCAGGAACTTGAATGCCATGTTTGTTGCAAAATATTGTAACCCTTTGAAGAAATGAAACCCACCCTTCAGACCTCATTTGCTGCATTTTACTCTTTGCCAAACTGACAAGTGACATTGCATTAAGAATATCTTGGTCTCTTCTTTGCAAACACTCAGACAATTCATTTGTGTGTCCAAGAATCTCAAGCATCAAATGAGCACTAAAAATAAAATCAAATGACTCAAGCACTCCAACCATAGTATGTATTTTTGGCCATTCACCCCTTTGTGATGTACCTTCTCCAAGAGCTATGAGTACATCACGAATTGTGGGATATATAGCAATCATGTTGACCACAGTTTTATAATGAGAGCCCCACCGAGTCTCACCAGGTCTAGGCAGCCCCATCTCTTGATTTAACCCACTTCCAGATTCTAGTATACCACACTCAAGTGCTTTCATGACATTGTCATATTGGTGATGTCGAAGCATGCCATGACGCTTACAAGAAACACCAACAATATTTAGCAAGAGTGATACTTGATCAAAAAACCACACACAATCATTATTTCCTTTGGCAACAGCAACAAGAACCAATTGAAGTTGATGTGCAAAACAGTGTACATAATAAGCAGAAGGTGATTCTTTCCTTATCAAGGTTTTCAGCCCTTTAATCTCTCCTTTCATGTTACTAGCCCCATCGTAGCCTTGACCACGAATTTGAGTTATAGTCCAACCATGACTAACTAGTAAAGATTGAATTGCTTCCTTAAGTGATGAAGAAGTAGTATCATCTACATGACAATTCCAAGAAACCGCTCACATGGCCTTCCTGATTTATCAACATAACACAAGCAAAGGGCTAGTTGTTCTTTATGAGAGACATCACTAGACTCATCAGCTAAAATTGTATAGTGATCTTCACCAATTTCCTTAATGATTTGATCTCTAGTCTCCATAGCACAACATTGAATAATTTCTTTTTGTATGTCTGGGCTAGTCAATGTGCAATTACCTAGAGCATTCTTCAAAACAAACTTGTCTACCTCTTCATTATTTGCTGCAAGCCACTTCAAAAGTTCAATGAAGTTCCCTCTGTTGCTAGACTCTTCACTTTCATCATGCCCACGGAATGCCAATCCTTGCTGCAAAAGAAACTTCAAACATCTAAGTGAATAAGTCAACTTTGATCTTGTAGAGACGTCGCTCCTCATTATCCACCTTCACAATTTTATCATCAATTGCTCCATGGGGAGTCATAAATAAGTTGTATCTTTCTTGAGCTGCGTTGTGAGCACTTGTTACACCACCCACATGTAAATCAAGTGCATCATTTCTATTCCAATTTCTCCAACCACCTTCAACAAATGCAGATTTCTTAGTTTTCTCCTTTGCAAACAAGTAGCACACAAAGCAAAATGCAGCTTCCTTCTTGATACTATATTCAATCCAAGGATATTTATAAAACCATATAGGATTGAATTGCCTATCCCTATTTCCGATTTTTCTACTTTCAAATTCATGTGCATAAGGTTGGAATGGGCCTTTAATAATATATGATCGTCGAACTGCATCTTGATCATTGACGGGATAATTTGCAATGGATTGCCTCTCCCCTGGATCAAGTGGAAGCCGACTGATATCATAAACCGGTTCTTTTTCAGCGACTGGAGGTGGAGTCACATTTTCTTCAATCACTCTATCTTGATCCGATCCACCTTCTTGTTCTTCAATTTGCTCTTCCGAACAATGCACAGCCTACGGAAGGAGTGGAGAAGAAGCCTTCTTCTTTGATGCATATTTCTGAAAAAGAGAGGCAATATCACCACTCCTCTTCATGTTTTAACAAATCTGCAAGAGAATTATATAAATCAAATCCGATCACTGTGATTGAATAATTAGTTAGGCGTGATGCACGGAACACACTTTGTTTCATAGAGATATATCATATATGCAACTACACGTGTTTGTTTTTCTATACGGTTTACATTTTCGAGTTTCGACGGCATAATAATTTACACATGTTGGAATATTTGGAAAGAACGGAACAAGAGGATTTTTTTGATCAAAACTTCTATTCCATTCAGTAGATTGTCGACAAGATTCAAGAAGACATCGATCAACGATTGAGAGCTTTGCAGTTTTACTAGTTCTTGTTCTTTGTTGTCCAGTTGGTCAAGAAAATCTCTTTTAGTTGTCCACGCCGTCGCCAAGAAAAATTGCTGCATGCGTATGCGTACTGCTGGCGCTGCGCTCGAAATTTCGCCGCTCGCACGATGCTCGATGGGCGCGCCGCGCTCGCCGTCGCTCGGCCGCTGCGTCGCTCGTCCGGCCGTCCCCACATTGCACCGCATGACGCACGGCCGCACCCGCGATCCCGCACGAGACGAATACCGAATACGACGGGCGTCCACGAAGCGGCCGCACCCGCACGATCACGCGAATACGCACGCGGCGGCCACGCGAACTCTCCATCTCACGTGAATAGCGAACGCTGGGCTTTTCGCGCGTGCGTGCGGACTCTGGACTCGAGCAGACTACTGGGCTTTCCGAGCGATTGGGTGGTCCATGCCCACATGGACCACCATGTAGCTCGCCAATGTATATATATATATATATATATATATATATATATATATATATATATATATATATATATATATATATATATATATATATATATATATATATATATATATATATATAAGTATGTTAAAAAATGTACACACCACCTTAAAAAATATATATCACCTAGATGATCTTATATCTTATATACTCATATACGACACATACATATCCTCCGTTGTGCACGAGATACAATCTATAGGAATAACTACACCTGTCTATATATATATATATATATATATATATATATATATATATATATATATATATATATATATATATATATATATATATATATATATATATATATATATATATATATATATATATATATATATATATATATATATATATATATATATATATATATATATATATATATATATATATATATAAGTAGAGTATAAAAAAGGCTTCACACACACTAGTAAAGTGCCAGTGCATTGCAACAGAATCATAAACCTTGATAAATAAGTAAATAACCTCACACAACAATGAGTTGGCAACATAGATATATTGATGAATAGCCTAAGATATTCCAGACAATCGTAAGTTATGTAAAGATTAGATAACAACTATTGGCACACTAATCTAATTCCAGAAATAGACTTTACCTTACATTGGTGCAAACCCAAGAAAGGCAGTTTCTTCCTCACCTAGCAAATAACATGTATGGTCATCTAGAAAAAGAAAGACACAGGAGAAGGTTCTTATATCACAATTGATCACTTTCTCACCCACCACCTCCAGAACGAAACAAATCATACTCAATCACTTTCTCCAGTGCTTAGTCTTTTTGTTTCATTTGCCAAGCCAATTTTATTTCCTATATCTGTACCAAGTTTCAATGTATCCTTTGCTTGACAGAAAAATGCAAAGCAAAGAAGTTATAACTTGTCCAATAATTACTTTGAAAAATAGGGGAAAGGAAAATGCAGGAGGGTTGCATCTCCATTCAAATAAGTTATAACAGCATTCTATTAGTGATTTCAATGTCAAAATTATTGTGCTTGAGGTGCCTACAACTACAGCGCTTGAGTTTTCTCTTAGTCTTAACCTAGTTGAGGATGCAGTCAAGAAGTGCTTTCTTATCATCAATAACCTCACGAACATGCTAGTACATATTCATGGTTGTCCTGAATTCTAGAACAAAAGTCACCACCAGCTTTGAAAGCATACACCATGATTATACAATAAGTAAGATTTGCTAAGATCCTAAGCTCCAACTACAAAGAACAGAAGTATCCAGTTTTTAATTATATGATATTATGATTGTACCAGTGTAAAAATATTAGAGAACTCTTTGAGAATCAGCTAGCATACTTGACCATAAACGACAACTACAATAAGAAGGGACCTGAGGTATATTGTGAGGAAGAAGACGACAGCCATTGAGCTAGCCATCAAGCTCACTTGATGTGACCATTGCTGTCTTGCCGGAGCTCGCCATCTAGCACACCCAATTCCACCGCCTGAGCTCACCCCCATGGCCATGTTGTCCATTTTGCTTGCTAGGTTGATTTCGAGGTGAGATGAAATAATCTAGTACTGAACAAGAGAGTAGCTATTTTACGCACTCACATGGTTGCAAAATAAAAAGAATGCAAAATAGCTAGAATTGACAAGGATGAGGCGCAAGGACGGTTCAATCATTTACCTCGAACACGTGGTGGACAAGTTCAAGGAAGGCAGCCGACAACAAAAAAACAACTACTATATCATCCTCTGGTCCCTCTCCTCTATTTGCATAGGTCACGGTACGGACAAAGACAATCTTGGTTGGGGCTCTATTGGCAGCTAGCAACTCCTAGAATGACAGCGGTGGGGGAGAGGAGGCCCTCAACACCAACCGCAGCGATGGCCCTTCTACTTGTTGTTGTTGTGTGTGTGTGTGCGCACGCTACAGTCGACGATGAGCTGCCATAGAGCCACTCGATTTGGATCTTGCCAAAAAATATGGCAAGGCACCTATACAAGAGATGGAGGGGTGGGTGGTCCGGATCAGAGCCCTCATGGACTTCCTCTATGCCCTCCTCGCAGTGTCCTCACCCACATCGATCCCTTTCTCCAGCCTCCACCTTGCCCATCGGGTATAGCTCCAAGATGCGCCCGTGGGCATAGCACGCCACTCCCACCGCCCTACACTGCCTCCACGACAGCATCCCTGCCATCTTCAGGCTCTCTTAACACCACCTAATTAATCAAATATTAGCAATCCACACCGCACAAGTCGAGGAGGCAAGGTCGAGGCTGAAGACAGTGGTGTTGGTGGCGCAGGCCTCGGCTTGCAGGCGATCCGCACGATCATGGGCGAAGAAGGCCACAGGGGGAGGGGAGGCAGCAGTAGTAGCAGGTGGGGTCAGGGGACGGGGGCGTGGCGGTGGAGGCGACATGAAGTTGGGAAGGGTGGCAGTGGCGGCGAGGCGCGTGGAGCGGAGGGGAGGGATAAAGAGACGGCCATCGCCGTCGACGACATAGAGGTGGTGGCCGCCATGGCTGGCGGGGGAGTGGGAGGAGGGAGGTGTGGAGGTGGGGAAGCTAGGGCTTTGAGGGTGTTGAGCGGCGTTGGAGAGGTTGCGGATGTGCTGCACGTAGGGAGATCAGAGACGGCAGCAGATTAGGGAGGGAGAGGAGATGCAAATTAGGAAAGGAGGGATTTGGCTAGCGCATTGGATGCGGGAAAAAGTGGGGTTGCGACAGTTGTTTGATAAGGAAGGCATGGCAACGAGGAGGGAAGAGGCCCATCCATGACCGCGAGTCGCTGGATGGAGGAGGGCCTACCAGTCGGTGCCAACAATAGAACCGAAGAAGGGCGTGTGTGGGTGCAAATCAAATAATCAATTTAAGGCGATGTTTGGATTCGGTGGAATTAGCGCAACCAGAGTTCAGTTTACCGGCACGAGGCAAAATCCCAGGCTCGCAGAGCAGAGGGTTGTGTAAGATCGAGGAGGCCGACTAGAGGGGGGTGAATAGGCGGTTTTAAAATTTTTCGTCTAATGTCAATTAGCAATTTTAAACTTAGTGGTTTCCTAGAGCGAGTAAGCAATAGTACTACTAAACAATTAAGAAAGGCTCAATTGATCACTAGTACAAGTAATTGACTAAAGGCAATATCAATGAGCTTAGGACAAAGTTTGCTACTCTAACTAAGCAAGCAATCAAATTATTCAAACGAAGTGAATTGCTTTAATGAAAGTAAGCACAAAAGAGCAAACCACAATTGACACAATCACTTTTTACCGTGGTGATCGGAAACTTGCCGGTTTCCCCTAGTCCACGTTGAGGTAAGCCCGAACGAATCGGACCAGCTCCACGAATTGAGCCTAATCACCTCTATCACTAGCGGTAGCCCTTTCCCTCTCCGGGTAGGCGAGCTCCGAGCCTTTACAATCTTCCGGGCCTTCTCACAATCTTCTTGAGAAGATCACCGGAACCTCCACCAAGCCGTCTAGGTGCCGGCAAGCACCAAGAGTAACGAATCACAGTGGACTTGATCACTCTCAAGTGCCAAATGGATCAAACTAGGATGCAATGCACTGGAAATGGCTCAACTACCTCAATTGAATGCTCAAGTGTGTAAATGAGGTGTGAGAGGTTGCTCTAAGCTCAAAAATGTTCAATGGGGTTCAACAACCTGTACAAGTGCTGGTGGGGTCGAATTTATACCCCCACCAACCTCAAATAGCCGTTGCATTAAACAATCCTGAAAAATCAGGGAAATCGGAACTACCGCAGTGTTAAGGGCGGTACTTCCGGATTTCCGCCGCCTGGTCAGAATGGTTATGTCAAAGAATCAGAAGTAACCGTTGGACATTAAATGCGGTACTTCCGCCGTTGTAAGTGCGGTACTTCCGGAAATCCGGAAGTTCTGATATTTCCCCGGTACTTCCGATCTCAGCGAGTTCAAGTTTAACTCTGGGTGCTCTCTGGAATTAAAGTTCTGCTCTAATGTGCGGAACTACCGGCCTTGCGGTAGTTCCGCAGTTCAACCTGCGGTACTTCCGTTTTTCAAGAGGATAAGTTTTACTCCGGGCGCTCTCTGGAATTAAAGTTCCGCTCGGGAGGCCGGAACTTCCGCGCTTGCGGTAGTTCCGCCGTACAACCCGCGGTACTTCCATTTTTCGAGTGACTAACTCAAACTCCGGGCGCTCTCTGGAAAACACGTTCCGCCCGGGCGCCCGGTACTTCCGCCCGATCGGTAGTTCCGCGCTTATAACGCTGGTACTTCCGAAAATTCTGACAATGTATGATTTTGATTCAATTTTAAATTTTAAATGCATGCATGATCCTAAATTGATCCAAGAGGTATATTAGCATGTGATCAAGCATTTCACTATGATCCCTCTTAATAGTACAGCATCTAAACTATAATCCGGTCTACCAACCTTTCTCCAAGACCGGTAAAAATAAAAGAGCCTTAAACTATTTACCTTGTTGACTTGGAGCTCTTTGAATCTTGTGACATTTTCTATGTACCTCTTTCTTTGCCCTTGAGACTAATTCTTGCAAACACTTAATACACAAATTAATCCCATGATCACATAATGTCATTAATTACCAAAACCAATATTTTTAGGGGCCTAGATGCTTTCAGGTTGACAGTAAGAGATTAGTTGGTTTCCAGTAGTTTTGGGGCCATCTTTCATTTCTTTTCCATTTTCTTTTGCATTTTGTTGATTTTTATGCTTATCTTCGTATGTTCTCTAGCATCTATATTCCATTGAAATTGTGGAGCAAAAACACAATGACGGCCTGCTAGAAAAACCTATACGAGATGTAACCAACCGGTACTGCGTATTATTCAGTTCAGTTTGTTGAGAAACCTGGGCCCAGGCCAGGAATCCTGGCCCAATATGGGCACCCCACCGTAGACTATAAATAGAGAGCCATACCAGCATATTATGTACACCTGATGCAATTGAAAGCAATAAAGAAAGACCAGGAGTTCTCTCTACCTCTTTGTGTTCAATCTATTATTCTGTCTTCTGTGATTCATTCGTTCTTATTCTAAGCAGAGAAATCGATCTGACTAGTCGCCAGCGACGATTCCTCAACACGTTATCAGCACAACTTCGCTCCGGTGAACGAAGGTAATCATCGAAGCACCTAATAGATTGAATTTTCTAGATCGCTTTGTTTTCGCAATTTCTTTCGCGTTCTAGACTGAATCTCTATGGTGCAAATCCGCCCTAATCTACAGCGAGCAAACCTGAAGTCGCCGGCATAATGTCGATCGATAGATTGTGAAACAGGGTAGATGTCGATTGCACTATAGATTAGAATAAAATTTTGCATGGTTTTGTTTGATTCTGCACGATCAATGCACGAGAAAAGAAATTGAGTCCATGTTCGGCCATTGAACAAAGAAAAAAAAGAAACAAGGGACGACCGACGGCCCACCACGCCTCAGAGCCGCCAATGATCGCCGTATGGCGTCGCCGATCGAGCCTCGGCCCGGCACAAGGCGGCCGCGCCACTTGCCGGCCGGCCAGGCCCGCGCCGACCTAAAGCCGCCGCACCTCGACTTCCTCACTTGTCGCCCGCATGTGGCCACGCGCGCGCCACACCGCAAGACCGTCGTCGGCCTCGCGCACACGCGCCGGCCACCGCCCGGCCCTCGCGCCGTATCGCGCGCCACCCGGCCGTCGGCCGCCGCCGCCTCACGGGCCACACCCGCCACCTCGCTGCTCGGCCGCGGCCGACCCGTCGTCTGCGGCTCCGGTCGCGCCACCGCCCGAGACCACGCTCATCTCGGATTCTCCACCGGCCGCGCGCGCGTCATCCGTCGACGACCGTAGCCGCTCGCGCTTAGCTTCTCCGTATGTGAGCGACCGACACCGCCGCTGCGAGAGCGCCGCTTCGCTTGCCGGCCAGACGCCGCCCGCATGGCGCGGCCGCACGCGCCCGTATTGCCCCGCCCTGCGCTGGCCGCCTCCCGCACGCCATCCGATCGGCCCGGTCGGGCACCGCCGCCTATGGCGCCGCCACAAGAAAAGTGAGGCAAGGGGAAACCCTAGAGCCCCAAGTATTGCCGGCCGGGTAGGCCTAATGGGCCGAGTAAGCCAATGCACGATGGGCCAGAGAAGGCCAGGGAGATAATCGGGCCGAGGAGAGAAAAAAACGGGGGAAAGGGCCCGGCCGGTGGGGCGGCGCTGGCTGTTTTACAAAAAGGCCCCCGAAATCATAAATATTACCGATGAGCCCCTAAAACTTGCATTTAAGTCCCGAATTATGTAGAAAGGTCTCGGGAATTCTGAAAATTGCTGATAGGTCCTCAGATTTACGTATGGGTCCAGATTTTTTTGCAGAAAACCCCTCGATAAATCAGAAAATTACGCGAATTTTTCTCTGAACTAAAATTTTGCGTAGAAACCCCTTGAAATTGCAGAATTCGCTGAATTCATATTCTAGCGTAAAAGGGCCTCGGGAATCCAAATTTTGAATTATTTTTAGCATTTGAAGCTTATTTATTTCTGCCATTACTATTCCCTGTATTTTCTGTATTTGTTTACTGTTTTTGGTTAATTGTAATTGTTTAAATCACTTTTAATCACTGAAATTAGCAGTAAAATTATAGAAAATGCACAAAAAATTATGAAACATTACGAGAACCTATTGTACCATTTATTTACCCGTAGTAAATTGTTCCATGCATGTTTACCTAAAGTCAACTTATTTTATTTCGTTCATACACATGTAGATGACTGGCATCATGAACCGTGAGTTCGAGGAGCTGACCTAGCATGGCCAAAACTATCTGACATGGGCATCTGATGTCGCGATTGTGCTTGGAGCCAGAAAGCTCTACGCGGCTATTGGGATTGGCAGACAGAAGGACGCCCGACCCACACCTGAGAAGAATGATCAGGCACTTCATTTTCTCAAGCACCACCTCTGCCTTACTCTCAAGAATGAGTATATGGCGGAGAGAAGCACGCTAGCACTTTGGACCGCACTCAAGAAGCGGTTTGAGAGGATGAAGTACACCATTCTTCCTCAAGTAGAATAGGAGTGGATCAGACTGAGGTTTGCCGACTTTAAGACGGTCGGGGATTACGATTCTGCCTTACAGAGGATTTGTACCAATCTTCAACTCTGTGGCAAGCAGATCACAGATGAGCGAAAGATCGAGAAGACCCTGTCCACCTTTCACCCCTAGTGCTGTACAAACCGCCCGCAACTATCGTCAAGACGGCTACAAGGAGTATGCCGAATCGATTGATATGATGCAGGTGGCGGAGGCTCAGGACGAACTTCTCCGCAAGAATTACGTCACTCAGCCACCAGGCAGCTCTGCTGGCCGTGAAGCCAATGCTAGCAGCTACAAGGTGCGAAAGCCCTTGATGAAGAGAAGGGGAAAAAGGGTAAGATTGTTGCCCAGAAAGGCAAGTCGGATGCTCCAAGTGACAAAAAGGCTAAGAAGAGTGGCAAGACCTATGACCAGCAGAACCAGGGTTGCTACAAGTGTAGCAAATAGGCGCATTGGTCGCGGATATGCAAAGAACCGCAACATATCATTGATGCCCACCAAGCTCAGAAGAAGAAGGATGGCAAAGGGCATCCTGAAGCCCACTTTGCAGTAGTTGAGGGGGAGCACCCTGAACAGCTGCCTGAGTTGATGGAAGTTGAATCCATCCCGGCAGCAGCACCTTCTTATGACTTAAAGGCAGCCACCGCCATGATCTCTCTCGAAGAGAAGATCACTCCTGAAAAGATAGCCGAAAAAGTCAATGATTTTCTAGTTGATTCCGTCTGATGCACAGAATGCATAAGATGTTAATTGTCATTTATTTTGTGTTAAATGGACAAGTTAGATCTTGCATGGATGGTGCTTTAGGATTTTGTTTTCTCGTGATGGTTGGATGATTTTGGATTAATACATTTATTTATTCAGTTTATGATGGCATGATATGTTCTGATATTGACGTATTTTATTTATGTGTTGAATGCCATCTAATACATGTTAATTAAATATGTTATATTAGAACACGTGTGGCGCCCTATGGAGGAAGTATGCCTTGTCAACAACGGCACAACGAATATCATCTTAAGAGAGACTAAATATTTTCAGTCGATTCGTAAGAGCACTAGCAGCTTTACGACGATCGTCGGAAGCGATGCATGTATAATTGGTTCCGGAAGAGCCACAATTATACTTCCAATGAGCACGACTTTGGTCATGGAAGAAGCCTTATTTACCCAGAATCGACTAGAACTCTCCTAAGTTTTAAGAATATTCGCACCAATGGTTTTCACGTTGAGACTGACGAAGAGTACAGTAAGGAATACCTACTCATCACGAAGCACGAAGAAAATGGCAAAATGGTATTAGAAAAACTTCCTTCACTAGAAACTAGGCTATATTATACCAACATTAAGGCACCCGTAGCTTATATTGTTCTGAAGACAGTATTTACAAGCTCTGAACTCTTCTGTCTCTGGCATGACAGATTAGGCCACCCAGGTCTTAGGATAATGAGAAATATAATTAATAATTCGCATGGGCATAATATTAATGTGAAGAATTTCCCGAATCATAAAGATTTTGTGTGCCCTGCATGTGCCACCGGAAAATTAATTACTAGACCCTCCACTCCGAAAGTGAAGGATGAAGTCCCTGCATTCCTGGAACGCATCCAGAGAGACATTTGCGGTCCAATTCAGCTTATCTCAGGGCCATTTAAATATTTCATGGTGCTCATTGATGCTTCATCGAAGTGCTCATATGTGGGTTTGTTGTCCACCAGAAACCACGCCTTTGCAAAATTGATATCGCAGATTATTCGCATCAGAAATGTGTTTCCTGATCATCACATTAAGTCCATTAGAATGGACAACGCCGGAGAATTTACTTCGAAGGCATTTGATAATTATTGCATGGCGATGGGAATTGCAGTTGAGCACTCGGTACCGCATGTCCATACCCAGAATGGTTTGGCAGATGCTTTAATTAAGAGAATTAAATTTATTGCCCGACCCCTCTTGCATAAAAGTAATTTGCCAGCTACATGTTGGAGACACGCAGTTCTTCATGCAGCGAATCTCGTCAACCTTAGATCTTCGGCATATAACATCCATTCACCTATGCAACTAGCGCAAGGGTCACCATCGAAGATTTCTCATCTTAGGTACATATACCACCTCCGCAGCGTACTGCAGTGGGCCTTCTCCGCAAGATTGCGATATGCATTGGTTATGAGACTGCATCCATAATCAGGTATTTGGAACCCATGACGGTAAATTTGCGTACTGCCCACTTCGCTGACTGTATTTTTGATGAGGATAATTTCCCGTCATTAGGGGAGGAAATCAACCCCTTGATGAAAAATGTTGGGAAATTACGTGGGAAGCCACGGGAATTCATGTACATGACCCGCGCACTAGTGAAACTGAGAAAGAGGTCCAGAAGATCATCGACTTGCAAGCATTAGCAAACCAACTGCCCGATCACTTAGTGATTTGAAGAGCGTGACTAAGTCGCATGTGCATGCACGCAATGCACCGGAGAGGGTTGAAATACCAAAGAAAATTGAAGGTATCCCTAATCCCGTACAGAGGCCTCAGAATAAAAGGACGAGAACTCCGGCTCCGCGAGTCCAAAGTAACCGGGGACGCTCGGCGAAAGAGGATAAGAAGGACTTATCACAGCCGATCATTGAAGTCCCCAGAATGAGAAGGGGAGCCAGTTGAGACATGACACAAGTATGACACCTTCAGAAAAGGGCATACCGGATCTGAATATCCCAATCGGCATGGATGTGTGTGCACACATCGGAGCCGAAAAACTAAAGGGACTTGCCACCGCAATTGAAAGAAGCGATACGCAAGGTAAAACTCTAGAAGAAATAATCACTCCAGAAGAAGCAACTCACGAAGAAATAGCTATAAATTATGTGCACACGGGAGAGTCCCTGAATAGGACAACAACCAATATCGATATCTACTTCGCAAAGAAAATTGCCACCATCATCGATCTTGATCTCGAGCCTGCATCGCTCCCGAATGTAAGAAAAGATCAGATCGGGAAGATTGGAAGAAGGCAATAGCAACTGAATTGCTATCTCTAAACAAAAGAGAGGTGTTTGGGCCCGTATGCCGCACGCCTCCCCATGTGCACCCTATTGGGCACAAGTGGGTATTTGTTCGAAAGAGAAATAAAAGAAACGAAGTAGTGAGATACAAACCAAGGCTAGTAGCACAAGGTTTCACTCAATGTCCTAGAGTTGATTATGAAGAAACCGACTCCCTAGTCATGAGTGGAATTATCTTTAGATATTTGATCTCAATGGCAGTGAACCTGAACTTAGAAATAAAATTGATGGATGTTGTGACTGCATACCTTTACGGTAACTTGGATTCGGAGATTTATATGAAAGTCCCTGAAGGAATATCTCTCCCGAACCAAGGCAGAGCAAATAGAAATCTGTACAGTGTGAAACTCAGAAAGTCACTGTATGGACTGAAACAATCTGGAAGAATGTGGTATAATCGTTTGAGCGACTTTCTCTATAAGAAAGGCTACACGAACAATGAAGACTGTCCTTGTGTATTTATACGGCGATCTCAGAATGGATTCTGTATAATCTCTGTGTATGTAGATGATCTGAATATCATCGGGACAGCAGAAGACATAAAAGAAGTAAGCTTCTACTTGGAGTCAGAATTTGAAATGAAAGATTTGGGCAAGACCAAGTTCTACTTAGGCCTACAGCTTGAGCATGTCCCTGAAGAAATCTTGGTACATCAGTCGACCTACACCCAGAAAGTGCTTGAAAGGTTTGACTTTGAGAAGGCATTTCCTTCGAAAGTACCGATGATCGGAATGTCCTTACAGCAAGAAAAAAATCCTTTCTGACCTAGGGAAGAGGGGAGGAAGTCCTGTGACCGGAATTCCCATACTTGAGTGCAAGTGAGAGCACTCATAGACTTAGCAAACTGCATTAGACCGGACATTGCATTTGCCGTGAACATGTTAGCAAAGTATAGTGTAGAGCCCACCAAAAGGCATTTGCAGGGCATAAAGGACATCTTCCGATATCTCTAAAGAAGCAAGGACCTTGGATTGTTCTACAGAAAAAATCAAGATCTGAACTTGATTAGCTATACAGATGCTGGGTACCTGTCGGACCCACATACCGCAAAGTCACAAACAGGCTATGTATTCCTATGTGGTGGAACTGCAATTTCATGGAAATCGTCTAAGCAAAACCTTGTAGATATTTCGACGAACCACTCAGAAATTATAGCATCAGATGAAGCCGCACGAGTGCGCGCTGGCTCCGAATGGTTCACCACATCCAGAAGTCGTGTGGGATGAACATTGTGCAAACCCCCACAATTATCTATGAAGATAATGCCGCTTGCGTTGCATAAGTGCAAACGAGCTATGTGAAGAGTCATCTCACAAAACATATCAACCCTAAGTTCTTCTATGCTCACGAATCACAAAAGATGGACGAAATTAAAGTAATGCATACTAAGACTTGTGAAAATCTGGTAGATTTGTTCACTAAGTCACTACCCGCATCTAGTTTTGAAAGGTGCTTGCGTGGAATTGGAATGATGAGACTTAGAGAAGTGCAAAATTCAGGGGAGAATTCTCTCAAGCCCGCTTGTAAATCTTGATCCTGAAGATTAAGTACCCAAAAGAATAAAGTCCTGAAGACCAAATGAAATTGGGTGGATTGTACTTTTTCCCTTGACGAGTTTTCCTGAAGTTTCTTGACTTGGTTTTTAATGAGGCAATTCGTGCATTGCAGCATAACATGTATCATGTACTCTTTCTCTAAATTTTTCTCATTAGGTTTTTATGGAGTTTTAACGAGGTATAAACGTGTTGGATGAGTGCCTAAGGGGGTGTTGAGAAACCTAAGCCCAGGCCAGGAGTCCTTGCCCAATATGGACACCCCACCGTAGACTATAAATAGATAGCCATACCAGGATATTATGTACACCTGATGCAATTGAAAGCAATAAAGAAATATCAGGAGTTCTCTCTACCTCTTTTTCTTTAATCTATTATTCTGCCTTCTGTGATTGATTCGTTCTTGTTCTAAACAGATGAATCGATCGGACTGGTTGCCAGTGACGATTCCTCTCAACACAGATTTTTGGGAGCTGCTTCATATATAGATTCAGTTCTGACACGACCTAAAAAAACGGCACGACCTAAAAAAACGGCGCTGTCAAGTCGTGTCGTTGTACTCCATTTCTGACTCCAGCTGTGGAGTATATTAGTTGCTTCATGCCTAGGGAATCATCCTAGAACAAGAGAAGTAGATTTCACCACCATCTTAGTGCACTTTTGTCAGACTGGATGCCATCTGATCCAAGAACTATTATACAGGCGTTTCTGAGTATTTTACAGAGGTAGTCAAGAGATTGTTCAGGATCCAAATGCACCACTCTTCCTTTCCCGGAGAAAGCTAATCTAATCTCTACTACTAAATTCTACAATGTTAGGTACAGAATGTGAGTAGTTAAAGTAGTTTCCTTGTCAACAGTAGAACATCACCTTCTTCACCCTCTCTTTCACGGCAGGCAAAGGCTTGACCGAGGTTCCATTCGCTCCGCTAGAGCTCTTCGAGGTCTGGTTCTCCGACATCTCTGGCTCCATGTAGAACCGGGCTCGAAACGCAGCCAGATGCGCATAGTATGCAGGTGGAACTGTTGGACCAGCAAAAATACAAGATTGCAGTTCAGATTTGTGTGCAAATATGACAACATATGAATACCAAGTAGGTAACTGGAATATGTATTCAGTTAGTGCAGAAGAACATACCAACAGAAACCGAGCGTGTGCACCGTGCGTAACTGCATCAACATATAGGTCAAGTCAGGCTATGCTTAAAAGATAACGTGCAAAGTGGAGAGGACAAGCATAACATAAAGCAATAACGTCGTACGTGTAGCAAAGGTTGTTTGTCAACGTCTGCATTTCGTCTGCACTGAAGTTGTTTTCATCCCAGAGGACATGGTAGTGAGCTGGCCTACTTGTTCCCTGGTAAACTCGCACACCCGTCATTTCAGAAATCAGAACAGGGTGGTGAAGTTTGTATTATTTTTCCATGCATGTCGTACAACACCTTACTGATCCAAGTACCATAGTTGTACAATCACATGATTTAAAAATTGACCATAGCATCAGCTAGTTTATTCTTTTAGCATGTGTCCTTCACTAGGTAACTAGGTACAGTCTCTTCAAATACTTAATCACAAGACACGGGATCAGAGAAACGACAGATTTAGTATATGTCAAACTTCGACAAGGACCAGTACAATATTCTTACCTGAATTCCAGCATGGCTACAGAGGTAGAAATCAAACTCCGTTGGATGGCATATCTTTGAATCAACAACAGTTCCTGTTTTCGAGCAACTAGTGAGCAATTAGCTAACCCAAAACGACGTTTCAATAATTCAAAGAAATTGTACTTGTGAATGTATAGTATGAAATGTGTATTAGTGTTAGAAATCAACAAATGAAACATATTTTATTAACACAAAATTTTAGTTAAAATGTTGATAAATTCTACAATATGCTAGTTAAATTATAATCTGCAGTAGATCCCATAACTTTAAGATGTAGAGGTCATGAATAGATTACCAGGCAAAATATTTCCACTTTTGTCCATGCTACTTCTGTCTTTGTGATTGTTTGCAAACAGTCTTGTATGGTGACGCTTTTGAACCACCACAAATGTTACAGGAGGCTGGTAATTTGGTTCCAGGGATGCACATGCCTAGAAGAAAGCATTTGTTAGGCTACGCTAAGAAAGTGGTTAGAAGATCTACATAAGAAAATACAAGTGTATCCAACCTTACGAATAGCATCTAACTCATAAAGGAGAACTTGGTAGAATTGGCCTTCACTAACACCATCCCTGAGTGAGATAAAGTATTAATACAATTAACAGATAACATAATTTGACTGCAACATAAAGAAGCCTTAACAATGGCTATTTTTGTACTCCACAATAGATAGCTAACCTAAACACTATCATACATGTAGATTTTTTAATGAATACATGTAGAAGGTTCGCATGGCATTAAATTGGTTGTAACAATCTTTTACTATTGTCCTCTACAAACTATTGTTGATAGCTAATATTTGAACTAGCGTACCTGTAGAAAATTATTCTCAATGGCTTTTGCCCGGTGGCCTTTCTGAAGGATATTAAGAGCTCCCTGCATAACAAAACCAGCGCAGGAAATAAGTTCATAGATCATTTTTAAAAAAACATTTAATTAGCTTTTCACTTGAGAAGAGCACATTGTTCCTAGATAAATACCTGATCATTCCTCCTGTTACAGTGCCTCTCTGAGGATCATGCCATGTCTTGTAAAGGTCCTGAATGAGCTCTTGCCGATGAGCCTGTGCACATACCAATCCAGCATACTTTGTAACTTCTGGCCAGTCTTGAGAAGCGACAACCTGCAAGCGGCTTATTAGAAAAAAGGGAAAAGAACAAGCATAATCTGACGACAATGAAATGCATATTGATGTGGAAGAAGCAGAGTAATGCCAGACTTACTGCAGCAATGGATGGACTAGAATCCTCCCCAGTTTCAGGATGTGTTACATCTGCACCAAATATAATAGTTGGAATGTCACTGACCAACGGAATCCTCCAACTTATCGCATCCAAGAGCACGGTGTTTCTTCCTCCCATCTGAATTTAATCATATCATAACGTCCAAGATGCAATAAATTAGCAGGATTCTGAGTAAGCCTACTGGTCTACACTACATTTCATGTGTAAGCAGGGTGATGAGTTCATAATTACCTTAACATTGATTTTAAGCGAGACATTTGCCAAGTACTGCTTGCTAATCTTAAAAACATGTTTGGTTAAGCAACATTGGGATATCAATCCCAAATCGGTTTCACATATACGTTTGATGTCACCTGCAAATATAAAGTTATGACTCAGTCTCCCACACAATATACGAGGATTCGGATAAAAAAAACATACAAGGTAATTAGAATGATGGCACTCACCATATAAAGGACCATTGTTGTCAGGGAGAATGGCCAAAAGAAGCTCTAGTTCTTTACCCTTGAGTTTGCTTAATGCTACATTATACACATGCTTAAGTGCCTTCACTACTTGATCTGGTCTAGCTGAATATATTGGTATCACAGGCTCACTGTTGAATTCCTGCAATAACAGGAGAGATCAAACTAAAAAGATGCACACACAATTAACTTTACAAAGGCCTGTCTCTTGTGCAAAAAATATTAGCAGAAATGAGAGGTATACTACCATGCCCGAAATCTGACACATTTGTGACAACTCCTGGCAGAATCCCCGAGCTGTGGTTTCTTGAACACTCCTTGAGAAGTTTATACAGGCCCAATGATTCACCTTGCTCCCATTGATCACTTTCTGCCAAAATGAGTTTTTTAAGTGGTAAATGTAGCGAGGTCAAGAGCATGATATATCTGCAAGGACATGAGATGTGCAACTGCAGCAAAATAGAATCTAACCTTGTTCACCATGTTCCATTGACCAACCTGTGGTAAGCACTCCTTTTCTTTTCCAGTATCATGATATTTCAGCTGGAATCCACAAAATTCCATGTCCAAATTATTAGCAAAGAGCAATTAGCTAACTACTGACATGAATAAGTGTGTACGATTAATCTTACCCATGGTGCAGGAAGGACTCGGGCTTCAACAGATGTTAGCTTCTCACTTATGTTGATCCCAAACTCCTTCGCATAAGGATCTTGCTCATATCCGTTTTGATGAACTGTCTGAAAACAAATACTTTTAGTCATTCGAACCATTTTAACAACAGCATTGATCAATAAAATTCTTCCATGAAGGAAAACCCTAGTAGCATGCAATACTAGTTAGCTATTGAAGATCCATTGCATGGAATGTATGGACCACAGGCAAATAAAAACAGAGGCCTGAGGACAGAACAATTAATGAGCATGTTGCATGCATATCTTGCAATGCACAGATTTGTTCAACAAGACCACCAGTTTTGTTGGAACAAAAACCTAGCACATCTAGCTCTGCCCAATATGTAAATTTGTATGTGTTAAAAACTCGTTTTTTCATATGATTAGGAAAAACTCTGGACCTGTAGAATATCCATCTCCTGTTCTCTAGGCCTTTGGCATGTAACCTTTAGCAGTGACGTGATCTGCTTTTCATTCAACCTCTTAGTGTATCTCTGACCCTCAACAATCTTGCAGGCCTGGTAAGAAATGTATCGAAATCACAATCTTTACTGAGGAAATAACATTACAAAATTGACCAGCTAACATCGGTGAACTTTGATACCTACCTCCATTGGTAGATAGTTTGCCTTCTTTTGGTTTCCCACCTGAAGGCAGGGAAGGTGGGGATGCTGAATGGTAAACCCATACATTTCCTTGAAATACTCTACGACAGATTTCATATTCATTTCGTCATCAATTGGGAAACTGTCAAACAAGCAAAATCAAATCCATAGTTTAGCATGTCTGGTAACTAAGGCTTCCAACATATGAAAAATTGATGTGTATTTAATTTGGTTCAATCTAGAAACTGATTAGATGAAATCGATAAATCAAAGCAAACGAAAAGCATTTAGAGGTCTATCATGGTTAGCTTCGAATGAGGGTGTATCGTGCTTTTATGTTTGGTGAACAGCTTAGTGCAGGATATTTGCCAATTGGTAGTACATAGGACCAAGGAAAACGAATTACAATCTAAACATACATCAGTTCATGAGTAGGTTGCGTTGTCAGGCCTGATATGCGGTACTTCCGCCTTACATTTCCCCGGTGAGTAACTTCAACTTTCACACCACGCAAAGCTTTCTTGATCTGCGTGGCATTAGCAAATTACACACACAATTTACTTCATTAGACAAAGCAAGGCTATAACCAGCTTGTCCATAGCCAATAACAACCAAATAGCAGCTGTTACATGTCACTGTAGTACTAGCCTAGATTCCTTGTTCCCCACAGCACAATTTACCTTGATCCGGTTTGCATCCGACAATGGCCTTGACATGACATCCTTCCCTAATATTTGGGCCACAAACTCGATCACCGGCAGCGGCTCGATAAATGCAGTCGACGACATGTCTGACATCAACATCACCATGTAAGCAAGCACAAGGCAACACAAGAAATCACATGCATGAGGGCACCAAATATTCCCCAGCCGAAGTGCATCTCACCAATGTTAAGCGACAAGCCCATCTGAGTCGGCCGGATGCTCTGGTAGAACCCACACCACGACTGCAGGCCGTCCCCAAGCCGCTGCGGCTTCCTTATGTCCGGCGAGTAGAACGACCGCCCTATCGACACGTACCTAGCATTGGCGCAGGCAAAACTATCAGTTCCCTCCAAGAACGCACAAAGCCAAGCTGCAACGGGCAATACGTCCGTTGCAATTAATGCAGGCGCCGATAAAATACCTCTGGTTGGCGAGCTCCCGGAGCACGATGTCGAGGACCTGGAGGGCCTCCTGCGGCGCGTCAGTCTGCCGCCCGGCGATGAACTGCCGAAGGTGGTGGAGGTCGGCGCGCGCGGCGAACTTGATGGCGACCCTGAACTCCCTCTCGCTGCAGGAAAGCAAACCAGCCAGTAAGACATGGCCATCAAGAAAGACGTACGTACGAGCAGGCGCACATAGCGCCGGGACAAATGCAAGTGCGTACCGTGGGGGGACGCCGGTGCCGTCGTCGTCGTCGGTGAGGCGCACGACGAACTCGCGCGCGTCGAACGGAAGCGTCCCGGCGGTGTAGAGGTTCTTGCGACCGTCGTAGGCCGGGAGGCGCATTCCAAGAGCGGACGCGCGGTAGAGGCGGACCAGCTCCGCCATGATGGCCCGGTTCACGCTCCGGGAGCTCACCTCCGGCGTGATCTTCACCTGCACAGACGCCACAAAAACCAAGAAAAGCTCTCACCTTTTTCCATCTCAATTGTGCTAGTCCTCAAAGTTCTTCAAGCGAAATGGCAAGGACTTACGTCGTACTGGGTGAGGTCCTTGTCGGGGAGCTCAGCGAGGAAGTGGTTAGCCTTCAAGACGCAGCGCGCGCCCACCGTCCCGAACCCCGGCCGCCGGCAGAACGTCAGCCCCTTGCTCGGCACCGGCGGCCCAATGACGGCGCGCGCCGCAGGGGCTGCCGCCGGAGCCGGAGCCGGCGCCAGCCGCGGCTCCCCCACCCTGGCCCGCCCGCGCCCGCCGCGCCGCCTCCCACCCCCACCGCACTTCTTTCCTCCCTCGGGCGGCGCAACCGCCGCGGCCGCCGTCTCCACCTTGGGCTGCGCCACGCTGCTTTGCAGCGGCTGCTTCCTCACCGGCCCCACGTGCCCATGCCCGCCTCCCTTGGCGGCCGGCTGGTGCCGAGGCGGCGGCATGTCCAGGACCTCGAGCATGTGAGCGGCTGCGACCACTGCGCGAGTTCGTTAGCCGACAACGCGGTAGGACGCCTGCGCGGTGCCTATATAATGTTACACAACCTCTGCGTGATCAGCTGCAACCAAGGTGGCATGGCAAACAAAGCAAGCAAAGCGACGAGCCGAGAAACCCCACCGTAAAAACGAGGCGACCCAAGCGTTAAAACCCACCCCTCTCGCCACCGAGGTAAATTACCGGAATTAATGAGGCGTGGGACAGAAAGGCATTAGAAACCCTTGGTCCGGGACGCCACTGATGCAACAACTGCAGCAGGTTTGACCTGCTCGGAAGAGAACAGGGAGGAGGGCAGTGGTGGTGGGTTGAAATCCTTAATCCTCCGGGTTTTTTTTTTTTACCGAAGGTGGCAGGCGTCGTAGAAAACGGGGACGTGTAATTGGGGTGGGGGTGGTTGGTAAAACGTATGGACCGTGGATTAATTGGGGCACGAGATAGTGGCGTAGTGGGAGCTGAGCTTCCGATGGTGTTATCGAAGAGATGGATGGGGATTTTTATTGAAAAGTGTATCACATGTTCGTGTGGCTGGCCGGTAGTGCGTGCTAGTATTATTGAGCGGTAGACTGTGACCGTATGCGTATAATAATAATAGAGTGATACAAAACCATGGCATTCTTCTTTAGGGGCGGCATGGAGTACAGGGAGTTCGTAAGAAGCAATCCAATTTTTTATAGGATCAAAAGAAGAAAAAAAATTGCGTTCCGAGCGGGGTCTAAGATGTACTACTATTTTGATTTGACAACTAAACCGTACTTGCGGCAGAACTAACCCTATCATATATATCGATTTCGCAGAAAACATCCATTCCTATAGCAGTTCTAGGGTGACACCGCAAAAACAGTCCCTTCAATGGTTACAGTACTGTTCTCAAGCATGGTAGATATTTCTTAATAGGAAATAATTTTTAACACGGCCAACGAATCACTTACATAGTATACGTATTGCTGTTATCGGAATGCAAATCCGTAACAATAGAATATCCGCGCTTGCGAGCACGAGAAAGATGTTTGCCCCCTTTGAGGCACACAAAAATTCTAGATCTCTGAATTGTTTCCCGTGGAACTACCGCGATTCAAACGGCTGTGTCTCTCTACATTGGAATACTAGGCAAAAAACTTAAGGGGGCTCGCTCAGGTTAATAATTTAAAGTGGCCAGCATGGTCCAACAGCTACAGAAAGCAATCCTGTTTGGCCTTCAACAAGAAACCACAACGACGGCACTACTACTACTACCAGCAGCAGTGTCCTAGAACCGCCTCGGTGGCCGTGCGTACGCTTTGGAAGCGTGACCCCGACAAGAAGGCACTCCACTATTGCAGAATAGACCCAGCAGCAACGCCGCGCCTCCTCAGCCCTCATGGGCAAAACGCATTTTATAATGACCCACCCTAAAACGCGCGCACAACACACACACACACGACGCTGGCCGCGCGCGCGCCCCATGTCCCGTGGCAGGGCCGGCGCAGGGAATAAGCGCAACCGTCTGCCGGCATGCGTACAAAACTGTACCCGCGCCACGAAACAAAGGCAGGAAACGCCCCTCGGCCGTGTGGTTTACAGCGTGCGTGTGTGCGTGCGCGGCCGCGCCGGGGACGTCGCGAACGCGCGGTCACGGTGCGCGGGGGCGGGGCGGCGCGGCACGGGACGGGACGGGACGGGGGTCAGCGCGCGGCCCGAGGCGGGGGGCGTGGTGTGTGTGGCGCCGAGGGACAAAGCGGAGCATTCGCGCAGGCAGCCACAGGCAGAGGCGGTGGCAGCCCAAGCGGGAGCAGCGGCTGATGCTGCTGCTGCGGCTGCTGCACGAGGCCGCGGGACCAGCCGAGCGAGCCATGGGCCAGCGCGCACGCCTGCACACGGCGCCACCAGCTTGGCTCGCCCACCGCACCGCACCAGCGGACCAGCCTATCGCCACCGCCGCTGCCGCTGCGCGCGCGTACGCCGGTACGTGCGTGCGGTGGCAGGGGGCTGAACGCCCTGTGCGCGCAGCGGCTGTGTGCGTGCTGCTGGCGCTGCCCGTGCAGGGGGCCAAGCCACTACATGCCGGCTGCCGCGGCATGGCATTGGTAGGTTAGAGGCCGGCCTCCTCTTTTACTTGCTCAAAAGGCGCCATCATGACACGCTATGGCGGGCGCACGGCTGGGGGCCCCGGCTTTTCTTTTTTCTTCGGCCGGATCAGATCGTCTGCCGTCGACATGGCATGAAACTATCGAGGCTCGTACGGAGTCGATCAGAGAAATTAGATACGCGGCGCGGCTGCCTAAGACAAACAGTCGGCAATTAATCTTCTGAGCATTGATTTTTCCGAGCAGATGATGGGGACATCACCCTATAATCGTCGGCAAAGCATTAATAGATGACTACAACACAACGTGAAAAGGGTCATCAAGAAAATTCACCGGGTTCATTGTATTTCCAGCATGCAAGCGCTTAAGATTATCCATGACTCCATGGATACAGGACATCATCAACTCCTCCTCCTAGCCCTATCTCCATCTCCCACTTTAAGGCCCCTTCAAGCGTCGGTGCCAGAGTCCTCGCGCTGTCACGCACCACCCCTGCTTCCCCAAGCAGACGACGAGTCTCGACGAGAGGTGTTAGTGCGGGCACAGCGTGCGTGTTTCTTCGTACCATCACATGCAAATACGGACGCGGTGGTGCTGCACTGTTCGTTAGCCACTAGCCGTTTTCTCCGGTCAATAAAGCTGTAGCGCACGAAGAGCGCGGGGTTGAACGGGCGCGACGCACGCATGATTGCATGCCGCCGATCGCGCGGCGTGGGGGCGCGCGGGAGAGGACCACACCACACCCGCCTCACCGCGGCGCGGCGCAGCAACCGTAATCGAGTGGAAAAGTGCGGCGTGCCATCGATGGCTCGCTACGGCACGGCATGGCCTGGCCTGGCTCGTCGGAGGGGGAAAGGAGACGGGATGAAATCATTCGGGGACTAATTTGTGCCGCCACAAAAAAAGGCGAACGTACGTACGCGCGGCAGAGGACGCACTCGAAAGAGCGATTGACCAACGCGCAGGGAGGAGATACGAGGCCATTATTGACGGTGCAGCGCAACCAGATACGCAAGCCTGCTGTGCTGCGGCTGATCGAGAGCAATCATGACACTGTTGAAACTGGGAAGGGCCACGATGTTGCCACGTGCGTGCATGCAAAATGCTTTCCTATCCAAGTGACTAGGCGAGAGAGAAGATTTGGATGGGGCAGGAGATGCGAAGTGTTACAGCCTGTCGTATTTTACGATTTAACTCGGAAAAAAGTTTTGGAACTAGCACAGGGTACTCAAAAAAAGATGAGAGCAAAGGCATACGTGGCACATGCCCAACGTGCACACACGACGCATCCCCTCTCCATCTCCCACCCTTCATTCAGCCTTCAAATCGGCTTGTCTTCTAGTTCTCGTTCAAAAAGCCAAGCTAATTTAAATATTGGAGTTTCTAATAGTAATTTCTTTTAAATCGCTTTCAAAAGCCATCGGTCAACCTCTATCTCCTAGGCATCCACTTCTTTTGGAAGCTGTTTTACAAATTTTATTCTGAAAACTATTTCTCTCAACTGTTACTATTTTATTTTAGCAAAAAAAAAGTTACAGCAAAAAAATTCGGGCTACAGTCGATTATAAAACAGCTCCTAACTGTCCTAAGTGGCAGCAAGGACAGCCACGCAACGTGCAACGTGCACCAAAAGAGTGGAGCAAGCCAAAGGGCAAACGCCGAGAGGGCAGAAAAGGCGAAGCCAAGCGCAAAAAAAGGCAACAAATTAAGCGAGGTGGCCCATGCGTTCCCGGAGGGAAAGGGGTCGTCACCCACCGCCACCGCCACTCGCCACGCCGGCCGGGCCCCGCGCGCCCGCGCCCGTTCACGCGCGTGCGTACGTCCGCGCGCGCGCGCTGGCGCTGCGTCGCCACGCACGGTAGCATGCTAGCCTAGCTGTTATGCGCGGCTGGTCCCGACTCCCAACCCGACCGAAGAACAAACCAAACCACGCGCGGGGGAGGGGGAAACGGTGCAGTTTCTATCTTTTTGCCCCTCTTTTTGGAGCAATGTTACCCACGGTTATGATGAACTTTGCGATAGCTTTGCTTGCCGCTCCGAAGTTACGCACGACTTGTGAATAGCAGTTTCTCCGAGGAATCCTGGGGCAGCTGGTTTGGCATATTTACCTTTGTGAATTTTCCATAGATCGATTGATCAAGCTTGCTGCTGGTCAATTGGGTTAACTATTGACTACTGGTTATGTTTTGCATACGACACGATTATGGTTGAAGAAAGCATTCCTTTAGGCTATAGGTAGTAATCAAGAAAAAATGTAGCTCGCGTAAAAATCTATGATTTGAACAAATCATCACGCGATTTTGATGGCGCAATTTAGTACCATAAGTGCAATGCACCGGTTTGGATAAAGTCTTAGTTCCAAACAGTTTCTATCTTTTTGAGTTTTAGAAACTGCCTTTTGAATGGAGTGGTTTCTATAAGCAGTTCGTAAAAATCGCTAAAGGAGCAGTTTTAAACGGAGTAGCTTCTCAACGCGGGTGTCGCTTACTCCTTCAATCTTTCAGCAATCAGCCAAAAATTAAAAGCCTCAACTGAAAACCAAAGCACTTTTGAACGGAACCAAAGTATGTCAAAGCGTGGCATACATATAGTAGTAGTGCTCAATAGTGTATAGGAGTTAGTGCACAAGAGCATGCAATAATTACACGCCCAAGCACCCCAGTAGAGTCACGTCACCCTCATACATGCATGCATCTGCAAGCAGCGGCGCATGATGGCGCTGACGCACACGGTGGGTCGATGTGATGCGGCCATACAGGCAGCACATCGAGGCAACTGTTAATGGCCGTTGTGCGCGCATGTAAAATCCACCCATCACGTCGACCAGTCGGCGTCGCTCGCACCACCGCAACCAGCCGTGCGTGCTCGGCCGGAGGAGGCGAGCACAGCTCGAGGCATATCACGCTTGTCATCATCATCTGGATGCATCACTCCACGTGACACAACATATAGGTGATGGCCAGGCAACAATCAATGAATGGATACATGGGCAGATCTAGGCCTCGGACTAGGTAGGATATAGCTCAAGGCTCAAAAAAATAGTATTGCAAATATGTTGATATGGACCCAAAAAAATCAAAGTTTAGTGGCCCAGCTAGAGGCGCCAGCGGCTCAACCCACACTGAAACATCATTCAACAACGTTCCAACCCGTAGCGCCACCTTCATTCACGACCTGGTCACGCGCACGGCGCACAGGTGGCTAGCTAACCCTAGTTCGCTACACCCAACACGCCTCTAGCCTCCCTCCACGACTCCACAGCTCTACTCCTCCAGCGCCGCCTCTCTCCAAGCTCCAACGCCGCCGCCTCCCTCCAGCACTAGCTCCGGGCCTCTAGCACCATTGGCGTCGCCTGTCTCCCACAACACTTCTCTCTAGCATCGGCTCCTAGCCCCCATTGCCATTGGTGTTGCCTCCCTCCCATGCCACCAACACTGACCGGGACCGCAAGCACGTGGGTGTGCCATTCCCTCCAACACCCCCAGCATGGCCCCGTTTATTGACCTTTCACCTTATCCACACATCCCTAGTGGGCGGAGCCAGTGTCCGACTCCCGCTATGATAGGGGTTTCATGGGGGCATTTTGTATCTTGGGCCCCATTTGTTCACATGCTATAATTGGGTGGTGTCTGATTTGGATGGGTGGTTGGTCGGGTTCTGTTGCTCTATTACCCAGATTGGCTCGACGTTTCGTCGAATAGCTTGTAAGCGTATCAATCCATCAATATTTGAAGCGTGTTGTTGCGAGGAATGGGTGAATAGAATTATAGAATAATTTTTTTATTTTGAAGGATTCGTGAGTAGAACTAGGGAATTGTTGAGGATGGATCGGAACGTGTGGAAGGGCTTCTTTTTTGTTTGCTATTCATCGAGTGGCTTTGACAATCTTGTCTTTGCCTTTATGTGATTGGGCTTGATCACCTGGGAAATGGGTTGTGTTTTGATCTAGGAGATAGTGACATGTTGCATTGGCTCGTTTTTTTTCTGAAAGCGAGAGATAGTGCTATAGTAGAAGGAAAAAAAACCATGAGAGGCAGTGGCTTTTTAGTGTAAGGGGAAAATGCAATCTTCATCTTGTTAGTTTTTGTCACTATGTCATGCGATTGCTGTACATTGAAATAATTGGACAATGATGAATTCTAGGCTATTTCTTTAGATGAATGAGATGCAAAAAGCGTCACCTGTTCTATGAGATCATGTGTCAAATGCAAATCTTCACATTGAACATTTCTTTTTGTGCTACTACTGATATTACAGTGGCGGAGCTAGGACTTAAATGATGACGGTGCGAACTTAAGACACGTCCGTTCTAAGACAAGTTCAAATGACATAGTACGGAAGTTCAATATAGATAACCAAGCAATCATTCAAATATTATTCACCTATACTATTTCTTAGCTTGTTAGGATTAATTATAACTCCTACAACTCCCTTTTGGATTTTGATTCTTGAGATTATCCTTTTAAACCTAAAGGTAAAAAAGGCAATTTACTTTCTGGTGCCCCAGACTAATCCATGGCTATCATGAAAATCATCCCATCGAAGCTAGTTGACACATGAACATGAGGAAACGATCTATCAGCATTCAAGATTCAAGAAGCTAATCGACATCAGGGACTCAGGTGTATAGAAGAATTAGGAGGTAAAAAACAAAGCACAATAAGTAATGAGCGTAGGGGACCTAACGAGGTGGGTGTAGAAGAGCTACTTGGAGAGCTCATAGCATTTCTCGATGGTGGGCGGGTCGACAAAGTACTACTTGTTCCTAAGTGTCTTGTGGTACGTGCACCCATGCTTGACCGCTAACCTCGTCCCTCGCACACCTTGGACTGCAGCTGCGCCAGCTTCAACGCCAACGTTACCATGGATCTATCGTCGTTTCACGGTTAACCCGAAGCAATGCGGATGAGAAAAAAACATAACAATATATCTATGAATTGGGAAGCATGGGACTGAAACTTGGCTTGATGACTTTGTTGATTTACCTTTTCCTCTCTGGTGCCTGGGGGTCACTGGCAGTGGTGGCAATGAGCTACACATGAGCAGAGCCGTGTGTCTGAGTTTGAGCTCGGCTACTGCATTAGGGCAAAAGCCTAAAGGATTTGGCCGATTGAGGAATTTTCAGTGGGGGTGCCCGATCGACTGTGGAAGTGAGGATGGCATGTGCACTTGGGCTAATAGGCTTGACTTGTTACCTATCGGGTTTAATGGGCTGCCAGGAGTATGTTAGTATATATAGTGTATATTTTGTATATTAAGGGGGTATATATCGGTTTTTTGTACAAAACTTTTGGGGTGCAACTACACCCCCTTGCATCAATGTGGCTCCGCCGCTGTGATCTTATCCCCCCTAGCTTGCAGCTAAGATAGTGAAAAATCAGCACTTTCTGCTATGTACTCTTCTCATCTGCAATGCTGCAAGCCATGGAGGTCCTATTCTTGATTTCAAGTTATTTGTAGATAATTTGAGTTTAAGATATTGCTGATAAATTAAATTGCGATGACATGCTTATGTATATATATCAAGCTTCACCCATATTCCTTGATAACTTGGCGTCTGCTTGGGGTGCGATTTGGATCTGAGCGGCATTGATTATGCTGCTTGGTGAGGTGAGTTATACGAAGTTTACTTATGTTGAAGCATTAAACTAAAGTTTTATATCAATGATGTATTTATAATTTATTTTTGTTATACCGTGGTGACAGTATAAATTAACGTTAGTTCTAGAATGTTAGCCTATTAAAATTTAGTCTAAGGTGTGGTAAAATCCTAGATCCGCTGCACAAATGGATGGATGGATGGGTGATCGGTGACATGCAAGTACCAGTGGTAGCCTGCTAGGATAGTGTCACTTGTTTGCTCTAGGTCTCTAGCCAGCTTGACCATTCTTTCTTATCCGTGGTTTATGATTTGTAGCTTTTATCAAATAAATAAATGAAATAGATTTTTCGTTACCTTTTCAAAACGGCTTATTGGGACATCTTTTTTGAAGTGGTTTATCGATTTACGGTGTTTTATTCATTCACATAAACGCTCGTAATAGGACCAAAACTATTAATTATAGCTAAAAACACAGACCCTTATCCTCATTACGACATAGGAAAAGGGAAAGAAAGAAAGACAAAGAAATGCTCTGCGGAAAGAAGCTTTTGGTGCGGACCCATGAAAGGGCGGGGGAGGGGGCGGGTTTAACTGTTGTCATGGGCAAAAAAAAAAAAAAACTGCTTTCCATTTTTTTTTTTCAGAATTCTTCTTTGTTTTCCTTTTTCACATAGATGCTGGGGAATCTTTCATAGTAGTCTATGTGGTCGTTGTTACTTCTGTGTTGATTTTCAATGGTTAGTACGTAGAAAATTAATGTGGATTCAGTTTACTACAACAAAGTTTGTAAAATAAAATGCACATGACTTGAGTTCTTGACTGATCTACCCCAAGTTCAATTAAATTCCACCAAGAACAAAACTACGTGTGCAGTGCATATAGAAATCTTAGGACCTGTTTATTTTGTTTTTTTAATCTTAGGCCGCGTACAAAAAAGAAGAAAAACAAAGAAATAAAAAACTAATCCCCGATCGGTTGGGCTTCAGCTTCTGGCTTCCGATTTATTTTTCACTATTCATAAATTTCGTCTTTTTCTGAACTTTTGGCTTTTTGTTGAGCTTTTTTGTCGTTTCTTTTTTCCCGTATGTGTTTGTATTATATGTAAAGGGCTAACATATTTTTTATATTTTTTAAATTTAATTATGCTGAATAAGCCTTTGTCAGCTACAGTGTTTTCAGTTATAAGCCACAAAAAAAAAGCCAACTGATCACCACCTAAGAAGCATAATTGTTTATTCCGACTTCCGGTAAAAAAAAAAAGAGAAATCTTAAACTGGCAGGTTAATGTTTCATGACAGGACAGCTAATGCTCCTCCTTGCTATGCAAACAATGTTGTGGCAGGGAAAGGACTAAGGATCAGCTTATGGTACCTTTTGCGAAGACAAGAAGGAAGTCCAGAGGCAGGAGAACACGACGAGGAGGAAAGCAACAAGCGAGGCAATCATGAGTTCTAGCGAAGTTTTAAGAAAACGTTGTCATACATTTAATGGCCATGATGTGTGACTGGGATCTCGACAGTGTCGAGAGAGAGAGAGAGAGAGAGAGAGTTTGGCTTCACGCCACGGCTACGCAGCTTTGGGGCAAAAAAAGCCGGTTTCCTCTCTCTCGCAGGCTGCATGCAGCGCGTTCGCTCGCTCTCCTCAAAAGCGCCGACACAAGACCTCACCAACGCATCAAAAGGAAAGAAGCGCAAGGCCTCAAAAGAAAAGACGGACGAGAGCACGAGAAAATCGACGAGCATCCAAGCCAAACCCAGCAAAATGTGCGCGCATATACGCCCAACGCGCAGCAGCAGAACAAGTACCAGTACAGTAGTAGTGTTATCCTATGCAGCTAGCTAGCTAGCTAACTCCCGCATCGCTCACAGGTCCCAATCACGAACACCCAAGAAGCTACGCGCGGGGTACCGCGACTGCACAGCTGATCCCTAAGCAACATCCAAGAGTGTGCTAAGTTTCATATTAGCTTAGCTAGAGCAAACTTACCACACACACACAGAAAATATGCGTTAACTGCCAGCTAGCGTACCTGATGCCTGATGAGAGAAGAACACAGTCAAAAGTGTGTCCAAACTCCAAATAGCTCTTCCAGGTTGCTTAGTAGTATAGTTCTTAGGTAGCTACAACTCCTCGGCCTCCCCTGGCAACGGCAGCAGTACTGCTGGCTAAGTAGACAGGATAAGCACAGACCTCATCCAATCCAAAGTGGCATGCAACCGGAGGGAGCTGAGATTATATAAAGCCGGGAAAAGGCGAAAGCAAAGCTAGCCGGGGCAGAGCCCTAATCTATACCTGCTCAACATGGCTTATAAGCCGCAGCTTCTGATTTTTTTTAAATTATAGTGGCGACTAATTTTTCTGGATAATTAATTTTTTTTAAAAAAATAAAAAAAACGTTAGGAGGTGTCTAAGGAGTGTGTTTTTATGGTTTGGAGTACTCAAACTTTTTATGTATATAACATTTTTTGTTCTAGTTTGCGATATTTTTCGCTCATGTATGTAACATTTTTTTTTCATGTATGCAATATTTTCCCTATGTATACAACATTTTATAGCCGAGAAATGTTGCATACATGGAAAATATTACATATATAGGTGAAAAATATTACAAACACGAGCAAAAATGTTGTATATATAGAAAAAAAATCTGAGTGCTCCAAGTAAAAAAATACTCAAGTGTTGTTTAACAATTTCTAAAACGTTATATCATTATAGACAACACAGAGGAATAAGAAAAAACTTAAAAAATTAAAAACAACAAATAAAATTAAGCAGTAAAAGTAGAAACCGTTTAAAGCAGACCTAAAGCTATCAGTGCTCGCGCGAGCGCACGCACAGGGGACGTCTTTTTACGTACGCCGCTTCTTTTTACTCCTTACCCAAGTCCTCTTTTAGCTTCTTCGGCCTACGGTTAATTTAACGCGCGCGCCTCTTTACGCAAGGTGAAAACTCGGCTGGCGCGGCGACCAAGGGGTCTCGCCTCTCTCTCTCTCTGTCTCTCTCACTTGGGAATGTCTTTTTTGACGCGAACGAACCGCTGTTGGATGCCTATTCGATCTCTGCCTGCGACCGTGGTAGTGTACGCGAAACAAAAGCGTGCGCCGCATGGACTCATGGCCGGAGCGCACGGCGGGCCGGCGCGGCGGCGAGGAAGGCGTTGCCAAAGCAAAAAGGCGACCTCGAGCGAAAGCGACGGCGCAGCACGCACGGCATGCACGCCGTCGACAGTGGCGGAGCCACATTGATACAAGGTGCAGTTACGTCTTAATTTTTTTTGTAACAAACCGATACATACTTTTTTTAATATACAAAATTTATCCTAGATGTACCAACATACTTTTGACAGCCTATTAAACCCAATAGACAATAAGTCAAACATATTAACTCAAGTGCCCATGCCATCCTCACTTCCTCATGCGATCGGCCACCCCCATCGAAAATTCCTCAATCGGCCAAATCCTTTAGGTTTCTGCCCTAATACAGCAGCCGAGCTCAAACTCAAGCACGTGGCTCTGCTCACGTGTAGCTCATCGCCACCGCTGCCAGTAACCTCAAGTACCAGAGAGGAAAAGGTAAACCAAAGAAGTCATTGAGCCAAGTCTCGATCCGTGCTTCTCAATTCATAGGTATATTGTTATGATTTTTCTCGTCTGCATTGCTCTGGTTTAATCGTGAAACAACGATAGATCCATGGCGATAAGGTTATCGGTCAAGCACGGACGCGTGTACCACAAGACACTTATTAAGAGGAACAAGTAGTGCGTCGTTGACCCGCCCATCATAAAAAATGCCATGAGCTCTCCAAGTAACTCTTCTACACCTGCCACGTTAGGTCCCTACGCTCCGGACTTATTATGCCTTGTTTTTTACCGTCTAATTCTTCTATGTACCTGAGTCCTTGATGTCAATTAGCTTCTTGAATTTTGAATGCTGGTAGATTATTTCTTGATGTTCATGTGTCAACTAGCTCTGATGGATGGTTTTCATGATAGTTATAGATTGTTGTATATAGATTGATCCGAGGCATCAGAAAGTAAATTGCTCTTTTTTGCCTTTAGGTTTAAAACGATGATCTCAAGAACTAAAATCTAAAAGAGAATTGTAGAGTTATAATCAATCATAACAAGCTAAGAAATAGCATATGTAAATAATACTTAAATGATTAGTTAGTTATTTATATTGAACTTCCATACTATATTATTTAAATTTATCTTAGAATAAATATGTCTTTTAAGATTGTATCTCCGCTATTTAGGGGCTGTTTGGTTGCCTGCATGAGCGTGGCCAAGTTGAGTAGAGAAGGTCCTCAGCCGCGTTTCTCCTCAGCCTGGCTCCAGTTGATTTTTTGCATCCGCACATGCAGACTCTTACCCGGATGCAGGTAACCAAACACCATCTTCTTGTATGCTCTAGTGCGAGCCACCCCGATGCATGCTCTAGTGCGAGCCACCCCGATGCAGACAAACAAACAGCCCTTTTAA
This sequence comes from Dendrocalamus sinicus, assembly GCA_036346575.1. Taxonomy (NCBI): domain Eukaryota; kingdom Viridiplantae; phylum Streptophyta; class Magnoliopsida; order Poales; family Poaceae; genus Dendrocalamus; species Dendrocalamus sinicus. The sequence goes on from CM070657.1 coordinate 8,550,124, forward strand.
GTTCTGGCTTTGCCACCGGCGGTAGACGAAGCGAGCGAAAGTGACCAGCCGCGCGCTGCGTATTAAAGAGAGAGAGGAGTTTGCGCCGCTAGCTCTGTGTGCGTTGCGTTAGGTCCCTGGGCACACACACAAGGCCGGCACGGTCGCCGAGTTCTGCGTTCTCTCGTGTTCTGGTGGACCGACCGAGCGGCTAGCAGACGGTAAAAAGTTTCAGGAAACTGTTGCGGGTAGCCGACCACCATTGGCAGCTGGTGGGCTCAGGGAATTTGGTTTGAACCTACAGTGGTATAGTTTTCATGTCTACATGTACAGCAACAAGAGGATCGGATTCAGAACAGAGCAGTATCACACCACAACAAGAGGTTCGGATAAGTCTGGTCTGGGTGCCACTTGAGCTGGGCCAAGCAACACCATGAATAATGCCAACGCGTGGCTGCATGAGAGTAACAAGGATCCTCTTGGTTTTGATTTCGAAAATGGTAGCGTGACAGGTAATTTCCCCTACGTGGGGTCGCTGTTACGTGGCCCCGCCGGTATACGAGAAAAGAAGACGAGAGTGGGTTGACTGGGGTCTTTTGATGGTGGAATTTTGGTAGTGCGGGGTGATTCGTCCCACCAGCGTCTGAGCACTCCCGAGCCTGTACGAGCTTTCACGCACGCCAAACACAAGCGCTGTCGATCTAAAGTGGCCAGCAAAGCAAAACCTAGTTCGTCTCCTCCTCCTCCATTTGGAGTTGTTCCCAGGAGTTTGGTCCAAATCAACAACTCGGGTTTTGTACTCCTCGGAACAAAGGAATAAAGCTAACCTTTTCTAGGCGTAGCCGTGTAGCCTTAGTTAGATTTTGTACTAGTAAAGTGTCACCTCGAATCATGCGGTAATTATTTCTCCGTGCAGATTTGATACGCCACTCAGCTAGCTGAAGAAGCTGTGGGGAAAAGTCTTCCCTGGTAACGCATGCGTATCTGAGAGAAAACTTTAAAAAGAAGCTAGCGTCCGTCTGAAACGTAGTAGTTGTTTTTTCTACAGAAATTGAACTGTTTATTAAAAGTTTTCGTGTTTTAAATCTATATAGAGGACAAAATTTCGCTTGATTTACATTTGGATTTTTGTGAGAATTGAAACAATTTCTAGAAAATAATGTGTATGAAGTGGACCTTAATTGTACCTGGTGCAAGAAGCTAAGATATATGGATGGGTTTTTTTTACTATAGCTTATGATTTATGTTTTTTTATCTTAACGTGAATACTTATGTGAACAAATCAAATACCGATAAAGCTTTTTGAAGACTGTCATGATAAACCGCTGTGAACGATGGTGAAAAATTATCATTTTTATTTATTAAAAAATATAAATGAAAAGCTATACGCCCTGTTCTTTACGGTTTTTAAAAGTGATTTTTGCTATAGTACCTAATTTTTAAACGGAGTATTTTCTTAAGACAGAGTCTACAAGTTAATTGTAGTATACGTTAAAAGCCCAACATCTGTATCAACTAAAATCACAAGCGGGTATCTCTCTCTCTTCGTAATCTCTATCGCAAACAGCTAAAATTAAAAAATTTCAGCCAAAAGCTATAAGCCGCAGCCATATCAAACAGGCCCTAGTCGCGTCAGGTTTACTTCATACCTTTTTTAACGTGTTGATCGAACCAAAGTTTTACGGAAAACTGACACCCTCATAAATGCGGCTTAACATGTGACTTCCAATAAATCATATAACATATCCTCAAGTATATTTTGGAATCACATCATCGGAAACGACATGGACTTAACCAAATTCGAATTTGCCATTTCAAAATTAAGTCACATGTAGCAATAATATTTACATGAGCTACAATCATTTGAGAGACACATCTCAAATATTAGCATCATGCCTCAAGGAGGGGAGATAACATGGACTTTGACATGTTGCAAAACACATTCGCAAACATTAAGTCACAATTCATAAAGGACTTATGCATGAGCTACAATATTTTTAAATCACATTAAAAATATTAGCATCATGCAACGGAGAGAGAGCTAGAGCAATAAAGCGAGCTATCAACACTTGTTACGTTGAAACTACTAGTCGTGACCCCTTTTAGTAGTACGGTATCTTATACTAGTAATCCGATCTTCCAACCAAACACCAAGATCGGTAAAAGACTATGAGCATATCCTTAATCCTAACTAGTCATACCTTTGTCTTACGCATTCCACTTGAAGCTTTACAATATATATTTCAACTTCAACTTTGGGTTATGACTTTTCAACACATTTGAAGTCTTTACAATACTTGAGAATAATCAACCGCATGAACTCATCTTAAATCATCCATCACCGTGAGACATATCCTGTTCATTCATGTCAATGAAAATATTAGTCCCACAGTTCGATTGTCATTAATTACTAAAACATGTCATTAACGCATAATGACGGGTCCAGATTCTTCACCGGAGAGCTGGTCCGCCGAGCAAGAAAGAGGAGAGAGAAAACATAGGGATGTGAGAGGAAGTAAATATAAAAGTTACTGTATTTATTAGGTGAGCCAGATGAAAGATACATCATATTGAAAGAATTACTCCCAGGGCTCTGCTCAAAAGAGCTTTTTTGATGGTTTATGGCTGAAAAGTCATCAGAATCGGTCAAAAAAATCAGAGTGATGTGATGCTTATTTAGCATAATTAAATTTAAAAAAATAAAAATAGAAAAACATGTTAGCCCATCACGTATAATGCAAACAAATACGAGGAAAAAAGAACCGGCAAAAAAGCTCAAAAAAGTCAAAAATATAGAAAAAGATTAAATTTATAAATAGTACAAAATAAGTCAGAAACTCAAGCCGAAACAAACGGGCCCTAATCTAATATCTCTATAAGATAGCAACTTATAAACGTTGTTACATAGTGTGACAGCTAGAAATGACCTAAACAATATATCCTCGCAAGCTAGACTGACCCACCAAGTAGATCGAGCATGGATGCAAAGCAAAGCTTTAATGCCAATGGCAGGAGAATTTATGATTATTCTCATAAGATCCAAATCCTACCCCCTCTCATCATTGCAATCGGAGGCTAAAGTACATCCATTAGGTTTGTGGAGTTATGATGGTAATAATTAAGGTGTAGACCACCAGATAGGGGATCCGGCAACATGTCCTATATATATGCTCAAATGCTCAACCTACCAAAAGATGACATGTGGGGCCGTTGCATGATGTTGTATACGTACGTATTGATGAGCCTTCAGAAAAAAAAAAGAACGGTATGATCATTATTCCACCTGCCATGCTTATTTTGGAGTATAGTAGGAGTCGAGGAGAGGAGGTAAACTTGCATATGGTCCGCATGAAATCTTGAATTGGCACTAAAGGGTAAAGGGATTTTGTGGCGAAAATTTTCATCCCTGTAAGACCGATTTAGTAGCAAGTTTTCAATACCTAGGTTCGTTTTGGAATGCAGGTTTGTTCGAGGAATTCCTTACGATTTGAAATTTACGCACAATATTCTCGTGAAATTCTTGCATTCCAATCGGAGGATTGGCAAGAGGAAATATGTGATTTCTACCAATGAACTATGCTATTTTAGTCTCTATTAGTAATCCGAAAGCAGTTAGCACTTAGCAATGCATGATTCATTGTTTCTTTTGCACGCACGGGAGGTCATATATATTGAGTTCTCAGTGGTAGAAATAGGTCAAACCATGTATTGAAATGGTGGACAACGTTTATCTTGCTCCAAGCTCTGAATTCTTGTAACATCCTATTTCTGAAGAATACTACGTTTACTTGACTGAAATTTCAAATCGAATTTGAATTCAAGTGGTTCAATCAAATTCTAACCAAATTTCAAAATTTTAAAGAAACTTTCAAACTACCAAACCTTTCTTGGGCTTAGCCCAGCCCATCTCTCCCTTTCTCTCACTTGGCTCCATCCCATTTGGCCCTTCGCCTGACTTGGAATGGCCGCAACACCGGACGTGCTCCACGCGTGCCTAGACTTTGCGCCACTCCATTGCCTCGCGTGTTCCTAGATTCCCGTTGCACCATCACGCTACGTTAGGCCGAGCCATCCCCTCCCTGCTCGCCACTGCAATCCCCAACCGGAGCTCTTCTCCCTGCTCCCTTTTTCCCGCTGCACTACCGCACCGTCTCAGCCATGCTCGTTACTTCCATGTTGCGCTTTAGCTCCTTGCGACGTGTGCCCATGATGTCGCTCAACTTGACAATGTGCATTGTTACGCTAATTGCCTCGCCCCTATTGCCTTGCTTTCTGATGATGTTACTGCCTCGATCGTAGCTACCCATCATGGCACCCAGTGCTCCCCGCCTCCCTACTTCGCTATAAAGACGTGTGTGGACCTCCTCTTACCCTCCATTGCTTCCCCTTGCCTTTAATTGCTCTGAGAGCCACCCGAACCCCTTTCCTCCACATCTTCGACCGATTCACCACATGAAGCAATTCTGACGACTCGATGCACCATCCGTCGATTCCTTGCGCTGGGACCTTCGCTAGAAGATCCCGAAATGACCCCAACCACTACTAGCTCCTCTGTCCCCTCTGGCAAGCCCTCCACGTTGCTCACCTCGCCACCAGCTGGGTCATCATCGCCAGTCATCCACCTCATCCTTGAGCTTCATCTTCGCTTTCGATGAGCCCATCTCTACTCGTAAATGCTTCCCTAGTAAGCAATCGGGCTTTAGAGCCATAGCTCGCTGTGGTGCCATGGTGTCGTGCGTCGCCACCATATAAGCTTGCCACCAGTTGCCTAGAGGTACGGGCCAAGGCAGTGGTTCCGTTTTTGGCCATGCCTCCAGCTGCTGAGGTCTCCATCGCCGGCGACGAACCGCGCCATGCTCGGGAGGAAGATGCATTGTAGCGCCATGGTTAGGATTTAAATGCGAGTGATTAATTAGCTCAATGATCAGTCATTAGTGTGTGTTAATCTGTATAACTTGTGGGCCCATATACTTAACCAACCTCATTATCCCTCGGCCAAGTGGTCCCCTCAACCTATTAAAAACCTTTTAACCGGTTAAGTGGTGGTCAAGCCACTGATAGGTGGGCCCACTCTACTGTTTGCACAGTAAAGGGGTCCCACCAGTTAGCCTCTCGGCTTTTCTTTTAGAAAATAAAGCTAATTTAAATGAAAATCCTATGGAATGTGGTAGGAGGAGTTGATGTTGTTGAAAGTACGAGAATGTGTGGAATGTAGTAGAACCACCAGATAACTTTAAGGACTAAATCTTGTGATGATTTCCTAATGTAAAATAGTGCAACCATAAGTATATAATGGATACGACATGACCAATTAATTTGTATCGACCCAGTGTTGGTTGCGCCACCAGTACAAATACATGCAAATGAGCCAAAAGGGAAGGGCTTTTGATGTGGCAGCGCAAGAGGAGGCTTCTAGAGGGTGGTCATACCCAATAGTGGTGGAAACTTTAGCGAGTGTGTCCTCGATGGGAAGATGTATTGTAAAGATCTTGTGGTGACCTTTTTGATCTGTATGTCTAAGGAAACATGTAGAATATAACAAGTTGGTTGTCTCTTGTGGGTAAAGTGTATGACCTCTGCAGAGTGAATACTATTCAAATAGCCGTGCGCACGGTCATGGGCGGGCATGGAAATTTACTTGAGTTAGTGTCTATTTCTAAAATATTTGAGGGTGGAATGAAAAGTTTGAGAAGATAATGCCCTAGGCGGGCGGTCCCAGTGATAATAATGAGCAGATGTAATGCTGGAAAACTAGCATATGGTGCAGGGAGCCATATAATGATGGATGGAATATGTATCAGTATTATTACTGCAATTGTTCACATACTTTAGAAAATCTGTTTTAATTAAAATGCTAAGTCATAGGAATTTCTAATCATTTATAGTTTTAAAATGTTGGCTTTAGTAAAAAAAAGAATCCAAGCCCTCCTTATTAAACCTTGCATGTATAAATATTTTATTATGTGTGTTGGCTCGCTGAACACTATTATTTGTGCTCACCCTCGCTCACAAAATCCTCAGAACTTGTGGACCAAGGGAAGTACACATACTACGACGTTTAAGGAGTTGATGGCGATGAAGATAGTGGGGTTTAGCTTAGTCTTTAGTAGCTTAGATCTTATCCCAGTATAGCTAAGGTGGTGTTTTCGTGCACTAATATTATCTAAATCTTTGGTTAATATCAGTCGCATAGAAATATTTCCTAGTCGCTTGCCTGTGGCGAGATGTGTCCTCTCCTCTTTGTTTCCGCTATCGCTTCCGCAATTTATATATGAATCCGTTTGGCCTGATCGGTCTTATTGTAAATTTGATCCGTGTGGTCTATTTAAACTCTGATGTTGTAATATTAATGATGGTACGGTTTACGTCCTGTATGAAATGATTCAGTGATGTATCTGTGAGTACTATATTCTGATATAGAGAATAGTACAATGATTTTACAGAGGATTCTAAATTAACTAAATCTAAAACTCTCATGGTCCCCAACAAGAAAATTCTTTACCACCCCACCCGTGTATGTTGACGGGCAAGGACATGTCCTATTTCTCTTGCATCGTGTGAGCAATGAGATGCCCTGCGGTGATGGCCACTACGGTTTATAGTACACTCTACATTGGTACCTATGGCGACATGAACGCATGGACCAAAGGAGGCCCTCGTCCTTTCAGTTTCAGGCTCCTCCATCTCCTAAAGCAGAGATGCTTTCGAGCTTTTGATCAGGCAAGCTCTTGCTAGAGAAAAATGGCCACTTGCCACTCTCGGCTGATGGCAAAAGACGGAAAGAAAGTGCTTTCATATGCCTGCGACCTGATGTTTCCACTAAGGAAAGAAAGCAAGGACGCGCTGGTGATTGCGATGAGATATTGCTCCAGTCCAGGGCGCAATTGCGCAGCTCAGGATCTGCTCCGCGCACACAAACGTTTTTCTCCGAAATCGCGACGAACAACCGGTGACATGTGAATTCTAGAGAAACCGATCTGTTAGTGGAGCCGGCATTTCAGTGACTGTTGGTAACGATCTCGCGCCGTTGGTATGTGCACCAGTCATCCGATTGCGCCGTTGGTATGTGCACCAGTCATCCGATTGCATCCAAGATGGGGCTTTTACAGGGCCATCCCACTATGGTTGGCCTGTCAATGGGGGCAGTGCACGACCGGGTTGCCTGCCCGGTCTAGTCTTTTTCGCCATTGCCATTCGACCAGTTCATGAGTGCTCTGCTATGGCATTTCATTTGCATGCCATGCGCGCAGTGGCGCTGCGAAAAATTCAGAGGACAAATTTGAGTCTAGAATCTAATGATATCTCGAGCAGTACGAGCTGTTCAGAGTGGATTGATTTTGGTCGTGATGGAGTGGGCATCCAATGGAGAGAATGGCCGCGCTTGCAGTTAACGGCCACCGATGTGACGTTCATGGCTGACGGCGAAATTTCCCGCGCTGTTTGTTACGGTGACGTGGTGGGATGCGGGCGAATTGCAGTTTGTAGTGGTGAGGTTGGGTCCATGGAATCCCACAAAGTGGGAAAAATTTTTGTAAAACTTGATGTTTACTCAAGAAGACAGGAACGTGTGGTGGCATCTAGTCTGTTGTCTAAATCAATGATTGAAGGGAGAGATGCCATTTCCATCCATCAAAATTTTGAGGTTGTGCATAAATAAATAGGACTGCCTAGGTGACACCCTTTCTACCTGTTAGACTGCTACGAGGTAGTGTGCGTTCTTTTTCGGCTACATCTGATATCTGATACCTGCGGTTTATAGCTTTTGATTCTAACGTGAGCGTCTGTGCAAATGAACTGAATGCCGTAAGCCGATAAGTCGATTCGAAAAGACTGTTCCGATAAGTCGTTTGGAAATAGTGACAGAGAATCTATCCGATAAGTCGTTTGGAAATAGTGGCAGAGAATCTATCCTATCTATTTATTCGGAAGAAATTATAAGCTATAAATTGAAAAGAATGAGATCATAGGCTTGCTAGGAACTATGAAACTAGCCGTGCCTGGAATGCACTAATTTCACTGAAAATAGTTCTATTTCCGCATAAATATAAAAAAATTCATGCGATTTAAACACCGCCTTGGAATTTGATGAACCCTGGCGGAACCCATTGCCTATACTCGGAAGCAAAATTCAAAGGGACAAAAGGTGCACGATATTGAGGGAGGTATTCTTAGGTTCACGACATTGAGGGAGGTATTCTTCAGCCAAATTTTAAAACAAGGAGGTATTCTTCAGCCAAATCTTAAAACAAGTGTTCAATTTTACTAGACAAGTAGCTTAACTATCTAAGAAGTAAAGCGAATTGTCTACATGAAAAATGAAAGTTGGATCCAGCCCCAAAAAAAGAGGAAAAAAGATTAAAAAAGTGCATGTCCTTCAAACTGTAGCAGAATTGGGTGACCTAGGCCCTGATGAGCACAGTAAGGATGGGGGGTCCGGGTGTCACCGTGTTTTTCTATGTGTCATGGGCCTGCTTCTTTACGGTTATGGGCCAACAAAAGCTGCAAAACTTGCACGATAAAGCGAGATTGGTAAGAGGAAGTGTAACGCATGATCCTACGAGGCAGCACCTCCGTGCTCACAAAGCTTCATAATTTACACAGGGAACTGTAGCACACATCACCGATCAGGATTTCCATCAAAAGGACGCATGAATGATTGGTTGTTCCAGCTTCCTTGCCATTTTTTTTACAGGAGCATCAATATCGGAACCATAAGTCCCATGGCCAGAGCGTTCAGAAAGAAGGCGAAGGGAGCGCGCGCTGTTTGGGCTGTCGGCAGCGCGTCAGCGACGCCTTGCAATAGTCGCATGGACGACGGCGGAACGGTGAGAAATTTCATGGATAGAGAGAGGCTCACATGGGTTGTTTGGATTGCTTTCAGGGCTTGCTGGCCATGTGGTAGGTAGCAGTTGGGTTCACGGCTTCGCCTGCGTCGTTGCCTCGTCCAAGATCTTCAGCTTCCAAACATGATGATAGGGTACAGGTATGCAGAGCTTCTACTGCATACGATGTCATGGGAGAAGACTTACTGCTCAAATAATCTGCAGTTCCTTTGATAATTGTAGTATGGAGCTGGGTTTATTTTTGAGGATTAAGGAGAGAAAAACAATGATGGAATGATTTGAGACACGAATGGAACAGCAAAAGCAGCTTGCTGGCCCAATCTGAAGTGCTAATACAGTTAGCACGGGACAAGATAGCGTTTCAAGGATGATTGCGACCGTATTCGCAAAAGCAAGTAGCAGCACACAATGTCATGGCCCAACCCTCTGGAGAGCTATTTTGGACCATCCATTGAAGACAAAAACAAGCGACTGCTCAACCATTGTTGTACTAGCTACATACCAAGCTTGGTCACAAAAAGCGCAAGCATTTTCCTGTAGACGACTACAGTGTTCCCAACCTAGTAACCTGTCTTAATTCTCATAGCATTGCAAAAACCTTCAAACATAAGCAGTAAGCAAAAAGATGACTCACCAATCCACTGAGATCTAAGAAATGTTTCATCATTCCAGACTTATGAAGTCAACAGTTCCTCGAAACCAATAAATACTTTCTACTGCAGATAAAATTAGCCGCAGCATATGTTACAACGCTGGATTACTCAACAACAGCTATCTCAGAGAAATTACGAGATAGCGCATACTAAACCTAAATTCCATATTAAGCTACGGAAAAAAGGAAAAAGTACACGGCTACAACGCTACAGTATGGCGGGACTACATATGTCAATCTGCCAAGCTATCGAGGAAGCTTTGCAGCTCCTTCAGGCCTTCTACAGATATACTTCTCTGTACACGAGGCCTTGGAGCTGTTAGGACAGGAGGCGGCCTGGAGCTGAAGCAGACGACAACTACGGAAAGGTTATCACCGCTCTTCCTCTTGATGGCCTCGTCAACTAGTTCTTTACAGCAAGCAACATGGTCGTTGTACCCTTGGAGCTTTCGGCGTGCAAAGTCTACCTCATTTTGGCTGCGAAATACATCCCAGATACCATCACAACCCATGATCAGGAATTCGCCCTCCTCGGTAAGATTCCTCAGCATCACCTCAGGCTCGGCACTAAGAGGCCCAAGACCATTGCATGCTTTTTCCTTCCATGTGCCAGTCCGCGATGGCTCGCACAACATTGAGCTGCCCATTCAGGTATCCACTGTAAACATAACCACCTGATGCTTCAATGCGCATCTTCTCCCTGTTGCAAGATGGCTTGTGGTCCCTGGACATCTCAATTGCCTTTCCACGACAACATAGCACTGCTCTACAATCACCAGCATTTGCCACCAGAAGTGACCTGTTAAAAACGCAGAAACGATAAAAAGAAATTATAGATAAATAGAAAGAAAGCAGAATTCAAATAAAGAAAAGGGAAATTACAGAATGGACTAACGAAGAAAGGGGCACACAGTCCATTTGTGTGACCCAATATCATAAAGAAAGGGGGGGGGGGGGGTTATGATTACTTTCATCATGAAAGAGAATACTGCAGCATGCAATAGGCTATGGTGCATGCTGATATTAACCATGGTCAACAAAGCGGTCATAAATAGAAAGAAGAAAATGAATTGTTCAGAAAATAAATGAGTGATTTACATATACTCCCCAAAAGAGCACAGCACATCTATAAACCTGATGACACACTTTACATGCATGCAAAGAACAGGAAAATTGCAGCTACCAAAGAAGAAGAAATATTGAAGCCCCTCACTTTCTTCTGTGCGCATTCATGCGCATGCGCACATTGAACAATTGATTTGCACAGGCAACATAACAGGAATCATAAGACCATAACAGGAGGGGAAAAAAGGCTTTTGCTGTTGATAAGTAGTGTCAAGCTTCAAATGGTAGTTAAACAGAAATGCTACAAAATAACTGAGTACAAGGCTTACAGTTGCACAAGTTAGGCCAATACCTCCTAACCAAGAGTGCAACAAGGGCAGTTGTGCCAGATGCAAGAGAGGAGTTCACAGGGAGAGCATCTGCAAAAGCAGCGTCAGTCTGTAAGAATGCTGAGGGCATAGCTTTCTATCTCCCTCGGAAAACCCTCATCCTCAACGATAAACCTTGGCAAATTGCTGCACACAAAGTCAGCAGCGTGCTTTCCACCATGCCCATCAAAAACCTAAAAAATTAAAATCGTGTGAAGGGTACATACACAGGAAACGCCTGTCAGATAAACATAAGTACTGTCCCAGTAGAGAGTTGACATTGTTTCTCCAGTCATGAAACGACTAAAATTAGCTAAAATATATTTCAAACATCAAGAAAGAAAAACATGGTAAATTAGAACAAAAACATACCCCATAAAATGCACTGACCCCTTCTTCATAACTGTCAAGTCCAAAATCTTGCAAGAAGTTATCACAGCAAATGTAGACATCCTCCACTGTGCGCCTTGACCCAATATCAGCCCAGCCTCCAGACCATACAACTGGGATAAATACAGTATCCGTTCTTTCAAAAGTTTTCTCAGTTTCAGATTTGTTATTGTTTGCAGGACTCCTCACCTGCAATACCAATCCCAAGTATGGCAATTAATTAGCCATAGCAAAATTAAAAAGAAAACTACAAAAGTTACGAGATTTATATTGCATGCTATCCCGATATGAAGTGGTGTTAGCACTAAAGCTAAAGAAACTTTCATGTCTATATCATACCATACATATACTAATAAAGTTGATCCCAAAAAGGCAAAACAAGAATGCCATTAGGCCACATCATCAAATAATCATAGCCGTTCAACATGATTGAGAATGAATTATGGCCCACAAGTTTTGCTTAATAGTTGCAACTGTGAAAGAACTATTCCTCTCCCCTACCTAGTGAATTCAATGTGACATGATAATTCTTCCGCTCCTTGCTCAAGTAGTGTGGGCTTCTATAAATTCCTGCAGTAACGTGCAGGTATCAGCCAAGCACACAAAGAAAGCTGACTGCACAGATTTTGTTAATAGTTATTTTTGTACAGTAATGAGAAGGTTCAGCCAAACATGACATGTGTATCAGTGTATCACCATGTTTGGCTTCTATCAAGCAAATCCTATCCAATCTGATACAACCAGGGAACCCAATTTTTATATAATCTACATCAAACCTCAAGTAGAGTGATGAGATCAAAACAAAAAATTGCAGCAGGGTGATGAGAACCTGGCATGTAAAAGAGATTAGGAGTTTTTTCAACTGTTGAGGACTTAAATGGTCAATTACTATTCATATAGATGCACAGACACGAGAATACCTTTTCTAATAATTTCACTTGAATAATGTTCTGGTGCCATGAGGTCAGAACAGGGTGAGGGAAGTACCAAAAGAGTTAAGATACTGTCATGACACATAAGTACTAGATTACCAGTCTGATCCCCAGTTTTGCAACGCCCTCAAATCACTGCCCAGCTTTTTCTCCACATGACATCTTTAGACAACAATCTTGCCAGGAACAAAATCCCAATGTAAGAGGAATGTTATAGTATCACGTTCACTGCGTACCACTGCAATAATTTACACGCCAAGGAAATACTACATCAGCATCGAGAACCAAGACACTAATCTAGTATACGCAAACCTTCTGAAACGCTCTGTCTGCATACCCAGCACCCAATACTACGGCAGAATCATTTCATAGAACCCAAGGCAGTCTTTGCAAAAGACCACCGGATCACAAGCATCTAAAACAGCTTTGTAGACTCCCAATAACCTGTACCCGCATAAACCGCACGGATCCAAACATCTCGTTCCAGCTCGCTAGTGCTCCAGTACAACATAGATGTGCCAACAATTTCAGAGCCCAAGATTCTTTCCCCTCTCCTCACCTCCAAATTCGGCACAGCACCACCCATCCCATCATACCGGTGCTAACCTTAGCTTCTTGAGTTCTTGGCGCAAACAATTCACACATCGCAGCGAAGGAATCGCACGAAACAGCAACGATTAAGCACGATCAAGCCGAGCAACACATAAAGCTCCCACCTTTCGCAAGCAACCGAGCTAAGAGCGCCGAAAGGAGTGAGATTTGGAGGTGTACTAAAAAAGGCGGCGTGCCGCGCGAGCATCGGTTTCCTCGCCGCCGCCGGGGTCGGCGGTCTCGCCCCACCCCCGGCGCCGCCAAGCCTATGCTCTTCCATCGCTGCCGCCACCGCAGGGAGCCTCGGAATCCGCTTCTTGATCGAATTGGAGAGGACTGGGTTATGGTTTGGGTTTTGAGTGGCGCTGCTGCTGCCTGCCGCTATGAACAATACACGCGATAAAAAAAAGAGAAGACGAGTGTTGAAAAAATATAAAAAAAGCAGGGAGGGGCATTACGGTAAATTTACGGGTCGTTAAACTAATGATGGCGACTAATCGCGTATCAGGGGCTGGTTAATTTTGTGGGCTCTGTGATCCGGTGTGCGGGGCTCTCGCTGTTTTGCTCGGTTGGTGCAAGCGTGGCTGGATCGGCACACGTGGAGGAATTAAGAGGTCTTGGGAGGAGAAATTTTCTAATGTAAAGATCCAATCGGAGACTCAGGGGCTATTCTTTTTGGCTACGGCTTATAGTTTTTGGCTGAAATTTTTAAATTTTGACTGTTTACAGTGCAGATTACGGAGAGACAGATACTCACTTGCGATTTTGGCTGGTACAGTTGTTGGGCTTTTAACGTGTAGATCGTTTAACTTATAGACCCCGTCTTGAGAAAATACTCCGTTTGAAAGTTAAGTACTGTAGCAAAAGCCAAAAGCCGCTGGCTTGTGAGGTAAAGAACAAGCCCTCATATGTGTATAGTGCAATGCAACAAAACAGTATTTAGCACTGTAGTAGTACTATAGGAAGAGAAAAAACATATTAGAAACTCCAAAAGTTGCTGTAGGGTCTGTTCTTTTTGGCTGCAGCTTGTGGTTTTTGGGCTGTTTGTACGAGAGATTACAGAGTAACAGAAACTTATGTACGATTTTTGCTGATATAAATGAAGTCAGTAAAGTATATACTACAATTAACTAGTAGACCCTATCTTGAAAAAAAATACTCCGTTTAAAAGCTAGTTACTGTAGAAAAGCCGAAAAACTGCTTTTAGAAACTGAAAAAAACACGGCCGCAATACTTTTTCCCTTTGCTACAGCGCATACGTGCCATATATCAATATCTAATTGAGCCGTTATACAAATCCATTTGTGCAACCGTTGCACAATAAAATTTCTCCTTAGGGAGTCATTGGGTTTTGGGACTTAGGAGAGAACACATCACACGTTGGACGACGTGGACTTTTTAAATAATATATTTTTATAAATATTACATAAATATATCATCACGAAAAAATATAAACAACTTACTGTCGTCATTTGAAATGACGATAATCCTATGCGAAGTCCTGCATAGCAGTCTATAGTTCTCTGTCGCTAAATAAATCGACCATAGAGACCCTATCATCAACTCAATTAGCGACAGAGTCTCTATTGTCAACTCAATTGGAGCACATAATCTCTGTCATCAATACAACTGGCAATAGAGGCCCTATCGTCAATTCAACTGGCGACATACTCCACATGTTACATTTTTAAAATTTTTGAATAATTCATTTTTTCTTAATAAAAAATATTATTTAAGAAAAATTCTTGCAGTTTTTGTTTTAGTAGTTTTGAAACAATAGCAAACTATTAAAGACATAATTTGACTAGCGCGTCTCGGGTTGCATTAATGATTTTTAAAATAAATCATTTCAAGCTTGACATAACACTTCATAAATGAAGGTGTGAATTACGCGTAGGGCTTGGTTAGGTGCATATGTTTGCCTCACTACTTCTATGATACAAATGACAATATGCACGAACCATCAACTCGAACTACATCTAAGGTACATGTATGCCTTTTGAAATAAAAACACTTGGGGATGGAAAAGAAGTCAGGTTTACGGTCATACATCCGATGCATTAGGGTCCATCGGTGCTTTTTCTTTGTCTCCCATGCAGGCACGACCTTTGACCTTCCTCCCTCGATCCTCATACATGAAAACCTAATACTCGTCTTCTTGGTTCACATGCTTGTCCGAGTCCAAAATAACCTCATGTTCAGGAGGGGCATGGGGGGGGGGCCTTGGCACCTTTTCCTTGTCTTCACTCTTCTCGCTCTTTCCCTTGTCCCTTGGGGTGTACGATTTTCAACGGGTGAAGTTCTTGGGTACAACTATGTAGTTGAACATTTATTTTTGCTGGATGAATGCCCTGTCGTACTTCTTCAGGCCATGATTCATTGGAAAAAGTAGCAACACTTCGATGACTGCCATTGTGTACGGAGAAAGTTAGCGATATGTAAACTGTAACATGCAATTCAACCATTCAACCCCATTGGGAATCCACTGGCCAGCGCAAAAAATTGTAACCCAACGTTGATCAGACCTACCGTTATGAAGAATGGAAAGTAGCATACCTAGCCCAACTTTCATCTCACCCCTTTCTCACGGGCCATCTCGAAACCCTAGGATAGTGGTCTTTCCTATAGACATTCGAACAGATTGAGCGATGTACTAGACTAGGTTGATAAGTCAAACGTGTGATTAAGTGAGTTCTATATTATTTACTTGGTACAAGGGTCTAATCTTTATGAGTCTATCATTCATATACCCTGTGCACGCCGGTACTACACCACCATATCATAACAAAGCTTCAATCTCAGGGTGAGGTTATGGGCTCCAACCATCCAGTTGTTTTTCATTAAGTAGCCACAACCCTTAGAATCATTTTAAAGTCTACCGGCGTGAAGCCAAATTATCTTAGTAGTTCAAATAAATAATCTTGGTTGTTCGATATACTATTAGTTATCTATACAATAATTATTTATCAAGGCTGTCAGGGTGAATATGTCTTCACAATTATGATGTGGCTTTTTAGGTGGTTCGATCGTTCGATCAACTATTCATCATGTCATTCTAAATTATTTTTTAATGTAAATAACAATGTATAAATAACATAAATAAAAGTAATAATAATAATTAAATAATATGGGATCAACATAATCAAAGACATGTGACTTGCCTATTACCCAGAGTCTTTGTTTACTTCTTTGTAGGCTTCAAGTTTACACCATCTACCTTGTTTGCTCCAGTATCTTCTTTGTTGGCCAATTAGTCGAATTCGGATACTAGCGCGAAAGAAGGAATACAGATAAGTTCTTGCTTAGAATATGAATAAGTTCCTGCTTTACAGAATACAAGCTGGGAACAAAATAAAATCAGAAATTCGAAGAAAGATATAAAAGAAAGTGGGTCCAGGCAGATAGGATTTAATTGGTGCTTGGTTGGGTCGAACGAAGTTAAAAATGGGTTATACATGCTTGAAATGGTTGAAATGAGTATGAATAGGCTTAACAAGTTTAGATAAATAGTAATGGGTCAGGTGAATAGTACCAGGTTGTTACTATTCCTAACAGTCAGGTTGGTGAACAATAACAGGTTCAGGTATAGTGACGGGTCAACAGTGATGAGGTGCGTTGGTCTCTTTTGGGATGTACAATGTTGAGCTTTGATGAATAGTATTAGGCTTTATAGTGTAGGCTAGTGAGAGACCATGTAGAGGTAATCCCATGTTTGTGATGAGTAATTGACGCTTGAGTTAGAGAGCTTGAGTTTGTTTTGGGTATTCCATGCTTGAGTATCTTCTTCTGATGCTAATGTATGATTATACTGTTTTGAGTGGTGCTATGTGATGTTTTCTTGTCTGTGATGGCTGCAGGACTTTGAGGCTAGGTCGTGGTGAGGCATGGATGGCCGGACTAGGCACAAGCGATGCTGAGGTCAAAGCGGTCGGGAGATGCCGAAGACGGCGAGGACTCGAAATGGTTGCGAGGCGTGGATATCAAGAAAAGAGGAAGCTTCCAGGAAGGTGTAGCAGGGGCATTTCTGTAAAATGCGCAAGGCTGCAAAATGGAAGCGGATCTTGTTGAAGACAACGGGTAAAGGGCTGAGTTTGCTAGTGCTAACGGGTAAAGAAAATTGTAAACCTGGTAGTGGAGGCTATAAATAGAGAAGGTTAGGGTTGGAGTTGTAATCCTGGTTCCCTCCTCTCTTCTGCATGTGAGGGTCTTTTCCTTTTGTCTCTTGCCCATTTGAGGGTTTGAGAGTTGGTCTGCATTTCTTGTTTTTCCATTCTTGGGTGTGTGACTAAGGATGAGAGACTGGGGGGTGAGATGGCTGTAAGAAGAACCCTTTGTAATCATTCATGTCTATGAATCCCTTGGAGAAATCTTGTGTTGAGATGTGATGAGTTCATGCATTTCTCTGTGTTTTTGGTTCAGCTC
Organism: Dendrocalamus sinicus; assembly: GCA_036346575.1. Lineage (NCBI taxonomy): Eukaryota > Viridiplantae > Streptophyta > Magnoliopsida > Poales > Poaceae > Dendrocalamus > Dendrocalamus sinicus. Next base: position 8,567,366 of record CM070657.1, read on the forward strand.
CTACCTTTTCTCTGCTCTCGGCTCTTTTCTGCTCCTTTTGTTTTGAATTTGATTATTGGTTCGTGAAGCTGCAAAATGGTTATCTCTGAAATGGGAATAGTTCCTCAAGGCCTCTTGGCTAGCATATTCCTGAGAGCAATTAATCTATCAGCCGATTCTTCTCCAAACTTGGTTCATTGCTTTTCCTCTGTGTTGAGTTTTCTAGGGTTTGGAGACAGAGCAATCACGCTTGCTTGATGTTTCGCTAAAGAGATTGCTCTAGGCTTGTGTTTTCTGGTTGTGAGATGTTTCCAAGTTGAAATTAGAAGTCTCATGACAAATAGATATGAGAAACTCAAGTAATTTGGATTCTGTCAAAAATTCTAGGGTTCACTGTTCTGGAGGTAGAGGAGTTGTGTTTTCTGTGTATCTTCTTGAGTCGAGATGAGATTCTTGTTAAAATTGAGAGTTCTTGGTCGAATACTCAGATCTGTTCACAATCTGGACTTTTTGGTTACTCAATTTTCTCCTGTCTTCACTATCTTCTTTTGGTTTTCACTGCTCAGTCAGGGTTTCAGTCGGCTGTTTTTAGTTCTTCTTCTTGTCGTCTGTTTTTGGCTTGCTTCTTTTTCAATGTTTCTTTTCTCCTCTGATTCCCTTCTTCTTTTCTTTTGATTTTCAGCAAAGGAGATCTGGTTAGTGCTGCTTCTGTGTTCTTGGTTTCCATCAGAAAAGTAGTTAGTGTGTGTATCTCTTCTCAGTGGCTTGGAGTTTGCTCCTGTTCAATATCTTGTTTATGTCTCGAGCTGGAATTTAAGATTTTAGTTTCAATCAGTCTTTCTCTCAGGTTGTCTTAGCTTCTGCAAAAGATCTTTCTCTGAATCTCTTGATCCTTGTTTAGCTCTCGGAAGTCATTCTGTTTTCGGTGCTCCATCAGTTTCACTGGTCTGTTTTGTAGTCGATGGATTCCCTTATTCCCGGTCAGACCGAAGCATAACTTGCGGTCAGACCGCATCCTCATCAGCAGTCAGATCGGGCCAGTCACCTCCGGTCAGACCAGCAGGAGTTAGGCGGTCTGACCGCTGGCTCAATTGCAGTCAGATCGGTGGCTCATTTGCGGTCAGACCGCCCTCTTCTCTTGTGACTTTGGTTGTCAGCTCTCTCTGATCTTCTTTGGTTTCTTTGTCTAGTTTTCTTTTGTTTGAAATGTTTTAAGTTTCCAGTGAGCTTGAATCCTCTTTCTTCATAGCTTTTATAGCTATCGGAGAAGAAATTTTGAGTGGATACTTGGGGCGATTTTGAAGGCACCATTCACCCCTCTGTTGCCATTTCGATCCTACAGCTAGTCCAATTGGACAGCTAGGCCAGAAGATGGCTCGGGTTGGCTTTGCTAGCATGCCTTGCAGCCTAAGAGGCTTGAGGCCCAGCTCCATTCAGAACAAGCTAAAGGTTGCTCTAATGGCAGTCGAAATAGAGGGAACAGTGACTATGCTAAATTGGGCGATGGTGATGGCGTATGGTTGCGAACGGTGGTACAGTGAGCACTAACAAGACGTGAGAAACCCATTTTGGGCACATGCATATGCGATGACAGCTTGGAGATGGCTGGTGATAGCTAGAACAGGAGCATGACACGACGGAGCTATGGCAATGGTTTGGCAGAATTGAGGATGGCTCGAGCATCTAAGTGGTGAGAGGAGTCTGGTGGTGGTGATGGTTTAGCTCGGGGTGGCTCGATGTAACATCCTGATTTTCAGAGCCTTTTTGAAGCTTTTAAAATAAAATTCACCATTTGAATTTTTCTGGAATTAATTAAAGCTTAATTGGAATTTTTATTAATTAAAAGGATTTAATATGATTAAATTAAACATTAATATTTGCCAAAAATATTTTATTTGTGTTCCTTGTGTCACAAGGAATTTTTCTGTATTTTCTGGGATTTTTTGGAGTTTGTTTGAGCTCAATTTGAAATTTCCAAAAAAAAAGAAAGAGGAGAGAGTACCCCGAGGGTACTGTTCACGCGTCGTCTCCAGCGCGCGAGCCCGATCGATCTGTTCGCCATGATTTTTTCCGATTTTCTCTCTCTTCATAACTTCCAATCTGGACCTTATCTCAATGTCTTCCCAAAAGGAAAGTTGTGCCAAATCACGCAAGGAATCCATCCCAACTGGTCTCTTTCCGCTTCGTTCATCCGCTTGCCTTTTATCTCCAATTTTCAAACGGACTCTAAACGAAATCCGCGGATTGGAGTCGGTTTCTACCTCTTCCAAGCCTATAAATACGACCCTTGGCTCCTCTAAACCCATCCCAAGCCGTGCAAGTCCCCTCAAAGCCCGGACGCCGTCGTCGATCGACGCCTTCGGTCCCGAATTTGCTCGTCGTGGTCTCGAGCTATTCGGTGAGTTTCTCCGTGATCCTTCGCGTCACATTGTGCCTTCATGTCCCATCTACCTTCTTGCCAAGTTAATTTGGTTTTGGTGCAGCCAATCTCCGGAATCGAGTTTTCCTCAATCTAGGTCAAGAGCGCTTCCCGACGTTGATTCGCCGCCTCCGTAAGCTTTAGCCCTTGCCGTAATTTTCTTAGACTTGCCTCGCCGCGTTCTACGCCGTGCTCACTTCCGTTTCCCCAAAAAGCCTCCACAAATTTTTGCCTCCGAACCTCGCCATGGCCGTCAATGGCATCCCGTGTCCCCCATCTGCCCGGTGATGTTTGCACCAATCCGTTCGCGTCACTTTGTGCCAAACCATCCCAGGTAGCTACCCTTCAAGTGGTTTTAGATTTCGTTCACCGAGCACCAAGATATTAAGTTTCTCCTTTTTCCTTCCCGACGTCGTTCAATCGTCGATTGCGCCGCCTCCGATAGGTTTCTAGCCGAGCCGATAATTTTTCTAGCTTCGCCAAGCCGCGTTCTAGCCCGTGCTCACCCTACTTCTCCATGTCCTATGCCCGGATTTTATTCCTCTCTCCTACCCATGTCGTTGTAGCCGCCCGTGCCGTCAACGGTCTCCGTTTGGCGTGCCGTCAGTTCCTATGTGTGCCTTAGATCCCTAACAACCCATTTTGCTAGTTAGATTCATCTCCCATGACTCCTCTCGCCAGCGCTAGCCTCCTTTCCAAAAATTGCTCTCGGGTGAACAGTAACATGTGTGAATTTCCAGCCTTTTCTCGCCCCGGCAAACTTTAGATCGCTCGTTCTCCTTCGTCCGAACTCCGATCAACCCGATTCTTCTTCCTAAATTCGTCTAAAATTGAGCTCCATCTTTTGGTTCTGGTTTTGTAGTTTTTGCAGTTTATTTGAGTTTTATTTGAATTTGTTTTTGTGTTTCGTTTCGCTTTCTCTCTCGTTAGATCACGCGTTCGAAGGAGCTGAAGCCGGATTCGAAGATCAAGAATTCCTAACTGAGCAAGGCCAAGGCAAGTCATGTCCTTTGATCATGTTGAACCCAGTTTGCAATCTACTATTTAATTATTTTGTTTTAAATTATCTTGCATCGCTATTTTTATTCAAACCCTTGTATTGGTAGTTATCGTCCCAATTGGTTATTTCCCTCCTTGATGTTTGGAATACATTGATGCCATTGTCACCTTAGGTTGGGAAACTAATTAGTGATGCTATGTTATTTGTCACATTGGGTTGGTACGATTAGAATGCTTAGCCTTGCTTATTTTGCGAAAAGGTTCATCATCACATGTGATTAATTAATTTGACTTAATGAGATATTGAATTGTGGTTGGTGACACAGTGAATCGTGGTTGGTGCCACTGTTATAAAATTTGTGCCGTGACGTTGGTGCGTCATTGGCGGTGGTTATACAAAATTGGTTTTCACTCGCGAATGATCGTGCGGTAAGGGGAAGTGTGGATTCACTTCGTGGGATGTGGAAGTCTCGCCCGTACACTTAAGGACTTAACTTTGTGCGCCATTGATCCGAGTCTTACGTGCAAACCACATGTCCGGTATGGGACAGACTGGCCGATTAATTTGGGATGTTTCAATTTCAATCTCATTGGGATGAACATGGTTCTTGATTTCCATGAGGCGCAAGGGGTGTGATGCGAAACCTAGCGGCGGGATTGGGTTGGAATTGAACATTGTAAAGGCCTTGTTGTGATTACCTTAAGTGAGGCTAATCACATCGTGTGGTACAGATTGTGCAACCTCTGCAGAGTGTAAAACTATTCGAATAGCCGCGTCCTCGGTCATGGACAATGCTCGTGATTTCACACGAGGTATAGTTATTTCTAAAAGTTTTGGACGGTGGATGGTTAATTCACCGTTGGTTTAGCTGTGGATGGGAGGTCCATAAGTGGTTAGTTTAGCTTATGGATGGGAGATTCATAAGTGGTTACTTCAATTCCTTTGATTATTGTTTATTATTGTTTTACTTCAAATGCGCTTCAATCTATTTATTGTATTTTCAAATGCCGCTTTATGCAAATTAACCTTTCACCATCCTTTGGTAAGCCTTGCATATTATATTGCATTCATTTGTTACAAACGACTTGCCGAGTACCAATGTACTCACCGCTTTACGCCTATGTTGCTCGATTGAGGAAGAGGAGTGCTACCGGCAGGAGGTTCCGTAGGAGAGTACTTCACGTCTTCGCGGATTAGGCTTCGTTCTCCACTCGATAGCTTTGTGGGCGTGTCGTTTGGTGCTGCGTTTTCTTTGGATTTCATTGCTAGTTTCTTTTAAGCCTTTCGGGCTATTAATTGTAAGCTTGGCCATAAGGTCGCACTGATGATTATTAATAATATTTGAGTCTTTTCGTAGTAAATCATGATATGTTCGATATTTCATCTTTGTTTATACTGTGTGCACTAGCGTGATCCTGGACTAGTGCAGAATACACAGGAGAGTCCGGATTTGTATATTCGGGTCTCTACACTCGAGGAGTTCTGGCAAAACGATCGTGGGTGGCTAAGAAGTGGCGCACGACAATGGTGTTCTATGGACAACAAGGTTTGACAGGAAGCTTAGGATAGCTATGCGGTGTGGAGGTGATGCCAGGGGTGTGGCTAATTGGATTAAAGAGGGGATGGTGGTGAGTAATTGAATTGGGGCTCCCCGACGAAGAGTTTGGGGTCGATGATTTTGGCATGGCTTGGTCGGAGAGGAGGAAGAAATGGTTGTGGTGGTTGTGAGGTAGTGCGAAGAGTGGTTAAGGAATTGCTGGACTTGGCTTTATAAGTGGCGAAGGCAGTGGCACCAAGAGCGGTGCAGCAGAGCGCTTGGCACGTGGACGATGGAGCGGCTTTGGCGCTATAGCAGTGGTGCTGATGATTGCATTGGTAGCAGGAGAGATGCCATGTTTCGCTGGTGTGAGTGCGTGCATTGGCGTAGTGAGTAGTGGCGTGATGTGCGGGTCAAGCAGTGTAACAGCCCAGCTGTTTATTTTCAAAATTTTTTGGAGAAAAAAAAACTTAAATTAAATTAATTTGATTTAAAAATAAAAACATGTGTTTTGGTGCCTAAGTTTTATTTTTGGTTTTGCCCTGAATTTCTGTTTTTGAAAAGGCTGGACTTGAAAAGTATTTTAAGTAAAACCTAAAAATATTAGTAAAAAAATGATATTTTATTTTCTATAAAAAGCTTATGTCAAATTAATTATTTAGATTTATTTGGATTTTATTTGGTTTTCTGGAAATATAATACCAACAATAGTTGAAAATAATTTTAATAAGCCCAGGAACTTCTGTGAATTTTTCTGGAATTTTTGGAGTTTATTTCATATTTTTCTTAGCTATATGTAATTTCCTATGCCTTTCTGAAAAAATCCATAAATCAGAAAATAAAATAAAAACCCCAACCTCCCCCTCCAGCCGCCACGTGGTCGGCCAGATGCTGTCCACGTCGCCGCTTCATCCCGCCTCCCCCTCCTTCTTAGCCGACACGCGTGCGGCCCGTATTGCGCCATGCCGCCTCCCTCGACCCATCTGGCTCGTCCGCTCGCTCTACCCGCCCCGCTCTCCCCTTGGCCGCCCGATCTCTATCCAACGACCCTCGCCTCCTTCCCCTCTCTCCTTCCCGACCGTCCGATCTGCCTTGGCTGATCTCGCCCGTCCATCTCCACTTAAACCCCTCGGCCGCCCGATCCACTCCCCGTGGCTCAATCACTGCCGCCCGCGCCTCCCTCTCCCTCTCTCTTTGCGCCCCGACCCCACCTGTCAGGGCCGTCTTCCCTGGCCGCCTCCTCCTTCCTCCCGCGCCGCCGAACCGCAACCACCGCCCGCTAGGGTCAGAACGAGCCGAGCTCGAGCGAGCTTGGCTGCCGTGCTCGAGCTCTCAGAGAAGCTCGAGCCGAGCTCGAGCCGAGCTCGAGTTGAGGTCCGAGCTTGACCGGGCTCGAGCTCGGCTCGGCCTAAGCTCGAGTAGGCTCGAGCTCGGCTCGTTGAAGCTCGGTAACAATTAAAATAATTTATTATGCACTATTTTTCAATAATGAGAAAATTTTAAGCTCGAGCTCGGCTCTAGTAAGCTCGATAACAATCAAAATAATTCAAATATACACTAATTTTTAACAATAATAAAAGCTCGAGCTCGAGTTCGGCTCGAGTAAGCTCGGTAAGAATTAATATGTATTACTATTTGAGCTCGAATTGGGGCTCGCGAACTATTCGAGCTCGGCTCGGTGAAGCTCGCGAGCTCGAGATCAAGCTCGAGTTCGGCTCGTTTAAAGTTCGAACCGAGCCTAGAACGAGCCGAACTCGGGTAGCTCGCGAGCTTCGAGCTTTTTTTACAGCCCTACCGCCCGCCCTTCCCGGCCTCCCCCACTTTCCCGCGTGCGCCGCCCACCTCCCTCTCCTCCCACGCACGACGCGCGCCCACTTCCCCTCTCTCCGTGCCCCCATCTCCCCCACCTTCCCTGTAACTGCCGCCGCCCCCCGCCCCTCCGCCCCTATAAATACCCCCACCAGCCTCCCTTCTCTCCGCACCACCTCCCCCTCCACGCCCCTCTCCTCCCGCCGCTCCGCCGCCCGCCGCCAAGTGCCACGCCGCTCTTTGCTGCTCGCCGACCATCTCCCGCACCCGCCGAGCTCCGCGACAAGGTGAGCCCGCCTCGGCTCTCCCGTTGCCACGGCGCCGGCCGTTGACGCGAGCGCCATGCCTCGCCGGCCACCTCGGCTCCCTGCGGCGTGGGCGGTGCGGCGCCGCGCCTCGCCGCCACCCGTCGCGCGCGGCCGCCACCCGTGCCACCTTGGCACTCCATCCGGCCCGTGGACCTGGTCCATGGACCAGGGCCCACCATCAGCCCTCCCCTATTTTCAGTAGAAAAATAATTCGGTCAAAATAAAAACCTCAAGGGCTGACGCCAGCATGACGCAATAATCCGGATTTTCAGTATAAAAATAATTCGACCGAAACTAAATCCTCTGCTGATGTCATAATTCATATTTTCCTTTAGGAAAATAATTCGAAAAATTCCTTTTCCTTTTCTCTAATTTTAAACTTTCGAGAGCCCGTTCTTCTTCGTCCTAACTCCGATTGAGCCCATTCAAAATTTTAAATTCATCAAAAATTCCCATGTATCCATTTCTGGCCTCAATTCAAAAAATTTAAGTCAATTTGAATTTATTTGAATTTGGTGGGTTATTTTCACGTGTAGACTTCGACGATTCGGGAAAATTCGACGATGAAGATTTGCACCAATTTGAAGAGCAAGGCTAGTCACACTCCTTGACCATTTTGATCCCAGATTTCAAAATAAGATTTATGTTGATTTACATTATTCTGTATGCATATTTTTATTCAACGTATTTCAGTTTAGTTTTAAATCTAGTTAATGCCTACTTGTTAATTCCTCCATTGACATTGAATTTCCCTTATACCTTGTCACCGTAAAATCAAACTCTAGTTAATACATTAGTGTTGGCTAGAGAGTTTAAATCAAATGCTTAGCCCTGCTTAGACATATTAATTGGGTTGAGATATCTTTCACATAAAATGATAAGCTTTTCAAATGTATTCTTGACTTTGGTGAGTCAAGGAGGTTTATGAAATATTTTGCAAATAAAATATAAAAACAGGTTTAGACTTAGGCAATTGGTTAGATTGGTGGGTGCAGGCATGCTCTGTTGGTTGTAGCCGCAGGGTTGATTGTTGTGCACAGGGGTATGTGGTTGGGCCTAAATCAATTAAGGACCGGTCCGTGAGCTACTGTTGCAAAGCCCTATCATACTACCACATGGCTGGTATGGGACAGGCCTGGTTGAATAATTTGCGAAGTCCCAACCTGAGTCAAGTTGTAGGTTGAAAGTGAGCGTGGTTGGTGTCATGAGAAGTCTCACTTGAGGGAGCGTGGTTAAGCCATGTGAAGTCTCTCAGGCTCAAGAGGGAGTCCCGGTCTGGTGGATTCCTTACTGGGGTGAAACCTTAGAGTTGGCTTGGTCAGGTTGAAGGCTTTGCATTGTAAAAGCCTTGTCACGACTCCTCACCGCACACCTAAGAAAGTGTGTAACCCGGTGGCAAAAAGGGATGATCATGTCTTGTGGGTAAAACTGCACAACCTCTGCAGAGTGTATAATCTATCCTGGATAGCCGTGCCCACGGTCATGGGCATGCTGAGTAAAAGTTTTTCATGGATTAGACTTTGTTTTTCAAAAATGTTTTTGAAAACCTTATGGATGGATGAAATCCACGAGAGATGAAAACCTTGCGGATGGATGGAATCCGTGAGAGATTGAAACCTGGTGGATGGATGGAATCCATCAGAGTTGCGCAGTGGAAGCGTGTGGATGGATGGAATCCATACGTGAATTTTTGGAAAAGATGGTCTGGGTGGGATGCCCGTAGATAGGTTGGTGTGTGGTCGGAGGCTACACTGACGGTATTATTTTCGATTACAAGTATTGTTTTTACTTACTATATTAAATTCAGCATTTTCAATCTATTTACCATATTTCCTTAAATGTTGTTTTATGCAAACTAACCCTATAAGCCTTCCATTGAAGCCTTTATCATTATGTTGCATTTCTCCGTGTGATTTGCGGAGTACAAGTTTGTACTCACCTTGCTATCTCATCACAGAGGAAGAAGCCGTCAACTATGGTGAAGATCAGGACGAGTAGGGCACGTCTTACTGTCGTTTGCTTGTGGGCAGGCTTGGGCTTCGCTTCTTTTCAGTTGCTTCCGCAGTTATTTGCTTTATTTATCTTTGCCAATGGGCGTTGATGTAAGACTTGGCCATAAGGCCGTACTCTTTTATTTAATATAAGAAGTCATTTGTGCTTGGTATTTATCTTTGTTGTCACTGTGTGCACTAGCTGATCCTGGACTAGTGCGATTTACACAGAGGATCCAGGAGTTGTTGCTCCGGGTTCCGACAAGCAGCTAGCAGCAAAGATGGCAGTGGTGCGGCGCATGGTCAGTGGTGGCGTTAAGCCGGGTACAACGGTTGGCAAGGTGGTGGTGAGGTGGCGTGGTTGCTGGTGCAATTTGTCATGGGCAAAGGCAACGGTGAGTTGAGGCAGTGCGATGCAAGGCGAGGCGAGTGAGAACAAAGGAGAAAATGGGTAGCAAGAATATGTTTCCTCTATGTGGAAAGCACATTTCTAGAAAGGGAAAGTGGATGTTTGGCTAGATTTCTGGATTTGGTAAAACTTCAAATTCAAATGAAATCCAAAATTTTGAAATTTTTTAGGTTGTCACAATGCTATGCTACTTGTTTGTACTTACTATTCTCTCTCAAAAGTTGGTTTTACTAGGTGTTTGTTGTGTAAACGAAAGGGAATAACAAACCGAGAAATAGCAAGTAAAGTCATATAATCCTAATTGTGGTGCACCCAAAATACTCTAACAAACAATCTGTTTGTTTTGTTAGTCGCTGAAGTTTGTCATGTAAATGAAAGGAAATTTTAGTTTGCATCAATTTCAAGACACATTTGATTGCCATACACCTACGCATACAAGTAGGAAAAACCATCCTCTGAGACGAGCTGATTATTCACCAATGAGAGGCTGAATACTCCCTATATTAAGGTTGGAGGATTCCCGGCCTCCCCTGTACCACGTCACTTGCGAATATTACTGAGCTGTTGACATTTCTGAACTCACTTGGAGCAAGATATCATAGAACAAACAAATCAAACACAGTCGCAACCCTAGATTCCTGCTCCAAGTAGCTTATAAGTCAAAGCTTATAGCTTATTTTGCATTGTAGCTACTATTAATCTATTCTATGTAATTAAATATATAAAAATAAAAAATATATTAGCATGGACAATGCATAGGAATAAAAGAAAAAAAGATAAAGCAAAAAACCCAAAAATCTAAAAAAACATCACAAAAAGATTAAAAAAACCATAAGCCAGAAGTTATAAACCAAATGTAGAATCTATTCGGAGCGGGGCCGAATCCACGAAGCCCATGGAGGTGGCGACGTTTGACTGTGCCATACGTGTTCGTCTCCTGCTAGCTATAGGCCTATAAACTTTATACTTACCACAGTACCATTGCTGCTTGCTATTGCTACTACTACTACCACAAAAGTGTGCCTCATTTCATATAGTATTAACAGTTGACGCAAATGCCCCGAAGGGTATATATGTACTGTACCATGATATACAACAACTTCGAATTAGCACCTAGATCGTCGATAATCAATTTGTACCTATATTTTGTATGAACATAAGTGCAAGTTCAATTTTGTTAGAAAAAAGGCAATTCACATGGAAAACAAAGAACTGATACAATGCCAAGATGTTACTTCTGTTAAATTAGTTTAACCGAAAGTGACCCATGTAAATTATAGAAATGGTTCTTATACTAAAAGGTCTAAATGTGATGATTGCTAGACAAAGATTAAGAACCATAGGGTTTAAAGTTCCCCCTCCTTTCCCTTCACTTTGTTTCAAATAAAGAAAACGAGATGTTGTGTACTAATAACAATATACGTTGAGGCATTAAGCTGATGTAGTTAGCTATGTGTATGCATAATACAAATTAAAGCCTACCATTTGCATATCAACTGAATGGTGTTTGCATGTCAACTGAATGGATAATTAATTCATTCATTATGAGGAAAGCTAATGCTACAGATGAACTATTTTTTGCCAGTTTTTGGTCACATGCATGTGTAACTGAAGATGCCTCTTGGTGTTTTATTGCTTTGCTGCCTGCCTATATATTCGCTGATTCTATTCAGTCTAAAGAGATATAGAAAGACAATAAAAGAAATAATACACATGTAAAAGTATTTCTTGTTCTCTAATCATTAAGAGAACTATACTAGTAGAAAGAAGAAATGAGAGAAAACTTAACATGCAAGGAGTTAACATGTCACAAGGTGGGTTTGTGTTATAGTACATATAAAGGTTACTTCTCGATTGAATCAAATTGTGCTAAATGATCTTATAGTTTCCGCAATTTTTTGCTTACATTTGGTATCAGAGCAAGGTTTAGCACTATTGATTCACCATCAAAATTCTGATAGTTTATTTCCTCTATCTATTGTTCTATCAAGTAAAGGTGAATGCAACACAAAAGTTATGTTTTGTTGCTTAAAGTAAATGAAATGATCTATTCTCTAGTTAATGATTCACCTTTAAGCTTTGATCAAAATGCATGTGCTTTATTCAAATATACTCCTTGTATATCACTGTTTTGTACTGGTGTAAGAAGGATTAAATTTTAGTACACCAGTTAACATTTGGTAGCACTCTTGTGATGCATCAGCTTAGAATTATTGTTCTGCTCTTTGTTCATTTATTCCGAACAAACTAAAGGATTGTGTATTCTGAATTTCATCTACATCAGAGAATTATATCTGTCCAGTACCGTTACTGGATGGAATGTTGTTCATAAGGTCATGGTTTATTCTTATGAGCATAACTGGAAATGACATGCCCATTAAATATTTATATTATTAAAGCATATTAGTCACCAAAGTGGCATTGCTTGCAAGTTTCTTAGATATTTAATTGTGCATATCAATTGTTCATATTTTTCGATGCTTCTAAAAATACCATGAATAAGTGAGATCGTTAATTGTAAAGCTAGGAGATCGCCCATAGGTGGACCATTGCTTATAATTGGTGACAATAAAAGAGATCAATCAAACATACTTAGAAAATATGTTAGTTTATCCAAAGATAACATGCATGTTGACTTGGGTATGCTTGATTGTCGATCTGTTAAAGTATGATGCTAGCATCATTGTTGTTTTTAGCAGTGCATTTAAATTTCTTCCAAAGATGTGTTAGATACACGCTTAAAGTTTGCTCTTCTATGGATCTATTTAATTTACTCAAAGTTTTAATCTGTGAGCATATTTAATATTTACTGCATCCATTAATTTAATGAGTCAAAGCTATGGCCTAGTCAAGTTTAATGGGCTAAACTATGTTGATTGGTCCGAACAAATCTGGTTTCCACTGGAAGTTATGGATTTGGACCTAGCACTAGTTATTGAAGAAAAGCTCGCAGCCATTACTGAGGAAAGTACCAATGATGATCAATCCCTTTACGATTCTTGGGAACGGTCTAATAGGCTAGGTTTGAACCTAATGTGACTGACAATTGCTGAAAATGTCAAGCCATCAATGCCCAAGATGGCTGATGCAAAAGAATTCATATGATGAAGCTGAAAGAATACTCTCAATTGGACATTACTGACAAGTCCATTGTAGGGAGCCTCATAAATGAGTTGACGATCAAGAAATTTGATTGATCACAACCCATTCATGATCATGTAATAGGCAAGACAAATATTGCTGCAAAGCTAACATTAATGAGCATGGGTGTGAGTGATTATTTTTTAGTTCAGTTAATTATGAACTCACTTCCTCTGAGGTTTGGCCAGTTCTAGGTGAACTACAACACCATAAAAGAAAAGTGGAACCTTCAAGAAGTTAAGGCCATGTTGGTTTAAGAGGAAGGAAGGTTGAAGAAAATGAGGGATCACTCTATTCATCTCACGGTGCATAATGATGCAAGCAGTAGCAAAGGAAGCCTAGGCAAGAAGGGCAAAGCTCCACTGCAAGTTAGTGAGGGCGATATTCATAAGAAGTTGAGATGCCACTTTTGTAAGAAAGTTGGTCATTTCAAGAGGGATTGCCTGAAGAGAAAGAAATGTTTGAAAACAAAGGTATGCATTGTGTTTATGTATGCTTTGAATCAAATCTTGTTGAAGTTCCTAACGATACCTGGTGATTAGATTCTGCTGCTACTCATGTTTCACATGTTACACAGGGATTCCTTTCGATCCAACTTATAAGTGGGCCTGAAAAGTTTTTGTACTTGGGGAACGGAATGAAGACACGAATTGAAGGGATTGGGACTTAATAGAATACTCCTTGGTACTGGTCTGTACTTTGATTTAAAAGAGTGTATTTATGTTACTGAATGTACTAGAAATTTAGTATCAATAGGAAAGTTGGATATAATAAGTTTTAAGTTTGTGATTGGAAATGGTATATTTTCTTTATATAATAATAAATACTATTATAGTTCTGGTATTTTAATTGATGGTTTATATTTCTTCAATCATGAAGATGTTTTTTTTTCTGAATCTCTGTTTCATATTGAACTTATTATTGGCAATAAACATAGTACACATAATGAGCGATCTGTTTTCCTATAGCATAAAAGATTAGGTCACATATCTAAAAAAAAGGGTTTTGAGGTTAGTTAAATGTGAAATCTTACCTTAATTGGATTTTGTTGACTGGAATGTATGTGTGGACTGCACTAAGGGCAAGCAAACCTCACACATATCAAAGAAACTAGCTACAATGAGTAGTGAGCTATTACAATTGATACACACTAATATTTATGGTCCATTTGATGTTCCATCCCGGGGTGGTGAAAATATTTCATCACCTTTATTGATGACTTCTCACGTTATTGTTATCTATACTTACTGCATGAAAAATCTCAAGTTGCAAGTATCTTGGAGGTGTTTGCCAATGAGGTGGAAAGACAACTAGACAGAAAAATAAAGGTGGTGAGCTCTGACAGAGGTGGTGAGTATTTTGGGAAGGTTTGATAAAAGTGGACCATGTCCAGGTCCATTTGCAAAGTTTCTTGAAAGCTGAGGTATTTGTGCACAGTATACAATGCCTAGACCATCTCAACAAAATGGGGTGGCTGAAATGCAGAATTGTACTCTCATGGAAATGGTTAGGAACATGTTAAGTTATAGCAATAAGCCTTTATCCTTGTGGATGCATGCATTAAGCACTGTTGTGTACTTGTTGAATAGGATTCCTAGTAAGTTAGTTCTTAAGACTACTTGTGAACTATGGACAGCAAGGAGCCTAGCTTAAGGCACCTGCATGTTTGGGGTTGCTAGGCGAAAGTATGAGTATACAACCACATGAAAAGAAGCTCGATGCAAGGACCATTAATGGTTACTTCATCGGCTATCCTAAAAAAAATCAAAAGGGTATAGATTTTACTGTCCTAAACATAGTATAAGAACTGTTGAGTCTAGAAATGCTCGGTTCATCGAGAATGGTGAGATCAGTGGGAGTAGCAATCCACAAAACGTGAATATCAAAGAAATTCAGTCAAACTCTGCCCTAGGATTGTTATATCACAAACACACAACATTGCAGAAGACACAATAGTTGAACCAACTATTAATGTACAAATGACAACTGAAAAGGAGATGCCATATAAAAAGATAGTGTGAAGGTTTGTATGGAAGAAAAGATCCACTATTTCATATGATTATGTGGTTTATTCACTTAAACATAAATGTGACTTGAGTGTCAAAGATGATCCAATCTCATTTAAGCAAGCCATGGAATATGATAATTCTGAAAAATGGTTTGATGTCATGGAAGAAGAATTGAAATCAATGGATGACAATAAAGTTTGGGAACTAGTCGAGTTGCCTTAAGGTTCAAAACAAGTTGGGTGTAAATGGGTCTTTAAGACCAAACGCGACTCGAAAAGCAACATTGAAAGATGCAAGACTAGATTTGTCACCAATTGTTACACTCAGAAGAAAGGTGTTGACTATACAGAGACCTTCTCTCTAGTTTCAAAGAAAGACTCTTTGAGAATTATTTTGGTTTTGGTGGTGCATTATGATTTGGAGCTTCACCAGATGGATGTAAAGACCACCTTTTTAAATGGTGAATTGGATGAAGAAGTGTATATGAACAACATGAAGGATTCTTAACTCCAGGGAAAGAAGATTTGGTGTGTAAATTAAAGAAGTCAATTTATAGGTTGAAACAAGCTTCATGACAATGGTACATTAAGTTCAATGATACCATTATGGTGTATGATTTTGTAGAGAATGTCGTTGATCGGTGTATCTACATGAAGGTCAGTGGGAGTAAGTCCATTATTTTGGTACTGTACATTGATGATATTCTGCTTGCTGGTAATGATAAATCTTTGTTGCAGATGTAATGAAATTTCTCTCCAATAATTTTGAAATGAAAGATATGGGCGAAGCGTCCTATGTGATTGGAATAGAAATATTCCGTAATAGAAAACAAGGATTGTTGGGATTGTCCCAGAAAGGTTACATTAACAAAGTATTGGAGAGATTTAGACTGAAAAATTGCTCCGTGGGAATTGTCCCAATTTAGAAAGGGGACAAGTTCAGTGAAATGCAATGTCCAAAAAATGATTTTGAGTGGAAAGAGATGGAATCTATTCCATATGCATCAGTTGTTGGGAGCCTAATATATGCTTCAACATGTACTCGGTCAGACATTAGCTTTGCTATTGGAATGCTTGGTCAATATCAAAGTAATCTTGAAATAGATCATTGGAAAGTTGCGAAGAAGGTTCCTTGGTATTTGCAAGGCACCAAGGACCACATGCTCACGTACAAGAGGTCAAGCCATCTGAAGGTGATAGGCGACTTAGATTCAGATTACGCCGGATGCGTAGACTCAAGAAAATCTACATTCAGCTATATGTTCCTACTGACTGGAGGGGCAATTTCATGGAAGAGTGGAAAGCAATATATCATTGCTACTTCCACAATGGAGGCTGAATTTGTGGCATGCTTTGGGGCCACTAGTCAATCACTGTGGCTACAAAATTTTGTGTTTAATCTTCATATTGTTGACAATATTGTGAGGCTATTAAAGATTTATTGTGACGATGCTGCTGTGGTCTTCTTCTCTAAAAATGATAGGAACTCAAAGGGAGCAAAAATATGGATTTCAAGTACTTATCAGTCAAAGAGGAAGTTCAAAAGCAAAAGGTATCAATTGATCATATCGGTATAGAACTGATGATAGCGGATCCGCTAACTAAGGGATTGCCGCCCAAAACTTGTCGAAAGGATGGGCATGATAGAGAAAGCCTTATTAGCATGATTATTATACACTTGAATATCTTACTCGTACTTTTTGAAATATATGAATTCAATAAAATTTTTGTTTTATATGTTATCCACATTATAGCATGTATGGTTATGGTTATAGCAGTGATCTAAAAGGCGGGCTGGGCGGCCGCCTAGGCCCCGCATAGGCGCTCGGCGGCCACCCGGCGCCTCGCCTAGGGGTGTTGGGCGGGGGAGTTGCGGCCAGGCGGCGAGGCGCCCGCCTAGGCGGCCGACTAAGCGGCGAGGCGGCGTAAGGCGGCTGGACCACAAGAACAGAGGGGACCACAAAAAGACAAGCCACAGCACACTTCCACAGTACCACAATATACACTCCACAGTACCACGAGCGGGAGACGGGAGCTAGGGTTCTGTGTGCCGCCTCCTCCGCGCCGTCGCCGCGCCGCCTCCTTCGCGCCGTCGCCGCGCCGCCTCCGCACTGTGGCCACCACCTCTCCGAATCCAGGCGAAGGAGGAGCTAAGCTAGTACGGTAGTACCTCAGGCGAAGGAGAGCTGCGCCGGTGTGCGGGAGCTGCGCCGGAGTGCGGAGCTGCGGGGGAGGAGCGGAGGAGCGCCGGCCTGCGGGGGAGGAGCGCCGGCGTGCGGTGCGGAGAGAGGATCTGCGGGGGAGGAGTGAACCGACTGCGATCGAGATTGAACCGAAGCCATTTCACTACTGCCGAGTGCCGACCGCCGAGGCGCCGACACGTCTTCACTACGGGGAGAGGACAGAGGTAAGTATTGTAAATTTGTAATTTCTAATTTGTTTCTTGAGCTAGTAGTCTTGTTTATAATTTGTACAAAATGCATTACATATTAGATATTGCACATCATTCTCGAAAATTCATTCTTGTGTGTGTATATATATATATATATATATATATATATATATATATAAATATATATATATATATATATATATATATATATATATATATATATATATATATATATATATATATATATATATATATATATATATATATATATATAAACTAGGATCGAGATGTCATCCATGCATCGACTCTCGAGGTGAGCATCGAAGATACTACGCAAGATAGTCTCAAGAGAAAGTCGGGAGACATAGGGTGGGAATATGTGGTGTTAGTGAACCCAAACAATTTGGACAAGGTGAAATGTATCTTGTGCGGAAAGGTTGTTTCCGGGGGCATCTATAGGATCAAGCAACATATTGCATATATTCAAGGAAATGTTGCAAGATGTCCCAAATCTACAAAAGAAGACCAAGCAAAGTGCCGTAATTCTATTGAGGAGGCAAAAAACAAGAAGAAGTGCAAGAAAGCGCAAGAAGATGAGGTTAGAGAAAGTGTGAGCATAATAGGTGGTCATGAAAATGAAGAACAACTTGAAGAGATCGGAGGATCGGCACCAAGAAAGTTAGGGCCTATGGATAGATTTGTGAATCGATTGATCCTCAAGAGAGCAATTTGAGCACGCAAGAGTTGAAGAGGCAACAAAAATTACAGAGACAATTTGGAAGAGAGACATCACAAAGTGAAGCAATATGTGGCAAGATGGCTTTATGTTTAGTAAAGATTGCAATTATCATTCATTTTATTCTTATTATCTTGTATGCTATATTGCTATTAATTCATTCTTTGTTAACCTTACGTTGTGGCTTGTACATTTGCTCTTTAGGTGTTCCTTTCAATGCTATCAACAACGATGAATTCAAACAAATGTTGGAGGTCATAGGTCGCTTTGGCCCGGGCTTTGGAGGTCCTTCTCAATATGAAGTTCGTGAGCCGTTGTTGAAAGAGGAAGTGTTAAGAACTAATGAGTTGTTGAAAGCACATGAAGAAGAAAGAGCCATGACTGGGTGCTCCCTCATGACCGACGCATGGACGGATCAAAAGAGGAGAAGCATCATGAACTTATGTGTTCATTGCAATTTAGGAACAAGTTTCATAGGATCAAAGGAGACGTCGGAAAATGCGCACACAAGTGAGTATATCTTTGAGTATGTGGATGGATACATTGACACTATTGGTCCTCAAAATGTGGTTCAAATAGTAACGGACAATGCTTCAAATAACATGGGAGCAAAGGAATTAATGAAGGCTAAAAGGCCAAATATCTTTTGGAGCTCATGTGCAACTCACACCATGAACCTTATGCTACAAGGAATTGGCAATATGCCAAAGTACAAGAAGACGTTTGACCAAGCAAAAGCATTAATGGTTTTTATTTATTCACACCATAAGATCTTGACATTGATGAGAAAACATACAAAGAGAAGAGATATAATAAGGCCAGGGGTGACTAGATTTGCTTCGGCTTTTCTTACATTACAAAGTTTAATTGAAAAGAAAGTCGAACTAAGGGCGATGGCACTTAGTAAAGAATGGGAAGAATCTGCCCACACAAAAAAATGCAAAGGCGTCACGGCAACCGCAACACTTATTAGTAGATCATTTTGGAATGGCGTGAACAATGCTTTAAAGGTATAAATAGTGTTGTCCATTATGTTTTGTATTTGATTTTTTTCAATTTGCTAACATGTTATGTTACATTGCTTGAAGGTTTTTGAGCCGTTAGTGAAGGTTCTTCGCATGGTTGATGGGGATGGTCCATCTATGGCCTTTCTTTATGGAGAAATTTTAGAGACAAAGAAGCAAATCAAAGAGGCCTTGAATAATTCGGAGAGCAATTATAACTTAATCATTAATGCTATTGATGGCAAGATGAAGGGAAGACTTGATTCTCCATTACATTTGACAGCATATCTATTAAACCCATATTATAGCTATCGTGATCGATCTACTTTTTTGGAACAAGATATTATGGATGGGTTTATTGAATGTGTTGAAACATTTTATCATGGTGATGATGATGCAATGGATCAAGTACTCAATGTTAACTTTGATATATTCAAGGATAAAAAAGAGACATTTGGGAAAACCCCCGCCCGACTTGGATGTCAAAAAAGAGATCTTATTCCCGGTAAAGTATACTTGTTCTTAATGAAACACATTTAACAAATTTACATTTCAGCAGCTATTAATAATTTATCTTTCATTCTTACTATTATGTAGCTAATTGGTGGTCGAAATATGGATGCCATGTTCCCCACTTGCAAAAATTAGCCATAAGAATCCTCTCTTTGACCTCAAGTTCTTTGGGATGTGAAAGAAATTGGAGCACTTTTGACATGGTATTTTTCTACTCTTGCTATTCAAAAAAAATACATGTTTCAACTCTACTTGATCAAGAAAGTATAGCACTAAACTTCACTATTTAATTTGTAGGTACACACAAAGAAAAGAAATAAATTAGATGCTCACCGTCTCAATAATCTAGTTTATGTTCAATTCAATGCGAGATTATTGAACAAAAAAGAAAAGAGTAACACGAAGAACATTGATGTCCTTCTAGCTTCACATGCTAGTAATGCTCAAAGATGGATGATTGAAGGCGGGGATGATGATGTTGATCCCGAAATAGGTCTTTCATGGAATCTAATTGATGAGGCGATGGGAGCTAATGAAACTATGCAACCTCGTAGAAGCACTAGAGTGAGAGAGCTTCATGAAGATGACTTCGATTCCGAATCCGAAGAAGAGGAGGTCAATGAGGATCTTGAAAATGTTGAATTTGAATCGACCAAGATGAAGTGGTGCCAACCAAAGATTATGGACAAGAGGATGAAGATTGACTCATTTCATCATCACATATTCACATTATTATGCTTGCTACCTTAAGTCCTTAACTATGTTGCTTGTTTGTAACAATGTAACTTGTGAGAACTATGTTTATGTGTGTTTAGTTCGTGTATTTGAGACTTGAGAACAATGCTTATGTGTCTTTTGTTATGAACTTCATAATTCATTACGCATGTCTTATTATATTGCTATCATTTCTTTTATTATTTTCAATTTACAAGTTTGAAGCACAAATGTATAATAGTTATTCAATACAAAAAAACTCACACATTGCTTAATGTGCAGGTTTTACAATTATACATCAAGTATTTACATCAAAATTTTACATCAATGGATAGAGAGCTATCATTGTTGCTCAAGGTAACAATTTTCTTCATTTAAACATCAAATACATATATATGATTGCATATCTTTGCATGTTGTCCTCATTTTTGATTTAACCGCCTAGGCCCCGCCTAGGCCCCTAGGCGCTAGGCCCCACCTCGCCGCCCGCCTAGCGCCTAGCGCCTTCTTGAACATTGGGTTATAGTGAGATAACAATATTGGTTTCCCTATTAAAGTTGGTTTGAGTTGGGTTGATTGTAATACGTAGAAGGAATCAAGTCACTAAATGACTTGTGATCATCATGATTCTGTCGTCTCAATTCAACTTAATGTTGACTTGATAAATTCAATGTATGGCGTACACTTAAAAGTTTATTATTGAATCGTCAAAGTTTTTACAAGGGCCAAGTGGGAGATTTTTAAATTAGTTTAACCGAAAGTAACCCATGTAAATTATATAAATGGTTCTTATACTAAAAGGTCTAAGTGTGATGATTGCTAGACTAAAAGATTAAGAACCATAGGGTTTAAAGCTCCCTCTCCTTTCCTTTCACTTTGTTTCAAATAAAGAAAACGAGATGTTGTGTACTAATAATAATATACGTTGAGGCATTAAGTTGATGTAATTAGCTATGTGCATGCATAATACAAATTAAAGGCTATCGTTTGCATGTCAACTGAATGGAGTTTGCATGTCAATTGAATGGATAATTAATTAATTCATTAAGAGGCAAGCTAATGCTGCAGATGAACTTTTTTTTTGTCAGTTTTTGGTTGCATGCATGTGTAACTGAAGATGCCTCTTTGTGTTTTATTGCTTTGCCGCTGCCTATGTATTCACTGAAGAGATATAGTAAGACAATAAAAGTAACAGTACGAACATAAAAGTATTCTGTATTCTCTAATCATCAAGAGAACTATACTATAGGCTTGTGCGTTATAGCACAAATAAAAGTTACTTTGCTAAATAATCTTATAACTTCCGTCATTTTTTTTTGCTTACAACTTCCACTGACATATGTGATGTTACTTCCAGTGACATATATGCTCAACTGCCCAACATAAACATCATCGAAATCTGATACAGTGGGCATCATCGCCCGAATGAGACTGTAGAGTGCGGACAAGTGTCCAAGCTTTCGGTCCATTCAGCACTATATACGTGTGCGGAATGACCGGCCGAGACAAAGACGGAGAGAATCTTTTGCATCAGCACACCACAAATGCTGGGCATATAGGATAAATAGATGATTTCTCTCGAATAAATAAATAAGATAATTTTTATATTATTATTTTGAAACAGTTTATTAAAATAGTATTTTTAAAATAGTTTATTGACTTATCGATATTTAATTTATTCATATAAACGCTCACGTTAAGGTTAAAAAACTATTAACGCAATCATAAAACATCATACGCAAAAAGAACAAGTTGTGGGATTTGTGCTTCTGATCTAACCAGTATTGAAAAGCAGCAACTCTGCTAGAATTGTCCTCTGAATCTCTGATAATACTACTATTGAACTAATGTAAGTACTTCTAATTAGCAATTAGTAAATAAGAGGAAATGTTTAGAAAAAGTAATGGGAGGCCTAAATCGAGTGCATTCTTAGGTGAGTAACTACAAGTTCAGTTCTTGGTTGAACCAGGGGTAGGTAAACAGAATGGGCATCTGGAGCTTTCAATTCCACTTTCGGTTGATCAGTCTCTGCACTGTTTTCTTCGGTGGATGAATTGTCCAAGCACATGGATTCCCACTGCCACTGATCTCCACACCAATCATAATCTACCTAACTAAGCCCAGAATTTCCAACCAAAAGAACACACACAGCACCACTAACAGGAAAGAAGGGGGCAAATATAGGCAGCTAAGGTTGCGACAGAAATGACAGATTGTACTCTTATGTTTTGACCATACAATGCAACAAGTGACAGCAATTCAACGACAAACAACATGATGTATATCGTGTATACGTCCTTGGACACAAGGTTGAAGTAAGAGCTAACATGGAAGAAACTAAGAAGAGACTAGTTGACAATCACTAGCGCTTCCCTTGGACCCTCGCCGTCGTCCAAAAACCAAACCGCCCGGCCGGCCGTGCTCCGACCGAGAGGATCGGAGGAGCACCAGAAAGGAGGAAGTTCCATGTGGCCTGTACAGTACACATCAACTGACTGATCACTGATCCTAGCTACGGTATACGTACATGGAGGACCTGAGCAGCCAAGCCTCTTCCACTGCACACGTTGTGAATTAAATTCAGACAGATTAATTAACCGCCTTGCGCGCGCGCATCGAGCGATCATTGGGATGATGGCCTTGGAGCTGCATCAAGCGAAGCGGAAATGTTAGTGTCTGTGTGATGCGTACGTTCCTCTTTGATTATCTATCGATCGATGCGGTAAATTAGTGGCGGCTTGTACTAGCAGTAGGACATGATCTTGGATTCTTACATAAGTTGACAGCCTCGGAGCTCTTCATGAGGCGGATCCGCTTGCACGACTCCACGAACATCCTGCGTTTACATGAATTGAATCAGATTAGCATGTTTGTTTATTTTTATACAGTTGTGCAAATCGGTTGGCAAGAAGAAGGTAGGTAGCGAGAGAAGAGGTAGGAGAAGCTAGCTTACTTCCAGGGGACGTCTCCGACGAGCATCCAGTCGCCGTCCTTGTCCTCGTAGGTGGGCACGTACTCGGCGCCGGTGGCCGAGTCCACGAGCTTATTCCCGTCCCCGTCGGCGCTGGCGCCGCGGATGGCGAGGCGGAGGGCGAACATGCCGTGGAGCGCGCGGAGCAGGGCCGCGTAGCCGCCGTGCGCGGCGAGGTCCACCTTGCGCAGGTAGGGCGCACCGTCCACGGCCACCTTCACGAGCTTGCACCCACCGCCCGCGCTCGCGGCCTCCTCACGCAGCGCGTTGCGCCGGTACGCCCGCACCGGCGGCCATCCTACCGCTCGCTCCCTGTCGTCACACATGCCACGGCCATGTCAGAGCCGTCTAGTTGCGCGCGCGCGCGACGTCGTACGACTGAGTACAAGAGCTAACTAAGGTGGAGAAGGAGAAAGGTGTACGTACTTTGGGGAGGGAGGCTTGTCGTGGACGGTGTGGGCGCGCTTGCGGTCGGCGGCGGGGTCGGCGGAGGAGGAGGAGCCGGGGAGGGCGAGGGTGAGGGCGGTGTCGTCGTAGTCGAGGACGGACACGGCCGGGGACTCGGCGGAGTTGGTCGAGCTCGTCGACATCGGCGCGCACGCGTGTGTCGTTTCGGCTTCTGCAGCTTCGGCCGGCCGATCGGTACGCGCGGTCTGGCACGGCGGGCGCGGTGGCTTCGTACGTGGGGTTGTGGAGGAGGCGGCGGAGGAACCGAGCGCGGCTCGTGGGCTCGATGCCTCGGTCGGTTGCGCGGTCGCTGCCGGGCGCGAGGGCGTGTGGTGTGTCGTGGGGAGGAGGAGGACGGGTGGGCCGGTGGCCGCGCGGATGCTGCCTATAAAGATGCGGGCGGTCGGCGCGGGCCCCGCTGCGCGCGCTGCCTGTCGCTCCCCCCCGTTCGGTGCCGCGCGCGCCGTGCGCGTGTGGACGGTTTCGGTGTAAGTCCTCGTAGAAGTCGGAAATTTCACCACCTATGCCGCAGGCTCAACCAAGGCCCTCGCTTTGGTATGTAAAACCCGTAGAAATTTTTACGGTAAATAATTTTTCTATAGTACTTACTTTTAAAATAGAAAATAAAGAATATTATATTAGCATAGACAATAAAAAACGTTATATTAGCACACACAATATAAAGAAATACATGAAAAAAAGAAAAAGCAACAAGCCAAAAAGTCAGAAAAACGAAAAACTGTAAGCCCTAAGCTAAAAATCAAAAGCTGAATCCGTTTGGAATGATGCTAGATAATTTCACACGGTGCATTTCACCTATGTTGATATACCTTGGTTTGATGCCAAGTTTTAGCATACCCATACTCATTCACAAGATTTGGCAAGATTCTTATCAACATTTTGGCCAAAACTTAGTGAAAAAAATAGCGACCAAATTTTAATAACGTCTCTCTCAATGAAATATAGTATTGCCCTAGTTTTGACTAGTGTTTGGTTTGATACCAAAAAAATTGGTCACTACATATATCTGGTAGGGTAAAATGCTGCACGTATCAAATAGCCCTACATATTTACCGATGCATAGCCATAAATCACGTCACTACGACCAAATGGCCTTGCTAGTTGGAAGCCTTGAAACCAGTCTGCACGTCGCAAATACAGAAATTGCTGAGGGGCATAGCATGGACAAAACAAGCCTGCAGTGCCACAGAAGACAAAGGGTAGATAACAAGCGAACCACTCCAATACCCGCACCCTCAGCCACTCCTATACCGACAAGTGGCACAGAGCCAGTGAGTCCCCACCTGTCATGTTCTGGGTGACCAGCGGTCTGCTGCGAAGCCGTGGGTCTCGCAGGGGGAGAAGGGCCGGGCCGGGCCGGACCGGGCGGTAGCTGGCATGTCGGCGGCGCGCTGTCCCCCATGCTTGCCTTTTGACGACAGTCGAACCCGATGCCTTCCTTCCTTCCCCGGCCGCCCGCGCCTCGTCTCGCGGGTTGGTGATGCGCGCGCGCGGCAAGAGGAGGCGGCGGCTTCGACACGCCCCGCGCGCGCACGGAGATGGCTCGGCTCCAGCCTTTTCTTTTTGAGCTCATCGTTTAAGGTTTATTTACTTTTTTCATACAAATAAATAAAACAATTTCTTCGTTTTTTAAAATAGCTTACTAGCGAAACGGTTTATATGTTTATTTACATAAGCGCTCACGCTAGACCTAAAAGCAATCAGCCATGGTTATAAATCATTCAAACTTGCCTGTTCCTTCACTCCTCGCTCTCCATTTGGTACAACACAACTAGTCTACTACTACGTTAACTATATAATTACACGGTGGCGGAGGTAAAAAATTTACAATGCGTGTGCACACTTCAAGCACACACTTCACGCTCCCGACGACTCAGCCTCCCGCGCGACGCCCGCGGCTTGTCGCTCCCTTGGTTGCTTGGCTTGGCCCGGCTGCCAGGTGCCAGCTGCTCCTAGCCTCCCGGCTTCCGCGCTGTGCCCCCGCTCGGCAACAGCGCCGGTGGCAGCATGGCGACACCGCTGCCTGCTTGGCTGCTCTCATGATCGCTAGGCCGGCGAGGCCGCAACGCGCCGCACCGGACCTGTAGGCCACCGCTCCTCTAGCTCTGGCTACCTCACCGGTGCCCTGCTTGACTGTCTGCGTTTGCTACTGGTCTTCTCCTATTCTCCAGGCCCGTGCGCCGAGCCACTACAAACCCGTTGTCGAGCCGCTGCTTCGTGGAGGAGAGGGGAGCCAGCAGTTAGCAGAGTTAAGAGATTAGGGATTTAGGGTTGGCACATGGCACTAATCTGGTTGGATAGTGTGTTCGGTTGGGCCACTTGGTGAGTGGGCTGGCCGGCTGGGCCTTTTGAGGAGAAGTTCACGAGTAGTGCCGACTGGTGAGCGGGCTGGGCTATGCTTTAGTGGGATGGGAAATGCATAGTTGATATTGAACCTTTTTTTTTGAGTGCTCGGGCATACCGCGCACCTCTATCAGCTCTACCCCTGTAATTATATATCATTATTATTCTCCTTTGGTTATATGGTAATTACAAAAATATAATGCATGTCTTCGTCTGTAACTTTTCCAGCTATAGTAGATGGACGTTGCTCTTGTATTATGAAACGAAGGTATAGAAACTTTTTGGGTAAGAGAGATGCATTACAGTTGTTTGTATGTAAAACTTAGTCACGCATGCAGTTATATGTGCCCGAGATGTACTCTCTCTATTTAGAAATATATGGTGTTTTAGAATTTGAAAGGTCAAACTTCATTAATTTTGATTGCTAATATACACAAAACTATTTATATTGATCGTATAAAAAATTATACCATTAGATTTTTGTTACAAGAAGTACTTTCCAAATATATTTTTTATTTTCAACTTGCATATTCCTATAAATTTTGATTGTGAAAATTACGAGTTGTCCCAACTGAGAACTGGTCTGGTAAATTAATTGGTGGCACACTCAGGCCTATTTGTTTTGATTTCTATAAAGCGTTTTTCTATAGTAAATAACTTTTTTACGGTACATAGCATTCAAACAGAGTGATTTTTTAAGACGGAGTCTACTAGTCGATAGTAGTGCACATTGTAGTGGCTTCATTTATATCGATTAAAATCGTATGCGAGTTTTTTTATAAACTTCTCTATAAACTATTATTATTTATAAACCAAAATAAAAAAATTATCAGCAAAAAACTAATTCGATGGACGCTCAAACTCACCCTCATGTGTTATGCAGTTGCCGCTCCTGAAAATATCCATAATGTACCTTTCTGTTGGAATCTTCCCGTAAAATCAAACCCTATGAATCCGTAGCCCATAGGCCTAATTAACCATTTCTAAACTTTGAAGAATTTTGGACGTTTTTGGCACTGTTGCTATCCCGAAATTCCAGAAATAGCCTCTTCGGAAACGAAATTCCAACTCTAGCCACCGATCGCACCATTTAACGCGTCGCGACACGTGTCAATGGTGCGGCGGACTGAGTGGTGCGGTCTCGACGCACCACACTCCGCGTCGGCGACATGTGGCGGCACCACACGAGTGGTGCGGTCCGACCGCACCCACTCTGCGTCGCGACTCGGTGTGGTGCGCTCCACGCACCATTGGACACGTGTCGCGACGCGGTTAAATGGTGCGATCGGTGAAGCTAGAGTTGAATTTCGTTTCAAAGAGGCTATTTCGAATTTCAAAGCAACGCCAAAACGCATCTAAATTCAACTTTGAAGTTTCCAATCCAATAGCCAATGGGCAGTCCATAGGGAATTTCGGCAAAGGCTAGCTAGCCTAGCTATAGCTAGCGGAAACCCTAGATAGTGGGCACGAGGAGATGTTCCATCTTCCACGAATCGCTCGCAACCCTAAGGAAACCCAAGGGAACAAATAATCTACGCCAATGTGAGAGATGATGGGGATCGAGGGAGGGGTTTAGGGGATTATGCACGATTTGACCGGCACTAAACTAAGCAAAAGCGCAGTGCTTTTGGCCGAAAGCTTAGCTAAGCATCATTTGGAGGAAGGCCCCTGTTCCTCTGCCCACCATTTCGCCAATACTTTAGCAGATTAGGCAGATACTTAGCGATATGCTTGTCGGGTGAAACCACGACGACGTCGACGGTGACGTGTTCTCAGTGTTTAATCTATCGGGGGGAAATGTTTTTCAGCCACAGACGAAACAGTCGAAAGAGCGAAATTTCATTTATTTCATTCAAATTTCGGACGAAAAAATTCAAATTTTTGATAAAATTTAACCAAAATTTGATCAAATTTCAAATAGTATTCAATTCGGCTGAATTTTAATCGAATAGAAGATATTTCGCTGGGAGACGAAAGGGACGAAATCATTTTGCTCCATCGATCACTAGCAGCTACCGGCCGGCGTCTCGGGCATAGCAAGCTAGCTAGCTAAACGTTGGTTGCGTCCAACTTGCTTGTGTTTCTTCTCTTCTACACCACTCGTGTGTTTTGGCGAGACACTTTCCGTTCACTCGATCCCCTTAGGTAGGTGCACTTGCAATCGTTGCTAGCTTACCTAAGAAAGGCTATGATGCTATCCTTGATTTCATCCTTGTATCATCAACGGATGGGTTTCCTCCTTTACTAGCTCGTAATTCTTAAATGCGGGTGTCTGTTCTCTCAAGGCGAGTAATACTTCTCATTTTCTCGAAGGCATATACAATGATATAGATAACTGATATATATAATATCTTCTATGTCATCTATAGATTGTATTAAAGACGGCTCATACAGTAGGTTGTTTTTTGCATATATTTATAGACAGCTTCTTTATAACACGATGTGTTTTGTTTACGGTGTTACAGTTGACTACTGCATAATATACGGTTTAATTCTCTATGCTCCCCTTCTCTCCTCCACATCATCTTGTATTCTATGTGGCAAGGTTAATAGATAATTAACATCACCCCATTATACATGGCCTAAAAATGGCTAGTTCGATTTCATCTGACGCATCATTTCTGTTCATTATCTCGTTGCGGGAGAAAATTATATTCTTGATCATGCATCGCTGATTGTTATATGTCCATCAAGAGCGAAATGCGAATCTGCAAGCATATATTAGGCCACGCTTATTTCAGTTTCAGCTTCTGGTTTTTTTGTTTCTAATTTACTATTTCTTAATTTCATCTTTTCTAACTTTTTGACTTTTTTAGACTTTTTTGTGTTTTCTTTTTTTCCATGTATTCCTTTGCATTGTCCATAGGGGCGGATAGGGCATAGGCCCCACATTGATTTTATTTTTTATTGCTTAGAGTCCAAGCTTATATAGTGTGTGCCCCCACATGCTAAAAACTAACCCCCTACGTCAAGAACTACATCTATCTAAAAGAAAGAAGGCTTGAACACATTGACAAACAGGATGAGAAAAGAAAAACACGTAGAATATTGATAAAGTAAGACACTCCAAAAAAATACGTGTAAGTTGAAATTGGCACGACACAACATATCAACCGACAGTGAAAAGAGAACAAAAAATAGGGACTACTTGAACCGATCGAACGTGGGCTACCAGTTGGTCTAGCACCAAGCCAACGCAAACCCATAACCCAAGCATCCAAGCTAGCACCAGCTCCAAACCAACCAAGTAGGCAATACCAGGTCCAGACAATGCCTTACCTACCTTCCCCTATTCCCCACGCCACGTATCCAACCTTTGGTAGTTGATCCTTTTGTCTGCAGCGGCGACGGGCCCGAGCTAGAGCTGCCGTCGTCCGAGAGCACACCGACTGCTTCTTGCATGTGTCGGACTCAGATGGCATGGTTAGATTTTGCGGTGCATTAATCTCATTACGTGTGCATGCAAATGGAGTAAATCTCGGTGTATGTATGAAAGATCAAGCTCTATTAAGTTGGTTCTGGTGATAAATGACAAATACAATTATGAGGTCATGGTGATAATGATAAATGCAATTGTGAGACTAACGTTGTTTATTGATTATGATATTGTATAGTCCCATTTGGATGAAAAGATGAAATCAAAGAGGTATGCATTCGAAATCACATTCTTATATATTAGTAGATTCCTTGGATCCAAAATGAACTCCATCAATGGTCTAAAATGAATATGTGCATATGTCTTCATTACACACACTTGTATGCACACATTTAGGAGGAGTTCACTCTATATTTTGTGATTTCATAGTGTTGATCCATGCTTCCTTTTATACATATATTTAGGATCTTTTGCTGCGAAACATATTATTTGAGTATATATAGCTTGTGTAGTTCATATATACTCTTGCCCTAGAGTATACAAGTGTTGTGTACATATTATATACTCACATTGATTTATATTGCTTTATACTCAATTATCTGTGTATGGGACTAACATAATTATCAATTATTTGAAAGGTTTAGTTCAGGATTTTGCCTAACGACTTGAAGATGCATGCTAAGGTTAACAAGAAGATTGACATGGCTCGAGACAAAGGTCATACATGCATTTTAATTTAAATTCTAAATCCAACTATACATCATCAGGATAATCCGTAGTACTGGAGTTTGAATGGCGGAACTACCGCAGCGCGGTATGACCGTAACTCCTAAGCGATACTATTGGACCTCGGAAGTTCCGGATTTATGGGGCGATACGTTTTTTCTAGAGAGCACCCTCGGGATGATTTTGTATCTGTGGCAACAGAAGTACCAGAGTTTCAACGGTGGAACTACCGTAGAGCGGTAGTACCGCAGCCTTAAACGGTACTTTTGAAGCACGGAAGCTCCGAATAACCCGGGCTGAACTTTTTTTCCAGAGAGCGCCAAGATTTGTCCCTCGAGACAAACGAAAGTACCACATCAGAAATCAGAACCACCGGAGAGTGGAACTACCAGACCTTAGATGGTGGTAGTACCACACTTTAAGTTTAAATGGTTTTATATTTAATTTATTATCTCATTATTTATTGAGATTGTCATCAATTACCAAAAGAAAAAGATTAAGAATCTAGTCCCTCCATTATGAGTTAATGATGAGTTTTGGTAATTAATGACAATTACATTGTGAGACTAATATTTTTCATGAGTTGGATGAATAGGTTAGGTTCCATGATGATGACAAATTTAGATGACATCATGAGTTGAAGGTCATCAAGAAGAGAATGCATCATGGATTAATGCACATCAAGATTTCGAAGAGAAGATTTTCATAAGTTGATCATCAAGGAGAAGGTCATGAGTTGACCATCAAGTTAAGAGACGACAGTGAGCCGAACTTGAAGTGAAGATGTGCGTCATTAAACTTCAAGAGGATGTTCAAGGTAAAGGTATAAGTAGCTAGGGCTAAGGATGTATTCCTAGTCTTTTACCGGTCTTGGTGTTTGGTTGGAAGACCGAATTACTAGTATATGTTTGTCGTACTATTAAGAAGGGTCTTGTCTAGTAGCTTGAGTTTTATCATGTGTTGATAGCTCAATCCCACTTGCTCTAGCTCTCCGTGGTATGATGCCATTATTTACGAATGTATTTTGCAAATAGTTGAGACTCATCCATCTAAACCTTGTAACATGTGACTATACTTTGCAAATGTGTTTTGCAAAAGGTTGAAGTCCATGTAATTATTCCTTGTGGCATGATCTATATTTGCGAATGTGTTTTTACAAAAGTTAGAGATCATGCATTATCCCTTGGCATAGTCTAAGATTGTTTATTACTATTTCTTTGGATATAGACCATGGCAGTGACTCTTTGGATCTCTTATAATTTATGCATTTATCTAATATGTCTAAAATTATGTAAATAGATGGGTTATGTAGCTTTTGAATAAGCTTTCCATAGAGTCTAAAATCACTCAATTCCGACATCGGAGTCAAAAGTTATGACCGTTTTTCCGAGTGTTGCCCGTGCTGAAAAACCGAAAACGGAAGTACCGCCCTTATAACTGCGGTAGTTCCGAAAAATGGAAGTACCACTTTTATAACTACGGTAGTTCCGTAAATGACTGAATAACGGCTATTTTTCTAGCCGTTATGATGGGAAGCGGAAGTACCGCTTTTATAACTGCGGTAGTTCCGAAAAATGGAAGTACCGCTTTTATAACTATGGTAGTTCCGTAAATGATTGAATAACGGCTATTTTCTAGCCGTTATGATGGGAAGCGGAAGTACCGCTCCTATAATGGCGGTAGTTCCGAAAATCCTTTTTTTTGTCTCAAACGGCTAGTTTTGAGGTGTGGGGTATAAATACTCCCTTGTGGATAGTTGGGGTAAGATTTTTGGCACTCCATTTCACTCTCTTGAGATAGTGTGAGCCTCTCCTCTCAATTGTGCATGTGTTGCACCTTGTGAGCAAGAAGAGAGGTCTCTAGTTGCATGTGTTGCATCTAGAGGTGGTTTTGTATCCACTTGAGCTTGTGCATTCGTTGCACGTGGTGAGAGTCAAGAAAGTTTGCCAACTCCTAGACGGCGTTGAAGGCGTCGTGCCCAATGATCTTCTCAAAGAAACTTGTGAGAAGGCTCGGCATGTGTGTAAAGGTTGGAGCTTATCTACCCGGAGCGGGGAAGAGCTACCACTAGTGGATTTGAGGCAGAAGGCTTAATTCATGGAGCCGGTCCAATTCGTTTGGGTTAACCTCAACGTAGACTAAGGGAGACCGGCATGTCTTTGAACATCACGATAAAAAGAGACCGTGTCAATTGTGATTTGTTTCCTTGTGGTCAATTTATATTCAAGCAATTTACATACATAGCCCCAAGGTATTAGTGCACTTAGGTGAACTTATTTGATCTATGCGCTATTTGTGCTAAACCAAATTGATTTAAAATTTCACATTATATACTTGAATTAGACAAATAGAATAGGTTTTTAAATTGATATTAATTGAAAGAAGAATTTTTAAGACCGCCTATTCACCTCCTCTAGTCGGCCTCCTCAATCCTACAAATGGTATCAGAGTTTGGTCTCTCATCTATTAGGCTTCACCGCCTAGAGAGTATAAAGGATGGCAACTAGTGGTATAGTGCACCTAGATGATACACCTCTATTTGATGGCACCAATTATGATAATTGAAAAAACTATATGACGTGTTATTTTAAGGCTATGAGTCCAAAAATATGGCGGATTGTAGATGTGGTCTTTTATCTTCCGTTGGATCCTCTTGCTTCAACAATTGAGGATGAGAAATGCTTACATCTTGATGCTCAAACAACTAACACCTTATTTAGTGCTTTGAGTGTAGAGGTGCTTAACAAAATATGCAATCTTGAGAGCGCTCATGAGATGTGGACAAAAATTCAAGACAAATATGAGATGTCCACCTCAACCGATGAGGATTGCATACAAGAGTGGATATCGGGAGATGAATACTCAACTTCTAGCTCCAATGATGAAGAATCCATAATCCCCTCCATATCAACTCAATGCTTCATGGCTAAAGGTAATAAGAAGGTAAATAATAAGAATGATATTAATGAACCTATATATGATGAGTTGATAGACATGCTAGAAGAACTTAATGAATTTTTTCGAAAGGAGAAAGCTAAATTTAAGATTTTAAAGAAAGAATATATCTCTCTTCAAAATAATTATGATATATTAAAATAATAATATGAGTCTCTTCTATTCAAGAAATATTCTAAACCTAATGTGGATATAGGCATTGCTTGTAATTTGTTAGATGATATGTTATGTATTTGAGGTTGGCCTATTCACCCCCCTCTAGTTAGCCTCCTTGATCCTACAATTTATCAATGTATGTAGTATGACCGATGGTCACGGCAATATGTGAGGTCGTTCACTGACCACTCGTTGTCTTGTCCTGGTTGGTGGCTCCTTGCTTCAAAGTTTAAAAATCTTCACAGCTAACAAAGTAATGATCAATTATTCAAAATACGTACTAAATTTTGTGATTTAGATTTTAGGGTTTCAATTCTATGATATTTAAAATTTGTGGGTTAGAGCTTTAATATTAGAATGCCATGTTTTAATATTTTTTGCAACAATTGAATTAGAAAATTTTTCAACATGTTTCAATATTTAATTCAGTAAACCAACCATATTTTGTTCTCGGATTTATCCTAGATTATTCACTAATAATAGGTTTCTTAATTTGAGTATGTTGTCTGACAAATAGTTATTTATCGTTGAACTTTGTCATAAAATTAGTTGATGTCATAAAATTTAGAATGTATTACTATCTACTACATTATTGATAGATATGTTGATAAGTACATCCATGAAGTATGATACCCCGCGTCATTTTTCGTAACATCCAAAAAAATTGATTTCTTTGAAAACTAATTCCAATTAATTATTTAAATTTTTTGGGATTTTAAATGGATTTTATTTGGATTATTTGTGAAGTACTGGAAGAAATCTCAAAATTCCAATTTTCAAGTTCCCACTTAAATTCCGAATTCCAAATTCAAATTCCAAAAATTCAAAATCAAATCTCTAGAAAAATATCCGTTTTATTTTTCTAGGCCCAACCTATTTTTTATTTCTTCTTGGCCTATTCTTTTATCTCATTTTTTTCTTTCTATCTCCTCTCGTATACTATTCATGCTACAGTACACATGAATACTGTTCATCCATCTTCAACATCCAGACATGCTTCTGAACTGAACACCAACACAACGGCAGTCTTCATTCTTTCTCCTATATCTTTCCACTTAAGCATCCGAATTGAAATCCGTTTGAAGCGTTACGAGCCCAGCAACACCGCGCACTGATTGCCAGAGTCAATGCATCCGTTACCACCTTTCATTAGTGCTTTCACTGCCATTTTATTTGTAAGTTTTCTAAAAACCGAAACCGTCACTGAAATTACTCACGTTCCTGGCGATTCGAATCATGATAGAGGCCATAAATTGGCACACCAACACCTCTTCTACCTCTTTTCATTCTCTCATAATCTCAGAACATTCGGAGCTCTGACGACGAAGAATTTCTCGTTTTCTCGAACATCGACCATCATAGTCGATTTGGGCATTCATCATTCCGGTGAAGTTTTTCAACTTTTGCTCATGTCATCTCTGTCTTAGCATCCAAGCAACTCATCCACCATTTTTATTAAATTTTTCGTGCAGCCAATCATCAGGAATTGAGCTTTTTGTGGAATTGGTCATTCTTGACTTCCGCCGTTCATTCGTCGTCCTCGGTTAGTACTTTCTTGATTCCCTGTACTGATACCCATAGCTTAGCTTGCTCAATGGTTTGCCGAGGAGCTCCACCACCATGTGCCAGCTCCATGCTGGACGTCATCACCATCACGGGCCATCCTTGACCACTCTCGAGCCAAACCAACTTCGTCATTGCATTCACCATGTCTCTGGCCACCTCATGCTCCCTCCACTTTCTCCAAAACATTGCCGGTTTGTTGGAGCCCCATGTGGCCCGCCGTTGCCGTGCGCCCCGATCGCTGCAACTACCGCCTCACTCCGTTCCGGTGCTGCCACCACCACCATTGGGTAGAGAACCTCTCCGGGGTTCCATTTTGGTGGTTCCCACGCCACCCCTCTCTTCCCTCGCCGGCGCCTTCATTCACCATGGCCATCACCTCCATGCTCTGCTTTGTGTGTTCTTCAACTGAGAAGAGTTCCTATTAGCTCTTCATTCCTTTGTGTTGACTCTATGTCACAAAAGAGCATTTGCTTACTTGCTCAGCTGAGGCAAGCAAATGCATTCACCTATGAGGTCTTGTGTTTAAATCCAAGGAAATGCAACCTTTTTCTAATATGTAGCTCTTGAATGTACAACTCAATGATTTCAACTTTTTCATCCATATAACACTAAGTAATATCATAATCAATAAACAAAGTTAGTCTCACAAATACATTTGTCGTTGTCACCAAAACCTCAAAATATTATTTTTCATTATCACCAAAACCTACTTAAATGGAGCTTGATCTTTCAATCGCCACCTTTTTGTGATTGATGATAAATCCATTAATAATAATAGTATTTGGATGAAAATGAACATATAACAGGAAATTAAATTATTCATGCATGTCATAAAGCAAATGCATGAGAGAAGGTGAAAGCATTATTCAAGTTTAACTTCCTTTTTTGGCATTATTCAAATTTTAATTTTAAATTTTCATTATGGGCTAAGCTATTATCACTAATTTCTCCCCCATTATTCAAAACTATTATCACTAATTTCTCCCCCGTTTGGCATTAAGCACCAAAAATGCATTGGTCACCAAATAGCATTGATTACCACAAAAACAAGGGGAGAAGAAAAGCTAAGCGAAAAATGGAGATTTGTCATTATTTGGAGCTTGATACCAATTAATTTAACTTAATATGGTCATGAAGAGTATGAAAGTAGATACAAATGACCAATATGATACCAAATGAATTAACAGAAGATATTTAAAATGCATTCAAATAATCTTACTCTTGAGAGCTTCTTGAAGGCTTTTGAAGTTTCATAGTGAAGTTACAGTTTAAAGTTCTCTCTCATTTGGCATTTGATCCACACTCCAATTGCAGTTTCAAAATTTTAAACTTTGACATTTTAATGGAGCTTCAAAAGCCAGCGGAAAAATTGACATGCTCATTCTCCTTTTAGCTTATTATAACATTTTAAAGAGAGACATGCTCATTCTTCAAAATCTTAACATTCTCCTTCCCAAGATATTCATTAAGATCTTCTAGTATATCCATCAACTCGTCATAAGAAGGTGCATCATTGTCATTATCATTATTTACTTTCTTATTACCTTTTTCCCAAGAAGCATTGAGTTAATGTGGAGGGAGTGGTAGATTCTTCATCGTCAGAGCTAGAGGTTGAGCATTCTTCTCCTGACATCTACTCTTGTATGCATTCCTCATCGGTTGCTCATCAGTTAATGTTGGCATTTCATATTTGTTTTGAATTTTCGTCCACATATCATGAGCTCTCTCAAGATTGCATATAATGTTGAACACCTCTATACTTAAAGTACTAAATAGAGCGTTAGTTACTTGAGCATCAAGATATAAACATTTCTCTTCCTCAAATGTTGGAGCAAGAGGATCCGTAGGAGGAAAAAAGCCCACATTTACAATCCGCCATATTTTTGGGCTCATGGCCTTAAAATGGCAAATCATGCGGATTCTCCGAAGATCATAATTTATGCCATTGAATAGAGGTGTGTCATCTAGGTTCATTATTCCATTAGTTGTCATCCTTTAAACTCTCTAGGCGGTGAAGCCTAATAAATGAGAGACCAAACTCTTATACTACTTGTAAGATCGAGGAGACTGATTAGAGGGGTTGAATAGGCAGTCTAAAAATTCTCTTACAATTCTTATCAATTAAAGACCTTTTCTTTTTTTCTAAACCAAATATACAATGTAGAAGTTTAAATCAAATTGGTTTAGCACAAATGAATCCTAAATCACTTATGATCACCTAAGTGTACCAACACCCTAGAACTATGTCAAGGTTTGTAATTTTAGGATGACAAGCAATCAATTTAATTCTATGAATATGAATTGTTTGAATGTAAATTAAGTACAATAAAATAAATCACAATTGACACAATCTCTTTTTACCGTGGTGTTCGGAGACTTACCGGTCTCCCCTAGTTCACGTTGAGGTTAGCATAAATAAATTGGACCGACTCCACGAATTAAGCTAAAAAATATCAATCTACTAGTGGTAGCACTTTCCCGCTCCGGATAGGTGAGCTCCAACCTTCACACTTCACCAAGTCATCTCACAAAATTTTTTTCAGAAGATCACCGTGCACGACGCCTCCAACGTTGTCTAGGAGTCAATAAACTCTGATAGTAGTAAGTCAAGTCCTTCGCTTAACTCTCACCACGTGCAACAAATGCACAAGCTTGAGTGGATACTCAATTCACCTCAGAGCCTTCCTCCTTGGTCACAAGGTGCAACACATGCACAATTGAGAGGAGGACCTCACACTAGCTAAAGAGAGTGAAATTGAGTGCAGCAATCTCTTCTTCAACCAGCCACAAGGGGGTATATATACGCAAAAGATATTTTTCAAAATAAAGATCCTAAATATGTGTATTAAAGGAAACATGGAGTAATAGTTATGAAATCTCAAAACATAGTGAATTTCCCCTAAATTTGTGCATACAAGTATGTATAATGAAGACATATGAACATATTCATTTTGAACGATTTGCGGAGTTCAATCTATATTTTAGATCCAAGGAATGCACTAATATACAAGAATGTGATTTCGAATGTATACCTCTTTGATTTCACCTTTTCATCCAAATGAGACTAAGCAATAATATATTTAAATAAACATATTAGTCTCACATATAGATTTGGCATTTAATCATATATTTGGATGTGAGAAATGCAACAAGATTATAAGAAAGATATCGAATGCATACCTCAATGATTTCACCTTTTTCATCTATATGAGACTAAATAATATCATAATCGATAAATAAGATTAGTCTCACAAATACATTTATCATTATCACTAAAACCTCGTAATAGTATTTATTATTATCATCAAAACCAACTTAAATGAAGCTTGATCTTTTAACGCTGATGCTCTATGAGGTCTTAGAGCCTCTGCAAAAATCCTAGTGTGTGTATTGGACGCACGCTCATATGTTTATGCTTGTGGTGTGAGTGGGGTATACTTATGGTGTGCATCCTCCTTACACTCTTAAAAAAAGATGTAGTTCGTATCATTTTCTCTGTTATTTTTTATTTGATATCCTAGAATCCGTATTGCCAAACTTTCTAAAGTTTGATCTCCAATAGGTTTAAAATTATCTAGATGGGCTATACAAAAATTATATCATTAGGTTTATCATTAAAAATACTTTTATAATATTATAATTTTATTAGTATATCTTATTGTAAAGTTAT
Organism: Dendrocalamus sinicus; assembly: GCA_036346575.1. Lineage (NCBI taxonomy): Eukaryota > Viridiplantae > Streptophyta > Magnoliopsida > Poales > Poaceae > Dendrocalamus > Dendrocalamus sinicus. The sequence goes on from CM070657.1 coordinate 8,605,557, forward strand.
AAAAAATAGTGATCAAAGTTACATCTTAAAAACCGTAAAAATAAAAAATAAAAAACGTCAAGTAAAAACGAACGAAGGGAGTAAGATCAACAATGATATAAGAATAGAAAATATGTTGGTACTCCTACAGTTTAGATGATAAAATGATTAAAAAAATGAAAAAAAATGATCTCACCTGTTTGAATCGTGATGACTGGAGTTTGCTTCATTCGCCATTAAACCTCCACTCTGTTCAACAACCTTTCTTTGGCAATCTGCGTGTGTACTGCGTATTAGGGTACAAACAGAGTGAATAATTTTTATCCGATCAACTGATCGAATGCTCGTAGAGCGAATACAGTAAGTGTAAATGGGTATCCAAGATCAGTGTTCGACTCTAACTCCGAGGAAAAATAATATGAAATAGGATACATGGTGAGTGATATATATATATATATATATATATATATATATATATATATATATATATATATATATATATATATATATATATATATATATATATATATATATAGGAAAATATATATAAGGCACCATGGTGCCTAGGCACCAATATCAGATACACGTGTATGATTGATAATGTTTTTGAGTTTGGGTATGAAAATGTTTTATACCCTTGATATATTTATGGTAAGTAAGTTTTGAACTCAGTTCAAACTAGTTTGAACTACTTTTGAGTTCAATGCAACTCAAACTAGTGAGTATATACCATAAAAATAGTTCAAACTAATTAAACTGAAGTTGAATTTAAAATTTTTTGGAGTTTGATATCTCAAATATACTTTTTTATGGGTATATGAAGATATCCACATCAAACGTTGCGAATCTCGAAGCAAATCAACGGGTATTGATATTGGTGCCTAGGCACCTTGGTGCATGAAACACTCGTCCTCTATATATATATATATATATATATATATATAAAATAAATAACAGGGGCACCATGGTGCCCAGACTCTATGATTAAGATTTTTCATCCATGATCGATAATATATCATTGCACTTTGCACGCATCTAAAAGCAATCCAAAGCGAGGAGGCTTGTGTGCCAGACACCTGGTGTCCCATTTCAGTCATATATATATATATATATATATATATATATATATATATATATATATATATATATATATATATATATATATATATATATATATATATATATATATATATATATATATATATATATATATATATATATATATATATATATATATATATATATATATATATATATATATATATATATATATATATATATATATATAATTACAGTTCCTATTTGTCAAGGGTATCTCACAACGTAGGGAGTATCTTATATATATATATATATATATATATATATATATATATATATATATAATTCTATGTCGTATCTCACAACGTAGGAGTATCTCATGGAGGGTATGTACATGTAGTATACAGTATTTAAGACCATATAGGTAGTATGAACAATTTTTCAGAGGTGGTATGTATATTTTTTTGACATACTCCTTTTTATATGCGTATATGAAGGTATTTATAAAATACGCTTAAAACTATGGACTCCCTTGCAAAATGTTTGTATGGTTCATATTGGAGTATCTTATAATTAGTATATGACTATATCTAAAGTGATAAAGGAGTATTTCAAGTTTGTTTAGGTGGTATATTAGAGGTAGGTGTAATTACACCAGGGAGTAAAAATATTTTTCATATATATATATATATATATATATATATATATATATATATATATATATATATATATATATATATATATATATATATATATATATATATATATATATATATATATATATATGAAAAATATTTTTTACTCCTATCAAGTGATATGAGCAAGTCTGTTATGACTTTACTTAGGAACAAGATAACATATAAGCAGGTTGTCGCAACTAAACAACAGAGAATATTGAGTGCTCTTCCTTTGACATCCGGGTGATTAGTCTCTCCGTATTTACTCTGATTGCACCGTACTGTCCAATGTCATGTGTAAAGGAGTGAATAATTTTCGTCCAACCGACTATCTAAAGATTTCTGAAATGAATACGAAATAGAGAAATATGTATCTAGTATTATTCGTATTCGACTCCGATTTAAAAAAACACAATGGAATATAGAATTCGATTACACCCCTACTGCGTTCAGCCGATCCGATTTGGTGATTAAGAGGTACATACCAAGTTTCTACATCAACTGTGAGCACACAATCGAACAAAATATTGCATTGATACTACGTTCCTAGATCCTGAAGGTTGGCGTCTTTCTTTTCGTGTCACGTTTCCGAAGAGGAAGAAGGCAAAGATATGCCCCTGTAAGCGTTTGGCGGCAAGTTTTGAGGACGAGATTTTCCCCAACCAAGATAATTTCGAGATTGCCCTCCGTAAAATTAGATTGTTTCCAAACTAACATAATCCTGCATGGTGAAAAGGGAATGAAATAAAGCCATTGGACGCAATTGGGCGACAGATCATGATGCTACAGTAGCGGTACAGTAAGGCCAGTCTCAATGCAAGATTTCACCTCCCAATTTCCAAGATATAAAACAAAACATGAAACAAGTCTTTTCTCTCAGTGTATAGTTTCATTGCGCGGTTTCATAGGTTATTTTAGCCTTTCTGTGGTCCCCTTTTCCTTCTTTTCTCCAATCAGAAGCACGCTCGCACGGGATGAAACCCAATAAGGCTCTCAGTGGGGATTTCACACAATTGCCAACGTTTTGGAAACAACGCTCAAAGGTTTCATGGGGATGAAACGTTTTCCTTCTCTCTCCTCCTAGTTTCATGCAAAAAGCTTCTTTTGGCTGATGTGGCACCGTATTTAATGTGCATGAAACCCTCCATGAAACTCCATTGAGACTGGCCTAACAGTACATCAGAGGAGCCGTTTCCGGATTTCGTTTGCTGTGAGCCAGTCTCGAGGTTTTATGGAGTTTTATGGGTATTAAATACGTTGACATGGCGCTGATATGGCACTGTATTGATGAAGAGAGAGATGATAAAAGTTTCATGGGAGTAGAGAGAGTTTCATGGGGATGAAATTCTTCTGCACTGTTTCCAAAATATGGGTATATTGGAAACTGGGATATGAAACCTCCACTGAGGGCATCTCCAACAGCTGGCTATTTAGTTAGCTAGATCTGATGTGGCAAGGAAAAAGTAGGAGAGAGAGTAGTCACTAGCGACGAGCAAATAGCTGATCTATTTCACGTAGTCCAAGAACATGAGAGAGGAGCATGTGGGTCCAACAGTATAAAATAGTTTTTGCTTTTGTCTCTCACCTCCACGTCAGCTGACTATATAGCTAGTACTAGCTATTACCATTGCGGACGCCCTGAGACTGGCTGCATGAATAGGACTCTCCTGCCTTAATAACCTATCATTCATGTAAATAAAAACAACTGTGGCATTTAAGGCACCTTATTCATTTTTTAGGTTGAGAAATTTTCATGATAATCCAAAAACAAAAAAATATAAGAAATTCTTATATTAATCAAGAAAAAGATAAACATCTCTACCACTTATTTTGGTACGGCCAGATTATAACAGTGCAGATTAATCATATATGTATATTAGAATTGTATAGCAAATACAATTGTATTTCAATCATAGACGGTAAAGTTACATATTAAAAACAGATTATATTATAGTATCTAACCGCATAATTTTCCTGGCAAATCTGCTAGTTAACAAGAACGTAAACTACCGGCTGCCGTTATAACTGTGTCCTGTCGATCGGTATATCATGTGAGGTCTGAGCTTCTTGTGGCGGCGATCGAGCAAGAATCATATTTCAGAGTATCATCAGCAATGATGCGATGTGCAGAATCAGTATGTATATGAACAATGCAAGCAATCAAAGAAAGAGAGGAATATATATGTTGCAAGCTAACGACCTCGTCACCAAGCAGAGATCTTCAAAATTTTAATATGTCTAACTCTCGCAACATTATGGAGCAGTGGCGGAGGGCTTGATAGGGCAAGGTAAGGCTTGAGCCATACCTTGATTTTTTGCAGCAAACCCCCATATACCCCCCCTCAGTATCCAATAGCTACTAGCTGGTCAATGTAAATGTAAACCCTAGACTGCTCCTGCCTCATTGCTCCCCTGCCTCCTGGACGGCTGGACCACAGGCGTAGCCGCGGCGGCGGGCGGTGGCGGCGGCAGCCACCGGTGGCGATGGCGCTGGCGCTGCCGCGCTAGGCAGTGGCGTAACCGGCGGCGGCCTGGGCGTAGCGGGCGGGCGGACGGCAGCCACCGGCGCGCAAACTCCGGCGTTGACAGGGTTGGAGGAGCTTGAATGGTATTGCTTTCGATTCACCCCACCTTATTTTTTTCCCGTCCTCCGCCACTGTTATGGAGTATTTTCTTTTCTCTAGGATCATGACATATTCTTCTTTTCTTTATCATCACAAACCAATGCGAGGGAACAATGTTTTCAGTCAACAACTTAGAACTTAACAGATGCCCTCCATGCATCTATGCAAAGTTTTGTAAGCATCCAAGGAAATGCTTGTGGAATTCTGCATCAGAGAAAGTATGCTAGCCTAATTGTGTTTTTTACTAGACTAATACTAATCATCTCTTGTCTCACATGCACACCAGACATGGAACATCGGGTTAGATTTATATTATACGCATCTGCCTTCCGATCTAGAGTATATCACTATATAGTTTGTATGCCATACTAAAATACAGTGTAATGACTGATTTTAGATTCTTCTACACATGCTCGAGTCCATATATATGCAGGCAAGATGCCGCGAGAAAAATAATCAGGGCAAAGGGGATCTAGCAACCTGACTATCAATGATTATTGATCTCTCACATATATACAAGTTCATGTAGGTGAACAAAAGTATTATTTGACCGGCATTCATAATTTTTTTGACCCCAAAGATTCCTTACTATGTATTAACATAATTATTAGTAGAGAACATATGTGCAGTGGTAAAACGCCTGCCTAACTCCTAAGAAAGATTTCCTTTTGCTTTGGGAGGTGTCTTTTTGTTTTATATGTCTTACACTATTCATAGCCAAAAAAAAGCATAAATTTAGATGGATTGCCTCTCATTTCATGTGTATTTTCGTTTATATGATTACTAGCTGAATGCCCATGCGTTGCTACTGATTTTTAAAAGAAACTCACAGGTGGTAAAAATTTTTAGAATATGCATACAAACATGTTCTAAAAGTTTTTAAATCCGTAACAACACACGGACATTCAGCTAATACAGGTCAATTGTCAAAAGGCAAGAGGAATCAGGGGCATAATTCAAATGATGATGAGTTAATTTTCATCAGTTCCTAACTATATAAATTTCACATATTTGCATCACCAAGAAAGATAGGGCATATAAAAAATTATACAGTCCAAACAGGAGGGGAGAGAGGCGAGAGAGGTCGGGTAGAAGAGGAGGTGAGAGATGATAACTGTTGGTGGAAGTGTAGAGGAGTAGTTAGATATGAGAGAGAGGGAGAGGGATGTTAGATATATGGTCAAGATTTCAGTATTCAGATCGGACGGTTGAGAAGAGAGGAAGGAGAATGCACCAACCACCAACTCAAATTTATTAAATAGTAAAGATAAATTTCCATCCTCCCCTATTTTAGCAACAATCGTATGTTTCTCCTACAAAACGCATTAATCAATAATGCTATGGCCTCTCAAGAAAAATAATGCTATTCAGTATTAGAAAGGTATTGAAAAAGAACGAAAACGTGAAAGCAGATGAGCTTTCAAAAATAATTCTATGTCCTCTCGAAACAAGAAAGCAAAGCAAAGTCTGGCACTTTCTTGCGAACCTATTGGGCCGAGTCGAGAATCCCATTTTGCCCATGGCCCATGGCATGCAGCAGATGAGCAGAGAAGTGGAGCACCGAGCACTGCTGCCCTACTGTCCGCACAGCCGCCAAGAACCCTCCTCGTGCAACCCGTATCTCCTCCAATAAGCACGTCGCAGTCAGAGCAAGTATAATAAGAGGCTGTTAGTAGGCTGTATGCTAAGGTGAAAGAGAGAGAGGAGGAGAGAAAAGAGAGGTGGGCTGTAAGTTTACAGCCAGCTGAAGCACAAGAACCAAGAAACTTTATGAGAGAAAGGGGTGGGTCATACAGCCTTCAGCTGGTTGTAAACTACTATATGAATGGGCTGATAAGAGGGCTATAAGTGTTCATACAGCCAGCTGAAGGCTGTATTATTAGCCTTACTTTCATAGGATCAAAGTTTGACAAGGAAAATAATAAAGAAAAATTAACTACAGGACGCTGTAAATTATCACTATTTGTCAACGGATATTCAAAAAATATGGTTACGTCAGAACACACTGTAAAAAGGTGTATCTTTGCAATAGAAAGAGAAAGCACATGAATTATCAATTTTACCTCAGGAGAGAGAAAACAAAACTTCATGTTCTTCTCTCTCCATTTCTCCTGCTGTTGTTGCTACCAGCTAAAGCTCCCTCATGGCGCCTCCTGTTGCCTCATGGCACCGGCAATGAGGACCTCGGCAGCTCGGTAGCATTAGCAAAATAGTCTCCTCGACCATGCGCGCATCCCTCCTCGAGTTGGCACAAGCTAATTTGGTTCCGAAATTCGCCGACGACAAGCCGAGAGGCGGTGAGAACAGGGGATGGAGCAAACTGGCGATTCAAGACACTAGAACTCGATTCCTTTTAATGGGAGCACCTACGAGTGGCTATGAACATACCGAGAGGGGCAGCAGAGCTTGGAGATGTCTCGGTTATGCTGGCGACGACAGGGCCAAGCGTCGGTGAAGTGTGCACAGGGGGAAGCTCGCCGAAGGGGACAGGTGAGCGTGGCAGTGGTTGATGTGGCCTTGTGGTCTCCCAGTGATGCTCCTATTGCAAGCAATTGGCGAACAGGATGACGAGCAACCGGAATTGCTCCAGACGGTAGTTTGCCAGAGACGAAGGAGAAGTGGGAACTCGGGAGGCTATGGCTCAATTGGTTGCGACGATCGCTGGGTGAGGAGGCTAGGAGGTAGAGGAGTGGCTTTATAGAGGCAGAGGAGAAGCATGGCATCGTCGCGCCATGAGGTGTTGCCTCAGCCGCATCAATGGCGCCGGTGGCAGGGGCGGAGCTAGAGAAAAATGAGAGTGCGCAGGCAATGCGGCACTTTCTAAAGGTGTTGGGCTCTTTGGTTGCGGGTTTCTAGTCTTTGGTGGCTCTGAAGGGATTTGCTTGAGCCTGGGTGCGCCACGTTAGTTTTGGGAGGTGCAAATAAGGTGAAAAATTAGGATTAATAAATAATTGTGTTATATTTTTTCTCTGGGTGCGGCCGCACCCACCAGCCACAACGTGGCTTCGCCCCTGGCCGGTGGAGATTCGGGACAGGGGCGACCCGAGTTGGTGCAACGTCTCCCTTGGGTGGATACTCGGGCATCGTTGTGGGGGACCCCATCCGTTGCCATTGCCGACAAGGCCGTGGTGACCGACGAGATAGGCATCACCATTGATCACTGTGGCGGCTGTCTCGGCCTGCAAGTATGGTCATTACGAGTACACAACGTGGTCGTAACTTGTGCAGCGTGATCATAACCATCGTTGGAGTACTTGTTCGGAGGTTACGAGTGTGAGCAAGCGGTCGAAGCCAATAGAGTGTTACCACTTAGGAGGGAACAGGGAGGGAAATAGGCAAAGGAAACAGGGAAGCCGTGTTCCACGCTTTCCTTCAGGTCCTTCTCTCTCCTGAGGCAAAATTGATAATTCGCGTGCTTTCTCTCTCCTTAGTTCAAAAACGATATAATATTGCTATGGTGTTCTATAGTAAAATTACACCTTTTTATAGTGTGTTCTGACATAACTATGTTTTTTAGATATTTATTGACAAATGATGGTAATTTACAATGTTCTGTAGCCAATTTTTCCAAATAAAGAAGTCTAATACACTCATCCTGATTTGATGGCAACATGTGTGAGGACCTCCGATATAAAAATTGGATACTCAGGTATATCATTCTCGTGAGAGGACCTTTCTAAGAAATACTTTGAATATATTGTCCTCTCGAGGGAAAGAAAAAAAAAAGTGAGATTGTGGTAATGTACTTTTAACGTGCGTATTGCTTTGTTTACCATGCAAAAAGATTAGGGAATTTGGTGTTTCTGCCCCTGTTATCGACTGCAAATGTGATTTTACCTCTACTTTTTTAACTTTGTGATTTTGTCCTCGCGATTTTGAAATGAAGACTCTGTTTACCCCTGTTTTGTGACATCGTTAAGGCTGGAGGATTAAATGGATAAAAAAAAAGAAACACCACGTGAAAAGACAAGAATACCCTTCCTTACCTTATCCTTTCAGCTCCCACCGACGCCCACGCCAGCTCGCTCGGGTCTCTCGGGTTTGGCCTCCCCACGCGAAAAAGCTAGGGTTTGCAAGGCGAGCGCGCGGCGAGCTGCAGAGGCGGGCGCGCGGCGCGGCACGGCACCCAGGCGGGCTCGCGGCCGGCCCCCTAGGCGCAGCCCGGCACCCAGGCGCGGCGCGCTGCGGCCTCCAGAAGCGGCGCGGCACCCAGGCGCGGGGCGCGGCGGTCTCCAGGAGCGGCGCGGCGCGCGGCGGTCTCTAGACCCCCCTCCGTGCGTGCCGTCCCCAGTTGCCGATCTCCCACGCCGCCGCCCAGGTTGGTAGCCACCATCCTCGGGCGCCTCCCTTCCGATCCACCCACGCACTCGACCTACCGAACACAACCGCAAAGTTGCTGTTTTTCTTTCCACCTTTTCCGTTCGTTTTTTTGGTTTGATCCATTCCGTTTGTGCTGGTGGCAAACTAGGGTTTTCTCTCTCGCGCCGTTGGGCCTGGCGATGGACAACGGCACCGTCGGCGAGAAGCGCCTGCCCGAGGCGGAGGATCGGGGAGGCCCCGGCCGAGTCGCCGAGGAGGAGGAAGCGGGGGGTGTGCAGGCATGGGGATTTGGCAGTTGGCTGCAATATCCAGTCTCAGATCCCTGCTGGAAGAGATAGCAATTTGATTGGTCATGCGAATCTAAGCAACAAGGGGACTGGCCAAGTTGGCATTCGCCTGAACAGCTCCGAGCATCTTCAGATCGCGCTTCTTGCCCTCGTGCCTATATTTCAGAACATCAGAAAGTTATTACTCAGTCACTCTGAGTCTACCTAGTGTTAATATAAGCCTGAAAAGACACTGAGAACATCCTTAGGGTTAATGCAAGCATAAATTAGAACTGTCTATTTATTTTTCTCTTTCTTCGCCAATTTTGTAACAGTGATTTTTCCTGAGCTATTTTTGAGGAAGTTGTACTGCAGAATACATCAATGTTTTTCCTTGAACTCCCTTTGGTAAAGTTGGATTGCAGAATACATCCTTGTCAGATGTTCGGCATTATCCTTGCTCTTTTCGTGGTTGACAACCTGTTGCAATTGCCCTTTCTAGGAGTTTGAACAATAGTGCTCTTCCTCAGATCTGAATTGAAAAATCAACTGGCCTCCTAATTGCAGGTAATATTTTAGGTCCCTGTGTAGACTTTGATTATACCACTGTATTTCTACTTCAGGTGAGTTAAGTTATACAGGTTGTACATGTACTGACAATCACATACATACAATCACATACAATTGTGTTTCTTTGAATTTTGGCATCAATGCTGTCAAAATTTTGCAAAATTTGACAACTTTTGTCCAGATTTATATTAATAAAATGAATGCATAAATTTGTGTCTAATTCTGTTGACAACATCCCTACCAAATATGTCAAAACTTCATGTTCGAAATAGGGGTAAAATCACAAAGTTCTCTAACAAAATAGGGGTAAAATCACATGGGCAAACTTGTCTATTCGTGCAAAAGTTAACACTGTTAACTGGCTTTAACGGAATATGGGTAGACTCTTCCTTCAGTTCAAAAACACAGAGATAAAATCACAAAGTTTAAAAAATGAGTGCAAAATCACCATTTCGCTTGAAAACGAGGGCATTAACGCTTAAGCCCCCAAAAGATTATTATGTCAGGCCTGTTACTTAGACAGACTATTTCAATATGTCAAATCAATCAATCAGATAACGTTGACCCTTATGGACCATTCCTCCCAAGTCCCAACGAATCCTCGCTTGAAATAGGCTCCGCTTGGCATCTGACTTATTTTTTACTATTTATAAATTTTGTTGTTTTTCCTAAATTTTTGGTTTTTTTAGCTGTTTGTCAGTTCTTTTTTTCCTCGTATTCGTTTGCGTTGTCCGTGATGAGCTAGCATATTTTTATTTTTATTTTTTTAAAAAATTTAATTATGTCAAATAAACCACCTTCAGTTACAGTGCAATTTCAACCGCTACAGTGCAATTTCAGCTATAAGCCACAGCTTTTCAGCCCAATCAAGCGGGGCCATGTATAGCACAATTTGCCCTCATTAAATTAGGTAACCCAATTCGAACCACCAATAACAAGCAAGTTTAGCATCCAACATAACCTTCACATTTGACTCAAATCTCCACGTCACCTCCACGGTTCAAAATTCCACTTGTGCAGATTAAATAGGCCTGTTCGATGTGCTGGAATCTTACACAGATTTTACAGAATATTTTCTGTTAGAATTTCCATAAAAATCCTTACGGGAAAAAAGTTGGTAAGCATGGAAACTCATCGCCTCTTTACTCTGCAGATCCATCCATGCTCATAGCTTACAGCTTTACACAGATAACAGTACGAAGATTATCAGACAACTGCAGCTTCAAAAGCGATTGATCATGGATTATTGCCAGAAACATGCAGACGATAGAAGATTTCATGAGGAAAGCAAGATACAAAATACAATTTGTTATTCTTTCTGATCGGTCAACCCAATAAAATAATTATCGTTCAGAAAACCCAATAAAATAAACTGGACCTGCGAACCTGTCATTGCTCACGTCAAGCTGTCTGCTTCAACTAAGCAAGTCAAAACTATTTAGCTGCTCCATTTCAAGATTGGCCAGCGCAAGACCCAGATCTGAAGTTTCAACACGCTTAGCAACCAGGAGAAGAAACTTAATCAATACAATCTGAGCTTAAAATTGTAAACAGTGTGGCCCAGGCAAGCTGCTTTCAAGGGCTCATAATACATAGCCCCAGACAGAACATGTGTGAGAAGCATTTACTTCCCATCATACAGCAGTAGCTACAATTGTAATACTTACAACACCCATCCGTGTAACTGAAGATTTTCTCAAAGGAAAGAAAAAGAAAGGAAAAGGAAAGAAAATTGAAACAACAAAGCATGCACAAGAGGCCTTCTTCGTCTTCTCCGCTTCTTGTCTCCATTCTTGTCCCCTTTTTATCTCCTCCACCTTCACACACTTTCTATGTAAATAACTTAGGTCTCCCATTGTTATGAACTTATGGGATTATGACAATCATCCATGTATGCCCTGTGTGCTTTCCAATAGAGAACACAAGTAGTTGTTCTCAGTTTTAACAATTTGTTGCTGCCAAAAATCACCATCTGAAGCATCTTATGCACTTTACAATGAAGATGGAGCCATTGTTTCTTGGGACTTGGTTCCCTTTGGCCTCCACATGGTCCAGGCCTTTACAATGGTAGGTCCTGATTCCAGGCTCAGCAAATGCTCACAGTGCAAAGTTGTTTCTCCGGACTCATCGGTGCAATCAGTGTACACAGTAGTGTGTGACTGCAGCACACTATCTCGGCCACACTCCCTCTTGTAATCTAGGACCATGCTCGCCAGTTCATGATTCTCCAGAATGGAGATTGGTGCACTCTAAGGGGCGAAAGTTAAAAGTAGGGTTCAGCGCATGTTGGTAAATATTTTCGTATAATAGGTACTGACTAAAATTTTAAGGAAGATGTTTCAATACTTTTTCAAAGTGATTTGCATAACTTTTAAAGCAGAACTAAATGGAGGATAGTAATTACTTACCCCTTCGTGTGCTTTAAGATTAGTAACATTCTTATTAGAGTGGAAAGTATGGAAGTAGAGTGGAAAGCATGAAATTACTACTCAAATTTTAATTTTCCCCATCTTTTTGGTTGTTTTGGTGGGGTTGCAGGTCACTTGAACAAATAATTATCCTTAGCTTCTGAATTTGTAGCCCGCCAATAAATACATAAATGGCTAGCCCACAACGCATGGCACAATAGCAACCAGGCAAATAACCATTATTTTTGTTCATAATTTTTTCATTCCTAAAAAAATGAATGGATGACTTGTGGACAAGTTGCATATAAGAATTCCAATCAAGCTCTTGTGCGAAAGCAACACAAGTGAGCAACGTGGTTAGGTACCTAGGTGACCAACCAAACATAGTTAAATAGTATTAGGCAACCTCCAAGGAGTTTATACAAAGAGATGAGAGTAGATCAGCAAAGGTTGTGCTAAAAGTAACATACTCAGCTCTGAAGCAAAAAAGTAATAACAGATAACTACGAATGAACTAAGACATCCATACAAGAGAGGCAAATGTGTTTATTTCAATGATCCAGTCATCTAAACAAGAAATCTTAACAAGTACAATAAAGATGCACAGTGGGGAAGAAAACTTTACCTCAAGAATCCACCCAATGTATTTAACATTATTGACATGCTGGTTGATATCAAGGTCGGCCCACCGAGGCTGCATTATATATGACAGAAAGCAAAGGATGTTAAACATTAACAGAAAAACAGCCATGAAGAATAGACTTATAATCTTGTATGCATGTGTAAAACTTACAGTAAGGCCTGTCCGGACATATTTGGCTGCAGTAGCACTTACATGCTCTGGCAGTTTTGGAAGTTTTCGGTTGTCTTCATCTACAATAGCAGCGTGCTCAAAAAAGTATGGCTCTATTTCAGTCCGCACTTCATCTGGAATTCTCGCAAGCTTTCTAGTAAGCTTGTGCATCATAACCCATTTACTGCACATTTAGCCGAAAATTAGAATACATAGGCCACTGCATGTTGCAGCAATGCAACTGTGAACATGTTGATCAGGGGAAAAATTAAATGGTAACATGACAGGGCGAGCAGTTAAACAGCAAATGTCAATAGATTATGTGATTAGTGGTATCTATGAGTGATTAAAATTTGAACCTTGTAGCCTTCAATACTGTATGGCCTGTCATAGAATCGCGTATATGCCAATCTCGACGCATTCCATTTTTACCATGAGCACGAACCCATGTATCTACTTCAACAGTATCACCCCTGCAGAAGAATAAGAAACTAATTCAAAACACATAAAAGCATAACCTCCTTGGCAACATGCCAATTTCAGCTAACAAAAGCAAACCTTTCTAACATATGTAAGTAAATGTAACAGATGATACTAAGAGATTCACAGAAGGCCTCTGTTTCAATTGCTGAGTCTGCAACTGCACACAGTTACAGATCATGATTGCTCCTCCAATGAAAATTGACATAAACCAGACGACTATGGGGTATCTCTTTCACATTCATTGTCAAACAGCCTGAAAACTCCATTTAACCAAACCTATTGTTCTATGATTACTGTAAAGCATTATGCTCGTTAGTCATTACTGTAACCACAGTAAAGTACTGCCACTGTAAACAACACAGGAAACAAGCTGTAATTAACCATACATCTGTACCTTCAAACTGTTAGCATGTGTCAAGAATAATAACATAATGCAAAAAGCTACAACTTATTTAAAGCTCAAATTATATAAGAACAAACAAAGAACATAGCATATGTGAATTATACCAGCATGGATAACGCTCGACGATGACCTGCATTTGACTGACAACCCAGAACAAGTTCCGTTTACTCATCTCTGGTGTTGAACCAAAACCATCTCCTAGTAGCCCGGCGCTCTTCACATGATTAAGTGCAGTTTCCTGCATAAAAACCAGAATGTTTCAATGTCCACTACCCAACCAGACCAATCTGATGCCTTGAAATCACGATGTTTCACCTGCAAATGGTTCATCAGCGTCTCTATGGACGCTGTCCTATCGGCTCCAATCTCATAGGACCTAACGGAGAAGTTCTGCCTGAACATGAGCCCGTCATGTATGATCCTGCCAAAACCAAATGTGTCAGTGAGCATGTCGGGCCGCTTGGGCTTCCAGTCAAGCAGCGTCCACTGCTTCTCAGCGGCCAAGAAGATGGTCGTGATGGCCGCAAGGAGCATGCTCCAGTCGGGGAGCTGGTTGTAGAACGTCCTCGGCACCGCGGAGGGCACGGTCTCGTGCTCCCCATCCGCCAACGCAGATTTGCCACCGTTCACCTTGGGGACGGCGGCGTGGGTGCGTGCCTTGCCGGTCCTCACAGCAGCCGTCGAGGAAGCCGGCTTCGCGGCGATGCCGCGGACGTCCAGGCTATCCGGGCGCTCCCCGAGGGCGCTCTTGGGCGCGGCCGGCGCCGGCGCCGGCGACCCCGGGAAGAAGGCCGAGGCGGCGATGGAGGCGGCCATGGGAAGTACGGACTAAAATTCCCGCGCCAAATCAAATGGCGCGCGAATGGGGGACCCTAACCTGAATTGGCACGAGAACAATATTAACATCAATAGAAACCAAAAACGAAAAGAAAAGAAGCATCTTTTAGCAGAGCACAGAGACACCATGGGAGCAAAACACCCGGAGCTTACGAGGAAGAAACGAGGAGAAAATGACGGTCAAAGCAAACCGCTCAATTACGGCAAACGGGAGAAAGAAACAACGACCAACCGGCCGGGGCTAGAGAAAAGAGAGGGAGGCCAATCATTATTAAGCCAAGAAAAGGAGACGCTACGAACCCAAATCTCGCGGTGAAAAAAGGGCGCGAGCTCTCCTAAACTCGAGATCAAGCCAGGACAACGATCCTAAATTCCCGCGATTCCCCAGCTGTCAAGGCCCGTCCTCTAGCCCGCCAAGCAGCGAAGCAGCCAGAAATAGCATACCCGAACCGGGGCAGAGTCGCCACATGCTCCCGCTCCCCAACAATCCAACCAAGAACCGGCCCAGGAGAAACAGATACATACGGAATGGGGCCGAAGAGGGAGGGGGCGACGCGAAGCAACCGACGAACCTTCCGGGGAGGCGGCAGAGGGCAAGGGGCTCCTGCTCCTGGTGCTGCTTCTCACGGCGCGGCCGGATGGGGAGAGAGAGGAGACGGGGTGGGGTGGTGGTGGTCTTCTGTGTTTTTGGCGGCTTTGGTCGCGCAGCGCTGGGGTGGGCGGGGGCGGGGGCGGGGGCCGCCGCGATGTTTAGAAGGCCAGGTTTCCGGGGGTGCCGTGCCAAATGGCCGTTCTGCCCCTGCCTCCCTGGGGAACGGACGGATGGGATGGAGGAGGGGAAAAAATATTGGAGATCTGATGCGATCCGCGATCCTGACGTAGCGCGTGGCACGCAGGAGAAACGTGTGAAATAGTAGGCACCTTACTTTCGGTTTCAACTTCTTCTAGCTCTTTATCAAAAAAAAAAAACTTCTTCTAGCTCACTACTCTTTAATTGCGTTTTTTTTCCTGATTTTTGGCTTTTTCTTTTTTTCTTGTAATTCTTTGTATGTCGGCTAACTTATTTTTTTATTTTAAAATTTTAATTATACTAAAAAAATTACCAACAACTACAATACAAAATAAACCAGTTACAATGCAAAAAGATATAAAGCACAAAAAACCAAATTGTAAATAAGAATTGATGCATGTCTTGTGACCAGAGCCCTGGGATTGTATAGGTTTTACTTTTGGCTTTTGTTTAGAAAAATAAAAAATTAATATGAATAACCGGCTTTTTAAAATGGCTTCTTCACTTCTTTTGCTACCGTCTCGCTTTAAGGATAAGGTAAAGGGTCATAAATACATCACACACCCTACTTCTCTCGCTCGTATCATGCGCACGCATTCTCTCTCACTTTCTCCACTACTCACGGCCTCCTTAAAGTCATTTCTTTTAGGCATTACTATTTATTTTTCAGTCAAAAACTAATAGAACACCCTATGAATATTGTGTGTATATATTTTTTGAACCAGGAGAAAGCCTTTATTAGGGCTTATTTTTTATCCAATTTAATATGGTTTATTGGGAATGCAGAAATTTTTATTTCCAATTTATCTAGAAATGTAGAGAAAAATTTCCATATTCCAAATGGGAAACTCCGTAATTGCTTATGTGGACCGTTCAGACATAAGAAAGGCGAATTCTAGAAAGAGAAAGGCGAATTCTAGAAAGAGATTTTCCGACATACAAAACAAAGCCAAGCGGCGGTCATTGACTGTTTGACACAGACGAGCACCGTGCAGCGTGCACTCCGCGCTCTAGATCGTGCTGACGTGTTTTATAGAAACTTGAAGGCGCGATGGTACTGATAAAGGCGGAAGTAGTTATCCGGCAGTGAATGCAACGTCCAGGCAGAAAGCGTGGAAAGTGCTAATAGTGATCTAGATGAGAATTAAAGTGATCTGGTTGCATATCTCTCTCCTTCGTGTGCACTCGCTTGTTGCAGTGAACTTTTCTCTGCGAAGTACTCCATTCCTTTTGCTATATTTGTTTATAACTTACTGTGCATAGATCAATGAAACCATTAATCTAAAATATAGTTCGCGAGAAATAAATAAACCATACATAAATCTATTAAATAACATAACATAACCATGTAACCTCTTGTAAAGCATTTAAGTAGGGTTAATGAATGTAAAAATTGTAACTATACTTTGAACTATTTTAATTCATAAATATATTGACACGGATACTCCTTAGGCTATGAACAAATGTAGCGGAATGAAGGGATCTGTACTGAGAAAGCTCCCGTCAGATTGTACTAGGCATTACAGATTTATGAACAAAGTTTGATGCGTACGAGATTCAAGATAGGTTCTAAACAGACTTTTTTAATAAAAAAGGTTCTAAACAATTTCCCGTAGTTTTGTGAATCCCGAATCAGACAAGTGTTGAATAGATCCTGCTCATCCTACAGTTCATCCTCAGGTTTTGCTCCAGGTTCGGCTTGTGTTCAAAATGTGAGATTTGATAGAGAAGCTTGAGTTCAGACTTCAAATTCGAACAGATTCTCTCCAGAACCTGTTCCATTTGTACTATAAGAGAGTTTTTGTTAAGAATACGTGCACAACTTCTACGGTTTATGGTTAGGATTCGCTCACTACTGAGCATGGCAAAAAAGTTTGTACAGAGCTTTCAGTACAGGCTTTCTCTAATGTGGGTACAATTTTCTTGCCGATATTTTGCAGCTAACATTGTAAATCATTTCAGATTTCAATTTCCAGACCTGCCAAAAGGTTGAAGGACTGTACTTCCATGCACATCTATAGGCCTCTAAAATCAGCAGAAGAGATCAGAAACGAGGATCCCCATGAAGTACTGCAAGTAGCAAGTAACCAGCTGAAATGTCAACAGTACCATCAATCTTCTTCTCTTCCCTTCAGCAACTTGAATACTGCGATAGACACGATGAAAAGTACCAGTACCGCTGTACCGGCGCCCAAACCTCCCAATTAAGTCGCGCTTTCTTCAACAGTTGGGCGATCCGTTTTAGCGGCTGTTATAAAATACGGTGGCTTTTAATTTTTATCTATAACTTTTGACTAAAATAGTATGATAACAGCTATTAATTTTTTCAAGATATTTAAGTAAAAGAAAATAGAAAAATAAATAAAAACACCATTATATCTTCAAGGATAATGCAAAGGAAAAGAAAAAACACGTTAAGAAATCAATACGTTTCAAACGGTTTTTGGCTTGTGAAAACTAAAAACCATCGTTGTTTGGAAGAGACCTTAAATTTGCTGCTCTATTTTACAAGGTGTAACTATGGTCTTCACATTCCTCTAGTCACAAGAGAGATGGAAGAAATGTGCAGGGCAGTCTGAGATTTTTTTAGGGGCCCTAGTATAAATATCTAAATATAAATCTACATACACACACACACACACACACACACACACACACACACACATATATATATATATATATATATATATATATATATATATATATATATATATATATATATATATATATATATCTAATTTTACCAACAAACCTTTAAAATGCGTTATGTATTAAAAAATTCATATCAAAGAGTTTATGACTTTTAACATTTCTAGATGCGAAGTCATTGATGAGATTGATATCAATCTATCCAATAATTTCTTCTCAATACATAAGAGAAACTCACGACCTTAAATGATTCTTCAACAATTTCAATTTTGGTTTGATAGATATAAATGCAAAGAAATATTAGGATAACAATCTGTTTCTATAGTACGTACTATAATTAATTTATAGATTCTATTTTACAAGATTTTATTTAAAAACTAATTACTATAAAAACAAACGATATCTTCTAAATCTGAAAAAAGAGGCCCTACAATTCGCTCAGTTTCCTGCCCCATGTCTTCACATTCCTCTAGTCACAAGAGAGATGGAAGAAATGTGCCCGTGATGCTCTTGGTAGTTTCATCATCCTGTCGTGCGTTGCCGGTTACAAATAGGCATATTAGACACCAGTGATTTGTGGACCGTTCCATCGGAAATCAAACGGTCCGGATTACAAAGTGCAAGAAAAATGAAATCACAAGATTAACAGAGGATATATTAGTCCTATACCACCATCGCGTCCCAGCCACTGATCAACCATTGGACAATTCACGGATGAGGTTATGTTCATATTAGCTTTTAAAAACTGTTTTTCTATAATATCTTATTTTTAAACAGAGTATTTTTTAAAAAAACAAAATTTACTAGTCGATTTAATATACAACATAGTGATTTCACTTGTATCTGTCAAAATTGCACACGAGTATTTTTCTATAAATTGTTACTAACTTACTATTTATAAAGTAAAACTAAAAGCCAATATGAATTTACCCGAGGTGTCAGGCTATCAGCACGCTGTTCACTTCCGCTGTGTTTGCCATGAACAACAGAGAACGCGAAGCTGCACGCGTGCTCGCTCGCCGTGGGCTGATGACACCGTGCGTATCGAACAGTTGCGATCGAGCGATTCCGAGCTTGGTGGGATCCTCTCGGCGTTTCAAGCCGCCGGTCCACTTCGTTCTCGCGGGACAAAAGCCCCAGCCAACATCTCGTCGTCTCCGCGGCACCAACAAACCACATCACAAATCGGGCTAAAGATGATACTAGTAATACGCGGACGTAATAAGGGCCGAGAGGCGTGAGGCGCCCAGCCTTTCTGCTCCGACTATCCGTTGCTTCGATAAATCGGCAGCGAGTAGCCATGTGCTACACTTGCTGTGTACGGGAGTGGCTGCAGCTGTATTGATTCGAACAAGACCATGCGCGGCTCTGGAAAGCAAGAGGCCTCGGGGGCATGCAGCGCGTGATCGATCAGAAAAAGGCAACTGATGGCAGCCATGCACCCCACCTAGCTAGTTTTGTGAAGCAGTTGATCGTGCAATAGTGTACGCAAGGCCTTGGCACACAGTGTCGGCAGTCTCTGAGTCTCTTCTCGATCAACAGCCAGCGGAAGTAGAAATTTGCAGGGCGGGCGTGTCCATTCTCGTCTTATCAAGTTTTTTTAATTAAAGTAGTTTAATTTTATATTATTTTATTGATAGTTTAAAAATATTTTTAGAATCAAACTAAAGTGAAATTTAATTTTATTTAAAATTGACATATTTAATATTTAACCAATTAACGAGTGTAATTGAAATAAATTTAAACAAAGCGAACGAACAGTTTTTTTTCAAACTTATTCGTGGCAATGTTTCATGAACGGCAAGAGACGTAGAATAAAAACAGCAGTTAGGCTTTCTCAAGCTACGTGCGCCTGGCCGTAGGCCCGTAGATAAGAATGCCGGTAGGCCGTGCCGTTAATCTCTGTGCAAAACTATTTGTACGATATTATTCTGAAGAATTCCCCTGTATCATATCATGTACACGTTTAGTTAAAGAAAATGGTTGTAATAGGATCACACCGGTCACGGGTGGCAAGCGCGGGTGCTAGGAGCTGTTTGGTTTGTGACCCTAGTATGGCAATTCAGAATTTTGGCAATGCCAAAACCCAGGCAATGCTAAAACACGGGCAAAAGAATGGTGTTTGGATCATGGCCATATCAAAACTTTGGCAACGCGAAAATTGGGGCAAGTTATTTGGCCGTCATCGGGTGGGCGGATTGCCCACGTATGGTGTTAGATTTCTTTGGCATTAGGGCATGTACAATACAAGATGTTTATATATGAGTGCTTAAAGAGAGAGAATATAGCAACATCATTAAGCATCCATGCAAAAGTTATTTCCTCCAATGCAATCATCTCTTCCATAGATGCTTAGATGCTATATTATCTATTAATAGATATAGTTATACACATAAGCACCTACTAAGTATCGATGCTTATTTAAGCATCAATACTTCAAAATAAGCACCTTATCTATCTTGTGTGGCAAGAAAAATCAGTTTTTCATTACTAAGTATCTCTCTAAGCACCTACATTGTATATGTTCTTACCAAATTTTGGCTTCAAACTAAATGATAGCGAATCTTTCGAGGTATTACCAAATTTTGGTAGGGGCAAGATAGGGCTTCAAAACAACCAGCCCACTTCCACATTGAGGGGAAGAATCTTTCGAGCTGCATGCACGATGCGTTTGCACATGGAGAGGTGGTGTCCAAAGTTCAAATGTCATCTTCCAAGTGACTAGGCAGTTAGCGGATAGCTCTTCAGCCGAGTTCTTTTCGACATTCGACATATGACTTCTCTCAAATAAACAAACACGACTAGGCAGTCTCTGATTTTGATAATACCATGGAAAAGACATACAAAAGTGATTAAAAATTGAAACAAATTAAGACATAACTCAAGGCAAAGGTATATTGTAATATAAAGACCTCTTTATAGTTTTTATCGGTCTCGGTGTTTGGTTGAAAAGACCGAATTTATAGAATATATGCCATACTATAAAAAAAGGATCATGACTAGTAGCTTAAAGTTTATCTTGTGGCACTTTGATCAATTATGGTTTATGCATGAATTCGGTACTTCATTTTGAACTTTCTCTAATTTTCTTTTGAAAAATCAGTATAAACACAGATATATTGATGGTAGTACCGTTGCATCGAAACTACCAGCCATTACATGCCGGTAGCTAATTTTCAAATATGTGCATATTGAACTTTCCTTGAAACGGTACTATCGCATGTGTTACACGGTAGCACCGCATGACGATATGATTGCACGTGAGAGTGGTACTACCGCACTGCGATGCGACTGGACTTTAATTGGCTATAGCTAATTTTTAGGAAGGTGTGTTTTAGAGCATTTTCTCTTCTCTGAAAATTGGTACTATCACATCCAAGGTGCGGTACTACCGCATGATCGGTACACCAACCTTTGTGAGTGCGGTACTACTGATATTTGAAGTAACTCTATATATATTTAATGAACCTCAAATAGCTATTGAAAAGTGGGTGCGGTAGTACCGGCCACTATATGGTGGTAGTACCGCACTTCTTGATTTTTGGGGATTTCGATCCTAACGGTCATATTAGTGAGTGGAGGCTATAAATACATTTCCACCAGCAATAAGGGACTCTTCTAAGACCTCATTGAATACTCTTGAGCCCTTGTTACATTCTTTTCTCTTATTTACTCTATTTTCACATATTGAGATGGTTGAGAGCATTCAAATGTATTGCATCATTAGTTGGTCTTTATGACACTTGGAAAATCTTCAAGCAAGCGTTGTGACATGTTACTTTTGGTGGTTGTCGACACCTAGACAGCTTGGAGGAGTTTGTGAGGTGATTTGTTCAAAGAAGCTTGTGAAGAGACCCAATACGGTTATGAGTGGTGTAGTGTTCGCCATCTCCAGAGTGGGAAAAAAGCAACCTTAGTGGACTTGAGATGGTTAGGCTTAACTCGTGGAACCGGTCCAACTTATTTGGATTCACCTCAACGTGAATTAGGGAAGATTGGCAAGTTTTCGAGACCACGAGAAAAACATCGCTTGTCACCACTGTGGTTTATCTCTTTGTCTTTACTTTTCGCATTTACTTTTCTACCAAATTAATTGAATTAATTTGTATAGCTAGAATTGTATCTAGTATTGACATAACTTTGCGGCGCCTTAGTAAAACCTAAAGAATTTAGGATTTAATTGTGCAAAACAATTTAATTAAGTTCACACTTGCAAAAATGATGATTTAGCCAAAAGAATTTTAAAACATCATATTCACCCCCTCTAGTTGGTTATTCTTGATCCTACAGTTGTGGACATACATAACTGCATCGTGACATACATATCGAAGACCAGAGCCTAGTGATGCAATGGCTACACATGTGGA
Organism: Dendrocalamus sinicus; assembly: GCA_036346575.1. Lineage (NCBI taxonomy): Eukaryota > Viridiplantae > Streptophyta > Magnoliopsida > Poales > Poaceae > Dendrocalamus > Dendrocalamus sinicus. The sequence continues at coordinate 8,627,761 of CM070657.1, forward strand.
GTGGAGACATTGTTAGATCGAGGAGGCTAAACCAAGTATAAGATGTGGAAGCTTAAATCAAATTGGTTTAGCACAAATATCGCCTAAATTAATTATGTTCACCTAAGTACACCAACATTCTAAGGCTTATGACAAGCTTTGCAATACTAGGATGATAAGCAATCAACCTAATTCTATGAATGTAAATTGCTTGAATGTAAATAGAGTATAGGGAAACAAACCACAATTGATATGGTTGCTTTTTACCGTGGTATTCAGAGACTTGCTGGTCTCTCCTTGTCCACATTGAGGTTAGCCCAAACGAATTGGACCGGCTCTACAAATTAAGCTGAAATACCTCAATTCACTAGTGGTACGTCTTTCCCACTCTGAATAGGTGAGCTCCAACCTTCACAACTTTGTTGGCTCTTCTCACAAACTTCTTTGAGAAGATCTCCGCGCACAACACCTATAACGCCATCTAGGAGTCGGCAAACTCCAAGAGTAATAAGTCAAGCCCCTTGCTTGACTCTCACTACGTGCAACGAATGCACAAGCTCAAGTGGATACGACATCCACCTCTAGATGTGACATATGCAATCTAGAGTATTTCTTCTTCCTCAAAAGTGCAACACATGTACAATAAATAGGAGGACCTCACACTAGCTCAAGAGAGTGAAATGGAGCGAAGCATTCATGTCTCCAACTGGCCACAAGGGGTATATATACCCTAGGGATAGAAAAATAGGATTTCTAGAAGTACCGGCAACTTACGACCAGTACTTCTGCTCCCCTCTACAACGGTCATAAAACTAGCCGTTGCAGGCAAATGCAGTAGTTTTGACGTGCAAAGTCCAATAGTACCGATCATTGAAAGTACTGCAGCACTCATGTGGAACTACCGATTTCCTCGAGGACGAGAAGACTCCACACAGGTCTCTCTGGAAAAAAACATAGACTTTAAATACTTGTAAAATATATTTGCAATGTATAGTCGCATGTTACAAGAATTCAACACATGAGCCACAACTATTTACAAAATACATTCGCAAATACAAGTCTCATGCCAAAAGAGCTAGAGCAAGTGAGGTTAAGTTATCCACATATAATGAGACTCAAGTTACTAGACATAACCTCTCTTAATAGTACGGTAACCTATACTAGCAATCCGGTCTTCCAACCAAACAGCAAGACCGGTAAAAAAACTAGGAATACATCCTCAGCCCTAACTAGTCATATCTTTGCCTTATGCATCCTCTTGAAGCTTGATAACCCATATCTACACTTTAAGTTCAGGTCATCGTCTTTACATGCATGAACATATGATGCACCCTTCACTTGACCTCCATCAACAATTGATGGGTCTTCATAATCTTCTCTTGGACATGTATTAACTCATGATACATCATTCACTTGACTTGATGATCTTCAATACAAGAAGTCATTCCAAGTCTTGCTCATTTGTCGAACCTAACCTATTCATCCAACTCATGAAAAATATTAGTCCATAAAATAATTGTCATCAATTACCAAACTTCACCATTAACTCATAATGGAGGGACTAAATTCTACAATATTTCCTTTTTGGTAATTCATGACAATCTCAATAAATAATGAGATAAAAGTTGGTTTGCGAGCATATATTATGAACACAACACTTGTATACTCTAAGATAAGCTTTTAAAGCAAAGCATACCTATCCGATTATCATTAATCATCCAACCATTAACACATAATGGAAGAACTAGATGACAATCCGATTATGAGTATATATGAACTATACAAGCTATATATACTCAAGGGATATATTTCAAAATAAAGATCCTTAATATGTGAAAATGAAACATTGATCAATATTAATGAAACCATAAAACATAGAGTGAACCCCCTAAATGTGTGTATACAAGAATGTATTGTGAAAGGATATGCAGATATATTAGTTTGACTTATTTGGTGAAGTTCATTCTATATTTTAGATCCGATAAATGCAATAAGATAAGAATATGATATTGAATGCATACCTATTATATTTTCACTTTTTATCTAAATGATACTAAGTAATATCATAATCAATAAACATATTAGTCTCATAATTGCATTTGTCATTATCACCAAAACCAACTTAGTGGAGCTTAGACTTATAGACAGGCAGTCAGGCACGGACTATAGGATAACCCATTCTCAAAAGCAATACTACTACTTGGGAAAATTATTGTTGCAAGCGGTAGAATTGATAAAAATAAAATTTTGATTCAAAAGCTGTTATGCTACTTGTAAAGGTACCTGTCGTTAGCTGTTCTACTATTGGAATCATGGATTGGATTGCAAATGGTCCAACAGGTTTGTGAAATACGACTATAATGTCCTACCTCTTTGGATGTCTATTTTGCAGGCAAGCCAAAAATTTGGTGGTTTATGGAAGTTTTCGTGGGATGGTGAAATTCGCATGAAGTCTGGTAGGGGCCATGGTAGAGAAATACACACAAAAGAACTCCCCTAAATCCCACTGACTTCTCAGCAAATTAGCTCATCTCAGATCCATCACCAGCTCCCTCCTCTTTCCCATGGCTGATGCATCCCCAATGTTTTCGGTCACTGTCCTAAGATAGGGTTGAGGCCATCCTTGCTCCACAACACTACCACTTCATCCTTATCTTCCCATTGGCTGCTACATCTCCAAGGACCACCGTCCTCAACTAGGGTCAAGCCACCAACCCGATTCGCTGCCCTCGCCCATCCTCTTGTGTGAAATCCACCACCTCGAGCTCCCCCTCCCTAGGCCACCACCATCAGGTTTGTAGTAGTTTGTTGCCCCTCATTCAGATTTGATGTTTTCTACCTAATGATGTTATCTTGTGTTTGTGCTTTGTAGCATGGTGCTGTCTTGGTTTTTTTGCGGGATTGATTACTATTTTAAGCCTTTTGTGGTTGATTTCTTATCTCGATACAGAAACATGATTTCTTTTATCAATGAAACTACAAGCAAGCTCATGTTCTATATATCTTTTTTTGTTCTCCCCTTCAATAACTCAAACATGTAAAAATTTCTTGGAAATAAATTATCATCTCCCACACACTAATTACATTCTTTTTTATGCAAGTTGTAGCTGCACATTTTGAAATAACTTTAGTAGTGTAAGCAAAAAAAATTTGATTAACCTTCAACCCTTGCTAGTGCCTAAACAAGCTAAGCCTAGCAAACTTCCATAAACAAGAATTCTGAGCCCCTAAGCTAGAATTATTAGTTCTTTCAGGACATAGGAGTTTGAGTTCTAATTAGGACATCAAACTTGCTAACTTCTAGATAAAGATGGTGTGATTTGTACATCACTCATTTGACCTGCACTTTTAATTTTGTTCTGAAATATTTGCTATGCTGAAAAATCTACTGCTTGCATCGTGTCACTGTTGCTTGTGATCTTGCGTGGCCCAAAGAACTTTGTTAGCTTGCCTCTGCTGTCAAAAATCAAGATATAAGAATCACTTAACCCCCTCTTGTTTTTTCTTTTCTTTTTGTTGAGGTTACAGTATCATCAACATTTGTTGATTGGACTCCACCTTTGTGTTTGATTTGTACTATGTAATTGAAATCCCCTTATGATTTGACTCCTTTTTTTTCCTTGAAGCATGCAGTCTATATACTATTTTTTCAACTTTCTGCTTTTCTTCTAAGCTAGGTTATCCACTTCACATTGGAGAGTCACCATGGATAAGCAGTGGATGAATGAGCCTAGGTAGAAATCTAACAATTAAGTCAATGTATTACTAACTTATCATACTTACTAATTATGCTTTAATACAATTATAAAAATGTAGGCACTCAAAGAAGAATACAAGCTTCCTAGAATTTGGTTTTGCAAATTCAACAAAAGGAAATCATATTAGATGCCCTTGTAAGAAGTGTGTGAATAGCGCTTAGTACGAAACAATAGTTGTCCATGACCACTTGATATGTGAAGAATTCTTAGAAGGATACACAACATGGATTTTTCAGGGTGAAAAAGCATCATCCTATGAACTACATAGGGAACCTAAATTTCAACCTGAACCTTATTTAGAAATAAAGCAAGAGCTAGATGATGAGTTAACAAAAATGCTTCATGATATAGGATATGGATACCAAGATGTTAGTGATATAGGTGGCAATTGTGATTTAGAGAGTCCCAATGAAGATGTCGAGGTTTTCTATAAGTTAGCAAATGATGCTAGTCAACCACTATATCCTAGGTGTAAATAAACAAAGATAAAGTCTTTGGTGGATGGACCAATAGTAATTTTGATACACTTTTGCATTCACTTGATGAAGCGTTTCCAAAGGATACTTCACTGCCAAAGAATTTCTATGAAGCGAAGAAGACATTGAGGTGCCTTGGATTAGGTTATGAGAATATCGCTGCATGCAAACATGATTGTGTGCTTTTCTAGAAGGACAATGCTAAGAGAGATTCGTGCCCAAAATGTAAAACTCCTAGATGGAAGATAGAAAAAGATCATGACTGGAAGAGAGTGCACAAGGTTCCCAAAAGATTCTTCGATACTTTCCAATAAAGAAAAGACTCCAGAGGTTGTATATGTCCCCAAAATCGCAAGTAATAAGAGGTGCCATAATGAAGGGCGTCCAAGGGATGGGCTCATGCATCATTCAACGGATTCAATGGTTTGGAATGGTTTTGACAATAAGTATCCAAAGTTTAGTTCTGATTATCACAATGTAAGACTTGCTCTAGCTACAGACGGTATAAATCCCTTTATAAACTTACATTTGTCACATAGTACATGGTCTGTTATCTTAATTCATTACAACCCACTGTCATGGATGTGCATGAAGCAACCAAATTTTATCCTCACATTGCTTATTCCCGTCTTAGATGTGCTAAAAAGGACATGGATGTGTACTTTCAGCCTTTGATTGATAATTTGTTAGTTACTTGGCATGAAGGTTTTAGAACTTATGATGTAGCAACAGGTGAACGGTTTCACTTGTTAGCTAGTTAATTGGCATGAAGGTCTTTGTGAAATTTGCAAGAAATTGTTCTAGAACAAGAATTACTATATATATATATATTATTTTGTTTTGTTTACTTTTATTTTGATATGTATGCAATGTATGGTGTTATTGCCACTTTTTGTCATATGAACTAGGGATGATCTGTTTTATGTAAACGTAGTTGGGGTATATCATCATAACAAAATGACTGCCATGCTACCAACCAATCAATTTTGCTTTCTGCTGATGATGAGAATGGTTCTACTACAAGTTGCACAATGGTCTTGTTTTCTTATGGCAATGATAATTAAGGTGACTAGTTAATTCATATTGGTTTCTTCTTTTGCAGGTAGCTAACAAAGTGATAACAGGGACTGAAGCCAATATGGCGTTTCTAAGTTAGAATTTTAGTTTCCAACTTCGTATTAAGATGAACTACATAATTAGTTAGTAGCTAGTTGGGAGTTAGCATAACTTAATGGGTCATACTTTAGGTGTAAACATACAAGACATATGAGTATGTTCATGTCTGTGTGGACACAAAAGTAGACCTTGCACTCTGTATATTTTGCTAATATATGATAATATTATTACAGTGACACACTTATGTTAATTAATGCCTTCATGAGGAATGTTATGGATGCATGTGTGTTATTTATATTTATATTTCACACGTTGTTCTAACATATATTTTAACCACATGATTCGCACCATGCTAGCCCCAAGCAAGCAATCGCGCTGCCGCGCTCGCAGCCTAGTCTGTCGCATTATTAAACGCGACGGCATTGGTTTGCAGCCGAGCTGATAATGCACGATTCGATGCCAACATGAGGGTGATTGGTGCCAACCGCGCGCGGAAGTTGAACCGTCATGGTGGCTTTTCCTTACAACGTTTCGTGCTGGGCGGTCCCACTCGTTTGGGCTTCAGCTTTTAGCTTCTAACTTCTAGTTTCTTAATTTCGTTCTTTTTGATTTTTTTAGCTTTTTGGAGCTTTTTTGTCTTTTATTTTTTTATCATATTCCTTTGCGTTGTCCGTAATGTGATAATCTTTTTATTTTTATTTTTAAAATTTAATTACGCTGAAAAAGTTAGCAACAGATACAGTATAAAAATACCTTATATTGTGAAAAAATCAAAAGCTATACATTTAAGCCTAAATGGTGAAAAAAAACTAGCTATTGGATGAAATATGAGTGGTTTAGATTGAGGGAATAGGGAGGGGAATAAGGAGAGGGGGACAGGGAAGTAAAATTTTTGCTTTTTAGTCCAAAATTTAAAAGTTTTTTACATATGGACCCCTGGAGAAAAGATTTGCAAAAATGGACCCCTAGCACGGCGCCAACTCACATGGCGCCCAGGGTACACGACACGGCGCCATATTCGTTGGCGCCGTAAATGGACACGTAGGATCCACGGTGGCATAACACGGCGCCAACTAAAATGGCGCCGTGACATTCCCACGTTCGGCGACTTAACACCAGCGCCGCCTCGACCTCCGCCGCCGAGCAAGCAGCCCGCCCCGCCCTCTCTCCCCTCAAAATCCATCCCAATCCATCGAGACAAATTTTGCTTCCAAACCGAGCAAGCAAGGTGAGCTCCTCTCCTCCTTTGATTTGTTGAAGTAGATATAGATTATTTGAGGTACATTTCAGAGGGCAAAGTTGAAACCCTAGATGAAATTAGTTGGATTTGGCTCGGTTTTAGGTTCGATTCGCAATAGATTTGCGTAATGTATTAGCAATAATGTGTATAGATCCGTTTCTAGGTTTGATTATTATGCGTAATGAGTGAGATATGTTTGTTTGTTGTGCTATAGATGGATAAGGTTGTGACTTTGCACCATGGTGGTCTTGTGAAGAGAAATGACAATGGGGTGTTGATTTGGAGGGCATGGAAGAGACCACATTGCTATTTACTTCACGTCCGTCATATGGTGAGGTCATTTATCGCTTGAAAGAGAGGTTGAGATGGACGGATGAGCATGGTGATGTCGTTATGCAAGGATTGATTGATGTTGGGTCGTCAAAGGGGCGCGTATAAAGAGATTGGTTTCGATTGGCGCGACGGTGAATGGGATAACTATGTGGCCATTGTTTTGGACTCGAGGTCGAGCACCGACTTGTTTGTGCAGAGGGTGGTGAGAGATCAATCGCCTCCTAGGGCTGCATTGGATCCCAATGACTCACCGTTGGTTGGGTCACCGATCATGAAGAGGTCGAGGTGCAAGTTGTATCCTCGGCTCAAGTATGTGAGGTTCCATTGACTCGGTAGAAGTTGACTCGAGGATGTCGATGACCGCTTTGTTGGTGGATTCGACGAGGAGAGGCAGTGTTTGAGGAACCCATGGTTTGTGTAGCATCTAACAGGTGGATGTACAGCTTGCGTGAGACGAGGTGATTATGAGGATGCAAGGGTCGTGGACTCGGATGATGACAGCATCGATCCACAGTTTGACGTCTAGCGAAATTGAGATGTTGAGAAGAATGTTTCTCGCCGTGATCCACTAGTGTCCGATTATAATGACTCGAGCAATGCACATAGGGCATCGCGGATGGAGGGCAAATGCAGAGTGACGTACCTAGGCACGGGCTAGTATCATAATTCGAAGAAGGTCATGTCTTTGAGGATATGTCGGCATTGAAGATGTGGTTGAAAGAGTACTCGATCGTGCACAACCGTCCATACAGGGTTAAGAACTCATACGCCAAACGTCGGTACACCATCAAATATGAGAGCACATGGTGTGCATGGAAAGTCTGTGCCGGAAGGTGAAGGTGCAGAGAGGTTTAAGATTACAAGCGTGGATGGACCGCCTCCGGCCGCCGAGCCCACCGAAACATCCCCGCTGACTTCTCGGTTCATTGCCGCCTGTACCCCATGATAAAGCACATGCCGACGATGCGCGTGGCGGCGAGTGATAGAGGCCGTTAAACTAAAGTGGCACTACACAATCAAGTATGGGAAAGCATGGAGGCGCAACAACGTGCTTTGAAGTTGATTTATGATGATTGGGAGGAGGCGATGGCGTTTGCGGCCATGTTGAACGCAATGAAAGCGCCAATGCAGAATGCGGTATGAGTACGCGCCTAAGCCCGATGTATGGGTTAATGGAAGATAGATTTTTCGAGCATTCGGTGCTTTGGTCGGTGTGTCGAGGCTTTCAAACATTGTAGGCCTGCTGTCAATTGATGGGGCGTTCTGTTGGGCAAGTATGAGGAACGTTATTGATTTCTATTATCGTGATGCGCACAACTCGCTTGTGCCGTTGGCTTTTGCTTTGGTGGAGAAGGAGGACAAATCTAGTTGGGCTTGGTTTTACAACTTATGCGGATCCATGTGGTTGGCCCAGGAGGAGGTATGTGTGTTGTCCGCGAGCACGCTGGGATCTTAAGCGCCGTTAAGGAAGTGATACCAGGATATTTACTCATACATCATCGTTGGTGCACAAGGCACCTTGCAGAGAACTTGTTCAAAAAGATGGGGTGAAGGCCAACTTTGCACTCTTCGAGGAGGTATGTCGCGAGGGAGGTAAAGGCGTTCGATGAGAAGTTAGAGGAGTTGAAAACGAAACTAATGCCGAGGGTCGTGATTGGATAAGGGGTTTAATGAGGATGTGCACAAATGGTCAAGGGCTCATGACCCATTGGGAAGGAGGTATGGGTTCATGACTAGCAACATGGCGAGAATGCTTCAACGGGCCGCTAAGGGGGCACGTGGATTGCGATTACGCAATGCGGCGTTCACTTTCTACAAGTGTGTTGCATGGTTTGTCAACCGCACCGGAAGCCTCGGACATGTTAAAGGCACATGCACGTTGGCCACCTCGTCCTCACGGCTTCATTATCAAAGCGAATATGCAAGCCAATGAGCAGAGTACCATTGTTTTGACCATGTGGCGCACGTATGAGGTTGTTGAGGTGGAGGGACAACCGAGAATGGAGAGCTCCGAGAGGCCCGAAAGCATAAGGTCGTGATTACATCCTTCACATGCACATGCGGTGTTCCCGACAAGTTCCATTTTCCATGCTCCCACATGGTGACCGCATGTAGGGCCGGAATGTCGATGTTGAGACCAAAATCCGAGACTATTCAGCTATCACTAACGTAATTTTGAATGTGGATGGCGAGGTACCTCTCAGGAAGTTGGTGGAGCGAGTTCTCGACAGAGAGCACCGCAAGCTCACCCTCTCCCGAAACCCGCATTGCAGTTGCACGCCATCTGCTACCGAGTAGATTGCTTGTATGGCGTGCTAGTACAGACCTAGCTAACTGTCTTCCGCCATGGGTTGATCTCATCTTTAGGTTCGTCGTTTCGGGAAGGCGTGGTGGCGTGATGGAGCTCTCGAAGCCGGGGCAGCCGCAGCCGGTGTTGGGGAGCGCGTCGCCGCGGCAGCCATTGTCATCGGTTGTCCCTCAACCCACGCAGCTCGCGTACCCTGCCGTGTTCTACCCTGACAACTGGGGCGCGCAGGTGCCGATCAGCTCGTACCTGATCGTGCCCATGAGCCAGCAACCGGCGCAGGTTGGTGCGCCCAGGCCCAGCGCGCCGCACCTTTCCGGGGCGAGTCCTTTGAGTAGGGTGTCCTTGAGGCCGCCGCAGCAGGTGCTGAGTGTTCAGATGGCTTTGCCTGGGATTGTTGCGTCGCAGCTGTCGCCGTCCGCAGTGGCCAAGAAGATGGCGGCGTAGCCGAAGGTCCAGATGCTGAAGTCTGTGCCGTTGCAGTCATCTGCTGGCAAGCGTTCTGTTCAGAAGGAACTGCCACCGAAGTCACAGCCGCAGATGTTTGAGTCTGTGAGATGGAAGTTCAGGGATACTCTGGCTGCCGCGGTGCCGCCTTGAGTATGGATTCTAACCAGCAAAGTGCGCATCAATCTGTTGGATCTGCTGGTGAGAACAAACAAGCGGATGGCGATGCATTGCAAGGACCAACCACAACCACATCACAGGATGCAGGTAAAGCCGATACTGATATTGTCACAGAGATTGCTGCTAGGAAAAGCAAAATTGATAACATGTTAAGTAGCAATGTAGGATCAGACATGGCCATAAAAGTGAGTGATGATATGCAGCATCAATTGATACATGTTCCCTTGGAAAATGAAGTATTGGGTAATAGCACTGTTGCCTTAGATGAGCTTTTCCAAGGTCATGGACTTTGCTGGGCTCCTGACTTTGTTGTTTTAGCTTCTGAATCCATGTCACAACCTAATTTGAAGAGAGTCAGGACTTCTGATATTGATGCTGGGGTTAATATATCTCAGATCGAGCATGAGTTGAAAAGAACAAAGACTGCAGATGTGGCAGCAGAAGAAAAGAAGGGTGGGATTCAAAATGCCCAAAGTTTAGCGTTTAGAATAGAAGAGGAGCTGTTCAAATTATTTGGAGGAGTTAATAAGAAATACAAGGAGAAAGGTAGATCACTTTTGTTTAATTTGAAAGATAAAAGTAATCCTGTGCTGAGGGAGTGAGTCTTGTCTGGAGACATAACTCCCAAATGCCTATGTACAATGACTACTGAAGAACTTGCGTCAAAGGAGCTTTCAGAGTGGCGGATTGTCAGGGGTGTGGGCCTTGGGCCCAAGGCCCAGTCAGGTTATTATTAGGAATTAGAGATTGGTTTCCATTTGAGTTAGAGATAAGTTGCCTTGTATTAAAGATAGAGTTAGAGATATGATATGAGTTGGAGATATGATTGGGATTAGATTCCATCTGTTAGGGGGAACCGTCTATATAAGAGGGCTACCGCATGCCATTGTAATCAAGCAGAGTAATATCAAGTCTTTCTCGTCTAAATCTCTTGTCTCTCTCCCTCTCGTTCTACGCCGACGCCATCCGACCATCCTCTTGGTGGTGTTTACCCCGGTTCATGACAACTTGGTATCAGAGCAGTCGATCCCCTCCCACGACTTCTGCTACCATGGCTAACGGCTGGAGCGACGCGATCGCACTCTGCAAGGAGATCCGCGAGCAGTTGAAGGAAATCAAGGAATCAAATGAGAATGCGATGAAGAAGCTACAAGAGATCATGAAGGCACGTCATCATTCAACACCAGATCTCCAAATCACCATATCACCGGATCTACGGCAACAACAAGAACCACCGACAGATCCCAATAACCAAGCACGGTGCCACACCACGCCGCCTCCCCGGGCGGCATCTTCCACAAGACGCCTCTCGACGGCTCCATCGTTCGTCAGGCGTCCGCGCGGTGCCGCCGCGGCGAGGAGATCTTGGTCGCCTCGCACCGCCTCGACCAACCGCGCCGCTGGCCGCCGTCGGACGGGGCACTTCCCGCCGCAGCTTGCCGCTCACTGACCGCGATCGCCACCGCCGTTGCCGCCGTCGATCGAAGCCGACTCGGCCGCCGTGCCGGATCGCCGGCTAAAGCCGCCGCCACTCGAGCCCTGCGCGCTGGGAGCCGTCGCGAGCCTCCTTCGCGCCGCGCGGTGCTGCCGCCGCCGCCAAAGCCACCGCCGTTCGGCCTTCTCCGCCGGCGCCGCCGAGCCGCCGCCGGTCCACTGCCGAGCCATGCGCTCGTCGCCTGACCTTCCCGCCGCCGTCTTCGACTCGGCGACCAGACCGCGCGCCCCGAGGCCACCGCTCAGATCTGCCGGCGCGCGCCGCCGGTGCGCCTCCCCGGCCGCCGCCGCAGCCGCAACTCCGCCGGCCGCGCTCCGCAGCCGCCCGCTCGACCTCTGTTCCGCCGCTCGCTCGCCGTCTCCGCTCGTCTGCCGCCGCCGCCGCCGCTCTCGATCCTGCGCCATTTGCCGTGGGACGCCGAACAGCCGCCGCTGCGCCGCCGCTCCTGCGATCGCGCGCCGAGTTTTGACCGATGCGTCGGGCCTCGAGGGTATCGGTCGGTTTAAAAAAAACCGACCGGTTAGTTATGCAAAAAAAACCTAGAAAAATTAGAAAAATTCAGAAAAAATTATTTTTTTAAAAAAAAATTCAGAAAAAAGTTTATTTTGCAGGCATTATATTTCCGAAGGCGCTACACTTCGTCTAGCCTTGTTCCGCTTAGATCGGGCCAGTCGTCTCCATCCGCTGCAGCACCCCGCCACCGTTCGTCTTCTACATCGACGTCGAAGGTCTTCCATTGGCCGCCATCTAGCAGCTCGAGGACGAGCTGCATGTCCGAGAGGGGTGTAGTGTCAGGGGTGTGGGCCTTGGGCCCAAGGCCCAGTCAGGTTATTATTAGGAATTAGAGATTGGTTTCCATTTGAGTTAGAGATAAGTTGCCTTGTATTAAAGATAGAGTTAGAGATATGATATGAGTTGGAGATATGATTGGGATTAGATTCCATCTGTTAGGGGGAGCCGTCTATATAAGAGGGCTACCGCATGCCATTGTAATCAAGCAGGGTAATATCAAGTCTTTCCCGTCTAAATCTCTTGTCTCTCTCCCTCTTGTTCTACGCCGACGCCATCCGGCCATCCTCTTGGTGGTGTTTACCTCGGTTCATAACACGGATGGCTAAAGCTGAAGAGCTTGCAAAGATGGTTGTTCTTCCTAATAGAGAAGTGGACGTTAGACGCTTGGTGAGGAAAACACACAAAGGAGAATTTCAGGTTGAAGTGGAAGAAACTGATGGTATCTCGGTGGAGGTTGGGATTGGGGGTTATTTGCTTTCTCATGTTCCATCAAAACCAGTTGAAGGTCAAATCAAATCTGATGATAGAACAAGTGTACACAAGGAAGACAAGGAATCGGATAAGAGTGCGCAAAATGGAGTTGCTAGGACAGGCCACAGTAACTTGTTGAGCAATTTAGAAAATCCATCGAATGAGAATACTGATCTCATGCAGGAACTGCTGGTGGATGACTTGAAGAATACAGAGAATCTTCCACCGATTATGTCACTGGACGAATTCATGGAGGCCCTTGATTCTGAACCACCTTTTGAAGATCACTCCACTGAAACTGTGCAAGACGATCCTAGTTCTATTGACAAAGCTGACATCGGTTTGAAGACAGAAAATTTTCTCATAACCGAGGATAAGGATTCTGCATCAGAGTTTCAGTTTGATTCTGATGCGCCATCTCCACAAGACAATTCTAAGTTAGAGTTGCCCAAAATAGGACCAGTTTCAATTTTAGATCCAGTTTAACAACCAATGGAGATGTGTTAGTCAAATCCTCCCCTGAAAAGGTGGATGCTGAAAAAACAGATACTGTTGGTGGCTCAATTCTGGAATCGGCTATGCAGTGTATTACTCCTGATGTTGCCTTGACACATGACAGTATCCGGGAGGGAACAATTCTCCCGATATAAGTATAAGAATAACTCCGATAACGGCGAAAATATCGAGGTGAAGTAAGAACATCCTGCTAAGATGTTGTGATATCTGCTTATAATTCCTTGTTTGAAGCGTTTATTTGCGAACCGAAATGATGAAAGATTGCTGCGTTGACACTCGACGGAGCGTAAGAAAGATAGAATGATAGCACACGTTGCTGATTCTGCTCAGTGAAGGAATATCGATAGGATATTTGTAAGTTTCACTGCAGATATTATACCGAGAGTGTGTGATTAAATAACTCGCGCAAAATTGTGTACATGCGTCATCGTAGGTTTCTTCCATGGTTTCACTCATACCGCAAGATGAAGAAACAATTTGACAGAAAAAAGATGATGATTCGGCACTAAGGCCTTTTAGCGGGAAAGAGGTCTACGATATGGTTAAGGATATCGATATTGTACATGGAAAAAGATGTTGTACTTGCCTTACTGGGAGCACTTAGAAGTTTGCAATTGCATTGATATCATGTACGTAGAGAAAAATGTATATGATAGCTTAATTGGTCTCTTACTGAACATTTATGACAAAACAAAGGATAGTGTCAACGCACGGCGTGACTTAGTCGCTATGAACATCAGGACCGAGTTAGCATCGATAGAGACCGATAAAAGCCGAATGTACCTTTTCTCAGCTTGTTATACTCTGTTAAAGTCTGAGAAAATTGAACTGTGTCAGTGCTTACATAATGTGAAAGTTCTGTTCGGTTACTCCACCAAAATGGAGAAATTTGTTTCCATGCAAGATTTGGAATCGATTGATATGAAGTCTCATGACTGTCATGTACTAATGACAGAATTGTTTCCTATTGCAATTAGAAGTATTTTGCCAAACAAGATTCGAGTGACAACCATGAGGCTATTATTTCTTTAACGCAATTGCTCAGAAGGTTATCGATCCGATGGATTAGATGTTCCGTAGATCGTGGTGGTAACGACTGTATGTCATCTTAAGATGCATTTCCCTCCGTCATTTTTCAATATCATGGTCAATCTCATTGTCCACCTTGTTAAAGAGATAAAAATATACAACCCAATGTTTTTATGTTATATGTACCTGTTCGAGAGGTACATGGGAATTCGGAAGTCCTATATACGCAATCGATCTTGGTCGGAGGGCAGTATCATTGAAGGTTATACATTACTACAAGATGATGAGGATTTCATGTTATTGTTATAAGATCTATTTGTAATGGCATGTTATTGTTCCAAATGGACTTTTAGCAAGAATATGTCACATAGACCTTCAAAGGGTATGAAGCAAATTACACACTTGTAGTAAACCTTCATGTAAAAAAATGGTTTGCACTATTGAAATTCTTATGAAATTAATGCAAAGATGAAAGCTTTAAGGGAAAATGAAATCAATTTAAACTGATACTAATATCACATACGATTCTTTTAAAGAGACATGTCGTCGTCATCGATGTTGCTGATTGGGTCTGATGCTTAGATGACTAGGGTAACTAAGCATAGCAGAGGAGTATCTAAAAGGTCAGTGGGCCGAATGACCATCATGGAGGTCTCTCTGGATGAGGTTCCTCTGCAATCGAAGAAAGCAGCTATAGTATTTTGGACTACCTGCGAGATAATTGAAAGGGAACGGGTCCTTATCAATGTAGTAAACTAGAAATGTTTATCAGAAGACGAGAAAAATGTGTTGTGGACGGAAATTTCAAACTCGTTCGAAATCCCAGTCGAGGTCCAAGAACACGTGCAACGGTATGCGCTCCTCGCGATGTGAAAAGCGTAAAAGATCTTCAAGAGCACGCTTATCATGCAGTACATGACCAAGAATCGCACGCCCTTCACGAGGTATTCTTTTGTGTCACTGGAAACATGAGAGGCCTTTGTGCGGATGAAGACGATTGAATTTCAACAGGAAAGTACGTCGCACAAGGCTATCCATGCATGAAATACTCACCCCTACAAACTTGGCACCACTGGGTATGCATGTAAACTCACCCCTACAGACTTGGCACCACTGGGTATGCAGATAAAATCCCGCAATGGAGGATGAGGTTGCAATTCGATCAGGGGCCTCCTCACCATTTGCCGGGATCACAAACAACGTGTCCAAAACTGGTTGAGAGTGAGGTCATCAACCACGTCTTCGGGCGTCGCCTCTTTCAAAACCCCGTAGACAATGAAGTGTCCCAATGTCTGGTAAGATATATTAAACTATCTAGATGTTAATATGTACGTAATTTCATAGGGTCTAAAATAACATGATTGCCTCTTGCACCAAACATTGACTACCGAATCTTCCGAAGGCTCCTTCCAAGCAGTCAGGGAGAGGGATATACTATTTATGGCCCTGGAAAACAAAAAGCACCCAAATCGCATGCGATTCCTAGGGGTTTACATATCTTGAAGGCACGGATTCCCAAACAACTCCAAGGCGTGTAGGAGTAGGAAGAAATCCAAGGCCGAGAGCGAGGAAAGTATGAAACAGGACTTTGATGCAAAAGTTGAGGACATAACTGTCTCACTTCGAAGAGAGATAGATGCATTGAGGAAAGAACTAAGAGAAGTCTGCAATTAATCGCAAGCCACCCCTGTTATTACAGTACTAGACCCCCTCAACGTCGGAGTAGCTGTGTGTCCGTGCCACTTTCTTAACATAGAGACGTCTACTTACCTATCGACGATATCCAAGTAATGTACACCTCTTAAATGTTACATAGACCTGGTGGGCACTTTAGCTCATCGTGTATCGTTATGTAGGAGGCCATGTCGTGCATCCTCAGAATTAGAGTTATTGGCTCCATTCCCGTTGACGCTGGATGGGGGTTGGCGTATCCATGCTTGCCAGGGACATTGGTGCATGGTGCCCAGCTAGGGATTGGTTTTGCGAAGGTCCCGATAGACATGATTAATGATGTTTGAGAGGCTCCCAAACAGAAAAATCATGACACTAGAGGATACCGTCCATATATTCATCCAGTGGCCCAAGATAGACATCACCCTGGACCATTTCGTACTGCGATCTCCTCACGACCATGCCTATCAAACATAATGCTCTATGACTCCACCTTAAGCTCCTCTTCAGAAGGCCAGCACATCGGCTGCCGTGAAAGTGACATCGAAAATATATTGCAAGCAAGGCGCTAAGGTCCAATCAAAGAAGATTAATGCGCCTCCTGGGGAATGGAAATTCATACTCGAAGTATCGTTGGTCCCCAAGTCATAATTACTCAAGTTTGGACTGGTTTGCAATATTTTGCATACCTGGTACATGCAGTAGTCTAACATGAAGCCAAATCGGTATAGTGGATTCACCGTGACATACACGGAGGCGCATTTCCTCCACGACTTGGGCTACTTTGTCGTGACCTTTGAAGATTTATTCTTACTATTCAACCTCGATGAACTCGACGCCTCACTTCTACGATGCTGGACACTTTAAGTGTATTATACAATCAAGTTCTACATTCACGTAATGCTAATAAATGTCATAACTCATTGCTTATATATAGATCCATGATCTAACAAGTCCGGTGACGGTGAGAACCGGTGGGTTTTCTCGACCCACACTTAGTCTTTAAGCAATCCATAATCGATATGGACCCTTCGTCCAAGATTACATAACGAGAGAATTGCTTACAGTGACAAGGATTACATCATGGTACCCTTTAATCGGGGGTAAGTATTTCACTAGTTACCATATAGGTTTCATTTGTACTTTATACGCAACATGAATTTAGAATTAATCACTATAGTGACATACATGACTAGGAGTCACTAGATTTTGATTGTGATTGTACCAAAATGAAGTAAGGTAATATACCTTGATTCTTTACCTAGGAGCAACAATGGCTTTACTCGTGTGTAGTCTTCTCTTGATCCATACATCACTCTATTGTAGTTTTCCCTTCGTTTGCAATGGTCGAGGCTAACCTTTTGAAATCACGAGCCATTCAGCGTTTACGTTGCACAGGGAGGGAGACACAAGGAATCCAGCATCACACTGCGACACAGAACGCGTTTTGTAGTACCCGATACGACACAACAATTCTATATCACACTTTGTAATAATGCCTCTTGAACTGACAATACCTATATATGTAATTCTATTTTTGCAGTACCACCAGCAACTACAGAACAAAATATGTTGATTCTACGTTTGTCGCATATCATGGCCACTAAGACGAATGATCTAGAGGTTTGTCAACTTGCCAATAATTATTTTGTGATTATCGATATTATATATATATATATATATATATATATATATATATATATATATATATATATATATATATATATATATATATATATATATATATATATATATATATATATATATATATATATATATATATATATATATATATATAGCATTGAAATGAGACACCTAGGTGCCTGACACCTAGGCTCCCTAGATTAGATTGCTTTTAGATACGTGCTAGAGCAATGGTATGTATGGTATGTAATATATTAGGCATGTTAAATCAATCATGGAAGGAAAGTCTTAATCATGGATGGAAAGTCTCAATCACACTAGCACGCATCTAAAAGCAATCCAAAGGTAGGGAGATTAGGTGTCAGACACCTAGGTGCTACATTATTTATATATATATATATATATATATATATATATATATATATATATATATATATATATATATATATATATATATATATATATATATATATATATATATATATATATATATATATATATATATATATATATATATATATAGACACACACTCTCCTAGCGACAACGCGTGGAATTCGACATAAGTACAATTGATCTTGACAAAGTCACCAAAATTCAACGAATGCTCTCTCAATTCTTGATAACGGAGGTTATAAACAAGACTGGACAGTTCTACCCGGCGATGAAGATTAGATATTAAAACATTTGATACAATTGTAATAACTCAATTGTGCTTAATCAAACAATTCATTGAAATGTAATTCATTTAGTTGTTTAATTAATTTGTGAGATCTGTATAATGATTGTCGTGTGCTATGTAATATGTTTGCTTGTTTTTAGATGACATAGCTAGCATTTTCTGAGGCTAGCCAAAAAAACAGAAAATAATATAGATGTTCAAATAGCTATCACAGACGGGTTATAACAATAAACCGTCTGTACTATATGATATCACAGATAATTTTTGGTATTAGCCGTAAGATATCACATACGGCTATGTTTGAGAATCGTCTGTGATATATGACATATCACAGACGGTTTTTGGTATTAACTGTCTGTAATAATTAGCATATTATAGACGGCTAATTTTATAATCATCTGTGACACCTAATATATTATAGACGATTTTTTTGAAAAACCGTCTATGTTGTATTTATCACAGACGGTTTGAGAGCTGTCTGTGATAACTACTTATTATCACAGACACAAATTCAGACGGTTTGATAACCGTCCATGATGAAAGTTGTGAACTGTCTGTGATAACCCTTTCTATCGTAGTGCACGTCAAAGACAAGGATCATGAAAAGACGAGTTGATACATGTGATGTGCCAAATGACTTGAGCTAGTGTAAGTAGAGACGATCTAGGAGAGACCGGATGCGTGAAGACTTGACAATAAAGTCATTGGACACCATGGGCTACATGTCAAAGCATCCAAAAATGATTTGTTGTGAAGATGAAGACGAGTCAAGGGAAGGTGCCTAGAAGGTTTGTCAGGGGTATTTTGATTTACCAAAAAACTGGGTTGAGTCTTAGACGAAACCGTGGCATAAAATGGCGCAAAGGAGAAGCGGTTTAGATCAAGATAAGCTAAAATGGTAAGCGGATCAATCGCTAATAGTTTAGTGGGTTGAGTCTTGTAAATGTTTTGAGAAATATGCATGTGTAAAACTATATAAGTAGGGTTGACGCATTTCCCTATGTGATTAGCGGGTTGAGACCCACTAAGAGTTTTAGGTTATATGAGGGTGGAGAGGAGAGAACTAGGGTTAAGGACATTTCCGTAAGGCTATAGTTTTTGCTCTCCCTCCGTAAGGCTATAGTTTTTGCTCTCCCTCCGTAAGGCTTTGTGAGAAATCTTGAATGAGTAAGAATGGTGCTTTGAAATCACCTTGTAACCATCATATACTCATGAATCACCTACTCTACTGATAATAGATCAACTCTTTGATTTCTTCTTAGTGTTTCATTTGTTTTTCTCTTGGTTTTCATGTTCTTGAGTAAGAAAATTGAAATGTGATCTACATGGTTTTAGCCTGAATCCTTGATGAGATTATTTTGCTAGGACATGTGGTAGTAGATGGGAAGACCTTATTATTTTGCTAGGACATGTGGGAGTATATTGAAAGACCTTATGTTTTAGATCCCTATAAGCAAGAAGTAATTTGGATGTTAGTTTTTTTTTGTGTTCTTAGAGCCTATGATTGATTTTCTTCAAATTGATGGAACAAAGTCTAAGAACCCCGTGTTTCTTATCTTGACCTTGTTTCTAACATTGTAGATAATGTATGTTCAAAGTTTCAAGTCCTTTGGAGTTTTCATGTAAAAGTTACGTTGATTTTTTGGATTTAAAACCGTGGTGATTTTCAACTCTGTGCTAAGATAGAGGTCAGACCGCTAACTAAGTAATGGTCAGATCACCCTTTAGTCTTTAGTTGGATGTCAGATCATCCAAACACATAAAAACTTGTTTGGCTTGAGTTTTCTTGGAGATTTTTTTTATGAGTACCTAGGGTTTGTTATTCATAACTTTCTTTGGCTATTGAAATATAAGTATATAGAGTAATATGATCTTCTTACATTTCATAGCCTCTAACGTAAAAGATTAAGAATACGTTAAAAAAATTAAAACATAACCATTCACCTTCTGTAATCGTCTGCATCATCAGTCCTACTAAAGGTTTGTTTCGTCCACCGTTGCTGGTTGTATGGTGTATCAGAACTCTGTCGTACCAATTTTTATGCCCTGGGTTTCCTAGGCACTGGAATATGCCATTGCAAATGATCGATGCACTAACCTTTCCAGCCGCAAGACGTTGATGGAGAATCGAGTATCCTGTGAGGCGAAGTGGCTTGCAACGGACGCCTGTTCTATGCTATCCATCACTTTATCACTTTACCAGTGCAGCGGTTGGGTTGTGGCTTATGGCTTATTTTATTGTAACTGATTGAAATTATATTGTAATTGAAGGTGTCTTCTTTAGCATAATTAAATTTTAAAAAATTAAAAATAGAAAAACGGATTAGCCCATCACGTGTAATGCAAACGAATACGGGAAAAAAAGAACCGGTAGAAAAGCTCAAAAAATCCAAAAAATCAGAAAAAGATAAAATTTAGAAATAGTGAAAAATAAGCCAGAAGTCGAAGCCGAAACGAGCGATTGCGTGTTTTGAACCCTTGTTGTTGGGCGCTCCTCACTGTGAGAAAACGTACTCCTAACTAGGTAGAATAAGTACTCCAACGAAAAATATTTTCTAGAATCGGCATAAAATTTTTTAATAAGATTTTATTTGAAACTGCAGAAATTAAACTGTGTTTATACGAAATTCTGAGAAAACTCCGGCGTTCTAAAGATGCAGAGAACCGTATATGCTTTCCAGCGGTGGCGTCCTGCTCCGGAATCTTCCGGTCGTTCCAGACACCACCACCACACCTTCGATTGCTTTGGTGGTTTCTGATGAGCTAAGCGTGGCCAATCCGTCAGAAAGTCCATGGAATCCTCTGGTCCCGATGCCTGAGCTGGGGACGGCGACGTGAGGTTCGCCAAGCTCCGAGCCGCCCGCGTGTCTGCTGATCTTTAACCTGCGACGACGCAAGCACCGCCGAGAAAAGGGCAAAGTCGACAGCGCACGCGTCCCCACGGGCACAGTCTAACATAGCACTGCACTGAGCCACCGACACGGGTCAGGATAGTTTCTAAACTATATTCATATTTATATTTATATATTCGTATTTATATTTATAAATATAAATCTGAATATTTTTAATACGAATTAAATATTATAATAAATACGAATTTAAATTAAATATTTATTTAATTCAGTCGAATCCGGATATCCTCATAACTTAGATAGTACGAAGATATTAATGATATTTTACCCTCGTACAATCACACTTAATCATTCTAATACGTTTACTTCACCTAAAGAAATATGAATTCACGTTCAATTAAAAACATGTTCAACTAATTAGTCATATTGTAATAAAATATACGTATTGCTTCGATAGATAGTTTGGATAAAATAACATTTTGGATGGTACAAGTGCATACAGCATACCATATTTCCATCAATATTTTTACGTGAATTCGAATACGAATATGAATACAATAGAGATTGTTAATCGATGAGAAAATATATATTATATTCATATCATATTGAATATAGTAACTAAATAATACGGATAATTTATATCCACATTTTTATCACTAGACACGGAAGGAGAGAGTTCGGTGCCCCTGATTTGTATACATTTTTCATCTCTACACAGAGGAAAGGAGACAGAGTTCGGTGCCCCCAGATTTCACAGCTAAATCCAATGACGTCGTAATCAAAACTTAGAGATTTCACAGATATGCTGGTCGAGCTGAACTCCACGCGGTTGGCAGTCTAGAGGTCACCGCGCGTGAGGTCGCGACCGATCGAAGGCGTCGATCGAGGCACAAACGAAACGGCTGGCGAGTATCGCAGGTCAACACACGAGAAGCCAGGCACTTCTGATGGCCCGTTTCAAACAGGCTGTGAAGAAACCGTGTGAAACAAGTTAGCTTTTTAACACAGTGTTTTTCTCTTTGCATTCTCTACGAAGCTATAACAATGTTTTTTATTTTTTATTTATTTTTCTTTAATTAAATACCTGAAAAAACTAACAGTCGCTACAATATCATTTTATCCAAAAACATAGCACATGTGAACGGGACCGAAGAGGGAGAGTGACTTCTTTATTAGTTTAGAGTCGTGCTAGCGCACAGTATACCGCTAGAAATGATTCTAACGGTATAAACAAATTTCACAAGGTTTCATATTAGATTCATGGAAAAGAAAAAGAGGAATAGTACCTCATCGTCGGCCACTGTCGTCGCGCTATTCTGGACAACTCAGCGTTCCTCCTCCGCCGCCTCCTGCCCCCTCCACCACCACCCACGGCCGATGGCACCGTCACCGTCTTACCCGCTGACCCTTCCTGTCACTCATCCCCGCCCAACCTAATTGCCATAACCACTGCTGCCATCGCCCTTTGGCTTCGCTCACCGCCCTCCTACCCTACCTATCGCCCCTGCTGCCGCCTTCTCTGACCTCCTTCTATGCCTGAAGAAAGGATGAACTCATAGTGGGAGCCGAGTTTCCCTCCTCCGACAGTAGATCCGATGACGGTGTCCCTCCAAGCCACTAGATCCAACACGCTATGAGGCCGATGGTGGAGAAAAGTGTGGGGATATAGCGGCGAGGAGAGAGGGAGCAAGAAGAATAAGAGGGAGAGGTAGTGAGCCGAGCGATGAGTAATAATAGAGCTATTTTGATATTTATGCAGGACTTTGTGGATCCAACACCTGTCCGGACGGTATTCTCCGTTCGTTAGTTTTTCTCATTAGTTTATTCTCCGTTCGTTAGTTTTTCTCATTAGTTTATTGGACCACCGAATCACCAACCCAACCAACACCACGCCCACTAACCATGTACAGAAACGCCAAGTGAAGCAAACGCAATGAGATCCAGCTCAAGCCCTCCATGAAGCAAGCACTCCTAGGCCGGACAACAAACCAAGATCGCGATGCCTGGGC
Organism: Dendrocalamus sinicus; assembly: GCA_036346575.1. Classification (NCBI taxonomy): domain Eukaryota; kingdom Viridiplantae; phylum Streptophyta; class Magnoliopsida; order Poales; family Poaceae; genus Dendrocalamus; species Dendrocalamus sinicus. The sequence continues at coordinate 8,650,754 of CM070657.1, forward strand.
AGACGGATAGTACATGACATAAAGCCTAGATAGAGATGAAGTGACAAGCAACAGATGCAATATTTCACTTGCTCTCGCTTTGCTTAAGCAAGGGGAGACACTGGTAGACATTGGCTCCCCACCTACTCGTTCATTACAGAGCTTCACAATCACAAGCAACATGTAAGAAATCTGTAAATAAATAGCAGCCGGTTTCAATCAATACAAGAATAAATAAACAATGCTTCGCATTATGCAGGTCGGTGGTGTATCTGTATGTGTTGTAATGTGTTTTCGTCTACTAATCAACCGTGGGGTGCGTAGTGCAGCAAGAACGAACGAATCAAATTTCGCAAATGGACTCGGCGCCGCTCCAAGCAGCTCCGGCTTACGGCTTCGGGCTTCTTCAAGCCGGCAGCCGGTTGGAGCGGGTGGGGCTTATGGATCAGTCGAGGCGCAACATGTCCTTGTGGAAGGCGTCGACGCTGTCCGCGGCGACGCACTGCGTGATGAGGCGCGCGCCGGGCTTGCTCGCGGAGGGGCGGACGAGGATGCACGTCGCGATGTAGTCGAGGTTGGTGAGCGGCACAACGTGCACGGGGGTTCCCCACCCGTAGTCCACCTCCGCGAACCCGAGACGCGACCAGTCGGAGACTAGCAGCGTCCGGTAGTCCGACGTGATGCGGTACGGGTCCGCGCCGCCGGCCGTATTGCCGGCGCTCCACCGCGCGAATTCGGCCGGGAGCCGCTTCTTGCCCTCGCGGATGAGCCGGACCACGTCGTGCACGGGTGCGTCGGACACGGCCTCGGCGGGCGCCGACACGCGCATGATGTAGTAGCAGTTGCCGTAGAAGCCGTCCGGGAGCGCGCGCCGCAGCACGGGGCGCGCGTTCATGGCGAAGCACACGTGCACGGGGGAGCCCCGCGCGAACCCGGCCGCGCGGGTCCGGGACTGCCACGCCTTGGCGATGAGCACCTCGAACGCGCTGCACCGGTGGCCCGTCTGCTCCAGGAACCGGGCCTTGAAGTGGTCGATGTAGTCCGTGGAGATGTCCATGGCGAGGTACTGGAGCCGGAGCTCCGTCGGGACCGGGAGCGGGCCGACGGCCGCGGCGGGCGGGTTTGGGATCGCGTCGCGGCCCCACGCCGGCTCCAGCGCCGGCGCCGCGCGCCCGCGAGCGATCTCGCCCACCGCCGTCATGAACTGCGCCGCGCCCGGGCCGTCCGCCACGGCGTGGCTGAACCGGAACCCCACCACGAAGCCGCCGCACGCGAACTGCGTAACCTGCATTGGGAAATGGACCGCGCAATCAAACGCCATCGCTAGCTAAGCCGTTGACTTCAAGAATTGCCTCCAGAACGCGAACACATAACAGAAAAATAAAAATAAAAATTTTGCCATCTGGTTTACCTGGACAAGAAGGATCAGCGAGTCCTCAGGGAGAGGGGCGGAGGCGGGGTAGGTGGGGTGAGGCAGGAGCTCGTCCTTGGGCACCATGAGCGGGTACTCGAGGTAGTCCACGTCCTCGAGGGTGCAGCTCGCGGTGGCCTCGACGAACCACACGCCCTGGCCGGTGCAGTCGACCACCAGCTCGCCGCCGTCGGACACCGCGAGCCGGCCGGAGATGGGGTAGTAGCTCACGAGCGCGGCGGCCAGGGCGCGCTCGATGGCCCTGGCGGGGGCCTCCGCGGCGTCGGCGCGGCCCTTGAAGACGTGGAGGGACTCGATGAGCGCGCGCTGCGTGGGGTAGCGGTCGAGCCAGGAGAGCGCGAGAACATCGCCGGGCGTGGGCGCCGACGGGGCCACCACCCTCTGCGCCACGCGCGTCACGGTGCCCGCCGCCGCGCTCCGCATGGTGGTGGTGGCAGTGGCCGGCGAGGTGGGGATCTGGGTGGTGGTGTACTCGCTCTCCTGGGAAGCGAGCTATGACCGTTCGTGGTTTTTTATATACGACCTTGTAAATTCTAGTGTAGCTGCTACGACTAGTTTTTGTCCGTGTTGTTGATGACTGGATGTGAAAAGGATTCCCTACCGCGCGATCCAGTGATGGAGGAACCAGATTTAGCCATTTTTAGGGGCCCATGGAGGAATGGGGATAGACTAAAAAAAAGTTGCCCCATTTTGATTTGTAAGAATTATTGTCATGGTGAAAAGCGTGATCACATGAAAATACTTTGAAATACTCAGATTGATCACATAAGAGTAATTGAAATAAATTAGCATAAGAACGTATCCATTCTTTTTTAATGTCGTTTACAATACGTAGTTAGCCTTTTAAAAATTTGACCATCTAATATACATTAAAGCATTTGGATCTCTCACATAAAAAAGATGTTATTAGATTTTTGTAGAAAATACTTTCATATTATTACAATCTTAACAATTTTAACTAACTTATAATTAGATAGAAGTAATAGTCAAATGTGTGCAGCGAAGACTGTATCGATGTCTAAAATGATAAGTAAAAAAAGGAGATAGTACATGGCACACCAATTTAAAAGTTGTATTGTTCATTTGCTTTACAATAGCTTAAATTGACAATTGACACTTTTTTCCGAGAAAGCTAAAGTGGGCACTTTATTTATTTATTTTTTGAAGATGAATTGACATTTTATTCGACAAGGATATTCAATATGCAATCGAACCGTATGAGGTATATGCTGAGGATGACTAAGCGCGTGGCTTGAATATTTCCTCCGTTTGAACCAGTATAACCGTGTAACCTCTTTTCAACCTAATCAAACGTGACAAGAGAGCTAGAACTTTTGTGCCTTTGCCTCCGGTTTGATTTTTTTTCACCGCAGTTATGTCCTCTCCCTGTTCCTTCAGCCCCTTAAAATGACATGACTTTTTTATTAAAATATATTATAGCAGCTGTTAATATTTTTTAAGATATTAAATTAAAAGAAAAAAGAAAAAATAATAGGAAAAATAAAAAGTATCATTATATCCCCATGAATAATGGAAAGAAAAAAAACCATATTAAGAAGCCAACAAATTTTAAATAATTTTTTGTTTTTGAAGCTAGAAACTTTTTAGAACGAAGCCTTATTTTATTTTCTTTACTTCCTATAAAAGCAGCATCATGAACAATCAGTTGGAGGAAATGAGCTCTCCACCTCACCCTTCTGGCCTCCTCTCAAGTCTCGTGATGAAAAGATAGCCAGGACACAGACATGAGAATATGAGATTCCTAAGCAATGCAAGACGATTAGGAAAGATTAATCGTACTTATACATGGGGCAGCTCGCTTAGATGGTTGCACGAACAAGTAGTACCAAAAAATAAGGAGATTTTCCTTTAAAAAAAATCGGCTCTAGTACTTGAGCAATTGAGGTCATGTTCTTTTCAGCTTTTAAAAACTGCTTTTCGGCTTTTCTACAGTAACTAGCTTGTAAATAAAGTATTTTTTCAACATAGAGTATACTAGTTAATTGTAGTACCTATTTTACTAACTTCATTTATATCGGCAAAAACCGCACGTGAGTTTCTGTTACTCTGTAATCTCTCGTACAAGCAGCCCAAAAGCCAGTAAGCCACAAGCCACAAGCTGCAGCCAAAAAGAACATGCCCGTTAGCCTTTTGTTTGTTTATTGCTATACACACTCTTGAGAACTTTTACTGCACTTTAACAGATCTAGCCAAATAGGACATCCATCACAGCACAACATGGCATGGACTCAAATAGAGCATGGCTGAATTAGGTTCAGTATGACTGGTCCGAATAAGTTATTATGTCGTATTGATCTACATGTGTGCTCTTCGACTCAGGCACAGCACGGAGAGGGACCAGACCATGCTGGGTCGGCTTAGGCACATTTAGCCCAACGGACCACCAATGGCCTATTGAGCACGATCGCAAATATTTTACTACTAGTTATAAGTAATTTTACTATCAATCGCAAGTAATTTTATTACTAAGTCACCCGTCTGTGCTCAGAATAGTGCAGTAACCCTTACACAAATAATTTTATTGCCAATCGTAAGCAATTTTACTGTATTAGCACATAAGAGTTACTACGCATGCCGTGCCGGACCAACCCGCCGTGCTGAGGTGCTGACCCAAGCAAGGTGCACATGGTCAAGCCGGCCAGCAGGCTCCGTTTACCGCTGATGCCGTGGTGTGTCTGGGCTCATTTGACCAGATCTACTCTCTAAGCTCTAAACTGTTGGATTAAGGACGTTGAAATTATTTTTCCTTGTTACAATTGGCACGTAGCTGGTACCCTAACTAACCGGTGATTGGCGTGGCTTAGGCGCTCATTTCAGCTTGAGCTTCTAGCTTATTTTTCATTATTCATAAATTTCATCTTTTTCTGGTTTTTTGAGCTTTTTTGCTTGTTCTTTTTTCCTGTATTTATCTGCATTGTCCATAATGGGCTAACTTATTTTTTAATTTATTTACGCCAAATAAACCACTATTAGTTACAGTATAATTTTAATCAACTACAAAACAATTTATTTTAGCTCAATCAAATGGCACTTTTACCGTCTCGTAGTGGTAGGGCAGGAGATGGAGCTCGCTCGCTCCATTTGCCGGCAAAGTAAGCAATCCTACTTGTAGGCTGTAGCCTAGTCATCTGTACTGGTTATATATATATGGTGTTCCTTCTTCTTTGGCAATTTCTAGCATGTATGATGTATCCTTTCCTGTAGTTTCTGACCGATTCTACCTACATCAATTAAGATCTACGATTCTATCTACATCAATTAAGATGGAAAAGCGATGTGCTCGAGTCATTATTTGCAGGTAGTGATCGGAGCTCCCGAACTACTTACTCCGGATCAGCTGAAATTGTCCAAAAATAAGACGGACTTGCAAATCTGCTGATTTTATTCCATTCATATCAAAGATAATTTCGTCAGCAGAAGGTACTACGGGTCTAGGAGAGATCGACGTGCTCTCTGCTTCTCCTTCTACCTTTCGCGAGCACCGTCGACTTCGTACGCGTTGGCGTGTCGCTTTCGCTGATGTTTCATCGGTATCTTGATCATGCTTAACCCGAAAGTGCTGCATTGAGCCAACATTGTCAGCAACTGAGATCTCAGTTACCACGTACTTCCCTTTAAACACCTGGCCAGTTCCGTGGTCTAACCAAGGTGAACTTAATTGCTCTCCAAACTCCAAACTTGTCCATATTTTTCTCCCAGCTTTTCTTGTTTGGTAGGTATGAGCTTTACATTATCCAGGAAGGGAAGTGCTTTTGTCTGTGTAATGGTCACTGGGACAGCTATTTCCATAGCTAGCTATATATTGTTATTATTAAGCTTCCTAAGACTCGTTTCAAACAGTTGACGGCTTCTAGTTTTTAAAAGTTAAAAACCATTTGAAATATGTTAGCTTCTTAACATAGGTTTTTTATTTTTTTATATTATTTGTAGAGATATAATAGTGTTTTTTTATCCCAGCTTTTCTTGTTAGGTAGGTACAAGCTTTATATTGTCCAGGAAGGGAAGTGCTTTGTCTGTGTAATGGCCACTGGGACAGCTATTTCGATAGCTAGCTATATATTATTATTATTATGCTAGCTAAGACCCGTTTCAAACAGTTGATGGCTTCTAGTTTTTAGAGATTAAAAATTATTTGAAATATGTTAGCTTCTTAACACAGTTTTTTTTTATTTTTCCTTTTTCCCATTGTATTACCTGTAGACATATATTTTTTTCTTTAATTGAATATCTTAAAAAATCTACCCATCGCTATGGTGTTATTTTAACTAAAAACCAAAGGTCAAAAATAAAAACCACAGCACCTTAATATACCCTATAAAGCATGACAATGGTAGCATCTCCATCCGATGGAGTGTATATCTGACGGTCCACACAATCGAGGGGGAGTGCATAGCTATGAGCTGCACTACAATTCTACAGACGGCAAATGCATAGCAGAACCGTGCAATCAAGAGAACCTTTTTTTTAACAGAGAATCAACGCAAAACTCAACTGAAGCTAGCCAAGATTAATAGTACTACCCAAGCTTAATTAATTACGTAGGCCTTTGGGCCTTGCATTAGGCCCAATTGAACATGGGCATTCCCTATTTGGGCCAAAAGTAGCTGCTTGAGCCCAGCCCCAAGTAAGTAGGGGAAAAGATGGCAATAAGCCCCTTTTACAAAGTGTCATAGGTTTTGATTTTTAATTGAAATGACAATTTAATGATTATCAACTTTTTAAAGATATTTAATTAAAGCAAAATAAAGAAAAATAGAAAAAGTTAAACAAAATGATGTTATATCTCTACGGATAATGCAAAGAAAAAAGGGGAAAAGGGAAAAATAAAAAAGAGGAAAAAACCGTGTCAAGAAACCAATGCGTTTCAAACGGCTTTTATCTTTTAGAAGGTAGAAATTAGAAGCCATCATTGTTTGAAACAGGGCCTAAGTCTACATCTTCTATTTCTTTTTACTAGTTAGATGCCTGTGCGTTGCAACAAGGTTCTAAAAGATGGTGATACATATCATCAAATATAACACAAATCATACAATGAACATTAAAAAGGAGGCATCTTATCATCAAGAGTGAGGTTGGCATAGCCGATCTTGATCTGCCCTCCCTGACCCTATTAGCTTCACGGTTCTTCCTGACCTCTAGCGGTGTATACCTCGTCTAAGCTGGTGTACTCCACCTCTCTATTCATCATACGTGCCAGTCTACTCCATGTCTCGACCATGGACCTCGGTGGTGTACAATTTCATTCCATTGTTGTCCTTAGTGGTGTACATCAACGCCTCATCGTCCGCACCAGTGTGCTCATTTTCTTCGCCTCCAAGTATTGCTCTACTTCTATCTTCTTCACCATCCTAGTGCAGTAGCAGCATGGTGGTGCATAGGAGGAAGGAGTAGCGGAGGCTCTGAGGGGCTGGTCGTGTCACCTTTTTTTCATGGCCATCAGATTGAGGTCTAGTGGTTAGGATTGACTGAGGGAGGATATTGCCCTAGATGTAAATAAAAAATGCATCCAACCCTTCACCCCACCCGACACCGCCTCCCCTCCCTCGTCTCCCCTCGCCTCTTCCTACCCCCGCGCTGCCACCGTGTCACCTCCACTCTATGCCTTCACCCGACCGGCGACTCCACCCCACGTGTCACCGAGCCCATCGCCACTGGATCCACCATCCCTAAGGTCACCGCCACTGGATACACCATCTCCGAGGTTACCGCCTTCGAATCCGGCTGGTACACCTCTACCTCCTGCACACCTCCAGTGCTTCGCCGAGGTCATCATGCTCCTTGCCAGTGTCCCCAACCTCATGATGACCGCCTAATCTTTGGGTCATTGTCCTCAACATTGGCATTCTCCACCCTGGCGCGGCAGATCCAACGGACCCCAAGGTTGTTGTGTCCGGATCTGACGTCCCGAGGTCACTACCGTCGGATTCGGTTATCCTTGCCTTCACCGCCATTAGATCAAGCCATCCTCATAATGAGACAGTAGGGCGACGATGGATCAAGAACATGGAGTCGTACCAGGAGCCGCCTGACCACACCGGTACAAAAGGAGAAGTTGAAGGTAGTGGCACCGGTGGAAGAGAGTCAAAGAGAGAGGTCTCTGTCGTTAGACCCGGTCACCCCTACGCTATTGCTGTCAGACCCGAGACGAAGCTAGAGTCTGGTGGATCTGGTTATCCCTAACCATTGTGCTGCTGATCCAACCATCCTCAACCTCGGCGGAACAAGATATGGCCATCCTCGATCCCGGGGTCACCATCTTCCTCCTCTTCGCCACTGCCTCCTCGCTCTTTGAGCCTAGCAGTTGCTTGCCGATGGCCCTTCTGCTTATCGTGGGCATCGGTCACCACTGCCGCCACTCAGTGTGGGTCTACTGTGCAAAACTGGAAAGGTGCTGGTACAAGGCATGGAAGAGGGAGAGGATTAGAAGGGGTTGATCAGAGTAAAGAGAGGGGGTGGTACTGATCAAGACGCGAGAATAGCGAGATTGGCTAGCAGTTGGGACCTCAAGGGTGTGGCCGCGTGGGGAAGGGAAGAGAAGCAGTTGGGGTGTAAGGCCGCAAGCAGTTCGGGGAGGGAGCTGGCTGATGACAAGCCCACATGTTGGTGTATGTCAAGAGGAGACAAGGTTGTGCGTCGCGGTAGGGAGAAGAAAGGGAAAGGTGGTGAATGGACAAACTCCCCTTTTATATTAGTAGATAGAAAAAGTATCTTTTCCAAACTGTCAAGCAACCAAAGACACAAGTGCCATTGGAACACACAAATTCCGTACAAATCCTTGGGGATTGTATCATCTTTTGTAAAATTCCTGAGTTCCAAACAAATCGTCAAAATGATGAACCTTTGATGGCAATAAAAATGCAAATATCAATAATACAATTATTAAACTTACTCTTCTTTCGTCTACTTGGCTTTGCTTCAACAGCTTCAAAATTTGGTGAGCAATGATCTTCCTGTGTGGAGGAATCATTAGAATTTGCATCATCCTCCTAACATCAATGATAGCGAAAGGAACAATTATACCATGAAATAGGACATCAAAAAATCAAGGAAAGAAAGAAGGAACATGAGAGAGGAATGATGTCAATAAGATTAGTCCGGAAGATGGATCAATAGACATAAAATGACATTCAATCCACAGTGCATTCATATGCATAGGATGCATGTTCTATACATTTGTCACTAACTTTTAATCAATATTGTTTGTATGCTATTTACAACCTCTCTTACAAAATTGATGTCGTTTTAGAAAGGATGATGCCAATTTTTTTGGACATTGATCACAAAATGATATTAGTAGATTTCTCATTATAAATACTTTCTATCATGTTTACTAACGTACTAATGTGAAAATTGAAGTGAAAATTGTACAGTGGTGATCATGTCAATGTCAACATCTATTCCGTAACAGTAATAGAGGGAGTAGTTGATTCATTTGACATAGTAGATATATAATGGGCTAAACATATAAGACTTAAATTGGTTTGAAAGATGGTCTTAGAGGATTAATTACTATTGTGAATAAATATTATTTTCAAGAACTAACTATAATTAGCATAAAAATAAATGAAGTTTTATAAGCTGCAAGTTTAACAAGTTCAAAATAAGCAAGCAGTGTGGTCTAAGCACTTAGTAGATAAACCAAAATAACGTAAGATTAATAAACTCCATGTTGTTCAAAGAGTATTAAGATTTGATAGCAATGCCAGTGATAAAATCACTTGTCCGTACATCTATACCTCCCCTTGTTGTTTTGTTATCTCTTCAACATGCTAGTTGGAGCAAGCAGAAGGCTAAAATGAAACTTACTTGTAATATCGTCCCAATCTTTTTCAATGCTTTTGCTTGCAACTTCAAAATATCTTTTGAGACTGTGTTATCTTTCAAGACCTGAAGAACCAAACAGATAAAGAAAGAATGATGCTTGCACTAAAGTAATCCATATATTCCTTTTTTTAAGGCATATTTCTTTCTACTTGGATATGCATAAAATGAAACACCAACACAGTAGCATGAAAGCTTTGAGCCAAGAATTGGGAGAGAAAAAGTCTTATTGTTTGGCAGACATGGGTAAGTGTTGACTCAATATCAACCACATTAATTTTCCATAGAGAATTAAGCATGGCATTTTTCATTCCTTCTTGTAGCTATATCAGAGAGATAGCACCTATAGTAGGAACACATTATCAAAGAGGACTTCACTCATACATTAAACAAAGAACTAAACAATGTCTTAGAAATTACGTAAAGTAGCATTAACCTACGATTTAATATGGTCACCCTTGTCTCTTACCCACTCAGCTATGAACGGAACACCCATATACAATGTACTATTTCCAAGTTCTCTTGCTATTTGTCATACATAAATATATCCTATAGTGTGAAGCATAGCCTCGCCAAAAGCTGAAAATTTTGTTTGAAGCAATTCAACAACTTGAAAAGGCCAATAGTAAGATACTTAAAGCTAAGGAATAAAAATAAAATTATCAGGAGAAAACAATTATAACTCTAGTGCAATAAGGAGCCCTATACATGCTTTTGAGACCCACAAAAGTCTTCATCTATGTGAATGAAACAAAATCTAGTTTTTTATGATGATGAAAGTGGCACTAATTTACTGAAACAAAATAAAATCACTTGACACGATGGTGACACTGCCGCTGCCGACATCTCCTTCATCACCGATGATATATCCCCCACCCCACCCCTCTCCTCTCTTCCTTGATGTTTGAATATGAAATTATAAAATTGTTAGATGGCTAAAGTTTTGGCCATGTAAATCTTGTCTCCCTAAACTTGCATCGTCGGTGATATATCTCCCTCCACTTTACTCCGAGAACTTGCATTTTACTTTCTCGGCTCTCTAAATTTATCTCCATTTGCACCGTAGATTATTTCTTCCGTTTGCTAATAGAATTTGCTGATATGGCGCATATGGATGCTAACAGATTAGGCGCTTATGGCCACGACTTACGACCGCGTACCTACGACCACAACATACCAAAGCAATAAAAGAACAGCGCATACAATCTAAACAACGAGCCACCAAAGACATGATGCCAATCATAAATAGGTCTGTTTTGGTTCATCTGTATTATCTGATTGCGTTGTTTTATATCGCAAATAGATAATGTTAATGAATTGAAGGAGGCCTACTTATGAGGACGCAAGGACACATTCACAGATGATTTTTAACTAGAACCATATGTGATAATAGACTACCACAGACGGTTCTTAACTAGAACTGTCTGTGATATTAGACTATCACGGACGATTCTTAACTAAAACTGTCTATATTGTAATTTATCACAGACGGTTCAAGAGTTGTCTGTGATAATCACCTGTTATCATAGACACATAAATTTAGACGGGTCAGAAACCGTCGTGATGACGGTGTTAAACTATTTGTGATGATACTTTCTGTAGTAGTGCATGGCAAACAATTCTCTCACAAATATCTCGGCATGTAACCTTAGAATCAATTCATGGTAAGAAGAAGATTATCAATTATTTATCAAGAAGAGGCTCAAAAGACTCGCTTGACGATCTTCATCTACGTAAACTGAAATAACAGATCGATGACTGTCATTTCAGAAGAAGGAACAGATCTACGACTGTCGATCACTGCGATGTTGTCGGTACAAAAGGGCAAAACGATAACATTGCTAGCTAACATATCAGTCATCTAGCTGTGACTTGAATGGCCGACTAAGCTACTACTCCCTTCTTTCAGAAATATATGACACTTTAGAATTTACGTGGTCAAGCTTATTTAATTTTGATCGTTAATATATACAAAACTATTTAGATTGATGATGTGAAAATAATGCTATCAGATTTATTACGAGAAGTACTTTCAGAATATAATCTTTTTATACTTTAACTAACATAATGTTATGGAAATTAATGGCCAAAGTTACTTATTGAAGATTGTATTTTGTTCACAGCGTCATAATTTCTTCTTCATTCTTTTTACTGGATGTTTTTGATTTTTTACGGTCTATAAGATACGACTTTGATCGTTATTTTCTATAACTTTATATTAAGATATAGAAATAAAATTATAATATTATAAAAATATATTTTTATAACAAATCTAATCGCATAATTTATATATAGCTAATTTAGATAGTTTTAAATCTATTAATAGTTAAAGTTTGATGGCATGGATCGTAGAATGTTATGTAAAAAGATTGGAGTATATTGTTGAAAGAGGGAGTAATCTTTCTCCGTCCAACATAAGAAAATATTGCTGTAAACAATCGATACACTCGGAATGTAAATGTCATTTAATGTCTACATGATCAATGTTTTCTAACTGTAAGTATGCAATTAAGTATGATAGTATTGATCAGCAAAGCGTCTTAACTTTGTAATTAAAGAAACATAATTAAAGAAGCGTGAAATTGAGAAAGAAGAGATCGAACTACATACGATACATGGAACGCAATTTTTTTTAGACAATGGAACGCTCCCAAGTTAATTGGGAACAAGTGGGGCTGGTACGCAAGCATTTCCTTTTAGGTCTAAACTATCCAGTACCTGACAAAAACATGTTATGATCTATCTACCGAAGCTGCTAGTTCAACCAACAGTCAATCAAACCTGCTTCACGGTAAGCAACAATGAGATCGAGCTCATCTAGCTAGCTAACGCAAGAAAGATGGCAGGCGATTCTGCTAAGCACTTATGGCCTGTTTATATTTGTTGAAGCTGATAATTTTAATTGTGATTAATTTTTTTATCTGCAAATAAATAGTAATAGTTAAAAAGTTGCTTTTAGAATAAGAGTGTAAATAGTGAGAAAAGTAAGCGAGAGATATGCGCGTGAGACAGAAGAGAGAATAATAGGATGTGTGATGTGGTTTGACTCATGTCTTATCTCTAGGATGAGACATAAGTGAGAAGAGTGAAAAACTATTTTAAAAAGTTATATATTTATATTAACTACTATCTTTTTCCACAGAAATAGGAACAGAAGACAGTATAAACAGTGCCTCAGGCACGGAGCGTTTGGTCGGCCTCATGGATGGTAGTGTCTGGCTGTCTGCGTAAACCCGTGAAACTACGACCGTGTTCTTTATAGCTTCTAAAAGCGGCTTTTAGTTTTTACTACAGTACCTAACTTTTAAACAAGGTATTTTCTTAAGACGGGGTCTATAAGTTAATTGTAGTACACGTTAAAAGCCCAACATCTGTATCAACCAAAATCGCAAGCGAGTATCTCTCTCTTCATAATCCCTATCACAAACAACTAAAATTTAAAAATTTTAGCCAAAAACTATAAGTCACAAGTGCATCAAACAGGCCATGCGATAACACGTAGCTAGTGCGGGCTTGGCCGTGGGTAGGACACGAGGCGGCATGCATCGGCGGGCACACGCGGTGCCTAAGGGCTGTTGGGAGAGCTCCATCGGCTCGGATCCACGAAAAACAGCTCCACTCCACGAAATTTTACCTAAACGCTCCACTCGCGAAATGGATCCACCAAAATCCCGGATCGAGGGCGGATCCATGGATTTCATGGAACTCCTCAAGGGTGCTCCACGGTGGAGTTGGGTGGTAATTACTCACCAATGCCATCGTTACACACCCCATCCCACCAAAGTGGTCATTCCCACCAAAACCTTAATTTCGTGGATGCGGAGGCTGCATGTACAAGCCAAACACTCCATAGTGGGATCCCAGATCACGGTGGAGCCGCGAGCTCCGGATCAATGTTTTCGGTGGTGGAGCATAGTGGGATCCCAGATCCACGGTGGAGCTGCTGCTCCAGATCAATATTTTCAGTGGTGGAGCTCTCTCAAACATGCTCTAAATTGTTGGTGCGCCCGCGCGGCGCGCAGAGCCATAGCCGCGCGCGGAGTTGGTGGTGGACCGGTGGCCCGCGTGACGCGAGTCGGCCGTGCGATTCTCGGTGCGTACGCGGGCGGTGGACTGGAGCATTCGCGCTCCTGGGCTTGTGACGTTTGGGACCTTCGAACGCAACGCACGGTGCGCAGTTCGCAAGGCGCGCGCGAGCTGCCGTCCGAACCAATTGAACTCCATCATTCTTTTCTCCGTGAGGAAACTGTGGTCCAGTTGTACTGGGCTGCCAGAGCCCAGTAGCTCGCAGGGCTTGAGGATCACACTGTTGGGCTGCCAGAGCCGCCACGGTGCCCAGATCTATCTCCAGCGCACGGGTCCAACGGAAAGCCGAAATACACGACACGGTCTCCGGTGTTGCGAATCACGTCTACGAAACCACGCAATTTCCCGAAGAGCTGCGCCTGCGTTTCGTGAAGAAATAGAGGCCCTGTTCTATTATAGCGAAGTTGTTTTTGCATTTTGTATTTGGCTAAAATGGTACGGTAGTAGCTGATATTTTTTCTAATGTATTCAATTAAAAGTTTAAAAAAATATCGTTACATCTCACGGATAATAAAAACAAAAAAGATAGGGTAAAAAACCAACACAATCTCAAGCCAAGAAAAGGAGGAGAGTTATGTTAGGCTTGACAAGCCAACATAAAAATTATGTCATCTTTTCATGGAATGAAACCCAAATTAAAAGTTTCGTTGGGGCGTAACCCTCTTAGCGACATGCCATATCAGAACCCGGTGTGATGGTAAATGAGCAAGGGCCGGGACGTCACTCCCTTAGTGACGCGCTACGTTAACACCCGGATGTAGTGGGAAATGGGTAAGAGTCTTCGCACTTTACTCAACGAGTGTGAGGGGTAAGGAAGCTAGTCGAGGAGAGTAGAATTCGTATGGGTAGTTGAAATATAGGGTCCTTAACAGGTAAGTTAAGAGAGTTAATTGATACAACGATTAGGAGACGTATAGATATTTTGTGCATTCAAGAAACTAAATGGATGAGTCAGAAGGCAAAGGAGCTGGAGCATATGGGCTTCAAACTATGGTATACTAGAATAGAATGAAACAAGAATGAAGTGGGCATCTTAATCGATAAGTGGCTCAAGAGTTGAGTAGTCAACGTGAGGAGTAGGGCTGGATAACGAGCTGGCTCGGCTCGGCTCGGCTCGGTCTGGCTCGGTAGGATAATGAGCTGGCTCGTTATAACTAACGAGCTAAAAAGCTAGCTCAGCTCGGCTCGTAAAAAGCTCGAGTTAGCTCGTTTGGCTCGTGAGCCAGGGCCAAAAAATGTCTCCATCATATATTCATCCATGGAAGCATGGCTCGTTTGGCTCGTTTGGCTCATTTGGGTACAATAGAGTACAAACTAACACATGCATGGCTCGTTTGGGTACAATAGAGTACAAATTTACACATTAACACATGCAATTGAGTACAAATTAGGTCCATGGAAGCAGCATATGCATATCTAAATTCCTGGAAGTATGGCTCGTTTGGCTCGTGAGCGGCTCGCGAGCTGGCTCGAGTTGGCTCATTATAGCTAACGAGCTAAAATCTTGGCTCGGCTCGGCTCGTTATTCTAACGAGCCGAGCCGAGCCGCCTCTGCCGAGCGAGCTAACGAGCTTCGAGTTTTTCGTCCAGCCCTAGTGAGGAGGCAGGGGGATAGGATTATCCTAGTCAAGCTAATATTTGGTGATTTGGTTTTGAATGTTGTTAATATATATGCTCCACAAGTAGGGTTGGATAAGGCCGCTAAGATGCAATTTTGGGAAGACATAGATGACATGGTTACAAGTGTGCTTATCAATGAAAAGACTTTCTTAGGAGACGATTTCAATGGTCATGTCGGTACAACTAGTGGAGAGTTTCAAAGGGTACATGAGGGTTTTGGTTACGGTGATAGAAATCAAGAGGGAGAAGATATCTTAAACTTTGTCATAACCTATGATCTCATGATAGTTAACATCTTCTTTAGAAAGAGACATTCTCATTTAGTGACCTTTAGCAGTGGTCAGCACTTTAACCAAATCGATTTTGTTCTTGTTAGGAGGGAGGACAAACGAGCCTGCATAAACTGTAATGTTATACCTGGAGAGTGTGTTGTCCAGCAACATAAGTTAGTAGTCTCGACTTTTGTTTTAAGCTACAGGTCCGACAAGCTAAGGTTGCTAGAGCCACAAGGATGAAGTGGTAGAAACTCAAAGGAGATACCGCACAAGCATTTAAGGAGAGGTTGGTCACGGAAGGGACGTGGGACGTGGGATAAGTGAATAGCGAAGCGAACAGTATGTGGACAGAGATGGCAACTCGCATTAGGAAGGTGGCTATGGATGTGCTTGGAGTGACCCAAGGGACAAGAGGAGAACCAAAAAACACATGGTGAAGTGCAAAAGGCTATTGAGGAGAAGACGACATGCTACAAACACATGTATCATGATAGAAGCGATGACAACGTACAGAAATACAAAGCAACAAAAAAGAATGCAAAGAAAGCAGTGAGTGAGGCACGAGGCAAGGCATATAAAGAATTTATCAGAAACTAAATACAAAGGAGGGAGAGAAGGACATCTACAGGATGACTAAAATTCGAGAAAGGAAGACGAGAGATTTCAACTAAGTTAAATGCATCAAAGACAACACTAATAGACTTTTGGTGAAAGACGAGGAGATCAAGAATAGGTGGAGATATTATTTCAACAAGTTGTTCAATCATGATAACGATGATAGTATAATTGAACTGGATGATATTTTTGACAATACCGATAAGTGGTTTGTTCAAAGAATTCAGGAGTCGAAAGTAAGAGAGGTTTTAAAAGGATGAAAGTGGGTAAGGTGTTGGAGCTTGATTACATCCCTATTGAGGTGTGGAAATGTCTAGGAGAAGTGCCGATTGTTTGACTAACTAATTTGTTCAATAATATTTTTAGGTTGAACAAAATGCCAAACGAGTGGCAGAGGAGCACATTAGTACCAATTTTCAAAAATAAAGGAGACATTCAAAATTGTACTAATTATAGAGGAATTAAGCTCATGAGCCACACAATGAAGCTCTGGGAGCGAGTGATTGAGCGCCGTTTAAGAAAAGAGACTAGCGTGACAACAAACCAATTTGGTTTTATGAGCTACTGGGGTACATATTTATAGCGTGAAGGAAAAGAGTCCCACACGGAGAGTAAACCAAATTAGAGTCAATTGTTACAGATTGACATCACGTCTGATACAACATGTGCATGCACCTGCCATACCACGTCTGACATGAGGCGATGAAGTGTCCTACACAGACACGATACGAATTTGGATCAACTTTAACAAGATCGATCTCAAAGTGAGAAGCGTACCATCCTATGATAGCTCAATCCTTCACTCGAACCTGTAGTGGATTACTCGGTTGTGATTGACTCCTCAATCACATTCGGCATGGCCTTGCATTTTCTTAATCCAACCACACCAAGGGGCCCAGAAATATCTCTCCTATTATATAGGAGAGGCAAATTCTATCTTTGTCACTCATATTCCTCCGCATATTTCATAGTAAACCCGAAAGCTACCTTTATGACCACCTAGCCATGGAATAGTGTTTGGCAACACATAAGTAAACTATTACACATGTAAGAAATAATGAAGACCTTAGGTCTAAGTATCCTACATACACTATGTATGAGATAAACTGATGACACTTAAGAATATAACAATTCCCACAGTGTCTCATGGTGGGTCAATTTTACATCATGTTCTCTAACATTTGTCCACGTTATTAATTTGATATCTCATATCCATGATCCGGAAAACATGATCATTAATCAATACATATGTTGATATATAAATCATAATTGTCTCACATAATAATATAAGATCAAGGATAATTTAGAATAACATCAAAACATGAATAAAAAGTTCTACAAACAAGTCGCATACTTATTGATCAATACGAAAGACATTTATTCAATGGACAAAATAATATATTATTATATAGATCATAAATATAG
Source organism: Dendrocalamus sinicus (assembly GCA_036346575.1). Classification (NCBI taxonomy): domain Eukaryota; kingdom Viridiplantae; phylum Streptophyta; class Magnoliopsida; order Poales; family Poaceae; genus Dendrocalamus; species Dendrocalamus sinicus. Next base: position 8,668,028 of record CM070657.1, read on the forward strand.
AAGTGATATAATTATATCTCTATGATTGTCTCTTAGACATATCACTAACACTTACTGTAGTTAGCTCGGGGTTTTTTGTTGGTTGTTTCCAATGGCCACCGTGAATCTCTGTGATGCAATAGTCCATAGTCTGCAGGCTTGAGCAGTTGTCCATAGTCAAAGTAAAAAAGCTTACAATCAAGATTCCAACTCTGCAGGCTTTTATGTAGTACTTCACAAATAACCTCTGATGTACGTGGGCATGGCACATATATAAACCTACAACAGCATAGCAAGACAATTAGTATTTGAATATAGCAATAAGATTAATAGTATTTAGCATAGCAATCACCTCAAAATGCAGCTTCTAAGCTTCCAAGAGTCATCAATAAAATGTCATGTCATTGCCATATAGCCTCTCTTTTGATTATCAGCTGTCCAAAGATCAGTTATAACAACAACACGACAATTGCTTTTATCCAAGTAACTAAGAGTTCTCTTTCTCTCTGAATCATAATAATAAAAGATATCCTTTCTAATAGTATTTCGAGTGACCATTTTAAATAATGGTTGTAGTGGACTAACAAATGTATGAAAGCCATGGTGATCAACAATGGACAGTGGGTGCTCATGCAGAATAATCATGGAAATAGAGAGCTTTCCTAGCAATTTCTTGATCAAAAACATAGTTCTCTATAGTTACTTGCCCATGCTCAGAAGATCCATACCTCAAACTGGTTTGTACCTTCCCTTGTCTCTTCCGATAGATGCAAACCTTTAGATGTTCATGCAGATGTTTAGTGCCATTCTTTGTTTCTGTCGAAAGATACTTACTACACCAAATACACTTTGCCTTCCAAGCATAATTAACTTTCAATCTTGTAAATTCGTTCCAAACGGGTGAAGTGAGTTTCCTCTTTGTGCCACGAGAGTCTTCCTCTTCTATTTGTGCATCTTCAATTTGTTCTTCAACTTGAGGCTCAGACTCATATCTTATTTGCTGATCATGAAGTATTGAGCCTTGAGAAGATAGCCCATGTTGGCTACTATTTGTTGGAGTTGCCATATGAGAGTTAAACACAAAATTGAGAGTTCACAAAATCACAAATATGAGAATTAAACACAAATCAAATTTTCTACTTGTGCATAGTTCCAAAGTTGATACACTCAGCATAGTTCTATTATTACAGGATACATGGTGCTAAAGTCAAACAATGCATATAAATTGTACATATTCTTTTTCCTTTTCTTTTCCAGAGGGATATGATTGTATTTTCTTTTTCTTCCCCCTTCAGTATGAGGCCCAGCTTGTTAGTATACCTAAACTCCTCAATGTATGATGAAGGAAGCTCCTCGTCTGCAGCAGGCCTCAATTTTGTACAAGTCTTTGAACATGAAGACAAAACAAGATGAATTAAAAGGTATAAATGCACATATGAAATGCTTCATAATCAACAGAATATATAGTTGGCAGTTTACAACACAAACTTAGTTGGCAGTATATAGTTGGCAATTTACAACGCAAACTTAGTTGGCAGTATATAGTTGGCAATTTTGTGCAAGTATTTGAACATGAACACAAACTATATACTTAGTTGGCAGTATATAGTTGGCAATTTTGTGCAAGTCTTTGAACATGAACATGAACATAAACTATATACTTAGTTGGCAGTTTACAACACAATCAACAGAGTAAATAGTCGTACTGGATGTTTACAACACAATTAACAGAGTAACTCTCCACACAAAGCCAACCGTTGAATTACACCCACTTTCCCTTGATATCAAGGGTCCAACTAAATTTAGTGTTGAGTTTTGTACACAGTCAAGGGTGGATATCGAGCCAACTCTTCGTCTTATCGAGCTTTTCTAAAATTGACATAGTTTGTTTCGAGTAATTTAAAAGTATTTTTCAGCTAACAAAGAGCTAAAGCAAAATTCAAATTCATTTGAAATCAACCCATTTTTGTTTAACCAATCAATAAGTATAATTGAAGCAATTTTGAACCGAGCCAACGAGCCCCACAAAGCTTTTTCCACCCCTATGATGGTATGCACATTGTTGTTTCTCATCAAAGACGAGCCAAAATCAATAGAAGATACCAAATTTGAATCAGTATCCAGATTTTACTTGATCTGTTCACACGTCCAGAATCATTATGCAGATCAGAATCACGCCCAGGACAATCCCCCTTGCAATCACGCCCACATCCCATTTCACACTAAGCAAGTGTATACCTGAGGAGGCCTTTTGTTGAGATGGAGTCCAACAGCTTCAAGTTCACTATTTAATATTTGGCGATGTCCTTCACTTTGAAATGAAATTTAGAATAAGGATCTAATAAGCAAATAGAACTCAGGTAAAGCTCGGATGCGTTAGCACGCGCACCCGTTTTCTTGCTCGTTGCACGTTAGCACGCGCATCCGTTTTCTTGCTGGATTGCATGTGCAATCAAATGTAAAAAGAAAAAGATTGTATGTAAAAAGAGGAGAGGAGGTCGGACGAGGCGAGGCTGTCGTACTCGTTACTGTTGCGGAAGATGCAGCGGCCGGGTGGGGGCAGAGGGGCGATCGACGGCGGCTAGATCTGGAGGACGGACCGACTGGATCTGGCGGGACAACTGGATCTGGACAGGACGAACTCCGGCGGCTGGATCTCGAGGACGAGACAAACGCTGACGGTGGATCTTAAGGACGAACGCCGGTGGCTGGATCTCGAGGACGAACTCTAGCGACTGGATCTCGATGGAGGAAGAGACGGCTGGAGAGTGGAGACGGCGAGTGGAGTCTGTCAGAGTCGGCGAGGTGAGGAGACGAGGCCGAGGACGAGGAGATGAGGAATGAGGAGACGAGGCACGTGCCGAGGAGACGAGGCGAGGAATGAGTGAGCGCGGCGACGGGAGTGAGTCGAGTGGATCGGTGGATTTACCCGATGGGCGAGGCGGCGTGGTATGGAGCTCTCTATTTTATTTATTGGGTTGGTCCAGTTGAGTAAATAGATGGGTATGGGTGAAGCTCACCCATATCTCCATTTACTCAAGTTCCTCTATTTTTATAACCGTGAGTAAAGAATATATCTCATACTCGACTCTATTAGAATATTTAGGTAAACAAGCACAATTGCCATCCTTGGTCTGTGCGTTGGGGATGGATGCTGACCCGTGCTGATAATATAACTATATCGGATGTGTCGTTTTCGGCGGTTAACTGATTGAGCTATGAGTTTCCGGCAAGTAAGGACAGAAAGGCGCACGGCGGGGCTTCCACACACCGGGATTTATGCGCATGGAACGGTTTTGATGCTAATCTTACAGGAGTACTAGTTGTCTCACTACAAAACTAGATGCTACGTGTGTGTACATACATATGCGTAGTTCTGTTTCTGTATACACACTTCATATCTCTAGGAAGCAGGCGGCCTGCACGTGCCCGGAGAACTCCGGCGGCGCCGGGGCGCGCGCCCAGGACGCGGGCTTCCCGGCCTCCTCGCGCAGTTCGTACACGGTCTGGTCGCCGCCGTGGCACCCGGAGCCGATGACCACGACGTGCCCGTCCGGGATGGCGGAGACGGCTGCCGCGGTGCGCGCGTCCTCCGGGACGGATGCCACGGGGCGCCACGCCGCCGAGGCGCCGCCGTCGCGCTCCACGAGATGCCCGTCGCGGAGCATGTACATGCGCCCCGCCCCGGGCACCGCGCAGCAAGTTCTTGGGCACGCGCCGTCCTCGAGCAGGCCCTCCTGGACGGGGGCCCAGGTTGACGTCGCCGGGTCGAAGGCCTCGACGGAGCCGGCGAACCGCCCCTGCGCCTGCGTCGGGTACCCACCGACGACCAGGAACTTGCCGCCGACACAGAGCCCGCGCGGCTCGTCACGCTCCTCCGCCATGTCCGGAAGCGTGGTCCACGCTTCGGCGTCTGGGTCGTACGCGAGCGCCGACCGGAGCGCGTTCTTCTCCTCGTCGTGTCCGCCGGCCACGTACACAGTCCCACCAACGGCCGCGCAGGCGAAGAACGACCGGCGCGGGCCCGGCATGGGCGCCCCGCGCCGCCACGCGCCCGTCAAGATGTCGTACACGTACACCGAATCTGTGGGCGCCCACGTCTCCGGGTCCCACCCGCCGACGACCACCAGCCGCTTCCGCCCCTGTCCGCTGTCCACCGCGGTCACCTGGCAGAACAGAGGCAGGCTCCCGGTCGGGCCGGGCAGCTCCCGGAGCGGGGCCCACCGGCCCTCCACCGGGTCCAGGATCACCATCCGGTAGGAGTTCCCCGGGCCTCCGGCGCCGGCGGCCGCCGGCAAATGCTTCTGTGCCGGGCCGGAGTCGGCGGGCTCGGGCTGGGCCTGGACCAGGGCGAGCACGGGCCGCGCCAGCCCCTCCGCCCTGCGCAGGCGGTTGTAGTCGGGCGACTCCACCTCCGCCTTCCACTGGCGCGACGTGCGGCGCACGACCGGCAGCTGGTCGAACCCCACCCGGATGAGGCACTCCCTCGCCACCTCCTCCGGCAACCCTGGAATCAGCTCGCCCATTGCGCTCGCTGCAAAACTGCTAGTAACGGCCAATGCTTCGATCAGCTGCTCGTGTGCAGAGACTGGATTCGATCGAGCAAGGAATGAGAAGTTTCTTGGTTTCTGTGAGCTGCTTGTGAGACGAGTAGCGGGAGTAGTGTGGGATATTTATACGGGGCTAGGAGGTTTAGGAATACAGGGCGAGGGAAGGGGCGATGGATGTGCGATTTTTTTGTTGACGCTAAACGCTAAATGATAGGCATAAGGCATGTTGATAGGCTTCGTTTAAAGCAAGAGTGCCACATCAGATATGTGCCTATGTGGTATGACGGGAGAAGTGAATAGATGAGCTAGATTTTGTAGAGGTTTTATCTCTTATCTTGATTTATAAACCACACGCTTAGGTAAGTTCGTTTTGGTAAGCTTGCATTGCATCAACTTCTGACTTAGGTTGGCTTGGAGCAAGTGGTCTCAAGGGAATCAGGACACTACTGTTCTTTCTTTTCAGGTTTTTAGTTAATTTTTGGCTTCAACTTCTATAAATCAATACTATTTATCAAATCTATCAATCATAGATAATTTGGAACATGTGAATTCTTGTTCTCTTATTCATATTAGAATAATATTATACTACACTCCAAAGTCCAAATACTACTTTCAATAAAAAAAAAGAACCGTAGAACTCTACACAGGCAGAGTGGTACACGGTGGACCACCCTGCGGGTGAGCCGTGGCACGGAGGACCCAATGACTAGGGCCCACGTGGTCTGCAAAACCTGATCACTTGATGTGATTCCCTTGTCTCATCCGGGTGGATGGATTCTCCATCCGAGTCAGCAGCAGCTCACAAATCTACGAGTACTTTCCGCCGCATAACAGCATGCCGCAGACCGCAGCTGATCGAGTCTCCTCTCAACACTTAGAAGTGTTTTTTTGTACGGTTAATGATTTTTAGCTATATCTGATAATTTTTATTTGCATTTTTGACACGGTAACAGATAGTGAAGATATCAACACAGATAGTGCATATGATTTTAAATTTAAAAAGTTATTTGAAGAATACACTTTAAGAGACCATCCTATTTAGACGTTTATCTTTTTTACTTCCAAGAAACTAAAAGCTAAAATAGAAACAAAAAACCAAAAAAAAGGCCCCTAGTCTTCCAGCAGAGAAGAAGTTCTAGTAGTCTTCCAGAATAAACTCATGAAACAAAAAATAAAAATACTAGAAAGTGTTTCTATACTTTTCTTAATAATAATTGTTATAATTTTTAAAATATAGTAAATAATGAATAGATGTTACCTATCTCTTTAAATTAGCACTATTTTTAAATATGAGAGTATAGAAGCACTGCTATGAATCCATAGAAGTTCTGCCGCACTTGGAGCTTGAAAGCAACAATGGAGCACAGTAAACACAGGGCGAGCCTCCACGACATCACACACGTGTCCGGTTGAGAGAAGACACGCTAAAGAGCTAGCTTATGGCTTTAGCTATTAACTTTTTGCTGAAATTATACTGTAGTAGTTGTTAGCTTTTTGAGTCATTCAATTAAAAGAAAATAAAGAATCGTTATATATCCCGGATAATGTTAAAAATAAGAGGAAAAAGCTAAAACAAATCAGAAAAATGGATATATTTTAAATAATTTTTAATTTAAATAAGTTGAAAACCAAAAAATAAAAGCTGAGCCGCTTGGAGGCTGGGCTAAGATGGGAGCTGAAAGAAACTGAGGTGAGGTGTCGGGAGCTGCACAATTTTCGACTTGAACCATTGCACTGCGTCTAGGGGTGAAAATGGATCGGATACGGATGGATAATGCCTCTACCATATTTGTTTTCATATTTTTTCGGATACGGATACGAATACGGATAACTCGAATACGAATACAAATACGAATAATATCGAATACAGATACGGATCGAATACGAATCGAAACGAATACGGTTATGAATATTTATCGGAACATGAAAACCTCTTAAATTATACATCCAAAATTAACGAAAATACGTAAATAGTTCATCTTGTCAAAACATTCATGAAATCTAAACAAGCATAGTCTTTTCATCCACAATGAAAATATACCCAATAGTCGATCATAACATAACTACATAATTAACAACAATGTACAATACATGGAATACACATGATGACATGATAGCAATTTGAACAAACATAAGAACATTTCATTCCTCCATTTCATCTATCAAGTTGTAACAGCCCAGATTTTTACTAGAATAAAAATAAATAAAAAATTAATTAAAATAAAATTTAAATTAAAATAAGTATTTTTGTTGCCTAAATTTTATTTTTGGGTTTTGCCTTGGATTTTCTGTTTTTGAAAAAGCCTGATTTGAAAAGTAAATTAAGTGAAAACCAAAAAATAGACATTAAATAAAATGATATTTTGATTTTCTATAAAAATCCTACTTTAAATTAATTATTTGGAGTTATTTAGCTTTTATTTGGTTTCCTGAATTTTCTGGAGTTTAAAGGTCTACTTTTGAAATTAAAAAGTATTTTTAAGTATGAAAATTAAATATCAACATTAGTTGAAAATATTATTATTAAGTCCAAAATGTCACCAGGAACTTCTGTGAATTTTCCTGGAATTTTTGGAGTTTATTTCATATTTTTCTGAGCTTAAATGAATTTCCCAGGCTTTTCTAAAATCCAAAAATCAAAAATAAAAATTAAAGTCCCTCTCCTCCCCTCGGATATCCGTTTTCGTATTATCCGGATAATCCGTATCCGTATCCGTATTCGACGAATACTAGCTTTACTATATTCGTATCCGTATCCGATAAAAAAATCCGTATCCATATCCGATCCGAGAATTATCTGAAAAAAATCCGATCCGACACAATTCGTATCCGTATCCGTTCGGATCCGACGGAAACTATCCGATCCGTTTTCACCGTCTGCTTCCTGTTCGTCAATGACGCGAACTGCAGGCCCACGCGTCAGGAGCTGCACGGTTCTCAAGCCGTGCCGTCAGTGTGCCTCCCATGAGTTGCACGGGGTCGCGGCGCGCCACACGTCGGTCTGCCGATCTCGTGAAGAACTCGTGGGCGTGGGCGTCGTTTTATTGCCGTTTCACGCGTCTGATTGGAGCGAATGATGCACTGATGATTCACCGAGCCCTCGTGTTCATGGGTCCGCTCGAGCGCAAACTTTTTCACCACATCAAAAGCTTCTTATGCAGGTGGTCTTAGTTACCGGAGAACAGAGAAAAGTATGGAACAGGTTATGCACCAAAATTTATTCCTCCATAAATTTATAAATCTAGTCCTCTCTATAAATTTATCAAGCACGATAAATACCTGCCGAGCCACCTATGTGTGGTAGGTCTTATGCATGTCAATTAGTGATTATTAGTAAGTTGCTAATTGTATTTGCTATGCCGAGCCACCTATGTGTGGTAGGTCTTATGCATGTCAATTAGTGATTATTAGTAAGTTGCTAATTGTATTTGCTAAGCACGTGCCACGCACGGTGGCTCGGCAAGCACCTGCCGAGTCTCAATAGGTTCACGAAGAAGACTATATTTATAAAACAGATATTTAGAGGTTAATTTTAAAGAAAAAAGTTGCAACGGTGCTATTTTTGTGAAGTGCATAGACACTCGAAAGGTCAAATTGGCGCATACAATAATGCATGCAACGTCGGCCCCTCGGAATAGCGAGCAAACCCGGGTATATCAGAAAACCGGACACACAAAGATTTTTTTTTTTTAAAAAAGAAGCAACAGATAGGGAGATGATCAGATGAGAGTAAGATAGAAGTGTTAGTCTAGGTTTTCTTTTAGGATCTCTAGGGTAGATCTAGCGGGGGCTATCCTTTCTCTAGGTTCTTGTTCTTGAGGTATACCGAGAGGGAGTGGAGTTACCAACCTTCGGTCGTAGAGGAAGAGGTAGCCATCTCGGTGGCGGTCGGAGAAGAGCGAAGACGGGGGCGGCGGTGGCGACGGCGCAGATCTGGAGAAGACGCAGAGGAGCCGGTGGAGCTTCCCGTCGCTGCAGCGCTTCCCTCTAGATCGGCTAGGGTTTGTCGGTGGGGTGGCGGCGGCACGGTCAACCTTGGGATGCGTGCCGCCCGGCCCCCACCTCTGTATTATAAGCGGCGGCGACGGGCCCACCACCAAGCGGCCGGCGCCCCGATCGTATGCTGGTCAAGGGATGGCATTTGGCCGTTGGGCCAAATGCTTGAGATCATCCTAACATTCTCCCCCTTGATCTCAATCTATGCTTTAACTTTAATTACTTTTGACTTTACTCATTCCATCGCAGATTAGTGCATAGAACATGTCTCATCGTCACGGTCAATCGCCGATAGATTCAGCAGTTACAATACACCTCTCTGTTCTGAAATAGTTACTTTAATCTTTGGGCCATCTTTTAGTCCAGGTATCATAGGCTTTCCCTTAAACCCATGCCGGCTACATGTTCTCTGAACACGTTGGGTGGTAAGCCTTTAGTAAGCGGATCCGCTAACATCTTTGCGGTACTTATATGCTCTAGACTTATAATCTGATCCCGAACTTTATCTTTCACAACATAGTACTTTATGTCAATGTGTTTGGCAGCACCACTTGACTTATTGTTGTGGGCATACGCATCTTGGGTTCATTATCGCGATACAACTTAAGTGGTCTATTGATGTCGTCAACCACTTTTAAACCGGTATAAACTTCTTTGCCGATTCACCCGCCCCGTAGCCTCATAACATGCTACAAACTCGGCATACATTGTGGACGATGTAGTGACGGTTTGCTTAGAGCTTTTCCACGATATAGCTCCTCCAATGAGAGTGAATACATATCCGGATGTAGACTTTCTATCATCTCCGCAAAATCGAATCAGATACCCCACTATATGGAGTAAATCTGATCTTACGTATGCCATCATGAGGCCTTTTGTTCCTTGCAAATAACGCAAGACTTTCTTTATCAATTTCCAATGTTCTATTCCGAGATTGCTCTGGAATCGCCAAGTAACCAGTAACAAACGCTAAGTCGTATGCGCGTACACACTTGAGCATATCTTGTAAGCTTCCGACAGCGGTGAAGCATATGGAATCGCTTTCATTTGATCGATCTCATATCGTTCCTTGGGCATTGAAAATCCCCATATCTGTCGCCCTTGACTATAGGTGCGGTGATGGACTACATTTATGCATACCAAATTTCTTTAAGACTTTCTCTATGTATGCCTTTTGTGACAGTCCCAGTACCCTTTGTTTCTATCTCGGTGAATTTCGATCCCTAGAACGAATGAAGCTTCACCAAGGTCTTTCATATCAAGTTTGAGGACAAAACTTCTTTGTCTCCAAGATGTGCATGACATCACTACTAGCCGAGAGGATATCATCCACATACGTGATTAGGAAGATAAACTTCCCATCTTTAAACTTTGCATAAACACGCTTGTCCTCTATATTCTCTTTAAACCCAAATTTTCTTATTGTCTTGTCAAACTTCAAGTACCACTGTCTTGAAGCTTGCTTTAACCCATAAATCGATTTCTTTAGGCGGCATCCCATTCTCTCATTTCCTTCCACAACAAAACCTTTCGGTTGTGCCATGTAAACATTTTCCTCCAAATCCCCATTAAGAAATGCCGTCTTTACATCCATCGATGTAACTCTAAATCATAATGTGCTACTAATGCCATTATGATTACGAAGAATCTTTACATGAGACTGGAGAAAATGTCTCATTGTAATCAATCCCTTCTCTTTGCGTAAAGCCTTTTGCCACAAGTCGCGCTTTGTATCTTTCTATATTCCCTTCGGAGTATGCTTTGTCTTGTAGACCCATTTACAGCCTACTGTTTTGGCTCCTTTAGGAATAATTTCCAAGTCCCAGACTTTATTAGTCTTCATGGACCTCATCTCCTCTTCCATGGCCTCAAGCCATTTTGAGGAATTTTCGCTTCTCATGGCTTCTTCAAATGAGGTGGGATCATCCTCCATTTGAAATTCCTCTGTATGATAAATCTGATAATCATCGAAATAGCCGATCTTCTTACTCTTTGAGACCTCCTGGGCCTCCTCATTTGGTACGTCTCTTGCTTGAGGTCTTTGTTGCTCCCCTCATCTATGGCAATAGGTTCTATAGGATCTGAAAAGCAGGTTCCTCATTATCATTCATTGTTGCCACGGGAGGAACAATAACAGTCTGGCACCACGTTGTCTTGCACCGTCGGTGCAGCACGCAGTAGTGTGAAGAATGGCTCTTGAATCATCGGAGTGGGCGCATACACCCGCTTCTCTTCAAGGTCAATCTCACGAGCTACCATGCTCCCCTCATCATTTCATTCTCTAAGAAGACAGCGTGTCTCGTTTCTACAAACTTTGTATATCTATCCGGACAGAGAAAGCGAAACCCTTTTGACTTTCAGGTAGCCAATGAAATGACAACTTACTGCTTTGGGATCAAGTTTCCCAAGGTTTGGGTTAAATACTTTAGCCTCAAAGCAGACTCCCACACACGTAAGTGGTTTAGTGAGGAACTCTTCCAGTCCACAACAAATGCGGTGTTTTGGGCACCGACTTACTAGGCACTCTGTTGAGAATATGAATGGCGGTTTTTAACGCCTCCATCCATAAACTCAATGGGAGTGTGAAATAGCTCATCATGCTTCGCACCATATCCATCGAGAATGCAGTTGCGTCTTTCAGCTACTCCGTTTTCTTTGAGGTTCGGCATAGAATATTGGGCCACTATTCCATTTTCTGTAAAAACCTCGCAAAGGTCCAGAACTTGTCCATATGGGGTATGTCGACCGTAGTACTCCCCACGATCGATCGGACTATCTTAATCTTTAAATCGTGTTGGTTTTCAATTTCAGCCTTAAATATCTTGAATTTATCCAAGGCTTCATTTCTTTCTTTGATTGGATAAATATATCCATAACGGAGTAATCATCGTGAATATTACGAACGAGTCATATCCATCCACACTTTTCACGGAAAAGGACCACAAATATCTGTGTGAATAATTTGTAGAACTCCTGTGCTTCTTTTAGCGTCTTTCTTTATTTTCTTTACATATTTTCCTTTAATGCATTCTCTGCATTGTTCTAAGTCCGAGAACTCTAATGGAGGAAGAATATCATTCTTTACTAGTCTTTCTATTCTCTCCTCGAAATATGGCCTAAACGATTGCCATAATTTCGACGACTCATCTAGAGTTCTCTTCGTTTTCTTTTACATTCGTGAGACGAGGATTCAATCACTTTCTCGCACGCAACGTTCTCATTATCGCATACGACATTCACATCATCACACAATGATAACAAATAAAGCTCATTCTGTAATATGGCAATACCAACACATTCTTTATTAAACATTATTTCGCACTTGCCATTTCCAAAATTGCAATCATAACCATCTTTGTCCAAATTTGACACACTAATCAAATTCCTCTGTAAAGAGGGTACAAAAGGACATCTCTAAGTAGAAGAGTGGAGCCATTAGCTAATTCTAATGAAAGATCGCCAACGGCTTCAACTTCAACCGACTCCATTTGCGACTTTAACGCATCTTTTTTTCTTTGCGTAGTCCTCGTCGAACGGAATCAGAAAGAATTAGCAACATGAACAGTTGCTCTCGAGTCAATCCACCAAGTGGATTTGAATATTTCACATACAGCATTCATTAATAAAGGTAATAATGTTCTCACCTTTCTTAGCCATTATCATCTTTAAGTAGTCGGACAATCTTTCTTGTAGTGTCCGTCTTCTTGCAGTGAAGGCACCGGTCTTTGTCTACACAAATTTGTTCTGTTGAGGTGATGTACTGAGGCTTTGCCCTTGTTCTTTGAGAAGGGGTTCTTGTTGTAATTCTTTTCTTGTTTTCCCTCACAAAGTTGATAGCACCACCATGTGAGGATTTGATTCTTTCCTCCTCTTGCACGCACATGGCTATGCACTTTTCCATGTCCCATTTTTCGGCTGCATATTATAGTTGACAACAAAGTGTCAAACTCTTTTGGCAAAGAAGCAAAACCAAATGAATAAGGAACTCATCCTGAGAGCCAAATCCATCGGTTTCAGTTTAGATGCCAAGTTGCTCATTCTAAGAATGTGCTCTCTTATGCCATTGCCACCGCTGAATACTCTCTGTTACATTTGCTTAATCACCGTGTGTAGCATAAGTCTTTGAAGAGCCAGTGAACCGACTCTTTATTTTATCAAGGTATTGATGTGATGTCACACTCTGCAATTGAGCCCGAATAGCGAGCTCAATTGTGTTTTTATCACACCATACATTTCTTGTTGGTGTGGTCCATTCTTATGATCAAGATCATAAGACATCCGCAAGGAGCATGATCCTCTGTCTTTTACGCCATGCAAGTGTCATCCTCATTCTGTTTCCTCACCGCGCCAAAGGCTCGGTGGGACGTCTTGTAGTGAGGACCCAGTCCACCTCACCAAGATAAAAGCTAAATCTAACTTTTTCTTCCACTCTCCATAATTATCACCTTTGAGAGTGGGATTTCTCTAATACAACTCATCAAGTTGTATCCTCCTAAAAAAATTTCAAATACGGTGAGAACGTAACATCAAAATCATATGCCTTATTTCCAACGTTGGTCAAAAATACGACATACAATTTAAAAACAATTCTATCATACATTAAATCTACATCACCGTTGGCGAAATAGAAATAATGCATGAAATCAACATTAAAAATTTATAATACTGATATTAACAACGTTGGTCAGAAAATAACAGTATCATAAATCTCTGGAAATTTTTATCTATTTTTCCAAAATTAAATTCTCCCGTTGGTTCGAATTTAATAATGAAAAACAATCAATATTAACTTTTGCAGCGGAAACTGAAAATTATTCTAAAAATAATTCAATATTCAGAAGCAATATACAGTACACTTTTAATCTCTGGAAAAATTAACACGTTGGTGCAAAAAATTCCAGAAATTTTGGATCAAATTTCATTGAAATTCATCAACAAATACTTCTGAAAAAATAATAAACATTCTTTTCGGGGTTTACTGTTCATTCGGCCTCTTTTGGCCTATTCCCTCGGCCGCGGCCCAGCCGGCCCGCTCTCCTTCAGGCGCGCACGGCCTCTTTTCTCCCACGCGGGCCGAAAACCCCCGCAGGCCACGGCCAGCCCAACCGGCTCCACCGGCCCAACACCCCGCCGGCCCATCTGGCCCCCTCATCTTTAGCCGTTGATCGAAATCGGACGGCCGGGAGGGTCTTTCGCCCGATCAAAATGCCGCCCGCCCCCAACCCTAACCCTAGAAGCATTTGATCCGTTTTTGGATCCGAGAGGAGGAGCGGCGCGCATGGCGCTGCGATGGGCGGCTCGAGCGGTGCAGCGCAGCGGCGGCGGAGGCGCAGGCGCGGCGCGCCCAACGGCCCCGAAGCAGCGGCGCCCATCGCCCTGGGGCGCGGCGGCGGCGAGCGCGCCTCGCGACGCGACGGCAGCCGCGCGCAGCGACGAGCGGCGACGCGCGCATAGAGGCGGCGCCATCGGAGCCCGGGCGGGCGACCAACGGCGGTGGCCCCGAGGCGCTCAACCGCGGCGGCGGCAGCGGCGCGCCGCTGGCGCGCGGCGGCGACCCCAAACGGAGTGGTTCCCGTGCGCAAGCGCAAGCGGCCCAAGCTCCGGTGAGTCCCTTTACCTCTTTCTTTCCTGTTTCTTTCTTTTCTTTTGCCGATCCGGTGGGCTAGGGTTCGAGATTCTTTTCTTTTCTTTTTCCCACATCTAGATCTAAGCCTAGTTGCTCTGATACCATTGTTAGTCTAGGTTTTCTTTTAGGATCTCTAGGGTAGATCTAGCGGGGGCTATCCTTTCTCTAGGTTCTTGTTCTTGAGGTATACCGAGAGGGAGTGGAGTTACCAACCTTCGGTCGTAGAGGAAGAGGTAGCCATCTCGGTGGCGGTCGGAGAAGAGCGAAGACGGGGGCGGCGGTGGCGACGGCGCAGATCTGGAGAAGACGCAGAGGAGCCGGTGGAGCTTCCGTCGCTGCTGGCGCTTCCTCTAGATCGGCTAGGGTTTGTCGGTGGGGTGGCGGCACGGTCAACCTTGGGATGCGTGCCGCCGGCCCCACCTCTGTATTATAAGCGGCGACAGGGCCCACCACCAACGGCCGGGCGCCCGATCGGCGCGGTCAAGGGATGGCATTTGGCCGTTGGGCCAAATGCTTGAGATCATCCTAACAAGAAGGGGCAGATCCGAGTCAGATTAACTCAGTGGACGAAATCAATCTTCTCACAGCGGGTAGTGAGCCTTAGATGGCGTTTGGATGCACGCTGGGTTTGGGATCGAGATATCAGATGAGTTATAATGTGGTGGGTCTGGGACAGAGAGATGCGTTTTTAATTCGAAATCATTGTTTGGCATTTGTTGGGTTCTGGATTGGGATATGAATTTATATGACAAAAATGCCCTTATCTATGAAAAAAAGAAGAAATTATATAAACACACTTGTCATAACACCAAATTAAGTACGATTATTCCTCAAATGATTCCAAATATATTCTCTTTATTTCATGTCCGCATCGATCCATCCTCAACTAATGATACAAAAATTACATGAAGAAATGGGAAGCAAAGCAAGTACCAATACAACATATCTGAACAATTGGAGATCGAAGACGTGATGTAAGGTTATACTCTTCACAACCTATGCCTATCACATGAAAACGTACATACGTAGTTGAGATAGCCCAAATAAACAATGGAGGAAAAAGGAGGAAAACAGAGAGAGAAAGGGGATTGGGATCTAAATCGAGGCGTTGCAAATCTTATCGGAGGACTGCGGTACTACTGGCCTAGTCATGCTCATTGGAACATACAAGCGAGGAAGGCTGCAGGCCGAGGTGCGAACGACCATTCTGGATGCGAGGATGGGTGGCGACGGCAGTCGGCAGCACTCCACGGGTAGGCGGTGACAGCGTGCGGAGGCCTATGGCGGCTCAACATTTGAGCAAGATTTGGGGTTGTTAACGGCGAGACTTGATGACGGCTTCGACGGTGAGGCTTGATAGTGCGCTTAGGGGGCATTGATGCGCGATGACCGGAGCTCCACGGTGGTCTCCAAACGAGTAATTTTGTCTCGATGGTCTCCTCCATCATATCCTACCTCAAACCCTCTTTTTCCTACTGAGAATAAATCAGTGAAATATAAGGGGTTTATATCCCACTCCCTAACCCTCCTTGTATCTCTATCCCTCCAAACAAATGTAGGTTTAAGTTCATACCAACTATCATTTCCCAGTCCCACCTCTTTTGGCAGACAAATCAAATGGCATCGTAATCCGAAAGAAAATGTAGTGGGAGAGGGCCTCACGTGTGAGACCCCTATTCACCGTTGGATCGAGATGATCAATTCGATCCAACAGCTGATGGAGAGGAGTCTCACGTGAGGCCCTCGCCGTAGAATTCCCTTCCCCGTAATCCTATCTCCTCAACGGGGCCCATGTCTTGTGCCTTCCCCTAAGCCCGCCGCCTTATGGCATGTACAATAGTATAAACAACTGCGTTGTCTATAATATTCTCCATGGCATCTATAGATGGTACTAAAGACGGCTCATATAATAGGTTATCTTTTTTTTTGCATGTCTCTATAGATAGTTTTTACATGACACAACGTATTTTGTTTGCCGTGTTACAGTCGACTACTACATAACAGACGGCCTAATTCTCTATGCTTCCTCTCTCTCTGCTCCACATCATCTCATATCCTACATGATAAGATTTATAGACAGCTGACATTACACCACTATACATCTGCTTAGCCTTCCTTATCCGCATATTATTACTGGCGCTGGGCTCGCGCGGAGACGGAAAATCTGGAGACGGGAAGCAATCTCAGCCGCGCCGCGCTTTTGCTCCGCCTCCCGCCGGTTAGAAGCAGCAGCTGGATGATGGAGCAGTGCAGTGCAATCATGCGGAGTCGGGTCGGATCGGCGGCGCATATCAGTGTGGGCGCGCGATCGATGCGGTTGATTGGATGATCACGTGTGGTTCTCTCTTTTTTTTTACCCCTTCTCTTTTGACGGGAGTACGATGGGCGAGCTAAAACGGAAGGTTCTATACTCTTGTCCCTAGCAAAATGCCACGTCGATCCTTGTATCAACTATTGACCAATCGTGCCCCAATGTAGTAGTACCGTACCACTCCATTCCGTATTGGCCTATTGACCAAGTAACAACCAGTAGCAAATAAGCGTTGGCTTTCTACAATTACCATTTTTTTTAAAAAAATAACTTCAGCAAGCATGAAGAAGCCAACATACAGATAGACCCAAGTGCTACAAAGTGAACATAGCATTGCTGACGTTGGACGTACGTAGTTCTTCATGGACTCGTCGATCCAGCTAGCTCGAAATAGAGGGGTGGACAAGAACCAAATTTTGCTAGCCATGACTACAAACTGTTGTAAAATCCGTTGGACAAGAACCAAACACACCCGAAATGCCAATCATAGGATACTATGTGTGGAAAAAATATCAATACTAAGTCCACTATCCACCAAGCAAAATGGATAGAGTCGACACACGTCTAATTGACAAATGCGTGTAAAGGATAGGCGCGGCACATTGTTTATCAAAACAAACAGCAATTAATTACGAGATGAAAACGAAAGCACATATCCATCGGCCTGTCGCCCGGTCCTACGTCAGGCACCGAGGGCAGGACCGCCCCGCTGTTATCATTATCCCAATCTCACATTGCCAGGCCTTCCAGCAGAGTTGATACCATATCGCTATATGATGGGTTTATTTTTTTAATTTCTAAAAACTGTTTTTTGATTTTTCTACTATAACTAACTTTTAAACGGAGCATCTTTTCAAGATAGTATATACTAGTTAATTATAGTATATACTGTACCGACTTCATTTATATCGGCAAAAACCGCACATAAGTTTCTATTACTTTATAATATCTTATACGAACAGCCCAAAAGTCACAAGGTGTAGCCAAAAACCATAAGTTTCAGCCAAAAAGAACATGCCCGATAATATGTATAGGCACGTCAGTTGTACTAGATATTAGTATCTTAGAATCTGCTGGCCGAACCATGATTTTCCTTTTTTTAAATCCCGGTTTTCTTGCACTATATATAGAATGTCAGGTATAATTATGAGCGCTGGCCAGTGGCAAGCCCTTCTAGAACATTGTAGAGTGATGGAACTCATGGTACCATGGGTCCATGGCTACAAAACCTGGAACATCCCCTCAAAATGGCACCAAAGATCCCCCACTAAGCCAGGGTCCTAGATCATTATGTGCAGTTTTGGTCGAAGAAATAACTGAATCAAAGGGTGCACTTCAACCAGTTTCAGGTAAATGTTGGTTTGATGGGACATCTTTATGTTTGTAGTTTCTTATTGCATCATCAAACGGGAAAAGGATGTTCAGCTAGCCAGTCTTATAGGTTGCTATGGAAAATCATACATTCAACTCAGCCTCAGCAGCTAATGGCTCAAAAACTGAATCCACCTCACCCATATTTACGTCTTCCAGAGTTGGTGGATTCCAATTCGGATTCTGCAAAGTGACAAGAAAATTCAATGAGAAATCTAGGGCCATGCTACTGTTCCCTTTCCCCAGAATGAATATATAAATGGCCAATACATGTAGAATCTTGGGTCAAAAGCACAACATATGTATTTGGTGTGTGCCTTTTACTCTATTTTACTTGCTATTTTGAAATGAAGTTACCTCAACTTTGCAAGACAAACTAAGGGCAGTCCAACTTGCACCATGGTTTAATGTAATTAAACTTTTTGTCCAGCAATTGAACCCAGTTTGCAAGACATGGATGATACCAGGATCTATTAGTTTAGTTTTTCTGATTAACAATTAAAAAAAAGGGCTCAAAGTCAAGCTTATCAACAATAGGGCCAATCTGGGAGGTTTAAGCTTATGGCAACTTTAACCTTAAAACTGAAGCCCTCCAAAACAGGAATTAACTCTCCCTCCAAAAAAGGACCTTATTGTTGACCCTCGTTGCAGAATGCAGGTATATGTAAACTTCTGGATTTGGTAGCACTTGTGATTCGACCAATGGTACTGGACAGCAGCGTGTTCTAACATGTTGGACGTCATCTAGGTTCAGGGCTTAGGTCAGTATATGGAGGCTCATTGGCCTATGGAAGGTGGTGATTAACACATGTGCCACATGCACCTACCAGTCTCTGGTGGATCTTAAAATCCTTCTGGACGAAACGACTTAGGAAATCGGAGAGTTAAAAATATAGCCATACAGATAACTTGCCTGGTCCTTGTCAACTAAGACAGCACGTACACCTTCAACAAAATCATTTCGAACAGACGACCTCAAGGCAATGCGATATTCCACTTTCATAACACCAGCCAACTGAGCACACCAAACATCAGAATTAGCAATATGTAGATAAATGGGTAACTAACATAAAACAAAAAAGTTCAATTGTACAAGATACCAGAGTAATACCTTAGATAGATAGTGTTCAGCATTTCCATATGCTGATGCAACTCGAGCAAAATGCTTCTGTGTCAAACAAAGAGAAAATGGAGCACCTTTTTTAAGACCTGCTAAAGCATCATTGGCCCATTCTGCCACTGCAGTCAACAAAGGAATGAATAAGAACATACATGCAGCCATTCTTCTCTAGTCAGTACTCAGTATGTACCATTTTTTTTTCTAAAATCGCACACAGAAAATGGGGCCATTTTCAAATAAAAAACGCAATTAGCACTTGTGTTTGAATATACCAGTGTTGTCTTTGCACCTTAAAAGGAGATGCTTAATAGCAGATTACCTGCAGCATCACCACTTTGACTACATTTCTTTAGCTCCTCCACAGATTCAGCAACTGATTTATTGGGACTAAAAGAAGAAATGATATGTGGTAAAAGCTTTTCTAGTTGGGGCTCTGTCTCTGGCTCCTTCTTGTACCCAGTCAGGAGTGACTCGACATCTCTGTGAGGATCATCTGTGCTGCAAAAAGCCAAAAACAGAACAACAGATATCAACATACCATCAAAATAATATAGGAATGTTGCAAGCACGTCTTGTGTCATGGATGTTAAGCTGTGAATACATCGACGAGGAAATATAAAAATATGGAAGAGTCATCAAATTTGTATATTAGCAGGATGTTTTCACCAAGTAAAAACTAGAGACATACAAGTTAGCACCCAAGAAGGATTCCTTGAGAGATCCCAAGTTCCCAGAAGGTACATAATGAGTTCCAAGACCTATGAACAGAGCATCAGCAGGTGAGGATATCCTTTTTCCTGTCATCCCAAGGTAAGTTCCTGAAAGAAGCAGAAGTGGTCAGCGACGAGAAGGAACATAAAGAAGGATTACTATGTGATACTTTACCATTTGGAAACAGATAGCTAGTCCCATAATTTGGAAGAACAGAGAAAACCACAACAATGCTATAGTATTAATAGAAGGATCAGTCAGAAAATGAGACTATAAATAAAGATTTGACATATTGCCAATTTACCATAATTGAACAAGAAGTGCATAAATGCAAGATTCAGAGTTTACAACTGTAGAACACTTTGCTATCAAGAATTCAGACTACAGAGGATTTCCACTAAATCTTGATTTGATTATGCTCCACCAGAAATGGTCATCTTAAAACACACCCATAGCAAAAACAGACATAACAGAGAGGAACACAAAGTAAGGAGGCGCAAAGATAACATACATACAAGGAATGCCCTAGAGAGGGAAGGTATCACAGTTCAGATTAGGGAAAACTATTTCGTTTTGCATTATTTTCACTGGGTCGCGAAAGCACCGAATTGACCAAAATTTCATCCTTGTCGAAATTTCGGTCAAACAGTTCAAACAGGCATTTGAATTTTGGACGAATTCAACCAAATTTGAAGAAATTTGAAGGAAAGCATGGAGAGGCAGACCGGCAAAATGGAATCCTGGGATCATGTGGAGGCTAGTGGTGGTGGTTATGTGGTGTGACCGCGTGAGGCGCATTGGTGCGGGCTGGCAACAACAAGCGGTGGCAGCCATGGTCCGGAAAAATTAAGTTGGGGCTTTGGTGGAGGGTGTGGTGGAGATGATGTAGGTGCAATGAATTGGCCTGGGACCGCACAGTTGTGAAAAATCATGCGGCGGTGTGGCGGTCGGAAGCGAGGAAGAAGGCAGCGGTGGCAGTGGTGTGGCAGTCGGACCAGAGGAAGAAGGTAACAGCATTCAGGCGGGCTATTCATGAACTTGATTTGAGGGGAAATAGTCACGAGTGAGAGGAAAATATGGCTCAAAAGGGATTTGGGTTTGGTTTACTCTCGGCGACGAATGGTACAACGAGCTTGGGAGGAATTCAAACGAGGCTGAAAAAATTTGACCTATACAAAATTTTTTTTGGAGGATAGCGATAGGAATGATATTTTGGTGAAATTGTGAACCCTGGTTCAGACTATGCATCTCACCATTTAAGTTAGAAAAGCATGATGATGATAAATTGGTAGAGAAATTAGTAGCAGAAAACACCATTAAATAAATTACTGCAACAAGGGAAAAAAATACAAGAAGCATACCAACTGCGCCTCCTGCGGGAGCTTTGGCACCAATATAAGCAAAGCCAACATCTGGGAACAAACCAATACCATTTTCTGGCATGGCCATGAGTGTCCTCTATAACAGTAGTACATTGGAGAGGCATGAATCTTCAGAATGCATATATCAAAAATAAAATTCATCAAAATAAATCAAAATTCGAGTTACAAGAATTTGCCTCAGTAATAATGCGGTAGCGGCCATGTCCTGACAGCCCAATTCCAAACCCCATCGTCACTCCATCCATCAAGCATATATAAGGTTTTGCATACTCATGTATCTTACAAATCAAAGAGTACTCTGCTGTGAAGACCTGAAAAGGAATAACGGTATCTCTTAGTTATGTAAGTGATAACAATATTTTCAACAAAGGAGGATATAACACTGTCAACTACTTTCATTTAACAATTAAACAAAAAAGAAACACAACAAGGAGCACAAAAAAGGGTACTATTACAACAAGCAGAATAATGACTATTAAACATCACTTATTAAATTATAAGATGCAGATTGCAGAGGATGTTTCTCAGAATTCTAAAAGTTCTGGTCATTTGTAAACCAGCTAAGCATACAATATCTTAGTACTATATGATATGGAAGAGATATAAAAGAAAGAAAAGGTAGCACTGAGTAAGGTTCAGAAATCCCATAGTAGCTGGCCATTAAGTGTGCAAACCAGCTAACATCAATAAGGGGTAAATAACTAAATATGCCAGTTTTGGCAGAGTTAAAAGCCCCTGCATTTTGGACCATTTATGTGCGAATTAGCTGGCCTCGAACCATATAGAGATTATTTTGCATGGCGTTGGATGGAAGCAATTATCTAAATACATGTCAAGCTCATTTACAATGATAGAAATTTATCTCAAATAAGATTAAACAAGTTTTGGACAAGTGCACAAATACATAGATATATTATGGGATTTAAGCTTGGCTGGTCCACAACAAGTTACTGCCCGTAACCAGTCAACTACTGGAGACCAGTGCAGGTATCAGTTTGACACACAGGAGACATGTAAGTTGTGCCAGAACTGATCGTAGTTGCATTGATAATGTCAAATTCTAAGTGGGTTAGGGGAGCAGATAGCGTTCAAAAAAGCTAGATAGGGACATATGAGTGATAAATAACTGCAACTCTCTTTCAAACATATGCACATCGCACAACTTAAAGAGAAGAAATAGATGTCAGTGTGGTAAATCTATAGCTTGGTATCTTCTTTCACTTTCCATGTAATCGGAAATAATGCCTATAGCTCTGTTTCTATTTTTACTTTTCATGTAATTGGAATCCACCAACAAAATGCCACAAAATGGCAGGGTTTTTATATCCCAGTAATGGAAGTGGCTGTTGGAAACTTGGAATTGAAATTTTGTTTCAAATTCTCCACAAATTGATTCTTCAAAATTTAATTTCCAATTCTCCCATCTCAGTAGGAGCTTGAATCCATAGGTTCCATCTATGGTAGAATTGATGATTACAATTCAATGTTTGGATGAATTGATGAGTAAAATTTTTCACGAACACGCAGGAGAACTGCGTATCATTATATTAAGAAGAATAAAAAGGGGGAAAAGAAACCCCAAACAACACCACACACTCACGCCTAAACGCCTGGAAACAGATTACAAAGACCCGACCTACAAAAACAATCACTCAGCAGCAGGCCGGCGGTAAGAAATACCCCTGGCACCTGCAGCCCCCCACAACCTCAACTCATCGGAAGCAAGAGTTAAAACTCTATTTAGATTTGGTGAAGCTCCATCGAACGCACAACGATTTCTGTGATTCCAGAGTGCCCAAGCTCCTAAAATGACAATAGAGTTCAAGCCTTTTCTTGCCAGTCCACCAGCAGCCCTGCTAGCTCTGTCCCACCAGGCTTCAAAGGATATTTCACCCGTCTGGGGAGAGATGCTTTGCATGCCAACCTTCTGCAATAGGCCAAACCAAAAATCTCGTGCAAAAACACAGTGTACCAGAAGGTGATTTATAGTCTCAACGTCTTGGTCACAAAGAAGGCAACGAGAGGGATGGTCAAGACCCCGCCTTGCTAGCCTATCTGCTGTCCAGCATCTATTGTGTGCGACAAGCCACATGAAGAAGCGACATTTGCCCGGTGCCCAAGTCTTCCAGATCCTCTCCCAAGAAAAAAGCCTCACTGATCCCTGGAATAAACCCCTATATGCCGATTTTGCTGTATACTGTCCACTTGAGCTGAGTTTCCAAATATGAGAATCCTCCACACCAGTGTAGTTCCACATTAGACAGAGTGTCCCGAGCTCAAGGAATTCCACAATGGCATTCACCGAAAGTGCACCTTGCGATCCGAGATCCATGTCCGGTTTGTGAGACCTTCTAGGGCGGTGCGTTTATTTGCTTGTCTCTTAGGAATGAGAGCAAACAAATGTGGGGCAATATCAGCAATACATCGACCATGAAGCCATCTATCCGTCCAAAAAGTGTACGAGCTCCATCCCCAACTTGAAATGACCGCCATTGAGAAGAAAGCTCTTACACATTGATGCACATGAATGGGAATTTCGCCCATGGACGATTTGGCTCGCTTTTTTCAACCAAAGCCATCTCATTCGGAGGGCCCAAGCGAGATCTCAAGATCCGAGATGCCAAGACCGCCAAGCTCAAAGTGGGCAACATACCTTAGGCCATGCCACCAGCAAGGCCCGCCATAACATCCTTCCTTCCTTTCCAAAGAAAACCTCGTCTGATCCTATCAATTTCTTTGATTGCCCAAGGTGGGAGGTCTATTGCCATAGCAAGATAAATTAGCATTGAGGTAAGCACAAACTGTACTAGAATCCGTCGACCCGCCTTTGTTAGAAGGTCAGCTTTCCATCCAGGAAGGTGACCAGCAATCCGATCAATAAAAGGACGCACCTGTTCCTTTGTCAACTTCCGAAGGGAGAGGGGTAGCCCCAAATATTTGCATGGGAATTCAAGCAACTCACATGAAAGGTGATCTTGTATTGTCTCGATATCGGAAGAAGTGCATTGGATAGGTATGACGTTACTCTTACGAACATTGGTCTTGAGTCCCGATGCCTTACCAAGCAGTTTAGGATATCAAGGATTACTGCAATGTCACTTTCTGTAGGCCGAAGAAAAATCACAACATCATCAGCATACAGGGAGATCCGCTGCTTCAAAGGTCGGGAGGCCAGGGGTTGCAAAAAACCATCATTAGAAGCCCTTAAAACCAAATGGCTCAAGATATCCATGACAAGGATAAATAACATGGGGGACAAGGGATCTCCTTGTCGCAGCCCACGGCGGTGTAGAATGACCTCTCCAGGAATCCCATTAAGAAGGACTTGCGTCGATGAGGTGGCCAAGAGCCCACTCAAGATGTCACACCAAATTTGTCCAAATCCCAATTTCCTCAAAACTTCAAGGAGGAAGGCCCAAGAAACCGAGTCGAAGGCCTTTGTGATGTCGACTTGAGAAGAATTGCAGGGTCATTGAAGTTGATGCGAGAAATCTTGCCGTTTGTTGCACAAGCATGAAATTATCTTGGATGAATCTCCTTTGATAAAAGCAATTTGATTAGGTGAGACCATTTGGTGCAGCCAGCCACTAATCTGTTAGCAAGTAATTTAGTAACAAGTTTCGCAAAACTATGTACTAACTAATTGGTCCGAAATCTTTGACATGTGCAAGCATCTTCTTTTTCGGTAGCAAGGTTATAAAAGCGAATTAAGGTGTCCCAAGTTCCCGAGTTTTCGCTCCATACCGCTGAAAAGGCACCATGATGTCCCCTTTTATGACTCGCCGACAAGCTTTATAAAACGCCCGATGAAACCCCGTCGGGGCGGGGCCTTATCTCAAGGCAAGAGGGTAATTGTCTTCCGGACCTCCTCTTACGAGAATGGGGCATCAAGCTCATCCAAGTTGTGAGATCCAAGTTGTGAGAAGCAATGCCCAACTCATCAAGGTCAATTGTCTGCCCCCGATCCGAGTTGCTACCAATCAGCCCATCATAGAAATCAAGGATTGCTTTGGCCTTATCTTCATGAGCGAGAAGAACTTGGTCGCCTCCACAATTCTTGCAATAAAATTTTTCTCTTCCTATGTCGGGCATGAAGATGGAAGAGGGTCGTGTTAGCATCACCTTCACCTGACCATCAATTCGAGACCGACTCCTTGCAATAGTGCGTTGAAGAGAGGACAAAGCTAGAGAGTGTTTCTTAAGTCTATTCCTCGGCCAGATCTCCGATCGGTAAGGTCCGGTTATCTGCGCAATTTCAAAGATATGGAGTATTTCTCTAGCAAGGCTTAGCGTGAATTCACATGTCCAACTTTCTTATGGCTCCAACTTTGGGCTTTTGGCGGCGAAACGAAATTTTGGAGAGAGTCTCGAAGGGCGGGAAGACGCAGTGCATCGACCATGCATGCTCGACCACAGCCTGAAACCCTTCCAGTTTAGGCCAGAAAACTTCAAAATGAAACCGCCTCTTGCCAGTCTTGCTGTCCTGTAATCCAAGGATAATTGGACAGTGGTCGGAGTCGTCCGTAGAAGCACTTATTAACTACAACTTCAAAATGTCACAAAATTGTTTTAATATTGCATTTAATATTGCGAAATATAAATTCAAACACTTAAGTGCCTAATGTTTAAAGGTCTCAGTAGGTGGTTACAATGACAAGATGAGAGTTCTGCTACATGCCATAATGAAGCAAATAGCTGACTTTGAAGTTAAGCCAAACAGGTTTTCTGCCCTGAAGGTAAGATGTGGATCAATTTCAATTCCAATATTACATAACCAATTTCCTGGATACAAACAAGGCCTTATAAAATTTTGAGAAGATAATAGCAAAAATGGTCCAATCAACAAATGTTTTTCATTAAGCAATGGCAAGCTATGTCTATAGCATGGTTGTCGGCAGAGTCGGCGACCACGGCGAGTGAGGGGCGCTTGGACGCCTAGGCGAGGGCTCGGCGACGCTTAGGCGAGCGGGATGGCGACAGACGTATATACGTCAATACGTGCCGACTCTCTCGCGTCTCCCGTCTCAGTTGCTCTCTTCCGCCTCTCTCTCGCGTCTCCCGTCTCCCGACTCCCTCTCTCTCGCGACTCGGCTCCGTCTCCCGACGGCCGACGCCTCTCTCTCCCGACTCCCGCTCGTCTCCCGCTCTCCCACCGCCTCCTCTCTCGCGCGCCACCTCCTCCCCGCGCCTCCCCACGCCTCGCCTCCTCCGCGCGGCGGGAGCACGGCTGGAGGAGGTGGCGGCTGGGAGGGAGGAAGGCGGCGCGGCGGGAGGGAGGGAGGCGGCGCGACCGGAGAGAAGAGGGGCGGACGGTGTACCTGGATTGAAGCTAGGGTTCAGGCCAAGGCGAGGCGATCCTCCCCGACGCCAGGACGACTTGGCGTCGCCTAGGCGACGCCGTGACAACCATGGTCTATAGGATAGCAATAAGACCTACGATGCTTTATAGAGCGGAATGCTAGGCGACTAAAAGATAACATATACAAAAGATAAGTGTAACAGAGATGAGGATACTGCGGTGGATCTATGGTCACACAAGGTGGGATCGAATATACAATGATAATATACGTGATAGGGTGGAGATAACACCAATTGAAGAGAAGCTTGTCCAACATTGTTTGAGATTGTTTGGACATCTTTAACGGAGGCCTTCTGAGGCACCAATACGTAATGGAATTTTAAGACATACCGAAAACATAAGAGGTAGAGGTCGACCAAGACTGATGTGGAAGAAAGCAATTAAAAAAGACCTGTAGGTTTTATTACAAGACTCCCGTTTATTTGATCTTGAGGAGATTTCATTCTTAGGTTATCATAACTTGTTTGGAACAAAAAAAACTTTGTTATTGTTGTTGTAATGGCAAGCTACATCCACTTGTCCAGGAAGGCATTGGTCATGCTATTACTAGACCTCTATTATCTCTGTCATTGTGCAATCAAAAGCAAGTCTCTTCACATCCCCACCTGCAGTTTACACTAAGAAGGAGTCACTATGTGTGCAAGTTTGAGCAAAGCTACAACTAACAACATATAACATTGTGACATAAAGTTTTGAACAAAAAAGAGAAAAGAACCATGAGTTCTAAAAGTAATTTCAGATTAAAACACACACACACACACATGAAAAAAGTAAAGACCTTTTGCACAAGTGGTGTGCTCTTGTCCTTTTGAATTTCCGCTGCAACACCCTTAATATCCATCCCTGCATTGGCCATGAATCTTACATGAAAACATTTCCAATGCTCCGGAAATAAAAGGCAAAACAGCATGTTTATCCAAGGCCTAGCTTAGTCATTGAAATAAAATGAAAAAACAAAATGGAGAAATAATCACCAGCTGAGAAGGCACGGGGTGAACTGCTTTCCACAAGAATACACTTGACACTTGGATTTGTTTCCCATTCATCAAGAAATGCCTTGTATCTAAGGTCCATTTCTGTAATCATGTGAGATCTCAAATATGTGAGTAGAGCTCAACAAGCTACCAAACAAAAGTTCTATGGGGAGAAAGATATAAGTAGGACAACATCTACAGGACATAAACCATCGGAATTTGTATTGTCAACAACTAATATGACTGTGTACATGCTGTCTGTGTGTGTACTGTTAGGTGTTAGCTGCTGCTTAATCATGTGCTCCACCTCGTAGCCTTTGTATCCCCGAAGTTTGACCATAGAGACACCAACATCCTCAACAAGAACCTTCAATCAGAGCTGCCCATGACAATATGCAGCAGCCTCTAGTCATCTGCGGAGGTCTGTTGAGTTCAATTTCTATTTCGTTAATCTCACATTGGTAATTTGCCTCTCTTTTTTTCATTTTTTTTTGGTGGTTCACTTTCTTTGTACTGTAAAGAGTGTCCAACAAGGGACTTAATTCCACAAAAGATGTTCTGTCAGTATTCTATTCTGACCAGAAGAACCAGTACATTTTAGTTACAGATAGACAGTCAGTTAGACAGCACTGCTAAATCCCATAACATGTCTATCTGTTAGTCGGTTTGCATAAATCAGTCTGTGCCAAGGTAAGCTTACTTAATGATATAAAAACCAAAAAAGAGATGGTTGACACAAAAACTAGGGATGTTACTTTAAAATTAAAATTTATATTTTTGTTTGTCTGCAAGAATATATGTAATCTGCTTTTCTGTGAATGAAGAAGACCATAACTACCTATAATATAATGTATCTCGAGTGTACAATTAGGGCCTGTGTGGAATGCTAGAATATTGCAGGAAACCCATACAAGTCCAGGAATCCTGCAAAATTCCTGCATTCAAATCGGGGCCTTAGGTCAACAACGGCCACAAATTTGTCTCTGAGACTGAGTGTCAATTTTCAAAATTTCAGATTAATATACTCAAGTTACTCTTCCTATGATGATATCACATGCCTTAGTCTGACCAGATTCTCTTTAACACAAAATTTAACTTGGGAACACAAGTGTGTTAGACAAACGTATCACATGCTAGCTCTTGTACGTATACGTACTGTACACGGCTTCTGTTGTTTCCGTTAGGCAACTCTCCTGGGATTAGGATTGCTATCCTTGCATGCATGTAATTTAGGGTTAGTTGCTTATCTCCACAGCCATCCGGCTATATATATGTACTGAAACTCATCCAATGGAATAGCTATCGCGTACTTATTCCCAACAATCTACGCTTTCAAAGTGGGTGACGAATTTAACATATTGACTAAAGTACCACCCCAATGTCAAAACATCACTTAGCTCTCTGCTATTTAGCAGAAAATTATTTTGATTGCTGTCTAGTCACTACTGCGGGTGTACGAATCGAACTAAGATCCCGTACAATACACCAGTTAGGGCCTCTTTGGGAGAGCTCCACCACTGAAAACGTGGATCTGGAGCAGCAGCTCCACCGTGGATCTGGGATCCCACCATGGAGCTGGACAAACTATTTGGCTTGTACAGCAGCTCTAGATTCACAAAATTGAGGTTTTGGTGGGAATAGCCACTTTTGCTCTTGGGGTTGTATGATATATCTTTTTTCCATATAGCACACGTGTTTTGTTCATATTGATTTAAAAAAATGGTGTAATTTTTTGTGACAACACAAATGCAATATCTCGACACAAATATTCATGAGCATACAACATTGACGCACAAGATAGATAATTAAAACCCATGTCCATGACAACATCTCAACACTGGCGATTTTCCATACATAAAAAATAACTAAAGGTTAAATGTAGACAAGTCTTTCATTACATTCTAGTTCCAAGCAAAAGCAAGAGCGGTGGCCAAGTCATCACGAAATACATCCATAGTGACGGCACTGACTTCCGAAGTAGAACCATCCGATGTAACTGCATATCGGTTATACCTTTCCGGTATTGTTGGGACAAAATGAGGATCACGATCAAAACGAGCAAAGTCCGAATCTTCACTATTATGCTCACGAATGAAATTGTGAAGGACCATACAAGCAACAACAATCATTTTTTGCTTCCACATTGGGTAGTTAGGTATCTTGTATATAATTTGCCACTTCATTTTCAAAACTTCAAAAGACCTCTCAATAACATTTCGAATAGATGAGTGAATGCGATTGAATTTTTCCTTTGGTGTTTTGGGTTCTATACCTCTATGCCACTCCGGCATATGATACCTTTGTAAAGAGCTAGATAGCCAGGCCGATTAGGATATCCGGCATCGACAACATAGTATTTACCTACACATGGTGAAAACAATAAAAGTGATTATTTGCTATCACGACAAAAGTGACTAAATGACCAATTATTCATTCATATTACCTTGTGGAGGATGTGGGAAGAATTTTTCGTCCACATTGATTGCATTGTATAGCACACTTGTGTCATGCATAGCTCGGTTGACCCGTGGACACATATATGAACCACATGTCAAAATCACAAACTGCTAAGACATTTTGAGTGGCTATCCCCGTTTTCCCAATATACCTCACTTGTTCATCGGGTGGAAGAGAAACACGAATATGTGTGCCATCTAGAGCACCAATGCAATCTTTAAAATGTGGATACGCTCGTCTATCATCTCTTATCCTCCTATGAGCAGTAGGAAAATTAGGATCTCTAGGTCTAATGAAATCCTTTGTCATGGCCATCAAAGAGTTAAGAACCTCGTCAAATTTCTAGTAATAGTTTCACCTAAATGCTTGAATCGATTTTGAACTTTTAGACTCGACTCATTTCAAAGCACATGTAAATAAAAACATGCCTAGGCTCTCATACGTAGTCATATGCAAGGATGGTTGTAGGCAGTATCTCTCCACCAATAAACCATGAAGGTCAAAGAATATTTCATTGCTCATACGAAGTTGCCTATGGCATTCCCCCGGAGTGCGCCATGTCTCTAGCAAAAACCCCATGCCACTAGTGGTTGATATCTCTGGTGGGTTTTTATCTAGGTAGATATCACAATATATTTGGGCAAGCATAACACCACCAAAAATGATTTTGAAAAAATCATCGCTCTCATCACTAGAATCATCGCTAGACATCTGCAAGAAATGACATATGAGAGCGATGATTTTTTCAAAATCGTTTTAGGTGGTGCTATGCTTGCCCAAATATATTGTGATATCTACCTAGATAGAAACCTACCAAGGATATCAACCACTAGTGGCATGGGGTTTTTGCTAGAGACATGTCGCACTGGGAATGTCATAGTCAACTTCGTATGAGCAATGAAATATTCTTTGACCTTCATGGTTTATTAGTGGAGAGGTATGCTACAACCATCCTTGCATATGACTACGTATGAGAGCCTAGGCATGTTTTTATTTACATGTCTTTGAAATGAGTCGAGTCTAAAAGTTCAAAATCATTCAAGCATTTAGGTGAAACTATTACTAGAAATTTGACGAGGTTCTTAACTCTTTGATGGCCATGGCAAAGGATTTCATTAGACCTAGAGATCCCAATTTTCCTACGGTTCATAGGAGGATAAGAGATGATAGACGCAGTGTATCCACATTTTAAAGATTGCATTGGTGCTCTAGATGTCACACATATTCGTGTTCTCTTCCACCCGATGAACAAGTGAGGTATATTGGGAAAACGGGATAGCCACTCAAAATGTCTTAGCGATTTGTGATTTTGACATGCGGTTCACATATGTGTCACGGTCAACGAGAGCTATGCATGACACAAGTGTGCTATACAATGCAATCAATGTGGACGAAAAATTCTTCCCACATCCTCCACAAGGTAATATGAATGAATAATTGGTCATTTAGTCACTTTTGTCGTGATAGCAAATAATCACTTTTATTGTTTTCACCATGTGTAGATAAATACTATGTTGTCGATGCTTGATATCCTAATCGCCCTGCTATCTAGCTCTTTACAAACAAAGGTATCATATGCCTGAGTGGCATAGAGGTATAGAACCCAAAACACCAAAGGAAAATTCAATCGCATTCACTCATCTATTCAAATGTTATTGAGAGGTCTTTGAAGTTTTGAAAATGAAGTGGCAAATTATATACAAGATACCTAACTACCCAATGTGAAGCAAAATGATTGTTGTTGCTTGTATGGTCCTTCACAATTTCATTCGTGAGCATAATAGTGAAGATTCGGACTTTACTCGTTTTGATCGTGATCCTCATTTTGTCCCAACAATACCGGAAAGGTATAACCGATAAGCAGTTACATCGGATGGTTCTACTTCGGAAGTCAATGCCGTCACTATGGATGTATTTCGTGATGACTTGGCCACCGCTCTTGCTTTTGCTTGGAATTAGAATGTAATGGAAGACTTATCTACATTTAACCTTTAGTTATTTTTTATGTATGGAAAATCGCAAGTGTTGAGATGTTGCCATGGACATGGGTTTTAATTATCTATCTTGTGCGTCAATGTTGTATGCTCATGAATATTTGTGTCGAGATATTGCATTTGTGTTGTCACAAAAAAATTACACCATTTTTTTGAAATCAATATGAACAAAACACGTGTGCTATATGAAAAAAAGATATACCATACAACCCCAAGAGCAAAAGTGGCTATTCCCACCAAAACCTCAATTTCGTGAATCGAGGCTGGTGTACAAGCCAAACAGCTTGTCGGCTCCATGGTGGATCCTGCATCCACGTGAAGCTGCTCCATGGTGGAGCTGCTGCTCCAGATCCACGTTTTGAGTGGTGGAGCTATCCCAAACAGACCCTAAAATTTCGTGGAGTGGAGCTGCTCCATGGTGGAGCTGCTGCTTCAGATCCACGTTTTGAGTGGTGGAGCTCTTCCAAACAGGCCCTAAAATTTCGTGGAGTGGAGCTGTTTTTCGTGGATCTGGAGCTAGTAGAGCTCTCGCAAATAGGCCCTAAAATTTCGTAGGTGGAGCTGTTTTTCATGGATCTGAAGCTGGTAGAGCTCTCCCAAACAAGCCCTTAAACACAAGTTCCAAATATTTCACCAAACGCGCAACATGAATTTCACCTATTTCGCCGCAACTTAGCAAACTAGTGTGAATCGCACAAGCACGCTGCGAAGTGCATCGACAATCCGCAACGCGTCGAAATCTCCGCCAAATCGCGGTATTCCGACTCGAATCACGCCCCCGAGGACACACCCAACCGGGCAGGCCAGATAGGAGGAGACGAGCGGTCCTCACCGAGGTTCATGGCGTTGAGGGCCTTGGGGCGGTCGAGGGTGATGACGGCGACGCCGTTGGGGAGGACGCGGCCCTTCACGAACTCCTCTGCGGCGGAGACGGCCATGGCGGCGAAGCGGCGGACGAGGCGGAGCGGGATGAGGCTAGGGCTCGGAGCTAGGGTTTTGAAGGCGACGGCGGGGGCGGCGGCGGAGGAGGAGAGGAAGAAAGTGGTGGAGATCGATCCGGGAGCGTGGATGCGTGAGAGGAGAGCCCGCATAGCGACCTGAGAGCAACTGGCGTGGAGGCCTCAAGTCGCCAAGCAGTGAGACGAGGATAATTTTCGACACGTGGGTGAACCGTGAGCTGAGGTGCTGAACTGGCGATGAACCGACCATGGCTCCCTTCGGATTTTGTAATTTGGTTTTTGGCTTTTCTAAAAAATTAAAATAAATAGAACGATTTTTCAAATAAAATTTTAAATGGCTTTCCAAGTGTAAAATCGTATGTGTTATTTGTATCTGTGTCTCCGTCGTCCACTGATATACTATAGAGCACACACAAAAGCCATCGGTCACAAAAAAAAGACCAATGTGAAGCTTGTATGAGAATTTTAGGTTAGGCGTGTGGGTTTCTGTAAAATTTGTTTGAATTCTTGTTTTCAAAATGGCTGTTGCTCAGCAACAAATTATCGTTTCTATCGGACGGATTTGAAATCTCATTAGTCATTAGCCATGAAAATCTGTATAGTATTTTTTTTAGGAAACAAAAATCTCTAAACTATGAAGATAGGAAAATCGCCAATGTAGATGCGCTGAATGCCGCCTACATTCGGTGATGTTTTGGTCCTCACTCATTTTGACTTGAGTTTCTGACTATTTTTTACTATTCCTAAATTTCGTCTTTTTCTAACTTTTTGGCTTTTTGAGTTTTTTCCTATTCTTTTTTTTCTCGTATTCGTTTGTATTGTCTGTGATAGGCTAACCTATTTTTTTTTATATTTTTAAATTTTTTAAATTTAATTACGTCAAATAAAACATCATTAGCTAAAGTAAAATTTCAATTAGTTATAGTAAAATTTTAGTTATAAGTCACCTTTTTAAATCCAAATAAGCGGCACCTTGGTCATGCCTCTTCGCAATGTTGGACGTGCCGTGGCCTCACAAAACCTTTCTCGTAATCAAGTAATCAACGAACAATATATGGGTTACTAGCAGGGTTTCAAATCTCGGAGGTAAGGGATGTTGAATTTCAAATTCAAACTGAAGACCAATAATCTGGCCATGGACGGATCAAATTCAAATTTTACATCTAAATTCGACAAAGCAAAAGCGACATGGAATATAAAAAATTTAAACATTGTGTTTGTGTAACATCCCAAAAAATTGCTTTCTGAAAAATTTAAATTCCAATTAATTACTTTAAAGTATTTGAGTTTTATTTGGATTTGCCCTGAATTTCTGTTTTGAAAAAAACTGGATTTGAAAAGTATTTTAAGTAAAACCTAAAAATATTGTTAAATAAAAATATATTTTGAATTTCTATAAAAATCCTAATTCAAATTAATTATTTGGAGTTATTTGGCTTTTATTTGGTTTCTTGGATTTTCTGGAGTTTAAAACCTATTTTTGAAAATAAAAAGTATTTCAAGTATGAAAATTAAATACCAACATTAGTTGGAAGTATTTTTATTAAGTCCAAAACTTATCCAGGAACTTCTGTGAATTTTTCTGGAATTTTTGGAATTTATTTCATATTTTTCTGAGCTTTATTGGATTTTCTGGGCCTTTCTGAAAATCAAAAACAAAATTTAAAATTTAAATCCCTCTCCCCTCCCCTCTGGCCACCACGTGGACGGCCAGATGCCTCCCACGTCCCTTCTCTCCGGCCCATCACCGCCACCCACTCCATCCCGCCTCCCTCCCCTCCCCGGCTGCCACATGGTCGAGCCGTCGCGCCACGCCGCCTCGCTCCCATCCGCCCGCCCGCTCGCGCTCCTCCTCCGCCGATCCACGCCTTGGCCACGCGGCCAAATCCCGCCACCGCGCCCCGCTCGTCTCTCTCGCCCGCCCGCTGTCGCGCGCCTCCTCGCCTCGCCTCTGTCTCTGCGCATGAGCCGCCCGTCGATCGCCCTCCTCCTCTCTCTGCTGCGCCGGGCCGCTTGTCAGGCCGTCTTCCACCTCCGGTCGCCTCCTTCCTCCCGCTCAGCCGCGCCTTCACCGCCGCCATCTTCGCGCCGCCCCGCCATTGTGTCCTTCTTTTCGCGCCGTGCGACTGCGCCCTTCCATCCTTGCCCCTTCCCCGATCTCTTTCCTTACGCGGCCGCCCTTTCCTTCCTTTCCCCCTCCGCAATCGCCGCCGCCCGTAATCAACGGCGAGCAATCCCCGTCCGCCCTCCCATCCCCGACCCTATAAAAACCCTCCTCCGGCCTCTCCTTCCTTCCGCACCACCTCTTCACCCTTCCCCTCCTCCTCCCGAGCGCCTCCGCCCCCGCATTGTGCTTCCACCGTCGCCGTCGTCATAATTGCTCCGGCGAGCAATTGCGCCCGACTCGGTCGCCCTCGCGCCGGCCGACGCCACCTCCGGCTTCATCGCGCCGCCCTCAACCCTGGCCGCCCCTCATCCGTGCCTCTCATGCGGAGCTCGCCGCCGCGTAAGGCCCGCTGCGCCGCTCTCCTCGCCGCCGGCCGTCTTCGCTTCGCCGCGCCGTAAGGCGTGCCCTCCGGGTTTCCCGCGCCTCCTCTCTCCTCTGCGCTCGTCGCCGGTTACCTCCAGCCGGGCGCCGGTGAGCCCGCCGTCCGTCGCCTCCGGTTAAACGCGCCGCCCCGTCTGCGGCGTGGCGGTGGTGTGGCGGCGATGTCGGTCCACGTCGGTGCGCGTCGGCCGGTTCGCCTCGTCGGTGCCACATCGGCCGGCCCGCCACCGTGCCACCTCACCATTCCCTCTCCTCTGTGGGCTCGGTCCATGGACCCATGGCCCACCTATCAGTGGGATTCACCCCAGGGCTGATGTCATGCTGATGCAGAAAATCGAATTTTCAGTTAAAAAAAATAATTCGGCTGAAAATAAAATCCCTGCTGACGCAATGTTGAGGTCATAAATTATTTTTCCTTTAGAAAAATAATTCCAGAAATCAGCCTTTTTCCTTTTTCCTGATTTTAAACTTCCCGGAGCCCGTTCTCCTTCATCGTAACTCCGTTTAAGCCCATTCAAATTTCTAAATTCATCAAAAATTCCAAACTATCCATTTCTTCCATCCTTTCAAATATTTGAAATTTATTTGATATTTCAAATATTTAAATTTCAAATTCCAATGCCTAGTTTAACTTCAAAGCCTCAGTTCCATTCCAAATTTTCTGTGCACTTTCAAAATTCAAATTCAAATCTTGCAAAATCTCCATAAAATCCATTCTATCTTTCTTGGTCCAAATATTGTCTCAGTAATTTCTTTTCCCAACCGATCTTCCAGATAGTCGTTCTCCCTCGTGTGAACCCCAAATCCGTTGAACCTTTCTCCTAAATTCGTCTAAAATCATAATCTATCCAAATATGGCCTCTATTTGAATTTTTTGAATTTTGTTTGTATTTATTTGTTTTGCTTGCTTTGTCTTTTCGCGTGTAGATTCCACCGTTGTCGACGACCTCTCCACTCCGCAGCAGAAAGACCTCGAGAGCGTGCAAGAAGGCAAGTCTTCTTTGATCATCTTGAACCTATGATTTTGAAATGTTTTAATTATTTTAAATTATGTGCATTGCTATTTACATAAAATATTAGTTCAAATCTTAAGGCATTAGTTATATCCAACCTTGTTATGTCCTCAATTGAATTTGAATGCCATGTACCTATGTAACCCTAGAATTTCCTTTGTCTCAATAATGAGAGTATCATAATTGTTTGTGAATATTAGAATGGTAGTATAATGCTTAGTCGTGCCATGTAATACCCTTGTAATCTTGAAAAGTGGGAAATTATGAATTATCGTAGTAACTTGTGTTTCTAAAGTTTGGTGGTAATTGGAGTTGCCACTGCTCTTTTAAAATAAAATAAAATGTGAAAATTGGTTTAGATTAGGGTGGATGGTTGGTTTGGGTTGGTGCAGGAAGCACGAGGTCTTGTAAAGAGTATGTCCCACCCTAGTCAACTAAGGACCGACGCTTGTGTTTGTCGCATCGA
This sequence comes from Dendrocalamus sinicus, assembly GCA_036346575.1. Classification (NCBI taxonomy): domain Eukaryota; kingdom Viridiplantae; phylum Streptophyta; class Magnoliopsida; order Poales; family Poaceae; genus Dendrocalamus; species Dendrocalamus sinicus. Next base: position 8,704,844 of record CM070657.1, read on the forward strand.
GCACTCTGGTACAACCCTAAGTCTATATGGGTGCGACCTAGGTGATTAATTCATGATAGACTAGTTTAGGTGCCACCGATGGAAAGTGGGTGCGAGGATTTCTTGGTTATTCACAGTGAGGGCAGTTTCTGTACTCATATGGCGCAAGAGGGGCTTGATTGGCGATTTGACCCTTCTGCGGTGAAACCTCGTGGGTGGTGTCTAGCTAGTCTAGAGTGAGGTAAAGGCTTTGTGATATTTTATCGTGTCTCATGCCAAAGGCGTGGTATTTGTTAAGATAATTTATCTCTTAGGGGTAAAGTTGTACAACCTCTGCAGAGTGTAAAACTATTCGAATAGCCGTGCTTACGGTCAAGGCGAGCAAGGAATGCATTCACATGGTAGATTTCTGATTTTGGTTTTAAAATCAAAGTTTTTGTATTCCGAGAGTGGAGGAACTCTCGGAAGGGTATCTAGCAGATTGGAGCAGAGAGGGTGGATGGAACATGATTTTAACTTAGTCGATAATTGGATTAACTAGTGTTGGTAGATGGAACCTTCACTATAGAATTAATGATAGTTACATTAAACATTTACTTTATTAAATTGATGCCTTGAAAATAATTAGAAGTAATTGAATGAAAATGTTGCTTTGTGCAAAAGAACCATATAGCCTTCCTTTGTCAAGCCTTGCATCTATTGCATTTTTCCCAAGACTTGCGGAGTACTTTATGTACTCACATGCTACACTCAAAAATAATATTCAGAAGAGTACGAAGCTCAAGAAGGCGACTACGACTACTCCGCTGGTGGATTTGATGAAGGATTCTTGGAGTTTTAGGCCGCGCTTCCCCAGTCAATTGCCTGTGGCTTGTTGATGGGTCTTCATCGAGTTTATCTTTTGCTTCCGCTTTATTTCATGTGTGCGAGGTCTTGAAACCTCAATTGTAATAATGAGACCTTTCGGTCAGTACTATCAATTATTGTAATAACACGATGCTGGTGATGTATTCATTTCTGTTTAACTGTGTGCACTAGCTTTGATCTGGGACTAGTGCAGTAATACACAGAGGGTCCGGGTTCAGAAATCCGAGGTCCCGACAATTTGCCCAACTAACAACTCATGTATCTTTGTTCTTTGCCCAAACTTGGATCACAATTCTTCGCGTATTTGTCCTCGTGCCTTCGGCGAGCCTGTTTGAATAGATCCCAAATAATTCTGCATTTCCACGAGCCTTTTCCTCTTGAGAATTCAGTGTGCCGTGAGCTTTACACTTGTCCTGCTGCATCGTTGTCCAGGCACGAAGGAAAATTGATGGTTTACCACTTTAAATATAACAGTTTGCGAATTTACTACGCAAAAGATTTTTCTTGATCATTTACCACTCTAAAGTCTAAAATAGTTGATATTTGCCTCTTTCTTTGTAATTCTACTATTTTTGTATTTTTCACCAGAAATTCGAATGTGCAAGGACTACTTTGCCCTCTCCTTCGTCACCTCCTTCCTTCTCTTCTCCCCATGCCTTTCTTCTTCCCTATGCCATCCTGCACCACCGGCACCCCATGACCTTCTTGCCCTCTCTACCCTCATCACCGGCCAGCGTTGCGTCACTCCTTGAGGCCATTATCGCGCAGACGTGAAGTGTTAGACCATGTAGAGGTCATGAATACAGTGATGATGAATAATTGATATTTAGGTTGCATTGAAATTTGTGTTTGTGAAAATTTAGATCGACCACGGTTGGCGATCGACAGGCTTTGACCACTTTGGAGTCGAAGACCCCAGAGTTGGAGAGCAGTCAAAGACCCCGGAGTCGGAGAGCAGTCGAAGACCCCAGAGTCAAAGAGTAGTCGAAGACTCGGGAGTCAGAGGCGTCGATCAAGGCAGATCGACTACGGCAGAACGACCATGACAAATTGACTACGGTAGAACGACCGTGGCAGAATGACCACGGCTGATCGACCATGCCGAGTCGATGATCGAAGCAATAGCGAACCAGTCATAAGCAATAGTGAATCGGTCATAGCTATAGTGAAGCGGCGGCGACTACGATGAACGATCGAGGTCGTAAGCTCAAATGCGCTCTGATGCACGGTTGGTACTCGATGATCGGTGGTCTGTGCTACAGTACATGGTTGGTACTTCGTTGTCGTAAACCTTGCGATCGGTAGTCTTAGATTTTGCGATCGGTTGTCATACACTTTATGATTGGTAGTCGTAGGCTTTGCGATCAATTGTCGTAGACTTCGCGATCGGTAGTTGTTCACTTTGAGTGCTACAAGACATGTGATTTTCGAGTACCCTGAGTACCCGTATTTGATCAATGGTATGACTGGCCTATGCTTGTCGGTCAAACTGATCTTTCTGAGTGGTCTGAGGTTGTTTTCTGGAAAGCATGAAAATTGTGGTCGTAGATGATCTGATTTGTGTTTATTGATGGATAAGAGTGTGATATGCATGTGTGGACTGATTTGTCAAGTTGGAGAGAACTTGTGCTAGGAAAAATCTTTGGTCTTTGCATGTGTAGGTTGGGTGTGGAGATGGTCATGGTTGGTGACAAGTAGGACCGGGACTAGGAGGGGGAAATCTGAGGTCCAAACGGTTGAGAATGTTACGAGGTAGTCGGGCTCAAGCTAGAGCACATGGAGACGAAAGATGGATAATGCGTGGAGAAGCTACAGGAGGTGTGGTCCTGGAGGCTTCGACACGTGATGAGTTGGAAGCTATTATGGAAGGAGTCAATAACTAGAAGGTTTAGAGATATTAGAAAACCCATATTTGAAAAAGTTTCAGGTCCCTCGATTTTTGAATTTGGTTAGGATTTCGTGTGCGTGTTTGATAAGGACATGTTTTAAGACTCTAGCATATAAAAGGCAGGGAGAGGTTATGTGTTGAGGTGCGCTTTTGAGGAGAAAGTTTTGAGAGTTTTTATACTAGGGTTTGAGGGGTGACGTGAGGATACTTTGTAGTCACAGAACATAATTTAGAAATAAAAGATGAGATCTATTTCTATAAATTTAGTCAGCATCGATAGCGTGTTTTCTGGTCTACATCGGCGGCATGTTTCCTGGGTATTGTCTTCAACTCGTTCCCGTTACGAGTATGTATGTTTGAGTGGAGGAAGATTACGACTCGTACAAAGGGGTTGAGCAAGCGGTCATGCGAGCAATCGAACACCAAGCGGTCGAAACCTCCATGAGCACTAAGGTTTCAAAAAGTGGGCACAATCATTCACCTCCTCCTCTGATTGCCATCGACGATCCTACACAAAGCTCATCATCGGAACGACAGTGAATAGGGCGGCACGGACTCAACAGGGACCCAGCTCTGGTGACCAGGAGGGAAGGATGGCAAGCGCATGAGCAGCAGGGCATCGAGTGGAAGATGGAGGTGGTCTTGGAGAAGTCAGAGAGTGCCCATGGCGCCCTGGCAATGACGACGGCCATAGCACCATGAAGGCACTTGCCGGTGGAGCTCTCTAGTGACAAAGCAAGGTGGGGAGGTAGATGGCAAACAACAAGAGGACTATGTGAACCTGGTGATGAAGTTAGCGAGAAAGGAAGAGGCTTGGTGTGGCTTGGCATCGGTGGTGGCGAACGAGGCGCTGTTCGGTGACTTGTGACTATGCTTTCCAGCAGGGCGGTGGTGAGCACCAGTGGAAGCCGATGAAGCCACTAGTGGCCTTGGTTTAGAGGGCAGTTGCTTTAGCAGACTTCGGCAGTGAGGTGGGCTACTTGGAGCAGCGGGATGTTCGTAGCGGTGAGAGACTAACAGAATAGAGCAGCGTGAGGTAGAAGAACAGGATTAGTTGGGGATAGGAGACGAAGAAGAAGAAGACATCTCAATCTTTCCACACTTCGATTTCAAAAAGAAAAGAAAAAATACTGAAATACGGTAGAGTGGTAAATCTTAGTTATTTCAGGCTTTGAAGTGGCAAATGACCAAGAAAAATCTTTTGAGTGAAAAATTCACAAACATAATTCTTTCAAAGTGGCGAATAATCAAATTTCCCATACGTGAAAAGCCGAAAATTGACGAGACTCATTCGTATTGGCTTTTGTTTCTGGTTTTACATAGAAAAGTCAAAAGGCCAATACAAACACCTCTCTTCTCAAAGTGACTTCTCCACTCCTTTTGCTACCGCGGCTTCTCTACTCCTCTCGCTACCGTCTTACTTCGAGAATAAGGTAGGGGATCACGGGTGCACTATGCACCCCACTCCTCTCACTCTCATCACGTAGCACATTGCTCATTCAGTTTTTCCACCACTCGCCATCTCTTTCTAAAAAGCACTTTTTTCAGTCACTACTATTTATTTTTGGCCAAAAACCATCAGCAAAAGCTAATACGAACACCCCCTTATGTCCCCATTGCAATATCATTTTCTTTAGGAAGTGGGAGTTGACAGCATCCTCTCAAACTAAGGCTTTATTCGTATTGGTTTCTACTTCAGTCTTTTGCTTAGAAAAGTCAAAAGCCATTATGAATACCCAGCTTTTCAAAGCAGCTTCTTCACTCCTCTTGCTACCTTTTTGCTCTGGGATAAGACAGAGTTCACGGGTGTATCATGCATTTCACTCCTCTTACTCCCATTATATACACATATCATTTCCTTATTTTTTTTCCACCATTTGCGTCCTCTTCTAAAAGCCACTTTTTAATCACTACTATTTATTTTTAATTAAAAATTATTAATAAAAGTTAATACGAACGTTCCCACATGGTTCGTAGGTCGAAGAATACATAATACATAAGCATCTAAACACCGAAACCGATGCACAGAGACGTTCGGTCATCAGAGAACTAATCAGACAACACAATTGGCTGAATATGACAGGGGTGAGGGTAGGGATGGCAATCAGATGTGATGGGTACGGGTAGTGCTCGCCCATACCCATACCCGCAACCCTGATTTACGCCCACGGGCATACCCGCGAAGGACGACGGGTGAAGAACCTCGCCCATACCCGTCGCCCGTGGGTATACCCATTTACCCGTGAACTAAGAGTCACCATCTGAGAGTTGAACTAATGATAGGTACATATAAGTAGTAGCTGTTGTTAGGAAATATAATAGTTATCAAAAAAGTTTATAACAATCAATAGGAATTAGAGATATGCAAAAGTTTATAACAATCAATAGCAATTAGAGATATTGCTATGGATGTGTCACCTATCAATCTATATCGTGGGTAAATGGGTGGGGTGGGTACGGGTGGAGCTTACCCATACCCGTGTCCGTTTACCCGACGGGTAGAGTGTTCCCCCTATTTCCATACCTGTGAGTAAAGAAAATATCTCATACCCGGTTCTATTAGGGTATTTACCCACGAGTATATGGGTAAACGGGCACAATTGCCATTTCTCTGGAGTTTATCTATCCTTTAAGAACTGCTATTTCTTCCTTCTATACAATCTTCTTTCCTCTTGCTTATTGCTTTAGTACAGGGGGAGTTTATTTGAGTTTCTCTTGAGCTTAATGATGACATAATTCATCTTGAACCAAATTATTTCTACTATTGACTCAATTGTTGAGAGGGAACTGCGATTTTTATTGCATCATATTTAATTTAAGAAATATGCATTGTAATATTAATACATGGAGCCCTGATTATTATCCCTGTATAACATGACAAAACTGATTTATATCTTGCCATGACTTGTGCTAGATTGCTACATTTGTCATGACCTTTTATGTGTAGTTTAGTTCTTGCCATGCTAACTTCTTTAAATATGAAAAACTTGAACTAAATAATGTTTTGCTTCCTATTATGATTCATACCATGTCAAATCAGCTAAATTGAGTCTTGAACTTAAATTGAGCTATAGTAGTTTTTTTTATTGAAACATAAGTTAGTATTAACTCTTTGTTTTTGAGCTAAGTCAAGAAAATACAAAATGATCTCTTTTGTGTGAAAAAACTGATCTCACTAATCCTTTCTTATGAGATGGCTTGCCATTGCACTAGGTATGAACTCAGAAGGAGTTTTGGATGAACAAGATCACTTTCTTAAGCTTCTTACTTGGAACGGTCGCATAAGGCTTGAGACTAGCACATGGCTAAAAAAACTAAATTTTATGAAAAATGATTGAAGCTTAGCTAAAACAAAAAATGAATTCAAAATATGCCATATGTGCTAAATTTGCTTAATTACAAGTGATATCAAGTGCTCAAACAAAATATTTCAATTTCGAACTTGTAGCACTCTAAAATGACTCAATTATAGATTCTTGGCTCCATTTAGTCTGTTGACATGATTTGGCTCATTTCTGGATAAATTAACATGCTAAAAATCCACTTAACTTCAAAATCATTGCTCATTTGTCTTGAGCTTGGCTATATATATGTTTTGGCATAATCTAGATAGCACTTTCACTTTTATGGCTTGGTGTAATACTTGAAAAGTCAATTTGGATAATCTTCATGGCTCTTAATATTTAAAATGAATAAATTATAGCTACTTCATTTCATTTATGCTCTATCTTCTTCCATATATCTTGATAATTCCATTGTCAAAGGGGGAGAAAGATAGGTAAAAATGCACATCTAAAGCGTGATTTGGTGTTTTTGTGCAAAATCTTAATTTTTAGAGCTTTATTGTGTTGCTATGATTTTCTATCACCTCTCACTATGACTAAGATCAAATCAAGCAATTGCTCTTTCATATGGATCTAGAGGGAGATTTCCCGACACTTTTGGGTGGATATGAAGTTTTTGTGCAAAATTGTCATTTTTAGCAACTTCTATTCATTTCTGTTTCAAATGGTCATCTTCAGTTGTTCGCAACCTTCATTTGACCATTTGGATCTCTGCTTACAAAATTCCTCTTTCTCTTTCTAAAATCATCTCTAATTTGTATTTTTTAATGAATTGGCAATGGGTTCATCAAGGAGGAGATTGAAGAACCATGTGAGAAGGTCCAAGATACTATTATGGTGAACCATTGCAAGTTTTGTGGAGTGGTGAAATGGTTTTACAAAGATTGCATTTGATTTGGACTGTTTTCTGGAAGTGTTAGGAAAATCAGAAGTACCGCAGGTATTAGTGTGGTAGTTCCACTTTGCGGAAGTATTGCAGGCATTAGTGCGGTAGTACCGTTTGGCAGAACTACCGGGTTGAGTTGTGGCATGTTTTTCCAGAGAGCTTTAGGTGGGATTTTCAGTGTGTGAGAGTACCATTTTGGGATGCGGTAGTTCTGCATTGCGGAAGTACTGGCGTGTTCGGCACGATACTCTTGATCTTGCCAGAAAAATAGAGATTTGGGGAACTGAGTCATGGATTGAGTTGGGATGACCTGGACAAATGGATTAAGGTTGCATGATGCATGTCTTGACTAATGTAGGTCAAGTTGTAAAACCCGTGTGTGGGGTTAATGGGTTCCCCATTGTAATAGTGGATAGAATCCATTAAGGGGTGTAGGTGACTGGTTGCCCACCTATAAAAGGGGGTTAGGATGGAGACATGGAAGGTTAACCATCCAACCCATCTCATGTGCTCTCATCTCTAGGGTTAGGGTTTGAGAGTGAGTGTCTTGTGTACTCTTTATCCTCCAAGTTGGAGTGATTGTAAAACCTACCTTATCAAGTAAGCAATAAATCAATTATTTTGCATCTCTTGTGTCTTTCTTGTTTTTGATTGATGTGCTTCACTTTTGGTTGATTTTATCCTCTCCTCTTTCCCTCTTGTGATCTTGTTGTGCCAAGAACGTGTAAGAGATAGAGATAATCTTTGAGAATTTATCTCCACCCATATAGGCATTTTGATAGCAAGGTTCACAAGAAAATCCGGTTTTGCTTGACTTTAGTCTCTTTGGTCCATCTCTTGATCCAAGGGTTTTTGGTTGGGATTCTTCTATATTCTAGCTTGCTGTGATATGTGAGAATACATCTAGAGCCATCTTAGCCATCTTCTACTCACTAGCAAGTTGTATTCACCGTTTGGGGTTTTGGCTTAGTTTTGGTGCAACCTTACAACAAACTAAAAAGATCACAACTTTGACCATGTTTTTATGATCATTTATTGAAATAGGTTCTTGATACCCTAGAGAAGGCTCCTTCAAAATTTCATATCATTTGGATTTATAGATCAAAAGTTCTCGCGATTTTTGTTTTTGAAATTGTGCTGAAAACACTATTCACCCTGATTTTATTGTAGCAGCGAAAGTACCGTGATTACTATAGCGGTAGTACCATGGTTACTGTAGCAAGTGGTAGTACCGAAATTACAACAGTAGTAGTTCCGATTTTGCTGATTTTTCTTGGGTTTTTAGTGTCTTGAATTGCTAGTTTTTGTAGTGACTTTCCATCCTAATCTTCCTAGCTCTGTAGCCATTGAAGTGAAAGTTTTTTGAATACTTAGGAAAAAAATTAGAAGGCATCATTCACCCTCTCTGTTGCCATATTCGGTCTTTCAGAAAGAGAGAGGCGAGGGAACATGGATGGATTCCAAGTTTTGCTCACTTGACTCTTACTAATACTTAGGGTTGTGCATTTTCCAACCGAACCGAAAAAACCGATCTGAAAAAACCGAACCGAACCGGTCAAATCGGTTTGACCGGTTTTTGGTATTCGGTTCGGTTTTCAAATTTTGAATTTTTTTAGCATTCGGTTTTTTCGGGAAAAACCGATTAAGAATCGAAAAAAACCGAACTACCGAAAAGCCCAAAACCGGAGCAGTCACGGGAGGGACTGAGGGAGTCTCCGGATGCTTCGGCCACCTGTTCGGCTGTTCCCACGGATGATGCCATGATGGGCCCGGCCCTTCTCCGCAATCCGCAAGAAGCCAAGAAGATAGCGTGGCGGCCTGGCAGGTTTGCATTATGCAATTTTAATGGTACTGTGACGGATTTGGTAAATTAAGCTAATACTATCATGCTCTCATTCTAATTTTAATTTTGCATGTGCATCATGTAACTCCCTCTGCTTTATCCACCCTGAAATATATTTTTTCTTTTTGAAAAAAAAGAATATATACTCTCGTGACAGTAGTATGGTGTGTGAATGTGAAGCCTAACTATATGATATCTCAAATTGCATTATATCTATGCCATATTCCTTGTAGAAGATTTAGTAAAATACCTTACACCAGTTTAGCTTTTGCATCAAGCTGATCATCAAGCAAATTGCATGAGAACTGAGAAGATGTGAGCTTGACGCCTTGACTACTTGTCTACTTGAGTGATGAGTGTTTCTCTGCTTCAAGTTTTTCAAATAAAATAAGACTAAGAAACAAATATTTTTAATGGGTAGAGAACATCATTAATTATTATGCTTTATTACTTTATGTATATGTCATCGAATGTCCATACTACATTAGAATGTTTCTAAAATTCTAATTATATTGCCAATAATGCATGTATTATCGTCTAGTCGTCTCGCTAGTCGTTATATCGTTTGCAATTCGCGTCAACTTTGGTAAATATGGTATTTACCGATACCGCACCGTAATAAATTGAGATTTACCGATACCGAACCGTACTTATAAAAATACCGTATAATACCGAAATACAAACACCGTATTTACCGTATATACCGTATATACCGAACCGATTAAACCGAAAAAACCGATTGTATAGTCCTACTAATACTACAATTAACCAATTGATAATCAAAGGTTAGGCTGAAAATGGCCCCTCAATTGGTGGGGGGCATATGCAGTTGATCATCATACATGCCTAGAATTAGTTGTCAAAGTTTTATTTTGGAGTTATTTTTGGAGGTCATATCAAAGTCCCAAACCGACTATTTTTCGACTGAAGGGAGTAAGTTTTACTAGTACTTTCACCAATACCTAGAGGTGGGAGACGGGCCGAGCTTTTCCGGGCCAGCCCAAAGCACAGCTGGCCTAGCACGGCCCAAGCACGGCCCAGCCTGACACGTGGTGGGCTGTGCTGGCACGACACGAATGGTGGGCTGGCCTGAGCTTGAAAAGTCGGCACGATGGGCGGCACGGCATGGCCCAGCGGGCAACGCCGGCAGCCACCTCGGCCTCGCCTCCCACCTCCCATCGTCCTCCCATCATCATCCCATGACTCACGGCCATCCCCAATTCACCACAACACAAGCCATCATAGAGCATCACAGAGCAGAGAGAGGGAGTAGAGGGGAAGGACCGAAGGAGTATACCGGTCACTGGAGGAGCCATCACGGCGTGCCACGGGGGCCGTACCAAGAGGAGGAGCCATCAGCCATTGGCCATGGGGGTCGGAGGGGAGGCCAGTGGTGGCAGCCATCCAAACTTTGCAAGATGTTGAAGAAATGGCAGCGGTGCAGTACCTGCGCTCTCCGAGTTGGTCACCGTGAGGTCGAGCCAAGGCAGGTGAGCTGGCGTGCAATGAAAAGCTTATCAACGTTAGTCATGGTGGCCCCAGGGACTGCTCGCCGTCATGGAGGGTGGTGTCGAAGATGCGAACGTAGTTGGGACCGTCGATGCGTTGGGGGCGTACTCCGGCCGCCATGGTGCTAGGGACGAGCGGACAGGGCAAGGCCATGGGAGAAGCACGTCTTGGTAGCAGGGAAGGAGTAGAGAATCAGGGATGGCATCGCTTGAGAGGGGAGGAGGTGGCCGGAGGAGGAGGCGTTGGGGTGGGGAGGGAGGCGACCAACGAGGGAGGAGGCGGGGAGGAGGGAGGCGTTGGGGTGGGGAGAGGGGACTGGAGGGAGGAGAGGGGCGCGGGGTGGGGAGGGTGGCGGCGGGGAGGGGACTTGAGGGATGAGAGGGGTGCCAGGGTGGGGTGGCGGCAGGGAGGGAGGGGAGGGAGGCAGTCGGGGGAGGAGGGGCGCCGGGGGGAGGAGAGGGCGCCTGGGTGGGGGAGGAAGGTGGCCGGTGGGGGAGGGGAGTGAGGCCAGGGAGGAGGGGCATCGGGGTGGGAAGGGAGGGGCCGAGCGGGAGGAGGGAGGCGGCCGAGGGGAGTGGAGAGGGGCATCAGGGTGGGGAGAGGGTGGTGGCTAGGAGGTGACTGGAGGGAGGAGAGCGGAGAGATGAGAGATGCCGAGAGAGAGAGTGGAGTGGAGAGATGAGAGAGTGCATGAGAGAGGGAGGAGAGATGAGAGAATAAAGTTGGAGAGAGAGATGAAAGTTAGTACTTAGGAGCATCTGAAGATGGTTGTCTTTGAGAGGGGAATCATTTTCTTAGAATAATGAGACTAATGAGTGCAGTTTCTGAAAGATGCATGCAACGGTCAGAACTAAGAAGCAACGTTCGAGAATCGGGAGAAACATTCAAGCACAACATTTGGGAGAGCAACGTTCGAGAGCTAATGCCTATAAATTCACTTCACTTCTCTTATTTCTTCATAAGCTATTCAATCTTTCATTTCTTCAATATCACTCTTTGCAACTTGTAATTATTGCAATGCTAAATTAACTGCTCATACAGTTGTAGGGATAGGGCACTTGAACCGGCACTACAAAGCATACTTACGCAAGATGGTGGATGCAATCACATATGCAAAAGACTGAAAATTAGTTAAAAAGCAGCAACAACATTAACTGGAGGATTCTAAAATCTTGTAGGCGTACGTCGACCTCGAATGCATGAACGACCCATACATTGATGAGTAGATACTATGTACGCATGTTGTTATAGTTAGTATGTACATATATTATTACTGTACTCTTTTCCTTACTCGGAGAACCCTACTCTACGGCGTAAGTTTTTCAACAAGGCAGTAACATTGCATTTTAAAAATATCAAGGAAATTCCACTTTTCCCAAAATATTTACATTATTGTGTGCCTATGTTTTTATGCAACTAATTCAATTTCAACTAGTTTTTAACGAGACAGGTACGAGAGAAAGGAAGATGGCGGCTGACGCCACCATCGTCGCCACCGCCTTCGTAGTGTATAATTACTTTGGGCTGGACTTGGGTTGCCACAGCACGACGGGCTTTGGGTCATGCTTGGGCTTGGCCAGAGGTGAGGCGGGCTGGCACAACACGGCACAACGAGATGACTAGATCAAGCCAGCACGGCACGTCACAACCAGATGACTGGATCGAGCTGGCACGATATAAAACGGCCTGAAACACGATGAGCTCAGCACGGCACGTTCCAACTCCTAGCTCTACTAGTACCTATTGCCAACAATTAATGTGGGTTGCATATTGTTAAACAAACTCTTGCCTCCTTTCATAAAGGGTATTTTGACTAGCCACGAGGATTAAAGAGATTTTAATATCATGGAGTGGTAGATAAAAATAACCATTATATCCTTGTGTTAATGTTTCAGAATAAGAGAGAGAATAGTTTTGAGTGCTCATGAATGCTGACGAAAGAGGAAAGATAAATGAGGACATTATTAAATCGCATACACGTCTAGTAGTTTGGAACAAGATTGAAAAAAGTATGTCTTGTATTTTGAAATGGAAAGAGCATCGATCTATTTTAGTTTTGTTAGTAATGAGTATGTTTTTTTGAGCTAGGCTGTCCTTATGCTATCGGCGAATTAAGCGGCGCATATCTGTGCAAGGGAACTCTAATTGTTAAGCTTGCTTGTACGTGGATTAACTCCACACCTGAGTTTCTTGCTGAGTGTATTCAGCGAGACTACCTCTTCGTTGGAGATTTAAATAAAGAGCTTGCCGCTTGAGTTAAACAAACACCCTAGTAATTAAACTTCCCAAGGATAATCAAAATTACAAGCCGCCAAAGACCAAGCCCATCTGGGCCTCAGCATGTCCTTTTCTCCCAGTAAATATATAGAATGCGCCATATGCAAAGAAGTTGTGGAGAATAGTGGGACTTGATTGCAACAAGCAAAGAAGTTGTGGAGAATAGTGGGACTTGATTGCAATTGCATCACCTATAGTAAATCGGTCCTCTGTTGTGTTTCTATCAATCACGTTACTGCAATTGCATCATTCAAATTAAAGTAGACCTGTATTGTGTTAGGGGCAGTATCTGCTCGTGCTCGTTTCCCTGCGCATGGCATGGTGGTGTTTCACGGGTGCATCGATGAACCATTCATCACTAGGACACTAGCTCCATGTAGGTTCACAGGTGCAGGTAGTTCAACCAATTCATCAATAGCTCTCGACTCTTGTCCACACATCCATATTTTGATATTGGCCTATTGGGTTGTAAAAGTCTGGTTTGCAAGGAGGGAGCATCTGCGATGGTGAGAGCCTGAGCGGACAGCCTTGGCAATGTCCTCCACTCAGTATTTTTGGGTGAAATAGCATGTTACAGATTAGATATGAACTTCGTTTCATCATCACTGAAGGTTGTTGAACATACGATGCCTCTTCTTTTTAGCTTTTAAAAGCTACTTTTTAACTTTTCTATAGTAATTAGTTTTTAAATGAAGTGTATTTTTAAGATGGGTCTATAAGCTAATTATACTATACATTGTAGTGAATTTATTTATATCGGCTAAAATCATACGCGAGTTATTTATATCTTTTACTCTCTCTCATAAATAATTAAAAATTATAAACCATAACTGTAAACCGAAGCAAAAAACCAAGGCCGAAAATACACGCCGGCTTTCACTGTATCTTATTTCTCAGTACAAACATGAAGCCTGATCTGAAGAAGGGAATTTTCCATGTCGCACTTGGAGTGCAGCTTCAAGTCGATCAAACATAAAAAAGATTTTTTTTCTCTCACATCCACACATTCTTTGTACTGATCTTCTTTGGATCAGGCTCGTCGATGACTACAAGAAAAAAATAATAATGGATCTTCGCAACAAGGCGGACAGTTTGGCCGGCCGATACGGATTGAGATGTGATACTCTCACACACAGAATTGCAATGCCTAGATCTTATCAAAATTGCGGCTCTGCATATATTAGCCCTCGCTAAGTCACACCAAAACTTACAGATCACAAATGCACTTCATTTCATCATCACTGAAAATTGTTGAACATATGTGTTGTGATTACAGACTAAACAATAAATAAGGGGGCTTTAGAAAGGTCACAAAGAACTGTTCAAATCCTTACAAACCATGGAAACAGAGAAATAGAAATCTATACTACTTAGATTTGTCTGAAAAAAAGAGTCTGGCCTCATGGCGCCCTAAGGCATATATTTATAGTCGTAAGGAGACTTGTTATATAAATGCTCCTATCTGAGTCTACAATTGTAGGGGCAATACCGTCTTTTCCCCTGCTACAGTCCTCTTGGGCTAGTTATGTGGCCTTGTGATTATTGGACCTCCTAGTGCAATGGGCCGGCTAGGGCTATTCCCCCCAACAATAGCCTCTTATTGTTGAAGGTTCATGATTTCTGTGAACCGAGACCATATCCAATGTTACTTGGTTCCCTCCATCTCTTTGGTCCATTGAATCGTAGTATACTGGTAGTCTCCATCAAAACTTGTTGAGCTCGGTCGTGTGCATGGCTTCCGAGAGCAAGCGACATGTGGCGGTGGTTGGTCTCTCGATGGTGGGACACGAACCACCATCTCGGTTACAACATGGCATGTGCCCCCTCAACTCTTGTGCTCAGTACGTGGGTATTGAATGCTGTCATGTGTTGTACTTATATGCCAGGGCAAACACCATTTTTGGGGATGTTTGAACGCTCTGTTTCTTGTTGCTTTCGTCTTCTACAGTCTCCTCCACCACCGCTTCCATTCGTCATCGAGCTTTTCCCATTCTTATTCATGCCACCGATCTGCTTCTGCTTGCCATGGTGTGTGGGAGTGACCGTCGTGGCAGCTGTAGCATCTCCTCCCACTCAAGCAGCCATAGTGTTCAAGACGATCGCTGCGAGGTCACTACCAGCAAGCGTTGGCAGGCATCGAAGTTCAATGGTGTGTTTGTGAACACACTCGGCCTGTCCATCGCGACGTAAGAGTTGGTGCAGTCGCTTGTGCTTGACGGCAAGATCTCGTCGCGCGAGCTTGTCTGCCTCCCCGTTGATGACGAGGTCGTGTCGCAACCATGGGAGGGCGAGCGTTGGTCTTCGTGGCATACTTTGATGCTAGACTCCACATCTCGCCACTCGCTTCGTGGGTGATCTTCTCCAGTTGTACGAGCTAGAGCTTCAACAGCTTACGTCGAACGCCATCACTCGCCTCGCTGTGTTTTCGTGGGCGGCGCATTCAGTGGGTATCATCCCAAGCGCTGTCATCTTTGCATTCTTGTACGACGCACGATGCTAGCTGAAGTCGCTAGGGGATGGTTAGTATTCAAACCTGTATAGCGTGAGCCATCAGCTCCATACTGGTGGTTCGAAGGGTTTCCCCGCAAACTCAACACGAACGAAGTGGGAATCCCACTGGTTGTAGTGGTGGTTCTACCACAAGATCGAGCATGATAGCAACCTGCACTTCACTGGGTGGATCATGGACTTCGTTCTGTCACCTCAGATGAAGCTTGATCGGGACAATGAGACCCACGCCCAGAGGCTTCTGGTGATCGTGCTTGACTCGACATGTGTGACTACGTGGAGGAGTTTTGTATGGTCTGGGTGGCTCCGCTGGCCTGGCAATAGGACCTACGGGTTGGCTCCGCCTGGAATGACGGGGTCTGACCTTCACTCACAATGCTGGTGAAGCCGTCGAGTCCAAGTAAGTTCCGTCCCTTCGCTGCATTTTTTGATGGAGGTGGTTTTGTTCACCGACTAAGTTCGGGGTCTTGCAGTTGTTCCGTTAGTGGAGGTAGAGCGCACGACAGCTGTGTTCCGAGGACCCTACATTGCGCAGGAGCATACGCTTCATGTGTCGGTCACATCTAGCGGTCCGTGTATCAATCACGTGTGCGAAGCCTTAGGCCTCGTTGTTCCTGAGCATCCCGTACCCGTTGCGAGCGAAGGTCGTTCTCATGGAGCTGGCAGTTAGGATGATAAAGACGAGGGAGGCCATGATGACACAGACGCTCATGAGGCTTCGGTGTCGGCCATTGCAGTCTTGCCCCTCTCTTCAACACCTTCTGCCCCTACAGAGCTTGACTCTAGCGTGGAGGAACGGAGTGGCCTCAACGAGTCTTGTGTAGAGGAAGGGGATGACATGGGTGACAACGCTGGTGACAGCAAGGACCATGAGGATAGCAATGGTAGCGGTGACGGTGATAGTGGTACCAACAGTGATGATGAAGTCAATTGTTATACTGCAATCGTGATTGATTCTGATGTAGAGGAAGGCGAAGTAGCTCATGACTCGTACCGTATCTTGTGCTCGGTGGAGGGTTGGGGGCACCTGAGTGTGGCGTAGATGCAAGGTGTGTTGTGGACCCTTCGCTGTATGTGCTAATGGCTTCACTGCCCCCGGTGTAACTATCATCCTCAACATTGCCTAGCCGTCCGACGAAGTGTGCATGGTTGGAGTTGCCCAACCTGGCCCCTTCGACCGAGCTGGCCTATGTGCCCCCCAGAGAAACCTCGCATGAGGTGAGGAGAGCGCGTTGGTGTCCGACTCTGCCTGGCACATTCCAGGTTTAAGTTCCTCCTTTTATTCCTAGGACTTGCGTGGTTGTCCCCACTATGATCTCTTACATTATCGCCCTCGTCAGTGCCCCCTTTCTTCGTCGTCAAAGCTGCAATCTATCGGGCAGGAGCTCATCCGTGGGCTCGAAGCTGCTCTTGGCGTGGAGGAAGCATCACGAATTGGGACCACAGAGGCTCCGGCGGTGAGGAAGCTTCATGGCTTCATAAGGTAGAGGCGGTGGGGCTAAGTTGTGACAGCTTTCTATGGTGCTTCGTACTCTGTGCAGCACCATATAGTGCATGGATTTGGCCCTCGACCGAAGGGCCCTCCATTCGCACAAGATAAAGTTGCTTTTTAGAGCTTGGAGGCTAGCGAAGTGAGGATATGCATGTTTCTCATCTATCGTTACCTCTCGCTTCATCACTCCTTTCTTGCTATTAGCCATGCTGCCATTTTGTTATGTAGAATGTTGCTGTAGTGTGGGCACTCCAAGCGGTGGACGCAGGTCATCGGTGCTCTGAGTAGTTGCACATAGGGGTGGCAGCGAGCGAGCAAGCTGGCTCGGCTCGGCTCGTGAAATCTTCGGTGGAATGGAGGCTCGGTTGGCTCGGCTCGGTTAGGATATCAAGCTTTTTGTAGGCTCGGCTCGGCTCGTGTTTGGCTCGAGCCGGCTCATGAGGCTCGCGAGCCAACAAAACGACACTAAAAATTAGCGTTCCTTACTTTCCCTTGTAGGATATTTCAATTATGGTTACTATAGAATAATAGTTCTGATCTTACAAATAGTACTAAACACTCTTTCATGGCTATATGCGCAAAGAAATTACTATGTCATTTCATCATAGCAATTGCCAAATAAAGCTCGAATAAGGAAACCATATCATCCAAAGTCGGGTTTACAAGAAGCAAGGTTATGACACAAGTCTAGATCATTGTGATGAACTCGGAAGTTCCAGCATTGTAACAGAGGAGGTCAGAGCTTCACTCACAATATCTTGTTCTTGACCCAAAAGAGCATCGATACTATCCCAATCACAATAGCAACAGGCATACTTCGAATCAATGCCGAAAATCGGAAGAACGGATGTCTCGAAATGAAAGCAGAGTTCTGAAAGCAAAAATTAGGATGGAAACGCTGCCAAGGAAGAACCTATGTTTGAATAAAAATAGAAAGCAAAAATCAACTATGGCATCTTGTTTGTCATAAGAAATTTGAGCAAAAAATAAGGCTCCCAGCGATGCTACAAACCAAACAAGAACTAGTAGATCTACCTCAAGACTCCTCCATGGGTCGCGCGCGGCGCGCCGATCCCCCAAGTTGGCCGCACCGCCGCACGCACGTCACTTGTCCAGCCCGCGCCGAGAACTTGAGAGAGATTTGCAGAGAGGGACTGCCTGCCGGACTGCGCCAGCGCCAGCGGCCAGCGCCGAATCGCCGATCGATGCTCTCGACGCCGCCCGCCCGAGGGATTCGAGAGGAGGAGGCGGATCGAGCTGTCGCTGGAGGAATCAATCGACTGCGATCTGCGAGTCTGCGATTCGGAGTTGGCGATTCGGAGGACTGGTCGAGGGAGCCTGGCGGCTGGCGCGCCTGGCGGTGGGGTGGCGGCCTGGGATGGGTCATTGCCTCATTGGAAAACTAGGGTTTTATTTTTGACTTGGGCCTATTGGGCCGAGCCAACCGAGCCGCTCGCGAGCTGGCTCGGGCTCGGCTCGTTTAGATCCCGAGCTTTTTTGCTGGCTTGGCTCGGCTCGTTTCATTCACGAGCCGAGCCGAGCCTCCACGAGCCCGAGCCGAGCCCGAGCTGGCTCACGAGCCCGAGCTTTTTTGCCAGCCCTAGCTGCACACTGTGCAGTTCAAAGCCTTCTACACTTCGAACGGCCATGGAAGATGGTCAGGCGGCGCTCGCTACCGCCCGCCAAGCCGAGGAGGAGGCTGTGGTCCTTGCCGGTGAGCACAAGGCTCGTATCCCCTTCCTTGAGTCTGAGGGCACAAAGGCTATAGCTGCTGTGGAGGCCACTGTTTCCAATGCTAACCAGCGTGCTGCGGAGGAGTGGCAAAACATCCAACAACAAGTTGCCACTCTCATGGAGGAGAGGGGATGCTTGCAGGTGAAGCTGGCAGATGGCCATCGCCTACGTGACCAGTCCTCAATGGCAGCATGGGAGGCCATGCAATTCCTGGAGGAGACATTGATGGACATCACTATGGAAGTCCCATTGCACTCCCATGGGTCATAAAATCTTTGGGGCAATATCCGATGTATACGTGATGCATCAACGCTTTCCAAAAGGGCGACTCATGCTTATAGGGACCATTGCTCGTAGGTCGTGGTGCAAATTCTCCTTGGGACGCTGCATGTCCACGAGTGCCTGCATATTGGCAAGCTGGCGGACTAGAACCTAGACCTCCCCCAGGGAACACCACGATGACACATGCTATCCGCGCAACAAGGCCCTCCGTCTACGCCTTCCACGAGCGTATCTGGGGATTTCTAGGTGAGGCCGCCGTGAAAGCATCCCTATAGTGCACTCTTGGAGCGACTATGGAGCTAGGGACCTGGCTTAGAGAGTTGACCTTGTGACTTCCATCTGGCGCAGTCACCGTGGAGGTCCACCAATAGTTGTGAGGTCGTAGGTTGCCGCGTGGAGTGTTTGCTAGCTGTGCTTGTCTATTTTATCATGAACGTGTGCGGTGCTTGTATCGGGGGTCCCCTTTGGAAATATATTTATCTTTTGGTGACTTTGTCATTTCCTTCCATCGCTGTTTTTGGTTACTATGTTTTATCTGGACATGTACTTGGTAGAGACCGACCCTCCATCACTACACGTCTTCTTCACCGTGGTCTTCGCCATTGGAGTCGTGTGGAGGATTTTGTGCACTTTTTGGTAGGTTTTCAGCCTCAGGATCACGTCCGTCCGGATGATTATGTAAAGATTGAAAGCTCCAATGAGGGTAGTTGAGGGTTTTTGTCCATGTGATGTAGCGATGCTTAGCTTCATGAGTGGAATATATACATGAATGTATTGTTACTTTTCCGTCACCAATGAGGTCGACTCCACGTGAAATGAAGGCACTCGAAGGAGCTTGTCCGCCACTCCTAGAATGAGATTGGATGAAGGCATTGGTAGGGCTTGGTAGTTGGTGTGCGTTCTGTCCCTCACCCTTCGAACGAGCGTCGACGAAGTCGACATTAAGACGAGTTAGGCTCGCATGCGCTTTGTCCTCTACCCTTCGAACGAGTGTCGATGAAGTTGATGGTAGGACAAGTTAGACTCACGCGCACTCTGTTCCCCACCCTTCGGACGAGCATTGATGAAGTCAATAGTAGAATGAGTTAAACTCGCGCATGCTCCACCCCGCACCCTTTAGACGAGTGTCAATGAGGTCGGCAGTAGGACAAGTTAGGCTCACATGCGCTCTGTCCCCCACTCTTCGTACAAGCACCGGTGAAGTCAGTGGTAGGATGAGTTAGACTCACACATGCTTCGTCCCCTACCCTTTGGACGAGCGTCAATAAAATCGGTGATAGGACGAGTTGGACTTATGTGCACTCTGTCCCCCACCCTTTGGACAAACATCGACAAAGTTAGTGGTGGGACGAGTTAGGGACGTTCCCAACGTGGACAACACACGTAAGTGTTCTAGTGTTCCTTTATGGTAAGCCGGGTGGTGCGAAGGCCATGCAGATCAAAGCCTATGGGCTTTGTGCTCATGTTTATATTCCGTAGAGTTGGCTAGGATGCACGAGGGTCTTCGTTCTTATTTGTACTCCATAGAGTGGCGTGAAGCCATCGACTCCATGCTTTTATTTATACTTTGTAGAGTTGGCCAAGACGCACAAGTGTCCTAGCTCTTATTTATATTCTATAAAGTGGTGCAGGGCCATTGACTCCATGCTTTCATTTATACTATATAGAGTTGGCTGAGATGCACAAGGGTCCCAACACTTATTTATACTCTGTAGATTAGCAAGGAGTCGTGGACTCTACGCTCTTATTTATATTTTGTAGAGTTGGCTAGGATGCACAAGGGTCTCAGCCCTTATTTATACTCCATAGAGTGGCATGGAGCCATTGAACTCTGCGCTCGTATTTATACTCCGTAGAGGTGGTTGAGACACACAAGGGTCCTAACTCTTATTTATACTCTGTAGAGTGGCGCGGAGCCATAGACTCTGCCTGCACTCTTATTTATACTCTATAGAGTTGGTCAGGTCGCACAAGGGTCGTGCCTCTTATTTATACTCTGTAGAGTGGCGCAGAGCCATCGACTTCATGCTCTTATTTATACTCTGTAGAGTTGGCATGGAGCCCGTCGACTCCGTACTCTTATTTATACTCCATAGAGTTGGTCGAGACGCACGAGGGTCCTAACTCTTATTTATATTCCATAGAGTGGCGCGGAGCTGTTAAACTCTTTGCTTGTATTTATACTCCGTAGAGTTGGTAGGGATACAAGAGGGTCCCCGCTCTTATTTATACTCCGTAGATTGATGCAGAGCTGTTGGACTCTACGCTCATATTTATACTCTATAGTGTTGGTCGGGATGCATGAGGGTTCTGGCTCTTATTTATACTCTGTAAGTGGCATAGAGCCTGGGGCTCTATGTCCTATTTTTTTTGGTTTGAGATGCAGTAAGTGTGCGGGCCAAAAAGGGGCTTTATTGCTAGACCCCATTTGCATGGGTATGATTTTACAAATGTATGTACATGTGGTGTGTAAGTACACACCCGACCGCCTAACGACAGTCATGGGTAGTAGCATCGAAGGCGGTTGCCATGCCATGTGTGTTTCAGGTCCGCTCCGACTAAGGTGGAGAAATGGTAGGAGCTTGCTCTGACGGAGGCCGTAATTATGTAGGGGCCCACCCACTTGGATTCCAGCTTACCTGTCATGGCGGTATAGAGGGCCTTTTTGAGGATGAGGTCCATACATGAAGTGACGCAACTTGACCTTCTTATTGTAGGAGGCTATGGTCAGGTGGAGATACTTGGCGATGTTGTGTATGGCTTGAACCCTGTCGCTATTAATGAGGTCAAGCGAAATGGCTTGCTCCTTTGAAAGGGCAGAGGCCAATACTTGATGGGACCTCACCCTTAGCTCCTCAGGCGTCATGACTTTATCCCCGAAGAGTAGCTTGAACGGAGTGAACCTTGTGGGTCATGAGGTGGAGGTGCGTATAGACCAGAGCACCATTGGTAACTCCAGCCATTTTCCTTTATGGAGGCCAACGAAGCACTTTTTGATGCCTTCGGAGATGGTGCCGTTCGCCCGTTCAACCACCCCATTGAACTACTGGTGGCCTACAGAGGCGTAACACACCTTGATGCCTATGCATTCACAAAATGCCTAGAACATTGCTGCATCGAATTGCAGTCCATTGTCCACTGTGATATCTCGGGAGACTTTGAAGAGACAAATTATGCTCTACCACAGGAATTTTTGTGTAGTTGCGAAAGTAATCTTGGCGAGGGTATTGCCTTGGGCCACTTGGAGAATTAGTCATATGAGACCATGACAAATCGGTGACCTCCAGGGGCACAAGGCAGCAATCTGATGATGTTGCCTCCCCATCGGGCCAATGACCATATGAGCGGGACTGGCTGGAGGGGGTTGGGGGTGTGGGAAAACTTTCCTATCCACTGGCATCCTTGGCATCACTTGACCAACTCCTTGGCATCATTTCGCCTACCGTGTGTACCCTTCGGTGCAGACTTTGCGTGCCGACCTCTATCCAACACGTGAGGTCCTGGTTGCCAAAAACTATGATGATCCTAGTGGGGTTCGGGAGCTTCATGCACAAGTAATTGTGATTCGGGATCGCACCAAAGGCATTGAGGGTAGCTCTCCCTAGGATGGCATTGTAGAGATATTGGAGGCCCACCACGTCGAAGTTGACAACCTCACGCTAGCATTGCACTCCTCGTCTGAAGGTTACCTCGAGCGCTATCTACCCTAATGCATGGACTGGTTGCCCACCTAAGCCTTGCAGGGGATACTTGGTGGCACCAACCTGCTTCGGGGATGCCCATTTGGTTAAAAGCGTTGGTGAACAAAAGGTTCGTAGAGCTGCCTCTGCCTACTAAGACTCGCATCACATCACACCCCGCGATCCTGATCTCGGTTATGAGGGGGGGTCTTGGTGGGTGAAGTCCACCCCGATGTGCCATCAACTTTCAAGGTAATGTCAGCCTAGGCCCATTCTAGGACCACGTGCACTGGGTATATGGTGACATGGTGGATTCAACATATGTAGGCCCTTCGCTGCCTCTTGAGGGGAACTTGAGGGATGATCCACATGTGATGGCATTAATCACTCTTGATGGATCGGCCTGGGACCTTGGATTCGTAGGGCGATCGGTGGGGGTTGGATGAGTGGCACCTTTGGGGGTTGTTGCATGAGCGCCACTACCCGTGCCCTCATGTCTTGGGCGCACTCTCTGGCTATGCTTTCCTAGAGTACCGCTATAGTGGGACAATCACGGGTTAGGTAGTCTCCCCAGTTATGCACCATGCTCCTTGCTGTAGGGAGTCCTCCCGACCACGCCTCCTTCCACATCCGCGGCCCCTTCGGTCGCAGCCATGACCTCCGGGGACAGTGCTTTCCTTTGTGCCTCGATGCCGAGGACGTACCTAGGCCAGGCCCCTCCACTACTTACAACTAGAGCCTTGTTTTGCAATAGGAGTGGCTTGGCTTCGGGGGAGGGTCTTGTAACCTCCGCCTCGCACAATGTCGCATCCTCATCTACTCTGGCATATTCCTCCATGTTGTCAAATAACTTGGCCATTATCTTTATGATATTCCACATGTTATACTCCACAAGTGAGCCCTTTTGGAGGCTACGGATAGCTGCGTTGATAATATTTGTATCGTTTATATCCCATACTTAGCAAAGGACCTTCAAAGCGTTTGAAGTAGGCCCGTAGCTTCTCCCCTGGCACTTGTCTCACCGTGAAGAGCTAGTTGGCGTTGACTCACTCTATGTAGTTACCTTGTAAATTGTTGTGCATGAGGTCATGTTTCTACTCCCATGCATACACCAAACCGGGGGAGATGGTGAAGAACCAAGAGAGTACAACCACCAGAGAGCGAGCAGCAGCCCCTTCGTCTTCATCGAGTCGTCTCCCCTGCTGCCTCAATGGCTGTAAATGCATAAGAGCTCGTGGGGGTCCGTGTCACCTAGGTAGGGCTCCACCGTAGGCATCTTGAAGTCTACCGACTAGGTGCTCAGCTGTAAGCTTGTGCAGAGGGGGACTCGGGGTCCACCCTCTGAGCGGTATTGCGTGCCCCAATGTTGGCCTCCTAGCTTTCCATCTCTTCTCTGGTCACCTCCACCACTATCATGGCAGGCGCCGGTTGACTCTGACTCCTCTACATCTCGTGCGTGGCTTTGCATAGGTCCACTAATTCTCCCTGCAGCATTTTGAGGATTGCTTCAAGGGGCTTCCGCCCGAGCTTAGCGCTAGGGGAGGACAACCCTGCTCCCTGCGTGGTGATGGCGATGGTGTTGATGTCGATGGAGACCACTACTTGAGCAGTGCGGAGTTCGACATTGTGGTTGTCCACCGCGGTCAAGTCATCTATTGGCGATGCTTCTCGATTCGTCATTGGCTCGGCTACCAAGTAGCTACCCTCATTACCCGTCGTGGGTCGGGGTGTCGTCTCGCCGGTATGTCGCTGCCATAGGGGCGAGGGACCTTCGCGAGTCGGCTCACTCGCTCTTGCTATGGTAGTCTCGATGGCGGTGCTCCTCTTCTACTTAGAAGTTGACATAGTTGCTTTTTTTTGGTGCCATTGCGTATGAACACTCATTCCTTGGCTCATAGCTTCTATGCCACTCCCTATGGATGGCGTCAACTATGGTGGTTACAGACCAAACAGTGAATAAGGGGGCTGAGGCCACAAAGGGGCTGTCCAGAGCCTTACAAACCGTAGAGACAGGGAAATATAAATATGTGCTATCTAGATTTGTCTGAAAAAGAGAGCTTGCCCTCGTAGTGTCTAAGGCATATATTTATAACCATGAGAAGACTTGTTACATTAAATGATTCTGTCAGGATCTACAGTTGTAGGGGTAATACTGTCTTTTCTCTTGCTACAGTTCTCTCAGACTAATTATGTGGCCTTACGGTTATTGGGTCTTCTAATACAATAGACCGGTTGGACAAGGTGGAGACCATTCCTGCATCAATATGAAAATACTCGCCCGCTTTCACTGTATCTTATGGGTATTGATAAACATCACCGGATGTTTTCTTCCTAATTATCATCCAGATTTATGACCATTGGATTAGAGATCCAACGGCCATAAATTTTCCCCACCCTCCAAAAAAAAATCTCCCCCTCCTCCAAAAAAGAGAGGTCGTTGAATCTCTAATCTAACGGTCTTAAATCTGGATAATTGTTAGGAAGAAAATATTTGAATGATATCTAGACACACCCGTATCTTATTTCGCAATCCAAACATGAAGCCTGATCCGAAGAATGGAATTTTCCATGTCGGACTTGGAGTGCAGCTTCAAGTCGATCAAACATAAAAAAAAAAGGTTTTTTTTTTCTCACGTTCACACATTCTCTGTACTGATCTTCTTCGAATCAGTCTCGTCGATGACTCCTAGGAAAAAATAATGAAGCTTTGCAACAATGCGGACAGTTTGGCCGACCGATACGGATTGAGATGTGATACACACGAAGAGCGATTGCAATGCCTAGATCTTATCAAAATTGCCTGTGCGGCTCTATATATATTAGCCCCTCGCTAAGTCACACCAATATGCTGTTGTAAGCAGGGCACGGTTTAAGCGATGGTTAACTCACTTGATCGAATGACGAACAGTTCGAGGCCAATGGCGAGCCCTCCTTCGCAGCAGCACTTCCTGTTCGTGACCGACCCAATGCAGAGCCACGTCAACCAAGCGCGGCGCCTCGCCGCCCGCGTCGCGGCGGCGATGCCGAACGCGCGCGTCACCTTCTCCACAGCCGTCTCCGGCCACCGCCTTATGTTCCCGCACCTCAAGTTCCTCGACGGCGAGGTCATCCAGGGTGTCGTCTCCTACATCCCTTACTCCGACGGCTTCGACGGCGGGTTCAAGCCGGAGGAGCACGGCGTGGGCTCGTACGGGGCGCGCGCGCGCCGTCGGGTCTGAGACGCTCTCCGCCATCGTCGCTCGCCTCGCCAGCCGCGGCCACCCCGTGACGCGCGTCGTGTACACCGTGCTCGTGGGGTGGGTCCCCGACGTCGCGCGCGCGCACGGCGTCCCGGCGGCGCTCTACTGGGTCAAGCCGGCCACCGTGTTCGCCGTGTACTACCACTACTTCCACGGCCACGGCGCACTCCTCACCTCCTGCGCGAACGAGCCGGATCCCGACGCCGTCGTCCGCCTGCCGGGGCTCCCGCCGCTCAAGTGCAACGCCCTCCCGTCCTTCGCGTCCATGGCCTCCCCGGGGAACCGCCACTACCTAACACTCGACATGTTGCGTGACCTCTTCTTGGCGCTCGACGAGCACAGGCCGGCGGTGCTCGTGGAGACGTTCGACGCGCTGGAGCCCGACGCGCTCCTCGCAGTGCCGCAGTTCGACCTTATCGCCGTCGGCCCGGTGGTGGCGGAGGAGCCGTGCAGGCCATGCATGGACTTGTTCCACTCGGACGACGCGAAGGCGTACGTGGAGTGGCTGGACACAAAGCCCGCGAGGTCCGTGGTGTACGTGTCGTTCGGGAGCATCCTCTCGATGAGCAAGCGGCAGGAGGAGGAGATGAGGCGCGGCCTGGAGGCCACCGGCCGGCCGTACCTGTGGGTGGCGCGCAAGAGCGGCAACGGAGGAGGTGAGCGGGGGATGGTGGTGGAGTGGTGCAACCAGGTGAGGGTGCTGTCGCACCCCGCCGTGGGGTGCTTCGTGACGCACTGCCGGTGGGACTCGACGCTGGAGAGCATCACAGGCGGCGTGCCGATGGTGGTCGTGCCTCGGTGGGCCGACCAGCCGACGGTGGCGGGGTTGGTGGAGGCACCGGTGGGTGTCGGCGTACTCGCGCGGGTGGACGGCGAGGGGGTGGTCGAGCGGGGCGAGCTCCAGCGGTGCGTGGACATGGTCATGGGAGGTGCCGACGGCGCGGCTGCGGTCAGGGCGCGGGCGGAGCGCTGGGGGCGGCGGGCGAAGGAGGCGGTGTCCCGCGGCGGGACGTCGGAGAGGAATCTCCGAGCGTTCGCGTCCGGGCTGTGAACGACGTGCCGGTAATGCTACCTTGGTGGTTTGCACGCATGGCGCACGTGATCAAATAAACACAGATTTCTTAATCCTACCATGGGCGATGACACGTATCAAGTTTTTGTTTACAAGAAATAAAAATCCTTCCGTTATTATCAGTGGTGATAGCAATAGGCAGCAACTTCGTCTTTCTTTACTGTTACCGGCTTACTTGGAGTCATCGTTTCCAGAGTTTGTTACAAGAGATGAGGATGTGGAGTTTAGCTGGAGCACGAAAGAAATAAGAGTTGGTCGACATAAATTAGTTTTAGGTGTTTTGTGGCTTTCTGCTCTTGACATTCTGTTGGGTTAAAGGGTGGTTGGTATAAACCCTTGACTGCCTCTTGGGTTAAGGGTGGTGTTGTTGGTTTGTTTGGGCTGTTTTTTCTTCTCTCTATATTATATAAAGATACGCAGTTCTCCTGCGTGTTCGAGAAAAAAAAGTTAGGTTCCAGTGGTGAACGGTGGTATAAAATTACAGAGTACAAGCAAGAACTTCCTTAAAAATTGAATTATAGTGTCATATACATTACACACAGAAAAATGTTGATCTAAATAAACAGACAGATAGACACAACAACAAAAAAGTATTCCTCTCCTTTTCATTCGCACGACTGTTCTGTTTTATAGATTAGTAAGGCGTTCGTGCGTTGTAATGGAAACTCAAATTTCACATCAATAATTTTTGCATATTGCGCTCTAACCGTGTCTAAAATACTATTCACTTGTATGTGCAATCATCAAAGTATGCATAACGGTGTCTAACATACTATTCACACGTATGTACAATCATAAAAAGAAGTCAAGCCTCAAGATGAATGCATATGGAAAACAGTACCATATAACACATTATGGAATACGCATTTCTATTTGGCCTCTAAAAAAATTGCAAATATGGACTATCAGATACTTCATGGTCTTTTGGGGAGAGTGAATGTTGATTTGCCCATGGCTAGGTCATAAATGCACTACTTGAGTTAATATGTTTGCAACATTAATTTAGCAACGAATTGAAAGATGATAAGTTGTTCCTAAATAAAATATAAACTCAGTCAAAAGGAATCTGTCTAGTTGACATTTTATAACTACTTAATTTTAACCAACTAGGGACTTGAATGAAGGGTGAACTCACTCAAAAGGACTTCGCAAATTGAGATTGATCACATGCTATCTATGTCAAATAAAATATGTTTTGTTAATAGATATGCATATCCAACTGAAGCATTTGTCTTGTTAAGATGACTTCACAATTGACACAAATGATGAATGACTTCTTCACAATAGAAGAAACTACTGTATGTACATTACCTTATCTACTTGTCACCCTTCCTCTTACAAAACATTCCCCACACTTGTGGTAGGGGTTGGATGCATTGACGCAATCGGGATTGATTTCTCTTGTTTGCTCCGTTTTCAAAACAGCCTTGCCTTTTCTTGAGTATGAAAAGTTGAAAACAAATAGAAAGATAGCGAGGCATCAATACGACTACCAATTGGACCTTACATCAATGCCTCATACCTATGAATATACCATTAGTATTTTGAGGGTAACCAAATGAGCACACCTGGCTTGCTTGCATCTTTCTATGTCATTTCATTCAAATGATCAAAGCAATATTGGGCACATATATGGAATGGGTTGGACGCATTTGGGCACCTCAGATCCACGTTCCAATTTGGCATAGCAATAATTTCCTTTCCCCTATAGCGGTGACCATCAATTAAGACAATGCCAATTAAAAGTTGAAAGCCAAAAATGACAAGCATAAAAAAAACTACAAAGGAAAAGGACGGCCATCACGAGATTCGGGTAGCATACAATATGTGAGATTGCAACTAAACTAAAGCTCGTACACACTCACATGGTAGCAAAAGAAAAAGAAGGCAAAATAGCTAGAACATACTCACATTGCAGCAAAAGAAAAAGAAGGCAAAATAGCTAGAACATACTCACATGGCAGCAAAAGAAAAAGAATGCAAAATAGCTAGAATTGACAAGGATGAGGTGCAAGGATGGTTCAAGCATTACCTCAAACACATGGTGGGCGAGGTCAAGGAAGGCAGCTGACAACGAAAACAATTGTGATAACATTCTCTGGTCCCTCTCTCTATTTGCATAGGTCACAATGCGGTCAGAGACGATCTCGGCTAGGGCCCCATTGGTGGCTAGCAACTCCTGGAATGATGACGGCAGGGGAGAGGTGGCCCTCAACACAAACCGCATCGATGGCCCTTTTTGTGTGTTGTTGCTGTTGTGTGTGTTGCAGCCGATGATGAGCTGACACAGAGCCACTCGATTTGGATCTTGCCAGAAAATAAGGCAGGGCACTGGTGCAGAGAGGAGGGGAAGATGAGGGGAGGGGTGGTGCAAATCAGAACCTTAGAGCCCTCATGGACTTCCTCCTGTGCCCTCCTTGCAGTGTCCTTGCCCATATTGATTCCCTTCTCCAGCCTTCCCCTTGCCCATCGGGTGTTGCTCCAGGAGGTGTCTGCAGCGGCTTAGATTGGGAAGAATGGTGGTGGGGAGGAGGACACAATGGCGGTGGGAGGACATGGTGGGGAGGCAGTGGTAGATGAGGTGGGGAGGAGGCGAGGGATGTAGTAGGGAGGAGGTGGCCGATAGATAGGGAGGGGAGGCGGCAGTGGGAGGATGCGCTGGGTAGGTGGCGGTGGGGGTGCGGTGGAGAGGTGGTGGCCAGCAAATAGGGAGGGGAGGCGACGGTAGGCCAATGGGGAAAGGAGGCCATAGGTGGATGCAATGGGGAGGTGGCGACGGGCAGATGAGGTAGGGAGCAGGCCGGGCGTCTAACAAATGGGGAGGGGAGGCGGCAGCTGGGGGATGCGGTGGGGAGGAGGCGGTCGATAGCATATTTGGGTGGGAGAGGTGTTGGCGGGCAAATGAGGTGGGAAGGAGGTAGAGGATATGGAGGGGAGAAGGTGGGGGGATAAACGGTTAGTGACATGATTATAGGCGTGTATAGGTTGAGGGGTAGTTTCTTGGTTTTTTTAGGGGTGGGGTGCTAGCCGGTTTTTTTAGGGTGGGTGAAAGGATAGTTAGAGGGAGGAGACAACGGATAAAATCTCCTTTTATATTAGTAGAGATAATGATTGTGGGGGTTGCAACCGTTCCAATGCTTCTGATACTTGCAACAAAAACCACATCGATCAATTCCCTACTTTTTTTTTCCCAAAGACTCCATTGCAAACTGTTAAAATCTAGGCAAGTGCAATAAGTCTAGACTTTTGTGTCCTGGTGGCGATCAGCACAAGAAACATGGCATACAGTTGATACACACGGTGACATGTATAGTACTAGATAAATACGGCGTGCAATGTACAGAGAGAAGCAGACAAACATACCGTTGGAGTGCAATAAGTCTAGGACTTTTGTGTCCTGGTGGCGATCAGCACAAGAAACATGGCATACAGTTGATACACACGGTGACATGTATAGTACTAGATAAATACGGCGTGCAATGTACAGAGAGAAGCAGACAAACATACCGTTGGAGTGCAATAAGTCTAGGACTTTTGTGTCCTGGTGGCGATCAGCACAAGAAACATGGCATACAGTTGATACACACGGTGACATTTATAGTACTAGATAAATACGGCGTGCAATGTACAGAGAGAAGCAGACAAACATACTGTTCGAGGCATGGAATGACAGCTCAGATCGGAAAGCACAAGACCAGACGCCGGAGCAAAACCTGACGCTTTTGCTTAAAAAGGGAGGAGCAGTCAAGTAACTTTCTTCGGACACTACGGCAATAAGAGGTAAACAAACTTCAGCAGCAGAAATGTCATTTGATATTTAGTGATTCCTTTTGAGAGAGTAGAACAAAAATAGGACGGGCACCATACAGCTCTGCCTCTCAACGCAACACAGTTCATTGCATCTTTCCCCAGTAGGACAGGCACTACTCAGCCGTTTTTAAATAGCTAACACTACAGCAATTACCATACATTTCACACATTTTTGTCGATGTAAAACCTTTACCTGAATTCTTGATGGGCTACAATAATGATTTACTGGATAACCTAACAACAAATATGTCCAATCAAAGCTACAAATTGGAATTAGATTTAGGAATTGAGCTTATTCCTTGTGCTCTCTGACCTTCTTTCTCTTCCATTTGAGATAGATTTGGAGAGAGAGGCCAGAGAAGACCATCACGACGCTTCCCCATTGCTTCAAGGACAGTGGGTTGCCACTGATGACGGATGAGACGACGATGCTCATGAACTTGCGGGTGGTAGTGATGGTAGTGTTAGTAAGAGAGCCAAATCGGCTGATGGTTAGGAAGATGAAATTCTGCCCCACGGCGCCGCATAGGCAGAACAGGAGAATGTCCCATGCCACCTCTGGGTTCTCCTGGCAAAATCTCACTGCCTCAAAACCGTTTGCGTATGGCCAATTACCGAACAGTAATGGCGCAACAAACATAATTACAGCATTATATATGGTTCCCCAGAGGTTCATGCCAAGCATTATATCCCATGGGTTAGTCTTTGGGTACCTGCAATAACAGAGCATTATTTCCCGTTTAGATAAAAGATCACAATTTTTCAGAATGCTTTGATATAAATTGGAAAGGGTATGGTTACCTGGACTTGATTAAATCTTGGGTCGAGTTAGTGTAACCATCAAAAGCTAAGTTGAGGAAGCACAATGTGTAGCCAAGAGGCACATTAGGATTAGCAAGCTTCTTGATTGTCTTGGAGCTTGTCTGATACAGTAGCAACAAATAAAAACTTCAGACGTGACAATGCAGTTTAGATCAGTGCATGCACAGAGCACTTGTATTAGGTCAAACAGCTACAGATGTAATAAAACAAAAGGCGATCCAAGTGAAACATTGATTTGCCATCAAACTGGCTCTTCCTTTCTTTCTTGAGGTATACTGTATACATAACAGCTAGCTGTGAAGAGTACTAGTTATAACGATTTTGATGTGTCTTCTAATTCATATTTCATCAGAATAAAACAGTAAGGAACAAAACATTAACTTATTTTTCTAGGACTAATTCTATATAATGAAAAGGTCAGCCAAAGGTTTCAACTTTTGTCGAAGGCTCACCAGCACCATCAGATGCATATGAAAATTAGCTCATGACTATATGGATGTTGAAGTGTTGATGAGCAAATGAAATTAAAGAACTCCTCACCTTCAACAATGCAAAGGATGATACACCTCCAGCAACAAGAAAGGTGCAAAGATACTCTGGAAATGTATAATTAACACCATAGAGTAGAGTCCCCATCAACATCACTGCACATTAAATCATTAGCGAGAAAGATAAGTACAAACTGTATAAGCTAAGCATGAAAGGTTTGTCGTGAATCAAAATCCTTTATACAGATTGCTTAGTTACGCGATTGCTGACACTGCACCACCTACCAAATACCAACACAAACGAAACTATACATGCCTTGAGATTGGTATGGTTTTCATAAATAATGCATGTAAGATCTGTTCAGTTGTGCAGAACTGTACTGATAACTTAAGCAGTTACATTATGGTGGCAAACTCAAATCAAATTTCCAAGAATTTCATTAGTGGTACAGAGGGTTTGTCTGAGTCATTAGTCATTTCAGCCAAAGATATTCATTTTCCAGCAACTGCATATATTCAAGCTTGAGAGGCAATAGAAGTAATAGTTCATGCATCAATTTCCTACAGTTCCAATTGGGAAACATTGATCCAAAATGGATACCACTAGCTCCATTTCCTGACCTAGTTCATGCATCGGCTATTCTCATCTATTTCCATGTGAAAATGGTAATCATTTTAAGGTTAAAAAATAATAACTTTTTCTTGTTTTCGTGCTCTTTTTTGTGTACTTTTCATTACTCAGAAACTGATCAGGTGAATTGACCCACCCAAGCACAAAGTAATGAGTAATGACCAGTCCACTATATGCAATATGCACATGTAAACAATCTTCTGTAAAGATAAACTACATAGTCTACATAAATCAATGAAACTCACCTGGAATCATCTTAGAAGATTTTGCCAAGACCTGTTAACACAGACAGCAAATAATTCAGGATCCTTTATCTTCCAGTAAGTCATAACGTATTCTCATAAACAAAACTAGAAGCAATTCTTCCTCTCCTTTTTAAAGTGTCACTGTGCTATTTAATTTAAATCAGCAAATTCTAATTTCACACAAGGTGGAACATGAAAGAATTCAATACTTGAAACAAGCCCGACTCGTTAATACTGTTCCAATAAATTTGGAGGATAAATTAAATTTAACATAGTGCTGATTGCTGAAGCCATACACAATTTGATGTGTTGGCATATAGGTTGGAAGGCTATACTCAAGATGGTAGAGAGGAAATACGATTTTCAGTTATCACCCATCCGTGCCATATCAGGAGTTAAGGATTACAGATCACCACATTTAGTACTATTACATTGTACCTCATGAATGCTCCTAATGATTTCTATATCATAAAATTGCTATAAACAACAGAGGACAGACTTCCATCATCATTTATATGTTGGGGGATTTCTGAAGGAGCCATATGACTTAATCTGTGGCCAATTTCTGCGCACACTCATGAGTGCATCATTTATGAACAAATTGAATCTATGCTCCCAAATCCCAATGTATGAGAATACCAAGTCCAACCAAACTCCAAGACATCTGCAATATTCACTAGCTCAGCATAAATTCTGCGTAAGACCGTAGCTATCTCATTAAGGCAGACCATGCTGCTTCCTACAAAACTCCATTACTATTAGCACAGTTAAGTAACTCCAAAATTAGAACATTCCGCACCATAAACACCACTTACTACATTACCGATTAACCCAACCAACACGTAATTACAAATACAATAGACGCACAAAATTCAAGGAACAACAAACTAGCGGAGACGGCAAAAAGCAGATGGAACTAAACCTGAGCGGGGTAGCTGATGTACTTGAGCGCCTCGATCCCCATTGTCGGGCCGATGGTGTTGGTGATGCTGACGCCCCAGTACTTCCACAGCGGCGCGTGGCCGGCAGAATAGCTACCACTCGACCACAGCTTAATCACTGCACAAAACCAGCCACAGTCACGAACCCTTCACACGCAATCACCATCCAAAAGCAGTGAAACCACCGCCACATTCCGTGCAATGCAACCGCGCGGCGCCGGCGCGGGAGGAGGATGCTCACTTATGAAGGACCAGACGAAGCAGACGACGTTCTGCGCGAAGTTGAGGAACGCGAGGTGGTCGAACCGCCGCGCCTCCGGCCCGAACCGCTTCGTCGACCTGAGCCGCGGGAGAAACGAAACCCGGCGAACTGAGCCCTATTTTCTCTCTGCTGTGAATCACCATTGGAGAGAGAGGCTAGGAAGGGACGGTGCTTAAAGCGTTTCCTGGAGGACGCCCTGGGTTATGTAGGCCGACCAGATCCCGGCGACGCAGAAGGCGAGCACGGCCACGCGCGACGCCACGCTGCCGCCGCCGCCGTCTCCGCGGGGGCGGGGGCGGGCGCCGCCGCGGCCCTTGCGCGCGGAGACCATGTCGCGTTTGCTTCGCTTCGTTGAGGGATCGGTGGGGTGGGATTCCGGCGAATGAGATGGTCGGTGCGGGAGGCGCGTGTTATAGGAACCGTGGAAAAGGTTCGCGCGCGTCAGAGGGGTGACGTGGCATGGGGTGATTGGGGGAGATGTGCCAGGAGAGACTCTCATTGGCTGGACGTTGGAAAACGGAACAGACACGATGAAATAGTCTCGAATACAGATACGTACCCATATTTTTAAAATAAATATAAATTTAAATATTTTTTAATACGAATATAAATTGAATATCGTAATAGATATGAATTCGAATCGAATATGTACTTAATTTGATCGAATACAAATATCCTCCGACAACTTCTGTAACAAATTTGGTAGAACAAATTACTAGCGGTTTTACTGGTTTCTGACCGGTTATCGGAATAATTACTGGTTTCAAACCACCTAAATTCAGATTTTCAATCACAAAATTCGTCTGAGTTTTTCCCAGATTTCGCTTGGCCGCTAGGCTAGACCAACCAACCGATAGGCATAGGAAAACGGATCGAATATGAATCGAATGGTCTCGAATACGAATATGAATACAGATATTCTTGAATATGAAAATTCTCAATTACGGATATGAATATTCTTGAATATGAATTCAAATATTTTTATACGGATTTTGCTTACCACATTCGCGTTTTCTCAAATACGAATATCGAATAAATGGATTATCCGTTACCATTTTCCACCCCTAACTAGATGGCATGGAAGGGAACAGTCCAAGCGTACGGGTTCCCATGGGCTTTAGGCTGGCGGCATCTTTTGGGTTAAGGCTTATAGTTTATGGTTGTGATTTTGAATTTTTGATATGTTCATGAGAGGTAGTGCACAGAGAGAAATAATCACATGTGATTTTAATCGGTACAACAGAAATCAGTACAATTAGTACTATAATTTATTTGTAGACTCTATTTTAAAAAAATGCACCGTTTAATAATAAGTTAATGTAAAAATGAAACGAAAACCTAAGCATCTACCGTATATTAAAGTTGGGGGACTTCTCGGCCGAGGAGCTGTGCCACGTCACTTTTTTTTGCGAGAAAGCCCCTGCATTTTGAAATCGCGTAGAGGTCCTCCGTTCTCGCAAACAGGTCCCTGCCAGGTTTTTTTTTCCGGAAAGCACCCTCCACTTCACCAATAGCAACCCGCGGTTTCCAAAATTATGTATAGGTCCTTGTTTAGTTACGTACAAGTCCTTGCAGGTCCTTGATTTTTGCGAAAAAGCTCTTTGGTTTTTCCGAAATTACGTATGCGTCCTCGATTTTTTTAAGAAACGTCTCACAAATTATCATCTCTTTTACTCAGTTCACATGGTGACTAGTGCGGCATAACGCCGCGATTACGTAGCTAGTTAGTATAAATCTAACAGAACTGGAACGTCTTGGCTAGCCTCTGGCCAGCGGATCGCAACGCAAGGTGCATCAGCATATTTTCACCTGAAATCTTACAAAAGCAACCGGACTGAATTCCGGCTGAAAACCGCTTGTTTTCCTAGAACAGATACCGGCCCAAACTAGCTCTTTCCCTGGTTCATTTTGAATTCAACGTGGGCACTGCCGATAAGTTGCAACTAGATCGAATGCAATCGGATATTGGCTATCCCAAATCCTATCCCATGTACACATTTTATCGGATGCAGAGTCGTGTGAATACCCTCGTCTACAAAGAAAATTTGGATTTTTTTTTGTTAGATACAAACACAAAATTTTATTGTGTATAATCCGAATCACGCACCAACAGGCATGGGTGTGGTCGCAGGCGGCGCGACGCGAGGTGGCAACACCATTGGTGGCGCGGCATGGAGGGGAACGACCCCAGTCGGCGGAGGTGACGATAGTGGTGCCGTTGGCTCGGCGGTGGTTGCCGTTTGCAACCGGCCGTTGAGAGAAAAACTACATAACAGTTTACCAGCGGACTCGTGCGTTGTGCTGTGTATTGAGAGTGGCGTTCACGAATACTCACACATAAGTCAGTCGGAGACATTAATAAAATTAACTGGACAACCTAGCCAAATCATAAAGAGAAAATTGCAAATTGTAACATCCTAAAATTTCAGTTGCTATTTATTTGAATTTATTTAAGTTTTTCTGGATTTTTGGGTTGCCTTTTTCTTTTCTTTTTATTTAAGCCAAGAGCTAGTTAAGTGAAACCTGAATTGATTTGCAGCCAATTTAAATTGATCTTATTTTTGCTGAGTTCCCCTTGAGTTGTATAGTTTTTGAGAATTTTTCTGAAATTTTTGGAACTTTTCTGCTATTTTCTAAGCTTTTTCCATTTCATTAGTCTTTATTTAAAAAGAAAAAGGAATTGAATCCCGAACTCTCTCCCCGAGTTGACACTTGGATGGCTTGGATGCATTCTCCTTGCCACGCAGTCGCATCTCCTGGCGCCCGCACCCTTCCCTCCCTCTCTCCGCGTAACGGCCCAGATGTCACGTGGCAGCCATCCGCCGACCCCTGTTGGCCCGTCTCTCTCTCCTCTTCTCTCCCACCACCAAGAGGGACCACCTTGTTAGCCCTCTCCCTCTATCCGGCAAGTGGACCCCGCCTGTCTCCCGCCTCTCTTCTCTCTCCGCGCCGCCGCCATGGCCGTTGAGCCGTCCCAATTTCGCCGCCCCTCCATTTCCGTTTGCACGTGCAAAAGGATACGTATCTACCCGGTAGCGACTCACTTGATTCTGGCAATAGATTCCCCTCCATGTGCCTCCGTTCTCCCTTATCCCTTCGCCTGATTTTCGGCACCATCATTAGTCCAGCGAGTAATAGCCACACCAGTGAACCTCCCCGAGGCTGTAAATAGCCTTCAAAGCTTCCTCGCTTCTTCTCACATCAAAACCCCCACTCCCCCTCATCTCTTAAAGAGTTCCCGAGAGCCTTCGCGCCATGCGCCCCCGATTCTAGTGCCGTCGAGCTCACCGATGAGGAATTCCCACCGCTTTGAGCCTCTTCTTGGATCGTCGTCGACGGCTAGAGTTTCCCTACACTGTTGCCAAACTTTCCTGGTCCTCTGTCGAGCTCTAGCACCACCAGAACTTCCCCTCCACCAGAAGATTGTCGCTGACCACCACCCTTCACACCAATGGTCACCTCTATCAGTCCCCATGTCCTGCTCCAAGGTAAGATCGCATCCCTATGTTCCCCTCATGCTTTTGCACCCCTTGCCATCCTCCACCGTGAACCACACCATCGGTGAGCCTCAGTCCCAGAGTGCCACCACCCATCAGCGAGGCCACGTCAGCGCACTTGTCAGTCTCTGTATTCTTTTTCCTTAAGAAAATATTTAGGCCGAAATTCAATATTTCGTGCTGATGTCATCATGATGCAATAACTCCTAATTTCCTTCAGCCAAAAACAAAAAATCCTTACTGACGTAATAATTATCTTTTCCTTTATAAAAATATTTCTAGAAAATCTAATTTTATCTTTTCTTTCTTTTTTCTTAGAATTTAAACCTCCGAGAGCCTGTTCTCCTTCGTCGTAGTTTCGATTGAACTCATTCAAATTTCTAAATTCATAAAAAATTGCAATCTACCCATATCTATAATCCTTTTGAATTTTTGGAGTTTATTTGAATTTATTTAATTTTATTTGAGTTTAGTTTGTTTGATTATTTTCACATGTAGACTATGACAATTCTAAGGAGTTCTAGTTCGATGACTCTCACTAATCCGTGGAGGGCAAGTTACACACTTTGATCATATTGATCCTAGTTTACAAATAAAATTATGTTATTTTAAATTATTCTGCATACATATGTTTATTCAATGTATTTTAATTTAGTTTTAAGCTTAGGTATTGCCTAATTGATACCTTGTCACTCTAGAACAAAACTCTAGTTAGTATACTAGTATGGGCTAGAGTACTTTTGTAGTAAATACTTAGACATGCCTAGAAATAACTTTAGTCTTGGGATAATTTTTCACATGACATGATGTCTCCTAAAATGTATTCTTGGTTTTAGAGAGTCAAGAAGATTTATGCAATGTTTCAAAATAAAATATAAAAATAAGATTTAGACCTAGACAAATGGTTAGGTGGTGGGTGCTCGGTGGCACAAGGGGTATGTGAAAAGTCTGCCTAAGTCAATTAAGGACCGGTCTGTGAGCTACTGCTACCAAGCCTTATCATACTATCACAAGACTGGTATAGAATAATCCTGCCTACCTACTTTATAGGTCCCAACCTGAGTCTCACTATAGGTTGAATGTGAGTGTGCCGTAGGCTACGAGAAGTCTCACACGACGCAATAGGGAGCTCCGATCTAGTGGATTTTTTATTGGGGTTAAAACTTAGTAGAGGCGTGGCCACATTAATGACTTTTCTTTGTAAAGGTCTTGTTATGATTTTCTCAGTCACACGCCTTCGGAAGCATGTAGTGGCCGGCATTATGAGATAATCGTATCTTATTGGTAAAGTTGTGCCACCTCTGCAAAGTATGTAAACTATCCTAGATAGACATGCCCACAGTCATGGGTATGCTGAGTAAAGCTTTCACGGATTATACTTTATTTTCAAAACTTGGTTTAAATGAAAGTTGATGAGATCTTGTGGGATAAAGATGATCCAGATGAGATACCTGTGGTTAGGTTAGTATCAGGTCGGTGCCTGCGATAGCGGTACTAATTTGTTTAAATTACTGTTTTTACTTATTATATCAAATTAAGCAATTTTCTATCTATTTACTATATTTCTTTAAATTTTGCTTTACGCTCAATTAACCCTATATGCCTTCACTTGTTGCCCCTTACATTAATAATGTATTTTTCCGTGTAACTTATGGAGTACATTATATGTGCTCACCCTTGCTTACTTCTGTTGCTCAGAGGAGGATGACTTCAACTATGGTGAGGACCAGGACGAGTAGGCCACGTCTTTCTATTGTTTATCTGTGGGCAGGCTCCTTGGGCTTCATTGCTTTCTTTATTGTATTTCCACTACTATTTACTTTTATATTTTTGGCCAAAGGGCCATGGAGATGTAAAACCTGGCCATAGACTATACTTTTTTAATTAATAAAGTTCATCATTATGCCTGATATGTATTCCTATTACCACTGTACGCACTAGCTTTTCCTAGACTAGTACGATTGACACGGAGGATCTAGACGTGTTGTTTTACACAAATACTCACATATAAGTCAATCGGAGTATGATCTATTCCTACAAGTATTTTTTTTGTAGCATATGACCCCACCTTCTTGCTGACTTGACTGGTTTTTATTGACATGGACACTATGGCATGCCACCTTGATGGACTAGGTGCAGTAGGGTTAATTGGACCCACATGATATCCTCCAATCAGTTTGGCCGCCGTCTGATGCCTTCCCTTGTCTCGACTTAGGCCCTGTTCTTTTTCGATGCGACTGATGACTCATAGCTGTGGCTGATGGCTTTTGGCCCTAGTGCGAGTATGGGGATTCTCGGATTATCCAGGAATCTCTGTTTTCATGCAAGTATCTAGGATTTCAGTTGCATGTAGTTGGTAAATAGCATGCTTACGATTACAACATCAATACATCATAAATAGAATTTTTACATAAAGTACAACATAACAGTTGATTACAGAGTTTAAGGCTTCCAAGATAAAATTACTTGTATTACAAACAAAAGGCAGCCAAACCAAAGGCAACACTTGACTGTAAGGTTGACCTAAAACGTATGATTTTCACCATCACTGTACTCATCATCTGCTGGAATATCTTGTTTATAAAGATCATTGGATGAACCATAATATACAAGAATGAGTACATTTGTATTCAACAAGCCATGATAGTAAAGTTTTATAGTGCAATTGAGGATTTCAAGGAGGAATATCTATCAAGGAGGGTTTGTTTTGGACTTATCATCACTAGTAACCATATAATTTTATTTGTAAATATTTGACTTAAATCAAAACAAGTTCATAAAGAAAGTTTTGTTAAGGGGTTGTATATCAACAGGTTGTCTCACTTCCAAGGTACCATAATTTTAACTAATAATGTTACTTATGCCTTGATTTAGGAATCACCATTTTTGACACGGCTCCATTAACCAGAAGCATGGTATATTCGAATGGTTTGATTTAATCTCTGCAGAGACTGTCCAGCTTTACCCACACAATATCCATGACTTGAATAGAGCCGGGATAATAGAATCGTTTGAGAGTCCCACAACACTAGTTTCTACCCGGTAGACGTCAGGGCCATCTTAGCAATCAAGATCATACTAGGCCTACGATATGCCATCATGCTGACTGCTTACATGGGTTCAACTGTTGTGTAGCTCAGCAAGCTGGTACCCGAAGGTCCACTCTGACTCACCCTCAACTACCGATATCAAGTCTTCTCCTGTAGGCTTAATGAAGTGGGACAATGTACTAGGCTAAGTCCAATTTCTCATTCCTGTGAATGGGCGGTAATTATGTAAATTTCATGGCATAAGATTTTAGTCTTTATATGCTTTGGGCAAGACATCCAAACAACCATCGTGTAGACCAACGGGAGCATAGCACGTAACCAACCACTTGTCCAATCCTCACCCTTGGCCAACATTTTTAAGACATCACTCTCGACGAGTGATCCAACACTTTTATTCATCAAACCATAACGGTCATAAATTCCAACATGTCAAGTCATGACATCAGATTTGTAATGACATCACTATTGTTTTCCATATTCACTATTATGTTAATCTAAAGTATGATAAACTAACTCTAAGTACATTAAGGAAACCAGATCAAATTATTATCAAGGATGGTAAGTAAATAATGTAATTAAGGCATTAACTACTTAAGGAAGATCATTCAAAAGTAATTGATAACAAATAGCATTGACAAAATAAAAATTTTAACCCATACGTAATATAACTCAACTAATAGGAATTCAACATGATCAAATAATATGACTTGCCTTGTGACTCATAGTCGGAAGGCTTCAGGATCATTATTTATTGTTCTAGTTGTCTCGGAGGCTTGTTCTTCGTAATCTAACATACACACAGATGAAAAAAAAGTCTATTGATGTGGCCAAGAGGAAGACACAAGATCAATCAAGTTCTCATGATTGCAGTTCTGTCCACAAAGTTCATGAAGTTCTCAACGTCAATTCTGAGGTTTCTAAGACACACAAAATACATATTTGGAAAGCTAATGAAGTCTACTTTCCAACAAATCAAACGACGCTTGATTTGGAGCTTCCTACACAAAGTTATGGCAATTTCATTGGAAGGTGCACGAGCTGTCCGGAGACACGCGCGAGACTTGCCAAACATAAGGAGTCCGAGTATTGCAATGCAAGTAAGGGTAAAATCCGACCACACCATGAATTTCTAAAGGTTGAGAAGGATTCCTTTTAGGTTCCAAACGGATTTGGAAGCCCCTTGAACAAGAAAAAAAACATATAAAGATTTGAAACCGATTCGGACTCGGATTGGGACAGCTGGCAAGACTGATACTAAAACGTCCATAACTTTTACAAACGGAGTCCGATTTGGGCGTTCTTGGACTCGTTGGAAAGCTATTTTAAAGCCCCACACAATGGATAAGGTGCCAGATACGGAATTCTCATGGTCAAGTCGCAAATTGAGAGAAAAATCAGAGGTAGCAGTTTAGATATTTCCTTTTTAGTTCGTATTGGAGTTTGTTTCGGCCTTAGGCCAAGTAGTGCGTGAGTTGTAATCAAGGTTGTGCATTGTGCACCAATATAAGGTCAAGGCCTTAGCCCCATTGTAACGCAGGCTATGATATGATAAGTTTTTAGACTCGTGAAATAAAGGAGAAAATCGCCATGATGGTTGGTGGCGGCCAAATTGTGTGATTGCAAGGTTTTCTCGTTTGGAGTTTGCGAAGTTGGTGCAAGGAAAGAATAGGAGATTC
Source organism: Dendrocalamus sinicus (assembly GCA_036346575.1). NCBI lineage: Eukaryota > Viridiplantae > Streptophyta > Magnoliopsida > Poales > Poaceae > Dendrocalamus > Dendrocalamus sinicus. The sequence continues at coordinate 8,746,866 of CM070657.1, forward strand.
TTGAGATTGCCCATCGAATCTACAAGGTTCATCTCTTCTAATTCGTGTCTTCTTGCTGAATTCACGGTTTGGGGAGTTCGGCGGATTGCTTCTAGTGTGCGCCTTGCATACTAGTACAAATTGCCCTTATCAATATTGTTTGCTGCAACAAGACAAGGAGAAGACTCTATCCAAGGAAAAGGAATCTCGCTGATAGTACCGGAAAAGATCGGGCCATCCCTACGCATCAACTAATCCTTAGTTGGTCCGCATCATCGTGGTATCAGAGCGTGGTTAATCATGGTACGAGGTTGTTGAATTTTTCTTAATGGCGGGTTCTATGAATACTGAAGATGGAGAGGCGCGACATAATCATGCCGAGCTAATTGGGGAGGTGCCTAAATATGCGGCGTCTTTGCCGCTCGATGTACGAATTGGATTTGAAGCGACACGTGACTACTTCTTGAGTTGTCACCGGAAGCTTGAAGGCAAGGTTGATGATTTGGGGGCGCGAATTGACGCGTTGGCGGAGGCGATACGCGTCCGGCCACCACAATTTCAGCATGCTAAACGGAACCTCAATATCACGAATGGCGTGCCCGCATCGAAGACAGCGAACACGAGGAGGTTTTTGATGGTGCAGTAGGCTTTTCTCCACAACCACGCCGTGCTCAGGACTACCGTGGTGCTGACCGTGGTAGGGACATGCGTGGCAGAGGTGCTGCCCGTGGTGGAGGTATGCGTGATGGTGTTGGATTTGCACAGCGTGTTGCCGTGGATTATGGAATTGGGCGGATAAAAATTTCTATCCCATCATTTAATGGTAAAGCTAAACCAAAAGAGTACTTGGAGTGGGAGATGCGTGTCGAACAAATTTTTGACAGCCATCACTATACTGAGGATAAGAAGATTCGTTTGGCGACAATTGAGTTCACCGGATATGCTCTTGTTTGGTGGAATCAATTATGTCGCGTAGGAGCTCGTCCGAATACTTGGGTACAATTGAAGAATATTTTGAGGCGGTGTTTTGTCCCAGCACACTACACTAGGACCTTGTACAACCGGCTACAACAACTACGCCAAGGTAATTCTAGTGTTGATGAGTATTATAAAGAGATGGAGATGTTGATAATCCGTACAGGAACAGAGGAGCATGATGAGGCTACTATGGCACGTTTCTTTAATGGGTTGAATGAGGATGTGCAAGATAGGGTGGAGATGGTCCATTACTACAACATCCAAGACTTAGTGCATCAAGTGAACGTCTTTGAACAACAATTGAAGCGCAAACAAGCCAAGGGAGGATATGCCAACACTCAAACAAACCCATGGAGGCGTCCATCACAGCAAGGAGATGATGTTGGTTCACACTCCAAGGTGGCGACATCAAGTCGTTCAAATGGGGCTCTTTCAAAGGAGGTAAGCAACAGAGGTAAAGAAGCAACCAAATCTGATTCTAGCACGTTCTCCACCGCTAGAACAAGTCAAATTGAGTGCTTCAAGTATAAGGGCAGGGGTCACATGATGAGGGATTGCCCAAATGCAAGGAAGGTGTTACTCACACATAAGGGATATGCCACGGAGGGCGAAAGCGAGGAATCTGAACATGACGATGAGAAATTCAATGATTCTCCACAAGACGTTGTGTATTGTGATCCTGAGGTTGGTCCAACTTTGATGACTCATAAGGTGGATGGTGACAATAAGCTAATTGTTGAGAAGGGGCAGCAACATGGTGTTTTTCAAACCCAATGCATGATCAAAGGCAAACGGTGCAAGCTTATAATCGATGGTGGAAGCTACAACAATATGATCAGTAAGGACGTAGTTGATGCACTCTCATTAACCACATGGCGTCATCCTAAGCCATACTATATGCAATGGCTTCACAATGTTGGTAAGCTGAAAGTTACTCATAAAGTTCACGTGCCATTTTCAATTGATGGATATGAAGATAAGGTGGAGTGTGACGTCGTGACTATGCACATGTGTCACATCATGTTGGGGCGTCCGTGGCAGTTTGATCGCAATGTTACACACCAAGGGAGAGCCAATCGCTTCACTTTTATGCATAAAGGTGTATTTCAATCTTTGCTGCCCAAGAGAAATGAGGAGATTATTTCTGACATTGCCATCAAGGGCAAGGCGCTTGTGAAGATTACTACGAAACCGAGGACGGTTTCGCTTGAAGGGGGAGGGGATGATGTGGCCAAGAGGAAGACACAAGATCAATCAAGTTCTCATGATTGCAGTTCTGTCCATAAAGTTCATGAAGTTCTCAACGTCAATTCTGAGGTTTCTAAGACACACAAAATACATATATGGAAAGCTAATGAAGTTTACTTTCCAACAAATCAAACGACGCTTGATTGGAGCTTCCTACACAAAGTTATGGTAATTTCATTGGAAGCTGCACGAGCTGTCCGGAGAGACGCGCGAGACTTGCCAAACATAAGGAGTCCGAGTATTGCAATGCAAGTAAGGGTAAAATCCGACCACACCATGACTTTCTAAAGGTTGAGAAGGATTCCTTTTCAGGTTCCAAACGGATTTGGAAGCCCCTTGAACAAGAAAACAAAACATATAAAGATTTGAAACCGATTCGGACTCGGATTGGGACAGCTGGCAAGACCGATACTAAAACGTCCATAACTTTCACAAACGGAGTCCGATTTGGGCGTTCTTGGACTCGTTGGAAAGCTATTTTAAAGCCCCACACAATGGATAAGGTGCTAGACATGGAATTCTCATGGTAAAGTCGCAAATTGAGAGAGAAACCAGAGGTAGCAGTTTAGGTATTTCCTTTTTAGTTCATATTGGAGTTTGTTTCGGCCTTAGGCTAAGTAGTGCGTGAGTTGTAATCAAGGCCGTGCATTGTGCACCAATATAAGGCCAGGGCCTTAGCCCCATTGTAACGCAGGCTATGATATGATAAGTTTTTAGACTCGTGAAATAAAAGAGAAAATCGCCATGATGGTTGGTGGCGGCCAAATTGCGTTATTGCAAGGTTTTCTCGTTTGGAGTTTGCGAAGTTGGTGCAAGGCAAGAATAGGAGATTCTTGAGATTGCTCATCAAATCTACAAGGTTCATCTCTTCTAATTCGTGTCTTCTAGCTGAATTCATGGTTTGGGGAGTTCGGCGGATTGCTTCTAGTGTGCGCCTTGCATACTAGTGCAAATTGCCCTTATCAATATTGTTTGCTGCATCAAGACAAGGAGAAGACTCTATCCAAGGAGAAGGAACCTCGCTGATAGTACCGGAAAAGATCGGGCCATCCCTACACATCAACTAATCCCTAGTTGGTCCGCATCATCTATTACAGAGTTACAACATTTGCAAATAAAACACTATTAAAATAAAAATGGAAAACAAAGCCAAAAGGCAATTAGAAGGGAAAATCAATGAAGAATCGACTTTGAAAAGTTCTGGATTTGCAATGGATGGTGAACAATGATGTTTAATGGGCACATTGGGTTTATCAATAAAGTAATGTGTAGAGTCGACTCTAACTCGGTGAGAATCGACCTGGAATCATGCTAATCAGTCATGAAGTGGTTCTAAACCGGTCTAAATCGGTGGGAATCAGGTTGGACCCAGACTAAATAGGTCTGACTCAGTTGGACTTGGTTGAAATTGGTTTGGGTCCAGTTTGGCTTGGTGCGAAGCGATTGACTTGACCATGTGCGCACAGTGCTAAGCCTGGGCTTGGTCAAACTCAAGCCTGGTACGTGTGGCTCGGGTTTTGTGCAACTAGGTAGCTTGGTTGGACCACAAAAGCACAGTGCTGATTGGTACTGTTCTTCTTCTCTGTTGAGCAGAGAGAGAGAGAGAGAGAATATGACGGTGATGATGATGCAGTGGCAGAACGACAATGGCGAAATGCGCACTAGGTGTTCTCGAGTATCTCGAACCCATTTTGGGTGGTCCAGGAAGATTGAGAGGACCGTGGTGGTCGGAAAAGGCATAGCAAGGGCAACGGCCATGGAAAAGGAAAATCTCACCGATGGTGAGCTCCAACAGCGTCTAGTGCAAGTGGCAGGTGAATTAGCATAGCGTGGCCATGGGAGGTCTTTTGGTAAGGATGACCCATCTTAGGGTGCAACGTGGAAGGCTGACGGTGGTGGCAGCCATGGTGGCGAGGTGAAGCTAGGTGGTGGTTGTGCACGGTGGACACAGTGGTCGATGGAGTTGGGGAAGAGCATTGGTGTGATGAAGCACACCTCATGATGCAGATGGTGAGGGAAGGGGAAGATGGAGGCGCTGGATCAGTGGTGGTGATGACAAGGCTAGCGGTGCGATGAATGGCAACGATGACTCCAGCGATGCCTTTACTTGGGCAAGGTACCACTAGAACCACGAGGAGATCTAGAAGATTATAGCACAATCAAATTGGGGAGAGAAATGAAGATGAGGTTGAATTTTGGAAAATTACCCAGGTAGCCGAAGAGAGAGACGGAGCTCTCATCGGACTTGTGGACGACAGCGTGGCTAAGGTGGTGTGGTCAACTTCTGGGATTGAAGGGGAAGAAAGAGGGTTAGCATCTACTGCTGCTTTGGCTTTATAGCCACTCGAAGGGGGTGGCACACAGGGAGTGGTGAGCGATAGAGGAGGTGCATGGCCATCGGCATGGGTGAGCCAGCGTGTTTCGTAGGACTCGTATACAACCACGACTAAACTCGTACATGACTATGACCACTCGTACACGACCATGACTACGACTATCGACCATGGCATCTAAACTGAAAAACAAGATTACAAACTCTAACAATGACCTCCTTAATCTTGATTTTCCATCTTGATCACGCTGATCTCCTCTTTTGCTCCCGCTTCTTCTTGAGCCTTGCTGCTCCTCTCTCTTGGACCAAGATTGTCCACTTGGGCTAACTGCTTCTACTGCATGACGCCCCTTGGACCCGCTCGACTGCTTCGACCACTTGTGGCCATGACAACCACGGTCCTGCCCTCCACGCTATGCTTCCTCCCGCCTCCTCGGGACCCATGCATCAAGGCAACGACTACCTTTTGCTGCACGCGTGAGAGCTCTTCCTGAGCTACTGCTCGCATGACTGCATGTACTCTTATGCCTTCTGCATGTGGTCTATGCTGACCACCTGAGTTGTCGCTGCTTCGACCTCTGTCGGGACCCCGGATTTTCGAACCCGGACCCTCTGTGTATTACTGCACTAGTCCCAGATCAAAGCTAGTGCACACAGTTAAACAGAAATGAATACATAACCAGCAATGCTTTATTACAATATTAAAGAGTACAGACCGAAAGGTCTCATTATTACAATTGAGGTTTCAAGACCTCGCACACACGAAACACACTGGAAGCAAGATAAATTCAGCGGAGACCCATCAATATGCCACAGGCAATTGACTGGGGAAGCGCGACCTAGAACTCCTGGAATCCTTCGTCGAATCCACCCGCGAAGTAGTCGTAGTCTCCTTCTTGGGCGTCGTATTCTTCTGAATATTATTTTTGAGTGCAGCATGTGAGTACACAAAGTACTCCGCAAGTCTTGGGAAAAATGTAATAGATACAAGGCTTGACAAAGGAAGGCCATATGGTTCTTTTGCACAAAGCAATATTTTTAATTTCAATTACTACTAATTATTTTTGAAGGCATCAATTTTAATAAAGTAAATGTTTTAACAGAACTAACATTAACTTTCTAGTGAAGGTTCCAACTACCAACACTAGCTAACCAATTACAATTGGTCCAGTTTAAAACTGCGGGTTCCATCCACCCTCTCTGGCTCCAAGCGCCAGATACCCTTCCGAGAGTTCCTCTCCTCTCGGAATACAAAACTTTAATTTTGAAACCAAAACCAAAAATCTACCATGTGAATGCATTCCTTGCCCGCCCTTGACCGTGGGCACGGCTATTCGAATAGTTTTACACTCTGCAGAGATTGTACAACTTTACCCACAAGAGATAAATTATCCTAAAAGTCAACACGCTTCCTTTGGCATGAGACCCAGATAAAATATCACAAAGCCTTTACCTTACTCTAATCTAGCTAGATACCACCCGCTGAGGTTTCACTGCAGTAGGCTAACCGCCGAACAGAAGCCCCTCTTGCGCCATATAAGTACAGTAAATCCCTGTCCCTTACTGTGAATAACCAGTCCATCCCTGGCACCCACTTTCCACTGGTGGCACCTAAACTAGACTATCATAAGTTAGTCAGCTAGGTCGTACCCATATAGACTTGTGGTTGTACGGTTAATGCTCAGTCTGGACAAACACAAGCGTCGATCCTTAATTGACTAGGGTGAAACATACACTTAACAAGATCTCGTGCTTGCTGCACCAACCCAAACCAACCATCCACCCTAATCTAAACCAATTTTTACATTTCATTTTATTTTAAAAGAACAGTGGCAACTCCAAGTACCACTAAATTTTAAAAACACGAGTTATTACAACAAATCATAATTTCCCATTTTCAAGATTTCAAGGGTATTACATAGCATGACTAAGCATTATACTACCATTCTATTATTCACAATTGATTATAATACTCTCACTAAAGAGCCAAAGGAAATCCTAGGGAGACAAGAGTACATGGCATTCAATTTCAACTGAGGGCATAACAAAATTGGGGTAACTAATACCTTAATATTTGAACTAATGCTTTATGTAAATAGCAATGCACATAATTTAAAATAAGTAAAATATTTCAAAATCATAGGTTCAAGATGATCAAAGGAGACTTGCCTTCTTGCACGCTCTCGAGGTCTTCCTGCTGCGGAGTGGGGAGATCTTCGACAACGTTAGAATCTACGCGAGAAAAGACGAAGCAACAAAACAAATAAATACAAATCAAATCAAATAAACTCAAAAACTCAAATAGAGGCCATATTTGGATAGATTATGATTTTAGACGAATTTAGGAGAAAGGTTCAGCGGATTGGGGTTCACACGAGGGAGAACGGATATCTGGAAGATCGGTTGGGAAAAGAAATTACTGAGACAATATTTGGACCAAGAAAGATAGAATGGATTTTATGGAGATTTTTCAAGATTTGAATTTAAAATTTGAAAGTGCACATAAAATTTGGAATGGAACTGAGGCTTTGAATTTAAACTAGGCATTGGAATTTAAAATTTAAATATTTGAAATATCAAATAAATTTCAAATATTTTAAAGGATGGAAGAAATGGATAGTTTCGAATTTTTTATGAATTTAGAAATTTGAATGGGCTCAAACGGAGTTAAAATGAAGGAGAACGGGCTCCGGGAAGTTTGAAAAGAGATAAATGGAAAAACTGGAATTTTGGGAATTATTTTCCTAAAGGAAAATCTGAATTATGGCGTCAGCAGGGAATTTGATTTCGGTTGATTTATTTTTCAACGGAAAAATGGGATTTACTGTGTCAGCATTGCATCAGCAAGGGGGTGGAAGGGAGTGCTGAGGTGGCACGGCGCGAGTGTGGCGGCCGGCGAGGAGGCGACGCGCGGCGCCGGCGTGGCGTGCCACGCGGCGGCCGACGTGGGCGAGGTGGCGGGGTGGCGACGGGGTGGCGGCGGCGGCGGTGCTCGGCGAGCGCCGGCGGCGCGGGCGAAATGAGAGAGAGGGGCGAGGAGTGCGACGGTGGGCGGGGTTCGGAGGTGGCGGAGAGGGGTGGCGGCGAGGAAGACGGCGGTGCGGCTCGGGTTCAACGGCGCGGCGGCGCTCCGGTGGCCGGGAGCACGGCGAGAGGCGGAGGGCCGCGGCGGCGAGAAGCCGAGGAGGCAACGGCGTGGCGCGGAAGGCCGGAGACAGCGGCGAGTGCTCGCCGTTGCTTTCGCCGGCGCTCGGGGAGATGCCGCACGGCGCGGGCGCTCTCGGGTGGCGGAGGAGGAACGGGGAGCGGAGGGGGAAGTGGAGCGAGGAGAGGCGGCGCCGGGGAGGGGTTTAAATAGGGGTCGGGGAGGGGGAGCTGGCGGGGATTCCTCGCCGGAGATGGCGGCGCGGAAAGGAATGGGAGGAGCGAAGGAAAAGGCGCGAGGATTGGGGGAGGCGGGTGCGCGACTTGCGGGGGAAGAAAGGAAGGGAATCGGCGCTGCGCGGGAGAAGGAAAGGGGCGGGAGAAGCGGCGTTGATGGCGGAGGCGGCCGAGCGGGAGGAGGAAGAAGGCGCGGGGAGGAAGAAGGGGCGGCTGACAAGCGGGCCCTGGCGGCAGCGGGAGAGGGAGGAAGGGTGGCGGCGGGGCGGGGCCGCGAGCGAGAGACGGAGCGCGAGGGGAGGCGCGCAAGCAGGTGGGCGGGTGAGAGAGAGAGAGCGGGGCGCGGGTGGCGGGGATTTGGCCGCGTGGCCAAGGACAGGATCGGGCGGCCATGGGGAGAGAGGGGGATGGACGACCGAGATGAGTCGGCCGCATGAGGCGGGCCATCTGGGCCGGACAAGTGGCAAGCGGGGAGGAGGGGGAGGCGGCATAGGCCGGGAGACGTGGTCGGCATCTGGCCGTCCACGTGGCGACCGGAGGGGAGGGGAGAGGGATTTTAATTTTTGATTTCAGATTTTCAGAAATTGCCAGAAAATTCAATAAAGCTCATACAAATATGAAATAAATTCTAAAAATTCCAGAAAAATTCACAGAAGTTCCTGGATAATTTTTGGACTTAATACAAATACTTCCAACTAATGTTGGTATTTAATTTGCATACTTGAAATACTTTTTATTTTCAAAAATAGGTTTTAAACTCCACAAAATCCAGAAAATCAAATAAAAGCCAAATAACTCCAAATAATTAATTTGAATTAGGATTTTTATAGAAATTCAAAATATCTTTTTATTTAATAATAATTTTAGGTTTTACTTAAAATACTTTTCAGATCCAGTTTTCAAAAATAGAAATTCAGGGCAAATCCAAATAAAACTCAAATACTTTAAAGTAATTAATTTGAAATTAAATTTTTTAGAAAGCAAATTTTTGGGATGTTACAACCTCCCTCTGTGTCAGTTGTGCCTGCTACGACTATGCTCCATTGTGTTCAGGTCGTGCCGAATTGAGCACCCAAGCCACCGCTTACTGCGCCAACATGGGGTTCACTACCCTCAAAGCCTTTGCCTCCCTCTGCGCCAGCTACGCGTCTGTTAATTTCACCATCCTCTGCCTCCTCCAGACCACTCTTCACACAAACCGATTTACAAGTTTTCAAAGAAACCTTGTACAACCGATTTAAAGATCTTTTCACCTTCATCAACAAGTCTCTATTCTTGTCATATACTCACAAGAACTCATCCTGCAGCACCACTCTGCACCTTCTTTCTGTCATCTGCCTGAGACTAAGTATGTCATTGCATAGACTTGGTATATAATAAATTCCTATCAACAACTTTTTATATCCGTTTTTGCATTCCAACATCATCATCCCTTTGCCCCTTATCACCACCGTGGAGCCATCGCCAAATTTGACCTTGCCCCAAACCTTCTCATCGAGCTTGTGAAACTGGAGCGATCTCCTGTCATGTGGTTGCTTGCTCCATTGTCCAAGTACTATTGATCTGTGTGATAGTGGTTTTCTTCCTTTGTGTGTACTTTTGGAACTACGTTACCATTCAATACCACCATGACCGGCTCCTTTTCAACATATGAGGAGAGAAGTACCAGCTCTCTATCATCTTCTTCTTCGTTTTTTGCGAGATTCACCTTCTCGTCCTTCTTCTTGCTCTTACAATCTGAAGCATAGTACCCAAACTCGTTATAGTTGTAGCACTTTATATGGCTACGACATCTTTACGTATAGTGCCCGTACTCGCCACATTCATAGCACTTGACATGTGACTTATCTCGGGATATCCCACCACCGCCTTGCCTAGCCTTGTCTCCACGGCCACCCTTGCCGCCTCAACCACTCTGGCCACCTCAACCGCGCCACCTCCCATGGTTGTTTGATGAGGCACGACCGTCCCTCGGATCTCCCCTTACTAACAATGCTTACTTGTTATGATATCCCTGCTCGTTACATGACTGAAATCCGTTCAGTAACTCCTCATGTGCCTTAAGGGAGCCGATGATCTCCTCTATCTTCTTCTTGTCCAGATCGGGGGAGTACATAAGTGTTGTGACAACAGGTATGTACTTCTCCAGAAGCACGCGCAGGTACTTCTTCACTGCCACAGATTCCTCCATCTTGTCACCAAGCGAGTTAATCTGATTGTACAACGAACTCAGCTTGCTGGTGAACTTATCCACCGACTGGGTCTCTCCCATCCTCAGGTTCTCGAACTCGCTCCGCAAATTCTAAAGCCGCACCTCCTTGACACGATCAATGCCCTCGTGCATCGTCTGAAGCGTCTCCCATGTTTCCCGTGCCGTCTCCTTGCTGATGAGCTAATACATCATCGCATTTGGCACCACCTGGTAGGTGAGGGCCAAAGCCGCCTGATCCACCTTGTCGTCCACCTCCTAGTCCTTCCCCTTCGGATCGACCGCACCCCAGACTCCCTAGGTGTGCATGTTTGCCTTCATCTTCATTGCCCACACTAGGTAATTATCGATCGTCAGGAGAGGGTACTAGAGGAAGATTAGCCCACCCTGAGCCTTCGCCTTGTCACCCATGCTTTAATATCACTTGTTAGAGCCTTTATGACTGTGCCCAAGATCTGTATGACCACCTTCTAGCTGTTACGACCACCTTATACAGCCATACGACCACGTTGAAGAGGCTACGACCACCTCTTGTGTCCTTACGACCTCTCTGCTGGTCCTCCAACCATGCTGACAGTCATCACGACCATGTTGTGACCCCTTCGATCATGTCCCGCTACTCTCCGACCACTCTGTCGGATCTTTGATCACTCCGATCCTCCGACCACTCTATCGAATCTTTGACCACTCCGATCCTCTAGTCGTTACGACCAAGTAATGGTTGCTCTGACCACGTTACAACCACGTTCACTACCGCTTCACTGCACTTGCTTTGACCACGATCGATCATCGTAGTCGTAGCTCCTTACGACCACGCAGTGATTCTGTCGACCACGTCAAAGACTCTGTCGCTGGTGTGTCATAATGCTTTACGACCACGTCTCCCGTTGTGGTCGCTTACGATCACGCCTTCTCACTGTGGTCGACCACGTCTTTTGCTCTGTGACCGTGGCCATAACTCCTATACGACTACGTCTGCTTCTCCTACAGACACCTCCGCTCGACGCCATGGTCGTAACTCTGTTTACGACCACGTCTGCGATCCTCCACTTGTCATGGTCGTAAGTCGTTTATGACCACTTCTGCGAACACACGATGAACTCGATACTCGATAGTTTCTCAGAGCCAAACCGCTCTTTCTTCTCTACTTTATTTCTTTCTCTCGATCACACCGATCTCTCTCTCTTGCCTGTTGATCACACCGATCACCTTGGCCTCAACTCTTACCCTCTCGGTTACATGGCTCTGCCTTTTATACCCTGCTCTACGACTTCTACTCGGGTACAACTACGACTATGACTCGAACTCAACTACGACACGGACTCGTATACGACCACGACCAAACTCGTACACGACTACGACCACTCGTACACGACCACGACTACAACTATCGACTATGGCTTCTAAACTGAAAAACAAGATTACAAACTCTAACAATGTTTATAGGCTTAAACCTCTTTCTGATGGCAACTCCAAAAAAAGTGTTTCATAGAAGAATATTTGGTAGTGAAAGCAGGTGTCCTCCTCAACTAGAACATCTGTCATGCAAAATTTTGGACAAATGTAGCGGTTTACCATTGGCTATCATTACTGTAGCTAGTTTGTTGTCTACCAAACCAAGAACAGAGGAAGAATGGAATAATTTGCATCATTCTATTGGCCGTGTGCTCGATGATAATCAGAAAATGCATGATATGAGAAGAATACTTTCCCTAAGTTATTTTTATCTACCTACCGAACTCAAGACTTGCTTATTGTATCTAAGTATATTTCCAGGAAACTGCGAGATTAGAAAAGATAGTTTGATATGGAAATGGGCAGCTGAAGGTTTCATCCAGGAGAAACAAGGGCAATGTACGTTTGCAGGATGTTGGCGAGAGTTACTTCAATGAGCTTGTGAATAGAAGTTTCGTCCAAGCAATAGGTCCAGACCATGGTATGATGAGTGGTCGGATAGAAGCTTGCCGCGTGCATGATATTGCGGTTGAGTTCCTCATCTCCATAGCAACTGAGAACTTTATTACCAACTTTGATGGCCAACAAAATACGTTCCTGCCAAACAAGGTTCGACGATTATCTCTCCAAAATAGGAACGAGAAGCACACCTATTCTGATGGAGCTGTGAGCTTGGACCACGTGAGGTCATACGCACTCTTCGGTCATGGTAATTTCATTCCACCCCTTGTGAGGTTTCGTGTTCATTCCACCCGTATTGGATTCCGCTCATTTCGGCTTAAAGTTTTGGCTTCTAGCTTATTTTTCACTATTCAACAATTTTGTTTTTTTTCTGGTTTTTGGCTTTTTAACTTTTTTGTTGGTTCTTTTTTTTCTCCGTATTCGTTTGTACTGTCCATGACGGGCTAACCTGTTTTTTCTATTTTTATTTTTTAAATTTAATTATATCAAATAAAGCTGCTGTCAGCTATAATATTTTTTCAGCTAGCTACAGTACTTTTCAGCTATAATATTTTTTCAGTCAACTACAGTACTTTTCAACTATAAATCATTTAAAATAAGCCCTTTTGAGCAGGGCTTAGAGGGGGTGCACATATCTGGAGAGCCATCATCTCGAGGATGTCGAGAGCTTGTCTCACTTGAGGTATTTGGGACTGAGTGGTACATCTATGACGCAGTTACCGGTGGGAATTGGGAAACTACAGTTTCTGGAGACATTGGACGTGAGGCAATGTTTCATGATCAGTGAGTTGCCATCGACTATTTTCCAGCTAAGACAACTGAAGCGTCTATTTGCTAGTCGTACGGATCTTCAAGAAGGCATAGGGAACATGAAAGCTCTACAGGAGCTGTCACATTTAGGTGTTGAAGTAGCCTCAGGATTAGCAATGGAAGAGCTAGGTAATCTAACCGAACTAAGATTGCTCCATGTCAACTTTAAATCAACCGATGAGGCTCGCGCAAGTCTTTTGTTTGAGACAATACATATCACTACTACAAAAAATGATATATTTGACGGCTACATCACAGACGGTTCATAGAGAACCATCTGTACTATAATTATCACAAATAGTTTTACAAACATGACCGTGTACCATTTATGATACGCAACTATGACAAACAGTTCATATGAATAATCGTCTATGATATTTTCATAGACAATTATTAATATGAACCGTCTGTGATAATGCAAAACATCACAGACGGTTTATATCAATAGCCATATGTGATAATTCACATACGATTATTGATATAAATCGTCTGTGATAGTGGCAGATATCACCGCCGTTCGTATTAATAACAGTCTATGAAAGTTCACAGACGGTTAGTAATACAAACTGTCTGTGATCGTTTTATATCACAGACGGTTTATGGTTGGAACCGTCTGGGATATGCCATGTAATATAAATAGCCCCAACGTGGTCTCGACATATCTGTCTTCATTGCGCTACATTGAAGGAGACAGTCGGCTTTCGAGAGTTTGGTAAAAACATGCTGCTTGTAGATCTAGCTTGTAGATTGATTTGTTTTTGGCGGTTAGAAGTTAGTATTTGCTTCTATTAACTTATATGCCTTGTAATAGAGAGATGATAGTTAGGTTTACAGAGAGATGGTTGTTTGCTCCAATTTAAGAATGGGTCAGTACTCCTAGTTTATTTCAATATATTTTTCAATATATATATATATATATATATATATATATATATATATATATATATATATATATATATATATATATATATATATATATATATATATATATATATATATACTATCCATGCATTGATTGCGATATTCTAAAGATGTTTACCAACTCAACGTAAATCAAAACTCACTTGATTCGAAGGGGTTTCAAAAAGGAGTATACATGTTAGACCAGTCACGGTGAAGAGAAGATTATACAAGAAGGTAGTTATAATATCGTCGAGGGAGACAATGATATGCCAGCTGTGGACTATGCTTTCGATAAGAATAGGTCGTATGATGATAATCTAGATCAGTTGCTACGTGATGCAGAAGAAAACTATAGTGAGAGAGAGTTTGGTAAATTCGAGGGCTTGATGGAGGACTTGGAGAAACCTTTGTTCCCTAGCTGCAAGCCGCAATACACAAGGTTGTCATCTGTTCTTGAACTGCTGAAATTAAAGGCAAGCAATGGTTGATCCGACAAGAATTTCACGGTGTTGTTAGGACTCCTAGCGAACATCTTTCCAGAGAAAAATGCGTTGCCGAGAACCACCTATCAAGCCAAGAAGATTCTTTGTCCATTGGGAATGGAAGTAAAAAAGAATACATGCATGTCCAAATGATTGTATCCCCTACCATAAAGAGTATGCAAAATTACATGTTTGTCTAGTGTGCAAAGTATCTTGATACAAGTGTAAGAATGACTTCGATGATAGAGAGGGCATCGAGGTGATGTAAGGACCTCCTACTAAGATGTTGTGGTATCTGCCTATAATTCCCCATTTGAAGTATTTATTTGTGAATCGAAAGGATACAAGATTGCTGCGTTGGCACTCCGAGGAGAGTAAGAAAGATGGAATGATAAGACACGTTGCTGATTCTGTCCTGTGGAGGAACATCGATAGGATGTTTGTAGACTTCAGTGCAGAACTAAAGAATATAATGTTTGGGTTGAGTATAGATGGAATGGATGTTTTCGGTAACATGAGCAGTTGACATAGCACCTGGCCTATGAATGTATACATGTACAACATTCCTCCTTAGCTGTGTATGAAGCAAAAGTACATTTTGATGTCACTACTTATCTAAGAGCCGAAGCAACCTAGAAACGATATTGATGTATACCTAGCATCATTGATGGAAGATCTTTTGGCACTGTGAAATGAAGGGGTACAGGTATGGGATGCGAACAAATAAGAGAATTTCACTCTACACGCCATGTTGTTATGTACCATCAATGATTGTTTTGCCCTTGGTAACCTATCGGGGTTGAATACGAAAGGAGCCAAAGCCTGTCTGCACTGCTTAGATTATACCAAGAGTGTGTGGTTGAGCAACTCACGTAAAACTGTATACATGCATCACTGTAGGTTCCTTCCACGGTATCACCCATACCGTAAGATAAAGAAATAATTTAACGAAAAAAGGGGATGACTCAGCACCAAAGTCTTTTAGCGGGAAAGAGGTCTATCATATGGTCAAGGATATCCATGTTGTGCTTGAAAAGGGACGTAAGTTGATAACCTGTCAGAAGAACATGTGGAAAAAGGTCAATATTTTGGGACTTGCTTTACTGAGAGCACTTAAAAGTTCGCAATTGTATCGATGTCATGCATGTAGAGAAGAATATATGTGATAGCTTGATTAGTCTTTTACTGATCCGAAATGGAAGGAGATGAGACCATTCAGCCGAATGAAAGAGAGGGGGTAGCCGAGTTAGAAAAGAAAAGAAAGGGGGATTTGTGACGTACGCGTCGAATCCTTACCCATGTGTGTCTTTATGCCAGTACTGGGCTTTGCGTTTAGAATCGATGATGTTTATATAGGTGCATAAGTATCGATATAATATATTGAGTCAGGTTGACGCTTGTACAAGTGGAGGTCCTAGTTCAGATCCGTCCACCCATCGTCCCTAAGGCTAACCAGGCAAGTGCATGGTAGCGCAGTAGACGGTAATTGTTGTGAAACATGTGATGTTTATGTTATGAGTGCTGCATTGTAGATGATGACAATGATGATGGAGCAGGGTAATCAAAGATGCTTGTTAATGATGATATTGATAAGTATAGCCATGATAATAGATATATGTATTTGTATCATGTGCACTCATGTGATGAGCAATGGGATCCACCGTGGGTGGATCCATAAGTCCTACTTGGTAGGCCTCCACGAGAGGAGAGACCCCTTGTGCTAATGAGGATGGGGCCATGATAGATTGAACATCGATGGGTGTTTAGGCTATACCAGTATATGCAATGAGATGAGTAAAAGAGCATGTAGAGTAGTATTGTATTGCACTAATGGAAGAATGATGATGAGACCTAAGAATGATGATATGGTTGTGGCTATGATTATGTTGAAACAGGTGGAATATGACATGGCTAAATGATTGCTTATGTGTTTAGTAGCATTTACTGTTCTATTATGAGTTTGTTGAGTCTCCGGACTCACTCTTACTTTATTTTTTTAGATGATCAATGAAGACATAATGTACGAGCAGGAGTAGCACAGACATTTTCCACGAACAAGCACTAATTCACGCATCACCTATTGTTAATATGTTTAGACCCTACTGGTATGTTAAAGTAGTTAGAGTTAAAATGATATGATATTAATCTAGTCATTGCAATGTAAATAAAGTAATGGTTGCTTAAAACCACGAGCAGTGATTTAAAATGGTAAAATTATGCAATGGGGTAGCATTCTAGGCCTAGAGGATAGACGGGGCGTTACAACTCTTGCCTTAGAAATATTTGATCATTTGCCTCGTTTTTCATGTGCATTTGAGAAAATACCCTGTGATGTCTCACTTATATGTGAGTTTAAGGTCCGTATGTAAGTGACTCATCATAAGATATTTTATCAAGTACAATAAAAATAAGGTAAATAATCAAATCTCTTGTAGGCGCTGGGCGTAACCATGGAAAAGAGAAGTGTGTATCGAAGGGATGATGTGGTGTAGAATGATCGGGGGAGAGGTGCCAGGGGACACGCCCTTCTCTGCAAATCCGAAGGGATTGGTTCTAATCGTGGCCTTAGGGTGTTAGCTTGTGCTCACCTCTCACACGAATGATTAGATCTGGGCTCTACATAGCCTCTGGCCACCGGATCGCAAGGTGCATCAAGGTATTTTCACCTGAAATCTTACAAAAGCAACCGGTTGAACTCCGGCTGAAAAACGGTCTGAACTTGTTTTCCTAGAACAGATTCCGGCCCAAACTAGTTATTTCCCTGTTTCATTTTGAATTCAACGTGGCCACTGCCAATGACATTAGGGTGCAACCGAATCGAACGCGGTGGGATATTGGCTCTCTCAAAACTCATCCCACGTATTTTATCGGATGCAGTGCCATGCTAATACCTTCAGATACAGATGCAAATCTGGATAGTATCTAATACGAATCCTGAACGAATACAAAAGGCACCAATAAGCACAGTTTTGACTGCAATGTCATTGTTCCGACAGTATATCACAATCCATCAGCATGTCATTATTCGACAGTACATCACAATCTATCAGCAGAAAAACGAGCAAACGAACAGAAATATGACTGTATGGTACTATCTGACCAAATGGGCACAGTTTTCCAATGTTCTTTGGAAGACAGTCTATACAGCAAAAATATTTTACAAACAAAGTTACATGAAAACTATGGAACTTGCTCGCTGTAGTTGCAAAAGAAATGGTATCAAATTATACAGAGCTGACACCAATATATGATGATTGTCTACAGTGGAAGAAATGAGACGATTTATTCAGTGGACTAAAATACTGCAGAATACAGCACCTCCATCCACGAAGCGAATTCCAACCTCAAAGAATGGCAGTATCATAACATATGCTAAACATATAAAAGGGTAGTACAAGCTAACCTACAAGCCGTAAAGCTTCCAAAACATGGAAAAAGAATCGAATTGCAAAATTTGTTATCTGACACAAGACCATGTGCTAATTAATCATCCAAGACTGTTCCTGTATCATCAGTACCAGACCACGCACAACAGCTTGTACAAATGGAGGAATTGCTTTTACATAATTGTCCCAAGTCTCACCAACAGGTGGCAACCTGCCATAGTAAGAATATGTCTTAACTCCACAAACGCAGCCATGGAAAACTGATATAATTATCTGCCCTGGCATGTGGGTAGATCTTCCCTTCCGTGTACAAGGATTAAGGGCATAGCAAGGGAATACAGATACACAGCATTACATACTACTGAACATAATCAAACGATATGAACACCAATGTTCTTTACCCCTCTATTTTGCTTTGACCTTTGTGTATATGTGATGATGCTTACCTTTACAAAAAAAAAAAAACAACCAAACTGCTTGTGCAGTATGCTGTCGTAATACCTCTACTATTGGCCAGGAGTTAGCACTGCAAAAAAAAAATCAAAGAAAGCAGTAAGAAACATTGTGTATTGGGTCATAAAAAATATGAAAGCTGCTATAAGACACAATCAGAAACGTTGAGAAAGATTCTGGTATCACTGCCATGTAATCATTGGGTAAAAAAGAGGCTTTGAGATGAATCAAACAATTCAGATCAACAACTCAAAGTCAAACTGGAACAATGAAAAAAAATCATCATGTAAATTTTAAGTTTGTTTCATTGAGTAGATTTAGTGTGTACTGTCCATGATTGAGCATACAAGAAGCACTTCTTTTCAATAAAATCATCTCCAACCAAACTACCATTACAGCCTCTTGAAAAAAAATCTTCTAGTGTGGCCCCGTTCAAAACGGCTTCTAGCTTCCAGAAGCCGTTTTGAAAGCATTGGCTTCTTGACGCAATTGTGTTCCTTTACATTGTCAGTGGGGATGTAACGGTATTTTCCCCATTTTCCTTTTTTTCTTTATTTTCCTTTAATTGAATGGCTCAGTCAAAATCTAATAGCCGCTACAGTACCCATTTCAGCCAACAGCCGTAACCAAAAGCCGTTTTGAATGGGGCCTTATTTGGGGTTTGATTATTCTATGAGACAACCAGCCCTTTTTAGATTTTCAAAATGAGTTAAGCCAATACATCTTCCGATCTATAAGCAACTCCAGCATAACCCTACTCATGCATTCTAGGATTGACACGTCTATCTCAATCAACAGAGCCTTAGACCAACTCCCAAAATCAACTAAATTGCTACTTACTGGATACTAAAACCAGCTGACAAAACTAGTCATAGTTGTAGTTGTAGCAAGTTCTTAACAATTGTTTATGAATATTCATATCAGTATCAGGTACCCCATGTAAATATAGGATATCCCCAACCCATACATGCCCAAATATGTACACACTCCAGTCGTGATTCGTGAAGGGTGAGGGATCAAGTGACTCAGGATATTACTGTGTGCAGAATAGACACACTAGCACCCATTCTCCAGCTAGTTTTCCTGAATATTTTTGGTGTATTTAGTACGATGTTACTAGACTAAAAGGTTTTTGGACTGTACACTTGCTCAACTACTACTTTTATACTGATGAAGCTGCTTCATTATTCGTACCCCAGTGTTCCTCACCATCATTCCCGTTAACAAGGACACCACCATCTGTTGAGTCATCAGCTTCAACTTCGACGGCATCCTCTTGACCTTCCTCGACTCCATCATCCTCAATGACCTATTAAGTTTGTTTGGTGTCATGCAAGACAATAATAAAAGGAGATAAGCAATAGAAGCAACCGCTAGTGGTAAAAATAATGAAAAGATCATAAGAAAGTTTACACAGAGGTTTCTAAAAATGCTAACTATTATTCCTATCTTTCCAGAGGGAACATCAAAAGATGCAAACCAAAACACAGACTTTCAAAAACTAACAACAAGAACAATGATAATCTAATACTGTTTTGTATTTACTAGACTTATCTATATATCCAAGTTTGCCAGAAGACAATTTTGTTTCCTATTTTACACACAAAAAAACCCATCAAACTAGTATGAACACAAAACGGAAGTAAATATAAATTAAAAAAACCAACTGCACATATGTATCATATATGATGCTCTCAACATTTGGGAGATTTAACATATATGTCATTCTGTAAGTGTAATACCTCATGAACAGGATCTCCATTTTCACTTGGTAGCTCTTCCTGTACATTCATACTTTTGAAAGCTTCTACAAGGCTCTCGTTGGACCTTTCAGCATAAGTTACGTACTCCTCAGCAGGTGGATAGATACCCCTATTCAAATAAGATCTAGTAAGAATATAAGGGGAAAAAAGGTGTCATCTCTTTCAAACCGAATGTGCCTCAAATCATTTGTCCAAATGTTTCCCGTAACCTATGTTATGTTTAGGATTGAACAGTCTGCTCTTAAAACTCAAATTATATCAGCCTTTGGTACACTCTTCTATGTAGAAGATTACCTCTGAATTTAGTACTTCAGTACAGCAATCTTCTGTGGGACAGAAGATTTAGATAATGTTTAAGGAAGATTGGTTATCTACAGGAAAGTGCAAATCTTTATTCCAAATAACGTGATCCAACATGAGATACAATCACTAAAGTGACAGTGAATGTGATAAACATTGCTGAAGGATTTTGATGAAGGTTATTAGTCTTAACGCATAACTCTCGCATGATTTTATGTAAATTCTCTTCTCCATATTCCCCGTAGTAGCAGACACAAATGAATATCAAGTCAAACACCAGAAAAGTATAAGATAGCACAGTTGGATGATTGCCAGCTTATCTTTTAGTGATAGAAGTATTAGTGGATTGTGTCTATTAAACGGACCATGCCTGTTGGAGGGGATTATGAAAAACTGGATAAAATGATTGCAGCTCTATTACCCATAAGGACGACTAAATACCTTTTGGGGGCAAGGGTAGCTTCTACATTGAGAGCAATCTGCCAGTCGTCAAACAAGTTTGGGTACTCAGCAGGATCTGCCAGAGACTCTGCAGCTTTGGGGTTCACCTGGTAAACAAGCAGAAATAAAAAAATAATGAACCAACAATTGCCTATTAGCTACAATAAGGCGGTGTAGCATAAGTGTGGGCACAAGAAACGAATTTCTAAAACAACAGCCTTTTTCCATATAATCACAGTTGTCACAGACAATGCACATGCCATTCTGAATTCAATGAGTTGTCACAGACAATGCACATGCCATTCTGAATTCAATGTTACAAATGTTGGATCGCAATTGTCAGATTTGAAGCATATGAACCTAATGCAGGCCCTTCTGTAGAGAGCAAACCAGGATACTGATGGGCCCATAACAACATCAACCAGTTTTACAAAAACAGGTAGGATTAGGCAAAGTTAAAGTTTGAATTCAAATATGATTTCCATTTTTACTTTCCAAATATCGGTTATTGATGATAGTACGATACATTTATGAGTATATAAAGTGCAATGCAGCATGTACTTTCTTTTCATTATGTTGCTTGTCATTACAACGAACATACTAAAAAAATCCCAAAGCAGCCAGTTACCACCCCAATGAGTAGGGCAGTCATTGGTAATGTTATTGTGTTGTCGACTAAACGTTGATTTGTCTACAATTAGTCGTCTGGTCGGCCCCAGAAGGCTGACTGGGACCTTTGACTCGACTAGCAGGCAAATCGGCCAACTGGTCGACTTAGTCGACCAGCAACAACTAGGGTCATTGGTCAGAAACCATTCCCACCCATGGTTTGAATTCCCCAAACCCTGACACAGGTTTCATGATGAATACATACAAAAAAAAAGTGGTCTGTATCACCAGCCGGAAGTCAGTGTACAGAACAGACTGTACCATACTAATGCCTAACAACAATTACCATGCAGAAACAAGTTATGACAAAGCAACATGCTTAAGAGAAATATGATGCAACAGTATTAAAAGTCTTTACTATTCTGAGGAAATACAGAGTGGAACTGTACAGAGGAACACAAGCAAAGAAACTTTCTATAGGAAGTTACCTTTTGAAGATCCTTTTTCCATATTGATACAATCTCAGAGACTTTGCTTGGAAGATAGGATCGTGCCATCAATGCTGCTTCCGGAATACGGTTGCTGTATAAAGAATGACCGGAAGTCAACATAAAATAAGAAAAGCTTGTCTAAAACAAGAAAATATTACATAGGGCAATATGAAATTGCAGAAGTCTATACCTATCAACCAACAATTGAAGGCATTCTTCCAATTTGCCAAGCATAAATAAACAAAGAAAAGCAACATTGTTCTTTCCTTGCTCCTTAGCCATGGATGCCAACTTTGTTATCCCTTCAACATCTCCAAGAGATGAATATAGAAGCAATAATCCGCTAAGGTCTGTAGCTTGAAGGAGGCATTCCTCTGCCATCTCGAGCTGTACAGCCAGGTCAATGATAAGGCCATTAGTGTATACGTAAGATGTCGTTTACAGATGAAAAAAGGACAGAGACAAGCTGCATGTAATGTCATTTCTGATTCAACAGTCAATATTGCTATTTCAGTTTCTTGTAATTGCAACAAGCTCAGCACCATTTAGTTATCCAAATTGTATCTTTGTATTTCAATTTCAAATGCTTGTAGAAATGAAAAATATTTTTTACAGCTACAAGCTAAGCTCATGATTACTACTACTAGTCATTTTCTTCGTCACCAATAACTAGTAGAACTCAAATAACACATAGAAATTATAGTCGTTAAAAAAAATATTGAGTACACTATAGACATGTAAAATTACACACACCACACATACATTTCCTGTTGACATAGCTAATCCCCCCAACTGCTTCCACTTTGACTCACTTCGTGCTTCAACAGCAATTTCCTGCAAAGCATCTATTTGTTGAGTATTCATTTCAATGGAAGATGAACTTTCTTGGACAATGTGTCCTCATTGGTATAGAGATAAACAATAGAATTGCACTATGCCTTTGCAACATCCAGGCTACCAAGCTGTACAGCCAGGTCAAATCTGTAATTCGGGTCGGTTGCTATTTCAAGGGCTTCTTCTAGCATGCCTCGTGATTCAAGGAAATGTGCCACACTGCAAATGAAAAGTCAAGTAATTTAAAACCTGGGGCACATTAATTTACAAGTAACATTCACTAAATTATTTGGCCAAACATGGGACACCTGTTGTATTGTTCCTTTGGTATGGAAGGTAGAAGAGCATTTGCACGTTCCAAATCCCCACGCATCACAAGTGTTTTGTACTCAATCAAACTGAGTAGTAAAGTATAACCCACCACACTGCAATAATCAAAGTTGTTAAGTCACAGAAGTTCATCAGGAGAAGGCATCGTGCAGGAATATTAAGTGTAAATTAAATATGCCACTTACTTGAACTCCTTGTCAATAAGATAGACACGACTTTGGTTAGCAATATAGCCTAATAAATACATTGGACGATCCAAGTGAAACATGGTAGTGACCTGTAACACATGGAGCATGGTATGATAAATAGATAGCACCTAACAACAAATGTTCTAATAAAATGTACACGTAAGATTATGTTCATTCTGGTGAAAACTAAGTGCTCACCTCTCCTCCCACACAGTAATTTAGCCGCCATGAAGAATTATTGTATATAAAACAGTCTCCAACCCATAGCCCGGTACGGACACGTTCATTTATCTCATGAAGCAATTCAAAAGCATCTTCCACACCTTGCTCGCCAACCGAACCCCCTCCATCTAGATGAGAAGAAACTACATCCCTCTAGAAGATGTAACAGTTGTTTTAGTAAATTACACACAAGGATAAAATTGACATATGCCCAGATGTAACAATACAAGATGCACTGGGGCAACAGAAAGAAAAACAGTGATGTACGTACTGCATGTGAAACTCACATTGTACTTCAAAATATAGAATGATGTATCACTCGCAATGGTTACCAAATCACCACTGTCAGCCCAATATAGATTCTGCAACAGGCAAAATCAATTGTTTCTAGTTGCATAACATATGAAAAGGAATAAAAACACATCATAGATATCCATTCCTGAAGCAAAGAAACAACCCACTTTAACGTTCACATCAATCCGGCGTATCAACCTACATTCTGCCCAGTCGTAGAAACAAATGAAGTCATTTGTACACATAGCAAGCAATACTCCACCGTATATACGTTCTGCAGAGAACGTTGGCCTTATACTTTTCCTCTCCTGAAATTATCAAGTGCTCTCATCAGATTATGTTTCAGAAACCATAACAAAGCATATTTAAATATATGAAATAAGAGGTGCTATATAGTGTTCTAAGTTTTCGTTCAGCTTCTGCAGCAGTGATTCGAAAATATTTGTTTGCCTCTTCTTTAGGTGTTATAGTTTGCATAAAAAATGATGACTAACCTCTTCTTCCATGTTAATCACACAGTTTCTTAGTTTGAATGACTGCACTCATTTAACCAGTAAATTGTTGTACTTGAAAACAGACATGGGAATGCGGTCAATGGTATCATAATAGTTAGTATGAAATAGGTTCAGCACTGTTAAATGCCAAGGGACCAGAGTAATAAAAACAGTAGGGCACTCAGTTTATAATATCTGACCTACAAGTTTATAGCTCCCTTCTTTTCAGCTTATGACTTATGGCTTAATCCAAACAAACAAACGGAACGGCTTCTCCACTGCCTTTTCGAAATGCTTATCAGGACAATTTTTTCGAAGTGGCTTATTGGCATTCGGTTCGTCCACACAAATGCTTACGCTAAGGCCAAAAGCCATCAGCCGCAGCTATAAGCCATCATCTATAGCCGAAAAAAACCCACCCTATAAGAGCAAGTATAATAAGAGGCTGTTAATAGGCTATATGCTGAGGTGGAGGAGAGAGAGGAGGAGAGAGAAGAGAGGTGGGCTGTAAGTTTACAGCCAGCTGAAGCACAAGAACCAAGAAACTTTGTGAGAGAAAGGGGTGGGTCATACAGCCTTCAGCTGGCTGTAAACTACTATATGAATGAGCTGCTAAGTGGGCTGTAAGTGTCCATACAGCCAGCTGAAGGCTGTATTGTTAGCCTTGCTCTAAAGGGGTGGAGGGCCCAAGCAATGTCATCTTCTTTAAGAAAGAAGCGTGGTTAATTATTTTAAGGAAAAATTGGTTCTATAACACCCAAACAACACCACTTTAGCAAAATACCACTAAAAGAATATGATGCACTTTAATACCATGGAAAGTTTGCTCTGTTCTGTTTTATATCACTCGGTTACCTTCCGTTGGTTTTATTACATCTTTTCGCATTTTCTGGCAATAAAATATATCCTAGAGTTCCAAGAATGCCCTTGACCCAACCACATGATGACCAGGCTCTGGGAGGCCATCCCTTCATCCGTTCCTCGCTTGCCACGGTCGGTGCACATAATGTCCTTGACTTCCACAGCCACTGGCAAGAACTAATATGTCACTAGCATCTCCATGCCTTCCTACTGCCAAAAGCCATGGGGAGAAGCGGCGTCGGGGATCTCTTGACTTCCGCATCTACCGACGAGGGCTTCAATTAAATTGTTGCTGCTCCAACTGCTGCGTAGGCAGAGGTCAGCCATGGCGATTTCTGATCATGGTTGGATTGATTTGGGATAAAAAGAAGATAATTTGAGGAGAGAAGTGAATTGAGGTGAGATGGGGGAAAACAGGTATTAGAAATCAAAGAAGAAGAGGATGAGAAGTAAATTTGATCAACTGTGGTCTGCGGCAGAGACAAATTGGCGAAGCCATGCGCAAAGCCGCAGCGCGACCTGGCCCTCACAGTGAGATTATCTGCCTGCTCCGCATGCTCAACACTTAGCCCCCGGTGGTGGCCTCCTTCAGCCAGGTGACAATTGCAGCATGGCGGCTGCTGCTACATCAGCTTCAACCATGTGGAGCTGCGCCAGCCTATGGACGTCAAGGGTTCCGAGCTCACCGCCATGGCCAAGAACGTCAAGGGCA
This sequence comes from Dendrocalamus sinicus, assembly GCA_036346575.1. Classification (NCBI taxonomy): domain Eukaryota; kingdom Viridiplantae; phylum Streptophyta; class Magnoliopsida; order Poales; family Poaceae; genus Dendrocalamus; species Dendrocalamus sinicus. The sequence goes on from CM070657.1 coordinate 8,772,483, forward strand.
GAGCTGCAGGGTATGTGGAGGACCGTGGAGGAGGATGTCACTAAGGAGGCCAGTGCGGGCGACGCAGTGGAGAGAGGTGTGGCCGGCACGGTGAAGACCTGTGTAGGAGGGCAGGGAATTCAAGCTAACTTTTGGGTGGGAGTTCAAGTGACATTGGGCTCTCAGGCAAAGATGGATTTTGGAGTGAAGGCTGAGGGCCGAAAGGTCATAAGTAATGACAGTAAGTACAAAGATGACGAAAGTGGCACAAATAGTAACGGAACAATCTTTGGGTGGTAACAAAGCGCACCAGTCTGTTTCAATGGTATATAACTAAACTAGAGATCTTTCGGTGGTATGGAACCAATATTTCCTTAATTTAATAGTGCTTCAGAAAATCACAGTGTGTGTTGTGGTAGGTTGGTTAGGTACAAATATGAGGACCGAGGGTAGGGTGCTCGCACTTACCTAGCCATTGGTAGAGTTCTTCCCTAACGTGATAGAGAAGCTTTAAGGTTTAATAGCCAAAAAGGCGAGGGATCACCCTCCAAGCTCGTCAGGGCTCTCCCCAACGAACAAGGAGGCTTTGATCTGTCTTGCCATCCGGTTGGGGACTAACTTTAGTTTATTCTTGCTTAATTCATAACGGTACAATGATGTCCCTTTTATAAGGATAACTAGACTTAATCCCTAAGAAACATATCTCTATAATAAAAAAAGTAATCCTAATAACGGGAAATTTATCCCTAATACATGGAAATAATCTAAAAGGAAACAAACACAAATAATAAAGAAACTAGTTATTCTTATCCTAATTAACGACATGCTGTCATGCACCACGTCGTAGCTATGGCTTGTCACGCCATAACAGAGTGATTATTTTATGCAAAGAAAATTAACTAACCAAGAGACGAGAAAATAACGACATGTAAGACATGTTCCATTGAAAACAAACCTGGAAATTTTTACTGTAAATCTTTATTTTTGATGTGCTTTCCCTGACTGCATATTCGCCCTCAGTTGACCAGACAAATTCAAGTGCAGACCCAAAGGATCTATTTCTCCATGCTAGCGCTGTGTATATTATGTACTCTCCATCTCCACATACAACAACGAATCTCCCATTTGGATTGTGCCGTAAGCTCTGAAAGAATGGAAAGTTTATTTGTAAGTATATTTTACTAATAAGAATTAGAACCAAGTATATCTATCAGTGCAAAACCATGCTTTTTGCTGCACCACAAAAAAAGTCTACATATTCAAAGAAACAACATTCAATGTTGGTCAGAAGCATCTGTTACCAATTATAATATCGTATGTACATTTTTTTTAGCCCACAAAGCTAAATTTTAATGGTATCTATAAACTCTATTTTCCATTCTTAATTGAATCCTCAGTGATTGAGATAGTTCATGTACATTCCACATGATATTGAACATTGCTAATAACACTGCAATAGCTAAAGCTAACAAAATCTACTATGCAAAGATAAGCAGGGTATAAACAGAAAAGAAACTAAAATGTTCAATGGCATAAACTTGTTTCACTTCATTAAAGTATTTACACACATAATGCAATGCAACACCATGCAGAATCACAGGAAGCTCCTTCCTTTGTGTTTACTGTACCATGTGGCAAAAAAATCACAGAAACCTACTTGTGGGTAAAGATCACAGCTTCCTAACTCCTTCACAGCCAATGGCAGTCGTTCTCCATCTACGATCTGACAAATGAAAAAGTACACACATCACTACATCAGTACATGAAAACTACTAAAAATTCTCAACAGCATAGCATATTTTGCAACAACCACCTCAATATCTGCACCAACTGTCTTGATGTTAACAGTTTGAATTTCGTTATGCTTCGCCCATATAATTTTGCCACTACTGTCCATGCTAGCAACAGGTTCTTCATGGCCAATCTTTATCATTATTGTTCCTTCATCGTATCCAATCACAACCCTGCAGATATTAAAGATATTCTGAACACAAATCCCAGATTTGGATAAAACAAGAGGGGAAAATTTCTTTCATTACCTTCTTGAGCCCTTCATATAACCTAATGCCCAAACTCGTTCAAGGCCATAGTTAAGTGTGTTCTCAAGCCTGCAAAGAGCACCAACCTCAATGCTAGTTTCTAAGAATAAAAAAGTTAAATTTACAACAAAAGGAACATTAAAAGCATAAGAATGAGGTAACTCCAAGGTCTGCCACTAATTGCCTGTTATGTTATTCGCAGGGGCAAATCTACAAATATGAGGACAAGAAGAAAAGGGAGTGCGTCCCCACTCCCCACTGAAAATTGAAAATTGTAGGCCCATTAAATTTTATAGATAAGATCATCTAATTAGTTAAATGGTTAGCCCTCTGATAGAAAGAATACAGTTGTCTATATAAAAAAAAAGGACAGCATTTCTGCTATGTATGAGTTGCAAACAAATTGGCCAAATCTTGATTGATACAATCCAACCTTGTCTAAGTTATAAACAGGAGCTAACAGTTTTGCTAAAATTGCATCTGATCTCAGATAACATGGCAAAATTGTAACTGGAGCTTGAAGATCGCACACCATCACAATAAAACAAAGATAGCTATACACTGAAACAACAACAATAACATACTTAAAAATAGATAAGAAAGTAAAAAAACAAGTCCAGTAGACTTGCAACTACAGATCAACTATTATCATATGTGAATACTAATCCTGGTCTACTTTTTCTAATGTTCCATTGCAGCATTCACACCTGAGCTAAATTAGACTAGCAAAAAGATATGTTCGTAATTTGGCTGAGATTTGTAACTGCATACAAGGTTGGACAGGGACAGTGACTTTTTCTTCAAATTTTGAGTTTAAATAACACATGTAGCTGGGCATTTTTTGTAATAAGAGCACTGTGCTGGGCGGGATGAGGAGAGATTCTGTTTAGTAGTATTGACCTCAACATCTCGATAGGATTATGCATGCAGGAGCCAGGAGCACATTGTGTATGAACAAGTAAGCAATTATACACATTATTACAAGTCCACAAGCTTGGATACAACCAACAGCAAAAATACCTGTAGGTAGTTGAGTGCCACAGACGAACAGTCCCGTCCTCTGAACCTGTAATTATTATTGGAAGCTCGGGATGGAAACATACAGCAGAGACATTATGTGCATGCCCTTCAAGTGTTTGAACACAGCTCTTTGTTTGGTAATCCCAAACCTGATTCAAAATAATGCATTGTAACAATGTTCTAAAAGTTCAGGAGTGTATCACTTAATGAAGATACCACACCTTGGCAGTTTGATCATCGGAGCCTGTAATTAGATATGGCCGATCACCACCTGTGAAGTAATCAACACAGTTCACACCTTTTGAATGACCATCCAATGTGAAGTTCGGATCAGGAGAACCAAGACTCCAGATCTGAAAAATTCAAGTACAGAGGACTACTATTCAGGCTCAGGAAACAGGAACTATGTGAAAAAAAAAATCCACAAGTTGTACCAAAAAAGAAAAAAGAAAATGTATACCTTTACTGTACGATCAAGGGAAGCACTGGCAAAAGTATTGGTGTCCTTTGGGTTAAATGTGACTTGCATGACATAGTGAGAGTGCCCCTCAAAGATTTGAGTACATATCCAGCCCTTATCCCAGTCCCAAAGCTTTATCAACATGTCATCAGACGATGACAACACATAGGGCAGGGTTGGGTGAACAGCCACACACCTGATGTAATCAGTGTGAGCTTCAAAAACCTTGACTTTATCCATTGTATTGTAGTTGTACACACGGATGAACATGTCATCCGCACCAGCCACAACCCATTGCTTCCGTGCAATAAATTTAGCCGAACGAACTGCAACTCACATGGTTACATTAGCATAATGACATACAGGGGAAAATGCAAACAGTAAGGTGAGAGAACATGCCTGGTAATTCAGTGACCTCAAATGATTTGACCATTATCTGGTAATAAATTAACATAGCTTAATTAGTTCAAATTTAACTATGTCTGTACAAAGTCATATACATCCAAATTGACGGTTGCACAAAAAGTAGATTGTCCAGTCCAGTTTTGGATCTCCCTTCTCCATTGGTTTATTGCGTAATGAAAATAGAAATTATGCACAAGGCTGTTTGGTTGCCTAGATAAGCCCATCCCTGCATTGGTGGATGGCCTCACCCCATCACATGCGATTACCTATGGGTACTATTTTACTTCACAGTCTTTGCCTCTGAAAATTCACCACATCTCTGTCAGCCACCAGCGGAGGTCAGCTGATCGCTGTCAGAGGCCACCAGGTGTTGGCCAGTACTTGGTGGACTTTGCCAGATTTGGCTAGTCACTCATGAACCTCCTCAGAGGCTGAAACTTCCATAAACCCCATTGGAGGTCACAAGTTGCATCCTATATTCCTATGATAACACTATCTAAAATGCATACATTTGTCCATCCATGGTGAGATCTTTTTAGCACCGACCTTGCATGCATATAACGATCATCTCAAGCCTCAAGGTGAACATTACTTCCATCTTTTGGCATATGCAATGCAAGTAAAATCTTCCACAATCAAAAAATATATATGAAAGGCTGATAAGAAGTATTTACAAATATCTCAATGCTGCTAAATAGCTCAAACATATTGCTTCTTAGCTATGCATTGCACAAATCTTATCTTCCAGTACAAAAGTTGGCAATAGCAAATGTTCATTCATGGAAACCAACACAATATTTTTTCTTCTAGAAACACATGGCTCACACCCCCGGTCCCATTTTTATTCACCAACACATAAATCGTATTGCAAATAACTAATTGATGGTGATAAATTTCATATAACAAGTCAAATAACACAAACAACTAAATATCACTGGTAAGAATTAAGAGCCACCAACCTGCGTCCGGTAGTTCCAGATGCAGACGCTCCCGGAATAAAGACTTGACATGATCCTGCGTTAAACGATAACCCATTTGTCACAAATTACAACGATCCACACGCTCAAATGCACAATGCTTCGCGCAGTGCAGGCATTTGGCTAGCACAACAAATACCAGAAGACTCACCATGGCTCGGTCGGGTGCAGATCCACGGACTTGACCCTCTCCGACCTCTGCGCGAGCTTCCTCTGATCCAACCAAACACCAAGCACCATCAGCGAAACAACCCCAGTTATTACATCACTAACACTGCAAATTAACCGGATCTAACCGAGCAATCCCGAGATTACCTTGATCTCTAACCGGAGCGGCTGCAGCATCATCCCCGCCACCAACGACAACCCATCAAAAAACACAAAACAAAACGAATGAATCAATATTCATACAAGCACATCACACGTCAGAACCCCAGATCCACTTAGAAACCGATCAGCTCGGCAGCGGATCTCGGCGCGGCAAGCCGTCGCGGGATCCGGCTGGGCCGAAAGGGCCAGCCTCGCAGCCGGATCTAGCATTTCCGCGGAAGCGGCGGGACGGGGCGGACGAGGTGGATGGGTGGGCGGCCGGTGGAGAGGGGGACCTACCATTGCGACTTCGGAGGCGGCGGCCTCGGCGCGGAGATGGGAGCGGGAGGTGTGGCCGCGCGGCGACTCGCTCGCCGGAGAGGCGGGGGCGCTGAGGGGAGGGGAGGGAGGCGAGATCGCGAGTGGGAGGGCGGAGGGGAGGGAAGGAGAAGACAATACTAGCGCGGAAGGTAACGAACGAATTAGCGGGTAAACGGGTCTCGGGAAGAGGGCGGGGTTCTGACGATGATCTTCGAAGGCGATTTTTTCTTTTGGGTTCCCTTTTTTTAGCTCTTTTTATTGTTGCTTTTGCCATGGTGGGTTGACTTTTGATGACCTGGTTGCTATAAGCTCTTTTTCTTGCGAGGAAGAGAGAGGTTTCAGCGAGCCAAATAGCACTGCTACCCAAACGCATAGCATGTTGTGCAAGCTCGTGTGCTACCCTATTTTGATCTCTCTTTGCCTCGACGATTCACCTCCAGAGCAGATGAACACCTGGGCAAGTAACGCCATGACGACAATAGGACCGTGCCCTTATCATCTCTGATCATCACGCCTGCTCCTCCCCCGTCCAGTGCCCTCGACAACCTCGACAAAACTACCATCAACATAAATTTTTATCCAACCTGGGTCAGGAGGTTGCCAGGACACCTGCAAGCCCAACGACACACAATTCAGCTGGGCTTCTTGACATTTAACAGCACACACCTTCAGGGTCCAGAGCGGTGGCGGATCCGCCGCACACCTTGGAAAAATTTGCAACAGTGTTTTCGCCTCCAGAGCACGACAGGATCTGTCCACGGAGAAATCCCCGCCCCCTCATGAGTGAGGGCATTCCGATCATTCCGATTCCGCCAGAGAACAAGCAACAAAGAGAAACGCTCATCCTCATTGAGTTTATCCATCAGCTGCAAAAGCCAGCCTGAACCAGAGAAATCAAACATCCCCCCTCCGGTGGCAAATTCCAGCAATTTCGCGAAGTGTACAAGCTCCATCTTCAATAATGTGCCTCCTCTTTTTGTTGCCTACCGTCGCTAGTGGATTTGTATCTCTGCTACTACTACCTGATGCCATCTGGTCTGCAGTGCTGAGCTTGAAGGCCAACTTGTACGCTCTCTTTACTGTGAAGATTCCTGTTTTTTCACGCTGCCATGCAAGAGCATCATCCACCTCACGAACTGGCAGTTTAATACTTAGGATTTCCTCCACATCAATCGGGTGAAAACTCCTGTGCAATTAGCTCTCGGTTCTGTATTAACCTGGTTACTAAGCTACTGTGCTGTAGAAATGGGGGTAAAAATTACCTTCATAAAAAGCACAGAAGCTATATACGTACGTGATTATATAGAAATATTATTGGGCTTACATGTAGTCAAAATGACATTACATGGTTGGTTGATTTTAGCTCTAGAATATGCGGTTTGTTACCTACGAAAATGCTGTACCTTGGATGCATGAGTTACACATGGACCAAAATATACTGGTTATTCAGACTCATTTTGTTACTTTTGAATGATCGGTCCAAGAGTCGAATTTAAATCATTCCCTGGCTAGGAACAACAATTAATAGAACAAGTATCATTTTCCAAATATTCTTGATCTCCACTAAAGTGTTATTGGTATGGCTTGCCTCTGGCGACAACACAATTCATAGCGATTATGCATTCAATGTAGGCCATGACAACAGTAAGATAGACCTCCATATTAGTGTAGCTCCTATGTGGATAATGGTGTTATAATGGACCTATATGAAAAAATGCCTTATATCAAGAGTGGCTAAGTAGCTTTGAACAAAACCTCATCGGAGATGTGGCTTTTCTATGGCTCTGAAACAACCCAATTTTTAAAATGGTTTTGAATTGCCTTGAATTTCGATCGAGCAGTGCTCCAATGATTTCCTCTTTAATAATAGTATCACTACTCTCAAAGCAAACAAGAGGTAAGTAACATCTACCAACCATTCATTATACTTTAAAATTTATGTAAATCATTATTGAGGAAATTGGCACTCCTTCAAACCCTTAACGCCCTCCCTATCGGTCCATGCCACCATCAGCCATTGGTGCCTCGTCTGTTCCCGCCGTAACTATTGTTCACTTACCGACAAAACCCGTAGAAAGCAAATTGCAACCACAACCTTCTGTCATTGCTACAATCCATGGTTAGCCGACCGTACCTCGTTTGCAGGACCTCTAACACCCTCATTAATTCCTCTCTTGACCTAATGCTGGAGCTTCCTGAGGAAGCGCATGACTCGAGCTGCCACTCAATGAGCCAACCTTCCTCATTGCCTTTACCAAGCTCTGCTGAAGCTCCTCGTGCCCCTCGCCTCAGCCATGTTCCACTTCCCGATAGGAGCCCTCCATATGCCAAACCGCCATAGCTCACCTATAAAAGCCCCCGAGCCCCTCCAGTAAACTACATTAGCATCCAGGTGAGTAGTAGACACCCTAATTTCGCTCGTTTGTCGTCGCATCACCGTCGACCCCGGACACCTCCAAGTAAGCCCTGTTTTCTGTTCTTCTCATTTGGTCAATTTCATTTCGATTGCTTGCACCTGTAGCATCTCCGTTCACCTAGAAACACCACCAAATCACTACTGTTGTAGGGGTGGCCCCCACCTAAATCCAGCAGGCCTGGTAGGAGGTTATAAGGTCCAGAATGGGCCATGTGTAACGACATAAGTGCCCCTGGAAAGGATACTCAAATGTACGGGTATAATTGTAAAAACACTCCCCATGTATATATATAGAATACAGGCCATGGGGAGGACCCAGGCCATTACTCATCTCCCTCACTCTCCACTACCATCTCTCTCTGTTTGGTCTGTAACCACAACAGTTGGCGTCGTCCGTGGGGAGGGCGGGAGTAAGCTGAAGTTCGAAGGAGGATGGCACGGAAAAGGCCGTCGACGGTGGCGAAGGAAAGAAGACGGTGGGGCGGGCGTCGCGTGAGCTCGGGGCTTGGTGTCGGTATCGCGGGTGGCGGGGTGGCGCGCGATCGAGGGCGTCGGCGCTCGCGCTGCGATGACTAACCCACCGTCGGCACCGCGACGGCCGACCGCCATCGCCGCCGCGACGCCGACCCGCCATCGGCACCGCGACGGCCGACCCGCCATCGGCACCGCGACGGCCGACCCGCCCTCGGGCGCGCGACGGCCGACCCGCCGTCGGCGCTGCGGCGACCAATCCGTCCTCGGCTGCGGTGGCCGACCCGCTATCGCCGCTACCGGCGGTTCAGAGCCCGCGAGGTGGCCGTACTCGCGCCGACCGCCGCGGGTGCCGGCGGTCCCGCTGCCGGCGAGAAAGCGCGCTGCGGCGACCCTCAACGCGTTCAGCGGGAGCTAGGGGACGCCAGCGGGGCTGTCCGTGACATGCAAGAGGCTCAAAGTCAGCGAGCGCGCTAGTAGCCACGCGAGCCCGTCTTGGAAAGGGCGGATAGCCGCGGCGCCCCACGTCGATCGTGTCTTGCTGCTGCGACGCGTCGATCGAGTCCCCACTTTGGCGGCTGCGGCGGCGGCGTGGCGAAGACTTCAAGTTCCCGTGGTCATCGAGCCATACAAAGGTGATACGGATCCCGCGAGTTCGTGCGCGTGTACGAAACCGCGATCGAGGCCGAGCGGAGATGATACCACAAAGCGAAGGGCTCCCCTCGCGCGCAAGGAGTGGCACTTTCTTGGTTTTTACCATAGAGCCAAACTCCATCTATGCGTGGGAGCGACTCGCCATCGCCTTCACAACGACTTCCAAGGAAGCTATGTCGAGCGAGTCAATGCGGGCGACTCTTGCGCGTGGCGAAACCCTTGGAAAAGCTCGGGACTACTTCAGCGTTTGCGAAGATCGTTGCGGATCAAGGATGTTAATGAGACAACCGTCATTAACGCAACCATCTGAGGCCTTCGTCCGGGCTCCTTGGCGAATACAACGCACGTAAGCCTATCAAGGCGGTCGCGAGCTCTTCGACAAGATGGAGGGTATGCGCGGTGAGGAAGATGCGCGGAGCGTGGCGCTTCCACCCTCGATCTTGCTCAAGCGCGCGCTCGACATCTGACGAGGGGTGGCGGCGACCCTCGAAGCAGGCTCGCAGCCGATAGCCCCGGGAGGACCCCCTTGGGAGCAACAACACCGGGGAACTGGAAGGCTCTCCAAAGAGCAGACGCAAGCCCCGGCATCACCAGCGCAGACCACAAAAGGCCCGCCATACCTTCGTCATCGAGAATGCCCTTCGAGGACGCGAAGGCGAGCTCGGCCGTGATGAGCGACCCCGAGCGGAGCAAGAGCAACTCTATTACGGCAAATGGTGCGAGGTGCACGGTTATGGTCATCACTATACGAAGACGTGCACCGCGGTTGTGGAGTTGCGACGGGCGATGGCCGCATCTCGGGACTCGCCCCTTCGGCTCCCTGCCGAGGTCCAAGAGCGGCATCCGAGGGGCAGCCCCTCGCAAGCTTCAGCCAGGGAGGACGCGCGGTGTCACGCCGTCAACGTCATCACCGGAGGCTCCTTATCAGGGGCCCCCTTGGAGCAGCCGCAATCGTGGCTGACGCCCCGCAACATCACCTTCACCATGAATGACGCCAGGGGCGTGGAGTTCCCTCATCAAGATCCTTTGGTCATCCGGGCCCACATCGCGGGTTGCGACGTCAGGCGCATCCTTGTCGACGGGGGGAGCTCTGCGAACATCCTGTTCACAGGGGCCCTCGATCGTATGGGAACCCACCGAAGTCGCCTGGAGAAGGCAGGAGCTCCGCTTCAGGGCATCGGAGGTCAACCACTGCAGGCCATAGGGCAGGTGTCCCTCCCCGTTACGCTCCGCCAGGAGAGTAACATCCGGACCCACCATGTCATCTTCGACGTTGTGGACATCGCACACCCCTACAACATCATATTGGGACGGCCCGCCATCAACTCCTTCGAGGCGGTCCCGCACCACGCCTTCTTATGTATGAAGCTCCCGGGCCCGGAGGGTGTCATCACTGTCTTCGGCGACCAAGACCTCGTCAGGCGCATCGAAGTCGGTAGCCAGGATCCGCATCGCCCGGTGCACGCCCTACCGGACGTGCTTGGTGACGCGCCCTCCGCCCCGGGGTGGGCGCTAAGCCTCGGCCGGCGGAGTCAAAGGTGCGCTCAAGCGGAGAGGCGGTTGTCTCTATTGGTGAGGGCTCCCGGAGGTCGAGCAAGATTTACTCAAGTGCTTCAAACAACACCGACATCTTTGCATGGTCACCGGAAGATATCAAGGCGTGGGTATGCGATGTCGAGCACCGCTTGGCGGTCGCCCCAACGCCAAGTCTGGTCAGCGAAGCTTCGCCGCATGTCCATGGATCGGCGAGCGTGCCAAGGAGGAGGTGGCAAAGCTTCTTCGAGCCGGGGTCATCCGTGAGGTCCACCACCCAGAGTGGCTCGCCAACCCAGTATTGGTCAAGAAGGCTAGTGGGGCCTAGCGCATGTGCATCGACTTTACGGCACTCAACAAGGCGTGCCCAAAGGACAATTACCCTTTGCCGCGCATCGATCAATTGGTCGACGCTACCGCGGGGTGCGAGCTAATGAGTTTCTTAGATACCTACTCCGGCTACCATCGGTATACATGGTAGAAGACGGCGAGCAAGACTAGCTTCATCACACGATCGGCACATACGCTTCATCGGGATGCCCTTTGGCTTGAAGAACGCGGCGCTACCTTTACGCCTCGTCGCCATTGCCCCGCCGCCAGCTCGGGAGGAATGTCGAGGCCTACGTCGATGACGTGGTAGTCAAAACCCGGCGGCTCGCTTTGCATGGCGGGACCTCCGAGACCTTCGACAACCTCGGAAAGCGGCATCAAGCTCAACCCCGGCAAGTGCGTCTTGGCGTGCGGCGGGCAAACCAGGCTTCCTCGTGTCCGGCGGGGCATCCAGCGAACCACGATAAGGTCGACGCTATCTTGGGTATGGAGCGCCCAAGGCAGCGAAGGAAGTCCAGAGGTGGCGGCCGCATGGCGACCTTGAGCCGCTTCCTTTCGGGCGGCGGAGAGAGGTTTGCCATTTTTAGGACACTCGTGGGTGCGACGGATTTTGTTGGGATGGTGGTGTGTCGGAGGCCTTCAACGCTCAAGAAACACTGGCGAGTCTCCCACTCTGGTCGCCCGGCACGCAGGCTCCCCTCTGCTCTATCTGGTCGCGTCGGCCCACACGGTCGATGTCGTCCTCGTCCTAGAGGAGGCGCCGTATAACGGCTCAGTATACTTCATCTCCGAAGCCCTTCAAGGCGCCAAGGCGAGATATCTGAGCTTGAAAAGCTTGCTTACACGTTGGTCATGGCCTCCGGGAAGCTCGGCATTATTTTTGGCCCATCCAATCACGGTGCCTTCCTCGTTCCACCGCGCGAGATGCTGCACAACAAGGAATCCACGGTGCATCGGCAAGTGGCGCCGAGCTCGCCCGTTCTCCCGACATACGCCTCAGGGCGGCAATCAAATCTCAAGTTCTCGCCGACTTCCTTGCGGAGTGGACTCGTCGGCCACCACGCCCCCACCATGCGACCGGTTTGGACACTCACCATCCATCGGAGCCTACGGCGTCGCGAGCGCGCGCGTGGCGGCGCTGCTATACTCGCCACGCCCGTACCAATAAGACGCGCGCTGCTCTACCGGCAAAGCTGCGCGCGCTTGCCTTTCCGGCTACCAATAACTACAAGCCTGAATATGAGGCGCGCTTCGGCTGGGCAAAGCTCAAAGCGATCGGCGCATGGTGGGTCGGCTCGCGCCATCTGTATCCTACATATTTTTTCGCGTTTGGTGGCGTTGCCACGTCGACAAGTCCTATCAAGCCAAGGACCCCATCGGAAAAGCGGCCAGTGGTGCCAAGTACATTCGGGCTCGCGCGGTTAGATCAAGGAAAGGCACTTCTAAGATATGTGGGCATCACAAGGAGCCAAGGCCATGGCGGCGAGCCCACACCCCGGCCTCCGCGCCGGGGCGGGATGGTGATCTTGGTTGCCGCAGCACTGCGGGAGAGCGCATTGTCGGCGGCGCGGCGGGCCTTCATGTCGGCGTCGGTGGTGGAGCGGAGGTGATTCCGAGCCGGTGGTGATTAGGGTGCAATCGGCGTGGCGTGGTTGTGGCGGCGTCGCCAGCGTGGCTAGGGTTAGGATCTTCGCATTTGCGGTGCGAGTGGCGAGACAACGAGTCGATCTGTCGATGCGGTGCGATGCGAGGGTTAGGGTTAGGCGCGCGCGCAAAATGAGCAAGCGGATATACCGATTACACATGTCGGCGCGTATCCTCGCGATTCGATACCGAGCGACACGTATCCGACAAAATCACCAATCGGTCGATCGGAGGTATCCGATCCGATTGCCACCCCGATGGGGCGTTTTATGAAGTACTATCGCGGTGACCATCGCGCAGACAGCGGGACACCGCCTCGTTCACCACATCGCCCAGAGAGGCGTGGCGAGCCCATCTTCAACTTCTCGCAGGCATCGCCATGGCGGAGGACCTGAGAGCTCGGCGGGTGCAACACCACGCCAGTCCTTCCGGTGTTGAAGGATACTTTACAAGAAGGGGGTCTGCGCACCGCTCCTGCGCTACCTCTCGGGCCAGAAGGGAAGAACCTCCTTGTGGAGATCCACGCGAGCATGTGCGGGTCCCATCTCGCGCCGAGGTCGTTGGTCGGCAAGGCATTCAGGCAGGGTTTCTACTCGCCGACTGCCATCACTGACGCCCAGGATCTCGTGCGTCGGTGTCAGGGGTGCCAGTGGATGGCACGGATCATCCGAGACCCGACGACCCTCAACCCCATTCCCGGTGTGGCGGTGGCGCTGCTGGGTGTCGACATAGTAGGACCACTTCCACGAGCCCTAGGAGACTGCGATTTGTGGTAGTCGCCACGGAATATTTTTCGGATGGCGAGAAGCGTGGCCCAGCTAAAATAACCTCGGCGGCCATGCAGCGTTTCCTCGGCAAAACATCATATGTCGCCGGCGTGCCAGGAGCTCACCGTGGACAACGGCCTACGATTCGACGCCACCCTCTTCAAAGAATTCTGCGAAGGCATGGGCATCACACCGGTTCACCTCGGTCGGGCACCCCATCCAACGGAGGCGGTTGAGAGGCGAGCAGCGCCATTTCGCCGCCATCAAAAGCGCTTGGTCGGGGCGAAGGCGGTGGCTGGCGAGCTTCACGGCGTCCTCTGGTCCCTTCGCGCTGCGGTAACACGTCCAACGGGTTCACGCCTTTCAAGCTTCTTTTGGCGATGAAGCGGTGGCGCCGAGGAAACCAAGGCTGGTTCGCGGAGGGTCCTCGCCCAGGCGCCTGACGAGGACCGCCGCGTGTCCTTGGATCTCCTCGACAGAGCGTGGGCAAGTGCAGCTCAACACGTTGAAAATGCGCGGCGAGCGGTGCGTGCGGGACCGGTCCATATACCCGCGAGGCTTCAAGCCTGGAGATCTCGTCCTCGAGCGGCGCTCCATGCGGAGATCGTCGGCAAGCTGGAGTCAAGTGCGAAGGTCCATTCATCGTGACGGAGGCATTGCGAAGGAGCATACCGCCTCGCCACGCTCGAGGGCGGACTCTCGCCACACGTGGAACGCGGACAAATTACGGCGATATTACGCCAGAGGCGGGACAAAAGTTATAGCGGCATCGCCCCTATTGTATGATGCTCGCCGCGCAAGCGGAGTTCAATAAAACTCATTGTTCGCACAAAGTACCGTTGTCCGCGCGCAATATGCGAGAGGACTATAAATAAGGCGTGGCGTCGAGGTCGCCTCACGCGCGAGTCCACGGACTATAAATAAGGCGTGGCGTCGAGGTCCACCTCCGCACGCACCGATCTCACGGACTCTAAATAAGGCGTGGCGTCGAGGTCCGCCTCGCACGCGCGAGAGTCCACGGACTATAAATAAGGCGTGGCGTCGAGGTCCGCCTCCACACGCGCGCGATCCACGGACTCTAAATAAGGCGTAGCGTCGAGGTTCGCCTCGCACGCGGCGATCTACGGACTATAAATCGGCGTCGTCGGCCCAACACACGACTTACAACAAAGAAGAATAAATAGTGCATCGTCCCATTGCAAAAATATGAGGTCAAATGATTACGGTATGGGCGCGCAAGTGCAAACCCCTCGCCGATATGATCAACACCTCGGTCTTGGCGCGGCGCCGAGGGGCCCGTGCGGCGCCATGGCCTCGGAAACTTCTTGAGCCAACGGAGGAAGTCCTCCCGCGCGGCGTTTTGCATCTTGCAACCTCGCCGCATCCTCACGACACGACTCGAGATCCGCGGTGGAAGTTCGGAGGCTAGGCTCGATGGAGCGAATAGCGTCGGCGGCGCCTCCGCCGGCCGGGAAGATCCAAGTGAGGTTCGCCGGCTCGTGCATGTGCCTACACCCACGGGTGTGAAGCATGCCGAGGCAAGGCACGCGCCAAGATATCCGCGATGCTCCCAAAGGTCTTGGCGCTGCGGCGCGACGCCGCCTCCTCCTCGATCGCCCAAGCGTCTCCATCAGTCCTCCGGCCGTGGGTGGCGTCGAGCACGTCAACGCCACGATCGCGGAGGGCCGGTTCGAGACTCCATTGCCCCCGGCTGGCGTGGGCGCATCGTCCAAGGCGCGGGTCTTCCTGCGAGTCTCGACCGGTGGGTCTTCTCCCCCTCCAAGGCGGCAATCGCCGCAGAAGGAGGCGCGTTCTCTGCGCGGCGCGTTTGGCTTCCTCGGCCTCGGCTTGTATGGATGACAAGGCACCCTCCGGTAGCGGAGCTCTTCGTCCTTTGTCACGTGGCGTCATCCACTTCACGGCTTGGCTTCTAGGGCCCTCCGCTCCGGATACGGGCCTCGTCTAGCGCGTCGGCGATGACAAGCGTCGCAGCGCAATGAAAGTCACCACCGCCCGGTAGCACCATACAAAACACGCGCGCACGTACTCACCCTTATTTCTGAGGCCCGCAGTGCCAGCGCTAGGTGGTCACCCTCGCATGATGACAGCATCCGTCGGTCAAGGCTACGGCTGGCGCGTTCTGCGGCCATGGTGAGAGCACGGAGTATCTCCAGCCGCGGGAGGTAGTCGGACAAGACGGGTTCGGACCCCACCGCGTCGAGGGCTGTGGAGGCTTCGGCCGCTTCGACTGTGGCAGATGCCGGCGCAACACCCTGCACAAGGTTTTGGACTTCGCGCACTCCCCCGTTGCTCGATCCTTCACCTCGATCAGGAGACCTCGTCTCGCCTGATGCTGACGGAATGAGCGAGCAGATCGGAGAGAGTTTCGCAAAGTCGAGCGGAGAGAGGGAGCCACGCTTACCTTCTACACCCCTCACTGCGGTAGAAGGTGGTGTCTGTTCGGCCACCGATCGGGGCGTGAGCGCCTCGGTGGTCGGGTGCGAGGCCCCCTCGGCGACATCGGGCGCCACAATTCCAAGCATGGGGCCTGCAACGTTGTAGCGACTCTTTGGGCGGGAGGCGCATCGAGGACATTTTACCGAGGAACCGAGGCGATTCCTCCGTGGCGTTAGCGGCGCAGCTCCTACTCCACCTTCGGTCTTTGCCGCGCGGGCGTGTCCCCGGTAGTAGCAAAGCACCATCGCCACGGCCTCTCGTCAGCGTAACGTTCCTTTCGGGTTGGCGGGCTCGCCTAGTGAAGGCGTGCCGTCGCCAGCAGCGTCTCGGATAGTGCGGCGGGAATCGAGGCGGCGCCCCGCCCGGCCGGTCGGCCGGCGCGTCACGGTCGGCGTCCCGCCCGATGGCGCCCGGTGCCAAGGTGGTGGCGGTGGTATGGCAGCCTCGGGCGAGCCCGACGCCGTGAAGACGAGGCGTCTGACGGCCGCCACCGCCATGATGACCGAAGTCCCGCGGAGTCTCGTGGTATCGGGCGTTAAGACAGCAATACCCAAAACCTCACATGTGCGGTTCACCCGCCCTTGCTTCGCCGTTTGGGTCGCGGCCTCGCATAGCTTGTGCTCCTCGAGTGTGTATAGGCCGAGGAACACCTCAGTCGCGCGCTCTGCGTCTTCTAGCCGAGCCACTGCACAAAAGACAGCAGGGTGATCACGTGAGAACAAGTGCGGATACGTCAAGAGATGCCTGCTGCAATCTAAACAACTTACAAGGGGCGGAAGCAGGCGGGACACTGGCGGGCAGATACCGTCCGCTCGGTCATTACCCCGGCTCGTGTATTTCCACCGGGAGGACAGTGGCGCCACCCCGTACATCGTGAACTCTTCGGCCAGGTCGCGCATACTTAGCCGGCGAGCGACGCCGGCAAGCCTCTAGAGTCTCTGCGCGTCATCACCTCGGCCTCGCGGCCGAGATGGGCCGGCATAGCGAGCCACTCGGGCGGTCATGTGGTAATAAAACCACCACCGTGTCCAGCCGGACTCCCACTTCCCAGGCGGCGGCGCAGGAACGGCGTCGTGCGGGGCGATCGCGGCCACGAAGTCCACGCGCCAAAATTGGAGATAGCTCCATCTCTAGCCTTCTTGGGGCGGCAAGCGTCGTGCGAGGTGGCGAACGAGCTCACTGTTGGGACGCCGCCTTCGTCGCGTCGCCCATGTGAAGACGACCGAGCGGACTATTGCGCTCGGCGTCAGCTGCGCTAACTCCAACCCATAGGTCCGCAAGACTTCGCCAACAAGCATCTTTGAGGGCATGCGAAGGCCGGCGTCAAAGAACGCGATGAAAACGATCATCTCTGTCTCCCGGGGCTTCGGCTCTGTTTCGTTGCGACGAGGTAGGCGAGCCCCATCCCAATCCTCGATCTTCCCGTCACGAACAAGCCGCTGCTGCGTATCCTTGGTCACGCGGCTCTTTCCCAACACGCGGGAACAGCGCCCCCCCGAGTATTCCATGGCGTCCCATCGCCCGTCGGCATGCGAGCGCCCTCGCAGCACCAGCTTGTAATCCCCAGAAGGGAAGGACGATTGTCCCAACTAGGCGAGGAGCCGCGGCGGGAGGCGAGGAGCGTCGCCATGGTGGCCATTGTCTTCGAAGGTAGGGCAAAAGAAACCAAGGCGGGAAGTCGCGCTACTACCGCGCGGAATCAGCGAGAACTAAGCGGCAAGCGGGACAAAGTGCTCCCATCGTGGTGAGGGCACCTTATAAAGCCCGCTCGCCTCCCCACGGCGTAAAGCGCGATTAGGTCGAACCCCGGCGGTTTGACTACGCACGACACGGAAAAAGAACCGTCGGTACACGGAGGCGCGCTGGTAGGTGGCGAGCAGCGCACAACCCAGCCGAGCGCTTGACACGCGTCCGCTTCCACGGGAAGCGGCGAACAGCCGCGAGCACGCAACCGCTCACATCCCACGACGCGCGATTGCAAGCGCGCGTGCCCCACCCACGCAAAGCGCATCGCATAACGCAACACCGCCCTCGGCAGGCGGCGTCGGCATGATTCCGGCCGTCATTTAAAGCACACTATCAAGCGCGCGGCGTGGCAGTGCTGCGGGGCGGAAGCGGCGGTGCAGCACCCGCCTTCACCATTGCATCACCCACGATTCCGACCCCGCCCCCAACATGGACCCCGGAGCCAAGAAGTTTAAGCGCCGCCCCGACAGCTCCGGCTACGCTCGTGGCCAACTTCGCTGCCACCCGTTCGAAGGGTAGGGGACGGAGCACGCGCGCGTCTACTTCGGCTGCGATCTCAGCCCCTGGACAAGTTCGAAAAAGTTCACAGGCCGCAGGGACGGAGGGGGCCAAAGGACTCGGCAACATGGCTTCGACCCTATGAAGTCCTTCTCCATGAGAGGCTCCTGTTGTAGGGGTGGCCCCACCTAAACCCAGCAGGCCTGGTAGGAGGTTAGAAGGTCCAGAATGGGCCATGTGTAACGACATAAGTGCCCCTGGAAAGGATACTCAAATGTATGGGTATAATTGTAAAAACACTCCCCATGTATATATATAGAATACAGGCCATTACTCATCTCGCTCACTCTCCACTACCATATCTCTCTCTGTTTGGTCTGTAACCACAACAACTACCATGCCTTCTCTTACTCCTTTCTTCCCCGGCACCTTGAGCCGCCGCCTGACCAAGAACCCTCACCGTGGACCACCCATCTCTGACCACCCCCAACAAGAAACAACAACCCCAATAGCTTCCTCTCCTTCCCCAGATGCTCAAATGACTATGTTCTCGTTAGTTAGGGGTATAGAAAACTACCGAGCCATGAATTTGTCCTGAGACAGGAGCACCTCACCACCGGCCATCTAATGCTCTCCGGCCACCACAAAGCCCTAAAATGGGCCCCCCTCAACTCCAGAAACCCATTCATGTCTTCGGTTTTCATCGATGACCACCGCAGCATCAGGAATTGCTAAGAAGAGGAAACTCTGTTCTGCGCTACAATGTCGGTCGGTTGGAGATGGCACTGTTAATTGGGCTGGCCGAAATAGTGTAAACCCAAATCTTTAAACCAAATAGGGCTAGACCAATTACTATTCACCACTGTAGCACTTGGATCCAGAATGAATAGTAAACCCTAACTCGACACTGTAGCTACAAACCCGCAATTAACAGTAGAATCCATTACTGTTCACCCAAAAACCCAAAATACTTGTAGATATCTATTTTGACCCCACGAAACCCATTTTCAGCTCTCTGTAGCCTTAAGAGATTTCGATAAAACCCTAGCCATCCCAGATGACTTTCCAAACCTACATCTAGTACTGTTCCAGCCGTTACCATTCACCATAAGCCTATTAACACATATATAGCCATTTCGACTGTCTCAAGCCCATCTAGCCCAATTCCAACTCCGTTCAGTCAAATCAAGCACCACCTAAACCCTGATCACCCAACCTATTTTTATTTATGTCTTTTTGGATATTTTATGGTATTTTGTCCCCAGCTTGTGTTCTGCAAAGCAGAGATTTAATTGCATTTGCTTTCCGTATTAGTATTCCGACCCAACAAGTTGGTCACCAGAAGAGCTACAAGAGCAATTAAAGAAGTTGGTGTCCTATGAACAAAGAGACAAGTCACATGTTTTTTATCATATTGAACCTTCATTTCCTTTAATTATTTAATTATCATTATTTGCATTATCTCTTATTTATTTACCGTTACTTCATGTACAATAAATGTTTAGAATGGCATGATACTTAGTTATGTCCTACCATAGAAAAGGCCCTATTTAATTTGATAGCCATATTCACTTTGATAAGACTTAGTAATACTAAATATTCTATTTAAATAATCATGGTAGACTAGAAACTTAAATGTTTTATATTGCTAAGAGACTTGGCATTTTGCTAAGAGTTTGTAGATGGAAATTGTGTTGGAAAAAATTAAGAACCGGAACTTTATGCTAAGTAAAGAATATAGTGACCGCTCAATCACAAGTATTAACTTGCCAAACATGGTCTAGTAACTGCTCAAATCGATTAAATATCTTCTATAAGGATATAATATTCTGTTCCAAAAAAGAGAACAGTTTGCGTAAGAACGTGTTATGAAAATGGTAAAATCATACTTTCACAACAGTAGGCTCCACTCGCTATCAGAGCTGTTGTATTCCTGGCATTTGGTTCCATAGCATATCGGGTAGAGGCTACATAAAGTGATGAGCAGCGAAAAGTCTTGTTTTCTCAACTTAGTCGTGAGGGTTGAGGAATCTTGTGGGTAAAGTTGGGCAACTCTGCAGAGTCAATTATAAATGGTATTCGAATACGTCGTGCTTCTGGTAAATGAAGCTGTATTTAATAGGTGATTCTAACACAAAGTATAGGTAGATTTAGAAATGATTTGGAAATATTGAAAATTGGTAATCAAGTTGTTGAAACCTCAAATTCCTTAAAAAGTTTATGCTTTGTTATTTTATACTAAAAAGTATTTACAAATAAAAATGCATCCACAATACCTTAATAAAAACCACTATACCCCCTCTCTTGAAAATATTAGCAAGTAGTTATATAGCATTTTCTATATAACTTGTTGAGTATGATTGATTGTACTCAGTCTTGCTTTATTTCCACCAAAACAGAGATCAGAAGAGGAAGGGATGTTACAAATTTTTGTGTTAGGGTTACAAACGCACTCAATCGTTCCTGTGAGAATTTTCTTTGAATCTTCTGATTGTTCTCTATATTACTACTAAAGTTTGCTCTTGTTGGTGCACATGGGTATACCTTGGATTGAAACATGAAATAGATGTAATGGATTTGGACCTTATTCTTTTTCAAGTGGATTTGATATTAGCTTTTTTTACTATGCTTCTTTTATTCGGTTATTCAATCACTATTTGTTTGTTTATTTTTTTTGAAAGAGTGGCAGGAGCGCTACTCTTCATTCAAGTAGAGAGAGGTGTTCAGAAATACACCAGGCCGAAGCAGCCGAGCTCAAGAGAGCAGCAGCTGATCAGCATCTAAGATTACAAGCCAAAATTACAGTCACTAGACTGGGAAACACTACGGAAAACAAAAGAAAGCATAATTAGTTTGGTCAGATGCTTCTTTTTTGTGGCCTGGTTCTTTTCGGTTATGGTTTATGATTTTTCCTAAATAAACAAATGGACAATCTTTCCGTCGCTGTTTCGAAATAGCTTATCGGGACAATATTTTCAAAATAGCTTATCAGCATTAGTTCATTTGCATAAATATTCGTACCAAGATCAAAAATCATCAACCGTAGTCATGAACTATCAGCTATAATCTAAAAGAATAGGGCCTACGTAAGTAAGATCGTAGCTACGGTGAATTGGTGACCAAAAAGCTTGGTTTAACTAATGTTTATACCACGGATGGTACTTGACATTTTTAGCCCTGAGAGCACGTTTTGGACTTCTTGGTTCCATAGTTCCCGTTCTTCCTCACGAAGCATCTCTAGTGGCCATTTTTTCCGTAGTCACAGCAATTGAATGGCAAAGTAAGTGAAAAATACGTAACCGTCAAGTATCCTCCTGCTCCTGGGCTGGGCGCTTGGGTCTTTCTGTTGGCGCCAACAGCGCCAACAATTTGACCCGGAAGGGCTTTCCGTGGCACCCAAGTCTCTGTAAGCCCGTCCACTGCCATCCGTTCCCTTACTGCTCAAAATCAACGGCCCAAATACAATCAAGCCCCCTCCCAGAACACACCAGCCTTTCCTTTCAAAAACCTTCCCGACCGCCATTGCCACCCTCTAATCCTCTATATATGCCTCAGCTCCCTCTTAACCCGTCTCCCAAATCATAAGCACGGTTCGAGAGAGAGAGAGAGAGCAATGCCGACGGGGAGGTTGAGCGGCAACATCACGCAGGACTGGGAGCCGGTGGTGCTGCGGCGGACGAAGCCGAAGGCGGCCGACCTCAAGTCCACGAAGGCAGTGAACCAAGTGCTGCGGTCGGGCACGCCGGTGGAGACGGTGCAGAAGGCAACGCGCGGGGATGTTGGCTTTGCCCAGGAGAACACTCACTCATTGTTTTCTTCTTCTATTATTCTGTGTGTTTTTCTGAACTAAACACGAACAAAAGGAAGAGCTCACAGAGAATGCAACTTATTGTGTTATTCACCCTTCACTTCAATACAAAACAGGACTCTAGTACTTAAATAGACATCATTCAGTCAAGGACTAACTACTCACTCCGATTCTTATGCCACTACAACCAGATCGTGCACACGCATGATCCATTCTGATAGCTCACCATGCATTTGCACGCTCCAGCTGAACCGGTCCAATGGACTGCATGCAAAACTGAGTCAAGATTAGATCTAACAATCTCCCCTAATCTTGACTTGCTAAACTTCACAAGATGAAGTCCGATCTCCTAACGCATATCTAAGGAGTTTGCCTTCTTCTTGTTGACCATGTCGCCAGTGACACAACTTGTTGGCGTCTTTCACTTCTTCACTGTCAGTGGCACACCTTACCGATGACTTTGACGTCTTCCTTAGCTCCAATTGTCTTTTCGTCGGTAACTCAACTAGACGGTAATGGAGACTCTCACTAGAGCTTACACACATGAGAACTTGGAACATGCCTACAAGAAATCATGGGCACATACATGCATCATGCATTGAACCTCACCTACATGCATGACCATGACACAAATATATGCACGTATGTAACACACCTCCTACGTACACAAAAGAAATCAATGATACATGCAACACTCCTACTGTGCCATCTCCGTTTGTCAGCCTCATGCCGACTCTCCTCATGGCAACATCGCACCGCTGTCATCGCCCTTCGCCGCGGCAATCACACCGACACTGCCGCTACAACCGTAGCCACGCCGCGCATGTCCTGGGCCGAGTCGCCGTCGCACCGCCGGGGGGCCGAGTCGCTGCACCGCGGCCATGCCACGCCCGAAACCATCGCCTCCAGGCAGCGCGCCAAATGTCCGAAGCCACCGCTCGCCCCGCTGGTCGCTACGCTCAGTGCGACAAGCACCTGAAGCTGCCGTTGGCCACCGCGCTCTGATGCGGGAGCCCATTGCTCCGTCTTCGCTGCACCTCGCAGGCCGCCGACGCCGTGCCGCACCCGAGGCATAGCGCAGCAGCCGCCGTTGCCTGACCGAGCCGCGTCGCACGACTTCGCCTCGCACCTCGCTCTGATACCAATTGTTGGCTTTGCCAAGGAGAACACTCACTCATGGTTTCCTTCTTCTATTATCATGTGTTTTTCTGAACTAAACACGAACAAAAGGAAGAGCTCACAGAGAATGCAACTTCTTGTGTCATTCACCCTTCACTTCAATACAAAACAGGACTCTAGTACTTAAATAGACATCATTCAGTCAAGGACTAACTACTCACTCCGATTCTTATGCCACTACAACCAGATCGTGCACGTGCACGACCCATTCTGATAGCTCACCATGCACGCACACGCTCCAGCTGAACCGGTCCAACGGACTGCATGCAAAACTGAGTCAAGATTAGATCTAACAGGGGATGAACAAGAACTCCTCGGCCGCGGTGCCTGCGGGGAAGCTCGACAAGACGACGGAGCCAGCGGGTCTGGAGTGCATGGGCGCCGAGGTGCGCAGGGCGATCCAAAAGGCGCGCGTGGTGAAAGGGGTGGAGCCAGGCGGAGTTGGTGAAGCGCATCAACGAGTGTGCGCAGGTGGTGCAGGAGTACGAGAGCGGCAAGGCTGCGCCGGTCCAGGTCTTGCTCACCAAGATGGAGCGCGCGCTCGAGGTCAAGCTCCGCGGCAAGGCAGTCGGCGCGCCCGCGGCCGCCGGAGCCAAGTGATGATGCGCGCGAGCATGAACGATGGCACCTTAGCCTTCTTGACTCTTGATGTCTGAATTGATTGGGCGAATCAAATGCGTAGATTGCCGTCATGGGATCGCTCTGTGGAAGACTGCGATGTAATGCTGTAATGCACATGTTAGGCATGTGATTATGCGAAGTGATTTCTAGGATTTCACCATGGAGTTGCTGCAAATTTGATCATGACGTGAAGCGGTTTCGATTTGGTATCCGTGGTTCTTGATCCGATCTCTCCGTTATCGCGGTCTCTGTTGAATTACTCCTATTGTGCTCATTCATGTACTGTGCAGGATCGTCGATGGCAATCAGAGGGGGGCGAATGATTGCAATGCCTAGCGAAAGTTTTTTTTTTCAAATTTTCTATCTTCTAATCGATTAATCTGCAAAATAAAAAAAGAAAACATAAAACAAAAATAGGGCAATTTTTTCCTTGATCAGAGTAGCAATCGTAATATGCATCGAGCGAATGTATGTGGCGATTCTTTAGAACGACTAAATAATGGGTTGCTAAAAGTGCATGTTTTCATTCAATTTTCCAATCGATTTTTAATTAAAACTGATTCATGTATGTAAGCAAGAAAAATACCTAGATATAGATCAATGCATGAAGAATCCATAGGAATCAAAAAACCGGGAAAAAGATAATATATGCGAATTAAAAAACTCATAAACTTTAATTAGAAAATGTATAAACTATTCATCTCTCGTTCCAACTTATGAATCAGGTGATGGCTTGATCGTAATTCACTGGCGACGTTGTTTTCTAGTGTCTTCTGTGTTGACGCGATCCAACAAAACATGGACTGAATTCGGTGAAGTAATTTCTGAGGACTCGGAACGACGCGCATTGGATTAGAGATGAGGCACTGGCTTGCTTAGCAAATCAGGATGCTAACGATGATCCGAAGAAAAAGACGCCGCCAAAATTTTTCTCGATCTAATTTTTATTTTTCAATCATAGTGGTTACAAAGTGTCTTCCTGATACCCCTAAACACTAGCACAAAATTAGTATCTCCAAAAGCCACAGGGTTATTCCCTAACCTCATCTCTATTTATAGTCTAAGGCTCAAAACATGGGCTGAACCTAAGCCCACGAGTTCTAATCCAATTCCAACAGCAAAGGGACCCGAAACCCTTCCTAATACGGGTTTTCCAAAATTCCAACTTTTCTAATGTGTCACGTGTCGAAACCTCCAGAACCGCACCTCCCATATATTCTCCACGTATCATACACCACGTGTCGTAGCCTCTGGACCGCACCTCCGTAGCTCCAACACGTATCATCTATCTCTGATCTCCATGCGCCCCAAGTATGAGCCCGACCATCTCGTGACCTCCTTAACCGTCTGAACCTCGGATCTCCCCATCCTAGTCCCGGTCCACCTCGTTATCGACCATAATCGCCTCCATGCTTAACCTGCACATGCAAATACCAAAAGAACATTTTTTTGGGCACAAGTTCGTCTCAACTTGACCAAGATCAGTCCGCACACACGCAACACAATTCGCATAATAACGCTAAACAAAATTACCAATTTTTCATCATCACAAATTAACCATTGTCAATTATTCATCACCAAAATATTTTAGATCTAGCTACATGGTCTAACATACTGTGATCGTGGCTTTGTCCTGCTTCTTCTCTTTTCTGTTTTTTTAAAAGCACCTGCTTATTCTTATTGCTGAGCTCGTCCAACTGGTTCCAGAAATGGGAGTAACGGAGGTCTGAATTCTCCAGACCAGGCCAGCAAGTTCGCTCGATCGAATCTCTCTTCGCGATAGCAGTGGTTCGTCTGAACTTGTGGTGCTTAATTACTTTTTCATCTTTTGTCGCGCTTCGCGATTGTTCGTTAGGTTGCTCGACGCTGGCCCTGAAATTTCCGCTGGTCTCTAACATAACCTTCCCTGAAGGAGGTCCAAACTCTGGGCTAGTTTGGGCTCGGTAAGATCCATTTGAACACATGAATTTCATATGAATTTTGAAGCATTTCACATTAAACAGCCCAATTTTCGTATGATTCCGGGAAAATTCGCGCATCCCAAATGTGACCTAATAGATGAATCGCAAATTTTACAGTTAGGCCATGATTCTTTTTTATTTTCGAGAATACTATAGGAGCTAGAGGATTAAGGTCCTGTTTGGATTCTCAGGTCTAAAGTTTAGTTGTCTAAAGTTCAGGACTAAACTTTGGACAACTAAACTTTAGCCACTAAACTTTAGACCACATGACTGTTAGGATCATGGACTAAAGTTTAGTTATGGTTCAATAAACGGACTTTTATACCCCTGAGATATTTGAGCTCAGATGAAGGTAAAATATAGTTGAACATCCACCCTTCGTTAAGTCAGTTTTGTAATCAACATCGGTGAAACGAAAATAACACAACGCCATTCACCAATATACTGTTTTATCGATTTCTATAGCAGCTGTTTACCCTAACAGTGGGAGTTATCAAATGCTTAAGGTTTTATTTTTATTTTGGCATCCGGAACAACATTGGGATAAAACAAACCATTTATCGACATAGAAGTTTACACAAAACATGTTCGCATGATCGTACAATCGACTTATGGTTAGCGATGAATGTAGCAAACCAAAGTCATATGACCGAATGATTCGAAGCAACATTAGTGATTATGCTTTCGCAAAAGTCAACATGACAAATTTCTGAAGAATTTTTAGGATGAATACTACAACCCAGAAGCTAAAAAGGAGAAAGGAATAGAAAAAACAAATAATAAAAGTTTAACAAAACCGACTGTAATCCAAAGAAAATATAGTTGAAACAATACATAAAATTTTGGAGACATGATTACGTGCTACTTTTTTATCTACATCACTCTCGCCTAGCAAACAACGCGTTAGCGATGTTATCACGGAAGGTATTCATGTTATGATCCTCGCCACCGCCATGTCGATTGCCACCCCTTGGCTCAGATGAAGGTTCCTCAGTCATTGGCATATAGTTTTCACCATGTGTACAGATAGTAAGCACTTTTTTGTGTTTTCAGACAATTTACTTCAAATAAATATAAACTACCATGTTTACAGATAGTAAATGCCCTTTTTGCATTTTCAGACAAAAGTTACTTCAAAACCAATATAAACTACCATGTTTACAGATAGTAACTAATGTTTAAGGGAGGGCAGGTATATATGAGCTGACAAATCAAACTAAAATCCCAATGAACATATGCTATTTTCTGATGAACACATCCATTCTTCCAAGGGGAGTCAACAACTATAAGATTGTACCCTTGAATATGAAGTTGGATCAAGTAAGGTGTGCTCACCGAAAAATTATTTCCAAGAGTTTCATCCTCTTCTTCAATACCTGCACCTCCAAAGCCACCGCCTATTGCGTCAATTTCTTCGGTGGCTTGATGAGCTGCCACCCGCGGCTGCTGCACTGGATGGTAGCGTAGTGGCGACTTCAGACCTAGAGCCTCCACGCCCACCATTGTTAGGCGCTCGAGCCGTGCGAGGAGCGCGGAACGACATTGGAGAAGAAGAAGCCCGCGGCACAGCTCCAGCACGCCCGCCATGCCCAGCAACGCCGCCACGGCCACACGACCGCCTCTGCTAGCGGCAGATCCACCAACGCCGCCACGGCCACCACGGCCGCCTGTGCTAGCAGCAGCTCCAGTTCCTCCACGCCCGCTAGACCCGTCACGGCTGCCTCTAACGCCACGGAGCGCCACGGCCATCACTGCTTCCATCTTCAACCAGCACCGATTCAAGAATCTCTTGGTACGACCCCATGTGCAGGAAATCAAGAGCTGCCGATGAGTTGAGGTCAACACCGAACATGCCGTCTTGACTGGAGGGCACGGGATCAGTTTGGGAGAAGAAATCATAGGGGAGGGGATCTTGGGGGCACATGGACGCATCGTCGACGGGATCCATGAGAGGAAGGCGGGGAAGGGCACGGCGGAGCTGCTTCTTCAATCCTCGGCGGGGGTGGTGGGATGCGCGGCGGGGGCGGCGGTCCGGCCGGCGGCGGTGGGATGGCTGGTCGCGGCGGCGGCGGCGCGAGGCGGCGGCGGTGGGATGGCTGGTTCGGCGGGGGCGTCGGAGTCCGGCGCCGAAGATGCCGCCCGATGTATTTCGCTAATTGTTTTCGGCGGGGGCGATGGGAGTCCGGGCGGGGAAGAGATATTTTCACGGGGCAAAAACGTCTTTTGCGTGCGGGAGCCGAGAGAAACCAAAACTTTAGACCACTTTAGCTCATTTTTTTGGTCTAATGGTCTAAAGTTGTTTTTAGGGGTTAGCTAAAGTTTAGATCTAACTTTAGACCATCTGTTTGGAGATTTTAGATCTAAACTTTAGTGACTAAACTTTACATGAATGGATCCAAACAGGGCCTAAGTAACAGTGTAACACATCCTTCGTACGTAACGGATTCTGTACAGACATCGAACAATTCCAACTGAGATTAATCTAATTCAGCAGCAGTAACAACTATAGTATACTACTAGTAAGTTAACATGCTTCATTCCGTCCAAGCTAAGTCAAATAAACAGAGTAACTTCCGCATGCCTCGCGCGGTCATGCTTGAAAACAAAAGGTGATGTCTCGCTAAGATGAACATTGCAATGTTATAAAATGACAAGTATGGTTTATAAAAGACAAGGGTGTCTTTACTATCAATAGCATTTAGTATAAACGATCGACAACTATTTTCTTCCACGATATAATCCATATTCTATATTATAATATATGATATTCTATTTCCTCTATTATAATAACAATGTTAATATATCACAAATGAAAAAATGTTGCAATCATTAACAATATTAAATCAAATTTAAATTGTTAAAAAAATCTAAAATTTGAATTATATCATGTGTTTTGCAACCAGATGTTTTCTACGTGGAGTTATTTCACATCCATGTGTCTGTTATTCAAAAAACACAATCACATATGTACAGCTAAATCATTTAAACATTGTTTAAAAATGATGCCCACGCAACTGCGTGAGCCACTTTGCTAGTTTTATAAAAAACTAGCATATTTACTCACACAACAGCGTAGCTAGATATTATGATGTAGTTGTCTTTGATATACAACTCTACTTCTTATAATTCAAATATAATTATATTTGTTATATAACTATAATATCTATATATGATTAATTTACACAGTTATAATCTAGCCTCACCAAAATAAGTGACGGAGATCCTTCTCTTTTTTTTTCTTTCGATTAACATGAGAATTTCTAGGATTTTTTCTTTTTTAGGATTAATGTGGGATTTTCTTGCCTTCAAAATGAAGGAGATGTCTTGAATATCACTAGTTGTTTTTATTTATATAGATAAGTCACTTTTCTAACCTTTGGATCGGCACAGACATTTGTGCTCAGAAGGGTGATCAGTTTCTTCTCTGGCCAGTGGAGGTATCCTCTTCACCGGCGATGCTGAGTTTGGGTTAGGGTTCACCGATGCTGGAGTTTAATTAGAGGGGGAGGGGGCGGGGGCGCCACCCGAGCTGCGGGACAGAGGATAGCATTGGGCGATGGTGGCTGGTGGGTTAGCGAAGAGCTTGGCACACCATCAAATAAAAAGAAGAACGCGTTGGCAGTGGCGAAGGTTGAAGAGAGTTGACGAGGAGGGAGTGGGCGGTGCTAGCGCCACCCTTAGCACCAGCAGCTGCATTGGGCGACTGGAGGGGAAGGCCAGTGGGCCTTGCTGGCACCGGCGGTGGCACGGGGTTGGGTTTGGGGGTGGCGGTGACTAGGGGTGAGGTGGAGTAGAAGTAGTTTGGGTGGGTTAGGGTTTGGGTGTGTTGATTTTATACTTGTGAGATGGAGATAATCTAGGCTACAGGATGTTGATCTAACGGTGGAAAAAAGTGATTGATATTTAAGAAAAATTAGGCAACCGTGCAATAGACAGACCCTTAAAACAATAGAAAAAGAAGCTATCATTGGTAATGGCTAAAAATCCCCAAATTAATCAAAGAAAAAGAATAGAAAATTCCACATCTGAACGGTGTAGATTAATCAAATATATATTAAAAGACTTATATACTTATAATTTTGTATAAGAAAATTAACTTTATTTTCAATCATAAATATTAGACTTGTATAACAGATATAAGTATCTTTTTAAATAAAAACATATGTATTGTAGTAGCTAGCCATGTAGTTCCACGATAAATTCGGTTAGTTATTATTACCACGACAACGCACAACGGTGTACGCACCGTCTCCTCTTTATTTCACTTTTGTGAGGGTACAGACTTTGTACACAGGCAGGTCACAGCCAGGGCGAGTCGTAGACGGGGGTGACCACGGCCTTGACGGCGAGGAACTTGTCGAGCGCGTGCATGCCGGAGTCCTTGCCGAACCCGCTCATCTTGCGCCCGCCGAACGGGCAGTCGCTGTCCATGGCGAAGTAGCAGTTCAGCCACACCACCCCGGCGCGGATCGACCGCGTCATCCGGTTCGCCACGTCGATGTCCTTGGTCACCACCCCCGCAGCCAGCCCGTAACTGGTGTCGTTCGCCTTCGCGATCGCCTCCTCCACCGTCCTAGAACAAGAAAGATGCAACTTTTCTCGTCACCGCAATGCAAAATCTCTGTCGCTAGCACGGTATTTCACTTGAGCTGCCTACTGCAACAGTGAGGAGCTAGCGTAAATCGATCACCGCGGCGGTGATCGATCAGATTGGGATGGTAGCTAGGCATACTTGAACTTCATCAGGCACAAGACGGGTCCGAAGATTTCCTCCTTTGCTATGATCATGTCGTCCTGTAGAAAGATTCATGCATGTCAGAAATTAGACAACACAGTGAAGTGACCACGTAACGGCAATTTGTGTTTGGGTTTTGGAGGTTAATTTGACCTTCACATCGGTGAAAATTGTAGGCTCAATGTAGTAACCTTTCTGTCCACAGGGTTTTCCTCCTGTCAGGACGGTAGCCCCTTCTCTCTTGCCATGCTCAATGTAGCTGAGCACCCTCTCATATTGATCCTTGTCCACCTATATACACAGGAGTAACATTACTAAGTTTCTGATTCAAGAAAGATCGATTAATTTGTGTTGCAGAAACAGCAGGGGATGCTTATTTGTGATGATAAAATTGTGGATACTAATTTAACCTGAGGCCCTTGGTTGACGCGAGGATCGAAAGGGTCTCCCACAACCCAATTCTTCATGCTGTCTGCCAACTTCTTCTCGAATCGATCGTAGATACCTTCTTGCAAGTAGATGCGGCTTCCTGCAAAGCAAGCTTCTCCCTGCAAATTAAGTGCAACTGACCAATGATCATTTACTCTAGCTCATGTGGCTACGCTCTCTGTTAAGATATATGCTCACTTTGTTGAAGAGGTTTGCGTTGATGGCGAGATCGACGGCCATGTCTAGGTCTGCGTCGTCGAAGACGATGAGCGGACTCTTGCCGCCGAGCTCGAGGGACACTGGCTTCAGATTGCTCCTTGCAGAGGCCTCCATTATGAGCCGTCCAACTGCTGTAGATCCCGTGAAACTGACCTGGATAAAGAAATGCCATCGCATTGGTTGCAAGTAACCGATCAAATCTCATAAACGGGAGAAGAAAGAAATGACTCGCTCATGTACTAACTGATCGTGATGTAGGAGGTTACCATGTCAACATCCATGTGAGACGCAATTGCAGCTCCTGCTGTTGGACCGAAGCCAGTGACCACGTTGATGACCCCATCTGGGATTCCTGCCTGCAGAATACATAACGGAAGGTTCAGAACACCAGCAACTGAACCAGACTGCCAGTGACAAGAAAATTGGTGGGAAAACAAAAGCTATATCATGTGATCTTACCTGCTTCGCCAAATGAGCAACGTACAGGGCACTGAGCGGCGTCTGCTCGGCCGGTTTGACGACCATGGTGCAGCCGGCGGCGAGCGCCGGGGCGACCTTGGTGAAGAACATGACGGAGGGGAAGTTCCAGGGGATGATGAGCCCGGCGACGCCGACGGGCTCGCGCAGGGTGTACCCCTGGAACTGCCTCGACATCTTGAGCGTCTCGCCGTGGATCTTATCGGCCGCGCCGGCGTAGTAGCGCAGGGTGCCGACGACGCCGTAAATATCGACCACCCTGGTGAGCGTGAGCAGCTTGCCGGCGTCCAGGCACTCGAGCAGGGTCAGCTCGTCTGCGTGCTGCTCCACCAAATCCGCGTACTTCAGCATGATCCTTCCTCTTTCCTGCACGCCATCGATTTTTTTCAGTTGGGACTGAAATCATGCTTCAAATAATTAATTGTTAGCCAAATGTCATGTATTACGCCAATGTTTGGTGTCATTTTAACGACTTGAGTTCTGAGTTCTTCTTCCATATGTTCTTGAAGAGATGGAACTATGGAAGCCATTTCTGTATGGCGAGGAAAAGAAGAAAGAATCGTACGGATCCGGGCATGCGAGGCCATTCGCCATGATCGAAGGCTTCCCTTGCCGCCCTCACCGCCAAGTCCACATCCTCCTTGTCACCTTCGGCGACATTGGCTATGACATCCCCGGTGCGCGGATCCCTAGTCTCGAACGTCTTACCTGAAGAAGAAATATCCAGCTTGAGAACCCTTAGAAAAGCCAGCTTCGGAAAGGGGCAACGCTAGCTTCCCATGATCAAATAGATGTCAACTGTCATTAATCGCTGACACGGTTCTAATGAAATAAAATCTTGTTTGGAATTTGGATAGGGTGGATACTTCTCCAAAAAGAACTCTTACGATTTAGTTCAAATCTGCAAGAAAATCCTAAAATTCTCAAACAAATCACCCACACGGCCGCACCCAAACACCCCGAGGGCCGCGGAATTCTCGCTCCACAAGCGATGCCCGATGTGACGTCGCTTGCCGCCCACAGGGACTTCTCCCCCCACATGCCTCCCCGTCGTACGCATCTCGCTCAGTATCTCACTGCAGACAGGACATCATCGTGCTTTGTTTGGTTGCTGAGCAGCTGTACCATTCACCCAAGGTTTCCTGGCAGATTCCTTGTCATTTTCGCGTTCGACAACGTACGGGGATGGACTAACTAGTGGGGGAAGGACAATTATAGCCGCCTAATCAATCAACAGAAAGATCCTACTGGCTCAAAATTTCTACAAGAAAGCTCTGCTCGTACGAGCCGGCCGAGGAAAAACTTCCCTGGAGCACGGAAAGAAACGAGCAGGTGCGGACGTAGCATCCGCTTCTAGAAGGAGAGGGGCTTGAGAGCTTGGAAGGTCGAGGTCGTGTCATGCATGGCACCACGTCGTCGTTCCATTGGGCAACTCGTCACCGGCAGCGACCGCACGACGATATAGTTACTAACTGCACAAGCTTGTCCTAGTGGATAGTGACTTTTTTCTTTTGGGTTTTGATCACCCATTGTTACGAATTGCCCATTTGTCCTGCAGACTTGAACAGAGAACATCAAAATACTCCAGTTTTCAACCAAGTCATGTATATTCTCTTCTCTGCGGCATTGCCGAGCACGCAAGGGTTGGAAGAAATAGCTGAACCGCGATCGGGTCATAACTTATCGTACAACGGGTTTTGTTTCTTTATTGAGAGTTTTTACTGTTAAACAATGAAGCTCAGTCCTCTGCTTGTATGCATATGCGCTACAGGATATTCACCCTGTTGCCGGCAATACCGGCGCTGACTGATGTGGCCGGTTTGTCATCTGACAATCCCGGTAACTGTACAGTATAGATAGACTCAAATCTAATCCTTCCATAGATAGAGTTTGTTTCCTTCTTGTACTCATGTGATTGTATGCTACATATACACGGTGTATCAATGAAATACGTTGAGGCGATTACTTCCTCTGCATATCTGTTTTCATTTACTATCCTTCAAAAGTTACCGAGGTACTAGAGGCACCGATGCCTCCTCCTGGTACCTTTAGAAGAATGGTAAAAACTCTCTTATTTCTTTAGAAAAGAAAATGCGTCCCATACTTTACATACATGAAATTTTTTTTTTGAAAAGGGAGGACTCTACATACATAATAATGCCCGGCAAATTAGGGAGTGACAACTGACAAAGTCAGACTGCAAGTTTGAAACATACTACAGCCCCTTAATTATACAAGTACCTATACTGAAACAACTAATCATGAAAATCAAGCATGCCAGAAATGAAAAGGATACCCGTTTTTCCTTTTTTTTTTAAAGAGTACCCGTTTGCCATTTGGCTATCTTCGGACGCATCATCGCATCTCACACATGCATGCTCGTACAAACAAGAAGCAAGCATGCACATGCATCAGAGGCTCGGGGCAAAGGACACGATCCATACAACAATGGCCAGCTCCAAATGATTTTAGCTAAGTCAGAGCTATTTAGAATACGTCGGTTTCTTAATTTCGTTTTTTACTTTTTAGTATTTTTGTTTGGTTTTTTATTTTTATTTTTTCTCTCTTATTCTATTACATTGTATCAAAAGATATAACGATGTTTTTTTAATTTTTAATTTTTCTTATTTTTTGACTTAGAAAAATTAACATTCACTACAATATAATTACAGCAAAAAAGTCTACAATAAAAATCAAAAGCTATAACTTTTAAAGCCTTTGAGCACTACCAATTTTGCATATGCGGACAAACGGAGATACGGACACGCCACGGTCGAAACAGCTGCCAGGGCATGCAGCCTTTGCTGTACCACGGCCGAGTGGAAACTTTGTGCTCTCACTGGCAGTGGGCTGGGCTCCATTAGTTCATCGGTTTCTGCAAATACAACTGTACTATCTATTTGTCGTTTTGGACTTCCACAAGGTCCATAACACTTCATCATTATTTTTTTCTAGTTATATATTAGCATAATTATTAAAAATATAATAATATGAGGGTATTTTTGATGACAAATCTAGTAATATCATTTTTGCGTGATAAATTTAAATAGTTTTGTGTATGTTAAATATTAAAGTTTTAAAAGTTTAACTTACATATATTCTAAAATATTATGTAAAAAAAGAACAGGAGTATATAAGATCGATCGCATACAACTGAATGTTGCTTTGACCTATCTGTCATACCGTGTTTATACATGGAAATTAGGATTTGACTAAGTGTGATGGATCCCTCTGCTAGTCAGTAAATCTGCTATGGCCCCATTTAAAACATAAGAATTTTACATAAAACAGTTCAATACCTACAATAATTAGGAACATTTCTCACGTTCTAACCATGGAACGGCCCGCTTAATTTGCTTTGTTAAAGAAGAAACACTACGGGTACTACTAGTTTGCAGGGAGAAGAATAACGACGTGATCAGGTTGTGAACATGCCATGTTCCCGATCGAAGAACTGTGAGTTAGCGATTTGTGGGCATGCGGCTGAAAGCCAGAAACTGTCCCCAAATCTTGCCTTTAACATGAAAGCAATAGTCGTCGTGCTGCCACAAGCGAGGTTAAAACAGTACTAAACCATTTACTTAGTTAATTTAATTAGCGAGTAATTAATTTGTACTGCCTTCGGGAATCTCTTGGAATAATAAAACACTCGTTTCTTAGCAACGCGAGCCATACTTGAGAAGTTGAGATGGCGTACCGGAGACGGCGTCGACGAAGCTCCCGTTGATGAAGAGCTTGGTGTACTTGATCTCCGGCATCTTGAAGGACCCGCCGCCGTTTTCCGCGCGGTCCGTGTTGCCGACACTGCGCTCGCTCGCCATGGCTGCTCTCTCTCTCTCTCTCTCTCTCTCTCTCTCCCTCTCTCTCCAGTCTCAACACTCAGCAAGTGATGTGAGGTGCACAAGTGGCCTGCGTCTCGCCCTGTCCATTTTGTTGTCCTAGGCGCGGAGGGCTCCTCCAGTCCTCCCTCCGCACGCGTGGCAACCCTGTACAACGCGGGTGGACCGCGGAAGCAAGGGAGATTTAATTTTTTGTCACTCTTAAGATTGACTAATTCACTCTGTCACTTACATGTGGGGTCACCTGAGTCACTGACAATAGGTCAGGGTGGCAAATCTGTTGTCATTGGACTCATAAGAGTGGCAAATGATTAAATTTTCCCGGAAGCAACGTCCAAAACGGGTTACCACCGAAGTGCTTCCGCCGCCCTCTCCCTATAAAGCTCAAGGTTTCGATGAATCTAAACCTTAATCGATGAATTTAAACCCTAACTGCTCTAACCTAACGGCGGCGGTGTGAGATCATGTGGAGGTCACCCTATGGTTGTGATGAGTAATTGACCTTGGATTAAAGTTTGTGTAGTGGTTGAGTTTGGTTTTTGGGGTCTACGTAGAAGTTTGCTTCCTACGACCACTGTTGTTCACTAAACGACTTCTGTTCATTCGACTTGATGGTCGGCAGTGCCTTTTGCGACTTAGTAGTCAACAGAGGTCTTTACAACTTGGTGGTCGTAGAAGCTTTTAAGACTTTGTGGTCGTCAGCTGATTCTATGACTTCATAGTCGGCAGTCGATTTCATGACTTTGTGGTTGTCAGTCGATTTTACGACTTGGTGGTTAGCAGTTGTTTTTACGACTTGGTATTCGGTAGTCGATTTTATGATTTTGTGGTCGGCAGTCGTATTTATGACTTGGTAGTTGGCAGTCGATCTTACGACTTGGTAGTCGGCAGTCAATGTTACGACTTGGTGGTTGGCAGAGGCTTTTACGACTTGGTCGGCAGAGTCTTTTACGACTTGGTGGTCGACAGGTGCTCCTACGACTTGGTGGTTGTAGCTTCTGCTGGTCGATAGTTGTAGCCTTTGATGGTCGTGATCGATAGTCGTAGCTCTGCCTGGCTTGTGTTCGATAGTCGTAAGTCGTATCGACCAGATGCTATGAGTGATAGTCGTAGACTAGTGATTGATGGTCGTAGCTTACTACCTGGTCGTGATCGGTGGTCGTAAGCTGCATTGTTGGTAGTCATAAGCCATAGCGATCGATAGTCGTAGCCAATGTAAGCGGTGGTCGTAGCAATCATTGCGGTAGTCGTAGCTTCTGCTGAATGTGAGCGATAGTCATAACATTCTGTATGCATGTGCATTTGATGGTCGTAGCAAGCTGTGTGGTGGTTGTAGCGGTTTTGTGTGTGGTCGTAGGCTGCTGAAAGGACCTTCTGAGCTACGAGTACCTCATTTGTTGTGCATCCGAGTACTCGTAAGTCGTTTAAGACCAGTCTTTGTGCTGAGCTTGTTCACTGAAATACTGGTGTTTTGGTCAGGGTTGACAGGGTGTTTGTTGCTTTGTGCACATGAGGATATTGCTTGATTCTAGAATTAGAATTAGTAATTTGGGTGCATAGGGCAATGGGAAGCCCTGATTGGTGTTGCCCTGGGTATCGCCCCAGTGATAATGTAAGCGGCTATAACGCTGAGGTCTAGCATATGGTGCAGAGATCATGTAATGGTGGATGATATCTGGATCACTACTATTAAAGCATTCTTTCACATACACTATGTTTTAGTCCAAATTGCTAGGTCATAGGAGATTTTCTATGAAATATAATTAAAAAGCAATTTCTGGCAAATAAAAGAACCCGATCCTTCTTTTGATAATCCATGCATACTATTTACTGCATTCTATGTATTGGCTCGCGGAGCATGGTTTATTGTGCTCATACTTGCATTACCAAAATCAGATTCAGTGACCCAGGACCATTACGCACATGAAGATACCCCTACCACAGCTGGAGGAAATAACGCCGATAACTAGGATGACTTCTGCGCTTTTGGGTCCCAGGCAATTAGACCGTGGAGCTGTGTGCCTATAAATATTGCCTAAACTTAGGTAAAATTCATATGACACATATTTACCCCCAGTCGCTTGCCTGTGGATTAAGGCCTTACTTTGCTTTTGCTTCCGCTATTGCTCTTTTGTAATGTAAACATTTGGCCTGCTCGGCTCTTATGTAAAACAGTTACTCGATGCGACGTAATTCAAACCCAGTTATGTAATATTATTATAAATTGTTATGATTCATGTGATGTATGAAATGATGCAGTAATGTACTTGTGAGCACTATTTACTGATTCAGAGAATAGTGCGGTGTATTCACAGGGGGTTCTGGATTGAAAAATCCGGGTCCGACAGGGACCGACGTGTCATCTATCGCCATCTCACATGCAACCTGACGAGGATTAAATAATCCTTAATAAATAAATTTAATGTTTATGGTATTTGCCAGATTGAGAGTTGTTCTAATAGTTCCTTCAAGTACCCTAGTCGGAAAAAAATATACTCGGGCCAAGCCAAATATTGACCACGTCCTAATCGAAGAGATCCGTAATTAGACATGTAAACCCTACCCTCCGACTGGATACTAAATTCACTGCAATTAACTATGTACGACAGTCAAAAGGGAACGTACGCCTTTATCTCTCTCTGATATAGCTGCACGTATCTAACCTCTATCCTTAATAATATTTGCTCGATGATCGTGTATGGGGCAGAAGTATCGCCGATAATAACCAGCGACCACATGTGGGATTCATGTTTTGTAATCATAATTTTGTACACTTTATTGTAATATCTAGTAATATAAAAAATATATAGAAAGTATAGTTATTATTCTCTATAAAAAAGATCTAAATCTGTCTAGAACGCATTGCTTCTTTCTGCATAATCTCAAGTGTTGTGTTCTTTACATTTACTTCGTTTTACTTGTAAAATTGATGGTAATTCACCGATGTATGCTCGTACAAACAAGAAGTGACCATGCACACTCGTCCGAGTAAAAGACAGGAGCCATATGACAACATCACGTGCAAACAAGTGGGAGGACACGCGAGGGTGGGAGTCTGGCTCTCTGGGAACCTGCAATGGACATGCAGCCCTGCGTATTCATTCAGGCTTTCTGTGTCGCGTACCGCATGGATGTTGATCATATGATCTGAATTCTTGGTTTACGGTAAAGAAAGGACGGTTTGTGGTAGCAGAAGGCTGCAGACAGGCCATTGAAATCGGTTTGTGGAATCGGTCTCATGTTTTGGATTTGTTTCCATATTAACTTTAAATCATTTTATACTATATATATATATATATATATATATATATATATATATATATATATATATATATATATATATATATATATATATATATATATATATATATATATATATATATATATATATGTAGTTGCACATGATTGATCAGAGGACTTATTGTAAAAGCCTTGCTTTGTAATTCTTTGTATATCATAATCATCGCCCGGTTGTGTCTCCATAGTTTTTCATGCAAAAGTTTTCTACGTTAAAATATGTGCCTCATGTTATTTTGATTATTTTTGTTTTTTTTGCCTTATTGATTTCTAACAATGAGAATGCTAAAAGTTTCTAACGAAAAACCCTTCTGTTAATATTGCCAGTTTAATTAACATGGCAGAGTGGTTGGTAGTTCCCCCCTCTTCCTGGCAGTGGGCTCCACCAACTTTACCAGCTGACAAATGTGCACTGAATTTCACTAGTACGATGTACGATTGACCTATCTGGCGGTCAGCTTTAACGAAAATGCAGGACCTCGTCTAGCGTACTGATGGATCCATGTGCCAATCAGCAGTCTTAAAAAGTTTCTTTAAAGACACTGGTTTACTTTGTCAAAACAAGAAGAAGATAAAAACCGTGGATGCTGTTAGCTTGTAGTTGTAGGCCCGTGAATAACGACGCGAGGCTGTGAGCATGCCATGTTCCCGAAGAACTGTGCGAGTTGTGAACATGCGGCTGAAAGCCAGAAACTGTAATCTCAGATCTTGCCTTTTTATAGCTATATAGAGCGGGCCGTACTATCACGAGCGAGCTTAAAACAGGAGCCCAAATACTTTAATTAGCAAGAATGCGCCTTAATCAATCACTAAGTAGTAGCACTACTATGCTATAAACTTGTAACTGATTCCAGGAATTTCTTGGAATAACCAACTTCCATTTCTTGGCAAGGCGAACTCTATACTGCCACAGGGTATATACATGGAACACAAGAGAGAAGAGAAGCAAGAACTAGGTAAATGGCCAGTTATATCATATAACGGTGGACGTATGTACGTACCGGAGACGGCGTCGACGAAGCTCCCGTTGATGAAGAGCTTGGTGTACTTGATCTCCGGCATCTTGAAGGACCCGCCGCCGTTTTCCGCGCGGTCCGTGTTGCCGACACTGCGCTCGCTCGCCATGGCCTCTCTCTCTCTCTCTCTCTCTCTCTCTCTCTCTCTCTCTCTCTCTCTCGTCTCACCAAGTGATGTGTGCGAGACACGATCGAGGGGTTGTGCCATCGTGTGATTTAAACAAGAGGAGGCCTGAGGCTGGCCTGTCCATTTTTCGTCGACTTGTGGAGGGCGGCATCGGCACAGGCCGCAGATCCTTCCCCTGCATGCATGCGTGGCAACTCTGTCCGGCACCGGTGTACGCTGACTTATAGCGTGTAGACCACGGAGAAACGTAGCCTCTCTGACGTAGTGTGTAGACCACGGTGCAATGTAGCCTCTCTGACGTAACGCTGACGTGCCACGCTCCTGACTGCACGGGAGCGACTACACGCTGCAATCATTCGAGGCCAATTGCAAGTGCGAAGCATGCAGTGCAAATGCGGTCCTGCTCGATCGATCTGGTTTGGTTTGGGGTATTGATCTGTCGATCAGTTTGGTTTGGGGTATTGATCTATCGATCGGTAGGGTTTAATTGGTGTTTGGTGCGTGGCATAATTGCCATTAGGTCCCCACAAGTTCAGCCTTTCTATCGTTGGTTTTTTATAGATCCAAATTATAACATGGAGATTTAGCAAATATTTATTAGAATCTATAGCAAAAACAATATTTCCAATCAATAGAGTTCCTATTCAGATTCTCGTACAGAGGCAGCAACGTGAACGAAAGAAAAACTGAGTTCCAATCCGTGTCTACATGGCAGGCTATATTGTTTACGAATTTGGTCAAGTTAATTACTTATTTACTTTCCGCATGAAACAGTGCTTAATTTGGTTAGTATCCGCAACCAACACTAATCAACACGAGTTAGCCAAGTGAGTCAGAGCTATGTTCCCATAGGTCCACAATGTGATTCCAAACCTCAACAACCCAACAATTAAGTAGACGACGATGTATATATATCGCTGCCGGACGACGAAGCTCCCTGCGCTGATGCCGCCGAAGATGTACCATCCGAAGCAGATACCACCGCCTTCACGATCACCATGCGCGGCCCAACACCGGCTTGCATGGGGATATATTTTTCAGTGGCCGGAGGTGAGATCTGACGCTGTCAACAGCTAATCAGAGGCATCGCAGGTGGACGAGGAGCAAAGAGGATAAGCAGAAAGATGAGAAAGACGCGAGAGGAGAGCAGGCGAAGAGTTAGATGGTCAGGAATGCAGCCTGACTGGTGGCCCGCCCCATGGTGTATCCATCTCAAGCATAGCGGAAGGACCATGTGACAAGATTCAAGTTTTCTATTACGATGAATCATTGTCATATTAAAGGTTTTGGGATTTGAAGTCTATAAAAAAGGATCAATTTTTTGTTTCGTTGTAGCCCTGGTGGTCTGCCATCCAACCACCCACTCACATAAATTTGGCGCCGACAGGTGGCCCTAGCCAGCAACCCCTCTGGCAAAAACTACGTGCCCCCTCCACTCCGCTCTGCGCCCCACCACGTCCCCCCTTCCTTCCCCTAGGTGACATTGCCGCCGCCGCTCTAGCCCCAGTCCTCCCCTAGACCCTTCCCCCAACTGATCCCACCGGCTCGTCCTCGGCACCCACACCTCCGACGAGTCCCCCAACCACCTCATGCTTGTGGATGTCATCCTCTCACTCCAGCCCACCTTGCCGCGGTCGCCACCGCCGTGGGCAGTGTCGTCCCGACCTTGTCCGTTTCCATCTGCTGCTCGGTGCCGAACCAGGGCGAGGTCAACCGCGCCATATGCATGCTGTAGTGGTCGTATATGGTGGCCACCAAGACTTGCGTGGACAAGGTGCATATGTACCACCTCAGCGACGGTGATGAGAAGAGTAGCGCCGATGCCGTGCTCAGGGGGCATGACGGGAGGGCTATGGGCTAACGTGGAGCCCCATGAAGGAGGGGTGGCTATTGAGCGGCTCATGTGATACAAAGATTTGCCTATGGGATCTCGCTACTGGGGGTGGAGCTCCGGTTATGGATGTACAGCAGGTGTTTGAGGTAATGTGCCGTCAGATGATACTGTGTTGTTTCCTTTTTTCTTCATTCATTGTATTCTTTCATCTATCATTGCATTGTGTGTCTTAGATTGACGATTGTTAAATGTTATATAAGATGATGCGGAGGGGTAATTTGATTTGTATGGCATCTCCTATTTTATTCACCAAATAAGCTTTGCTCATTTAATCATATTGATAAAATTGGCTATGGAACAGCCATATGCTAATGCAGTGGCGGACCCAGGATTTGAATCCAGGGTATGCCTAACTAAAAAATTATTATCCAATGTTGATATAATCTAATACAAAAATTCGGTAAACGGTTCGGTAAAAAACATAATATATCTAAAAGATTTCATAATACCTTAAATTCAACAAATAAGTTCGAAATTTGCATAACTGATAATATAAATTGTTCAAATGTAATATAAGGTCTTACATAAATAGAAGATTGCAACACTAGTTTAAGGCTTTTGCTTTCCGCTTCTTCATGGCCATGAAAGTGTGAACTATGTCATCCTCGTTGACATTGGAGAAGATATCACGCTCAATAAAAGTGACCAAACAATCATTCAATAAGCGATCACCCATTCTATTTCTCATCTTATTCTTCACTAGACACATTGCAGAGAATACTCTTTCAACGATTCTTTGTTGCCACGGTAAGATCAATACCAATTTGAGGAGCAAGTACACCAAATCATAAAGATCATGCTTCTTTGTTTCAACAAGCTTAATAGAGAGCTCACCAAGATTGTTCAGGCCTTTGAATCTATCATCCTCTCTCATATCATCAATATATGTATCAAGTTGGAGTTCAAGTTGCATGAGATCGAGCTTGCAATGTCTTTGGGATAAAACACGCAAGTCTAAGTATTTTTGTGCATCAAAAGAGGCAAATGAATCGGAGGGTTGAATGCCGACATACAAAGAAGCAACTCCATACTAACCTCATCAAACCGATTCTCAAGCTCTTGATGAACTCTATCAATGACACCAATATATACCTCTCTTCTATAGTGGTCATCAATTGTTTGTTCAGGGTAAAACGATGAGATCTTCCATGAGGTTCATATTTAGCATCCATTGCAGGAACATCAATAGAATATTTGATGCAAAATGATGTAACCTTTCTAAGAAACCTTCCCACCCATTAGACCTCATCTGTTGCATTCTTTTCTTTGCCAAACCCACAAGTGTCATCGCATTAACAATATCTTGGTCTCTCTTTGCAAAGAATTAGACAACTCATTTGTGTAACCAAGAATGACAAGCATCAAGTGTGCATTGAAAATAAACTCAAATGACTCAAATGTAAGAACCATATCATGTATGTTAGGCCAATCATCCTTTTGGGTGGGATCATTTCAAGAGTTATGAGTACTTCGGATTGTATCATACATGTCAATGATATGCAAAATAGTTTTGTAGTGAGAACCCCACCGAGTGTCACCAGGCCTAGCCAATCCCATCTCTTGATTTAACCCACTTCCACTTTCTATTTCATCCAAGTCAAGTGCCTTCTTCAATTTTTGAGCTCTAACATCTCGAAGCATATCATGACGTTTGCAAGAAACACCAACTATATTCAGCAAGCGTGAAACTTGACCAAAAAGGTTTGGCAACCAACATTTCCCTTGGCAATGACAACAAGAACTAATCGAAGTTGATGTGCAAAACAATGCACATAATAAGCGAAAGAGACTCTTTCATAATCAATGTTTTCACCCTTTAACCTCTCCTTTCATGTTACTAGCCCCATCATATCCTTGCCCACGAATTTGAGTAAGAGTCAAGTGATGACTAGTAAGCAAGGACTGAATTGCTGTTTTAAGTTCCAAAGAAGTGGTGCAGAGACATGAACTACTCCAAGAAACCTCTCACAAACCCTCCCAAGTTTATCAACATAACGCAAGCAAACGACAAGTTGTTCTTTATATGATATATCACTAGATTCATCGGCTAGGATTGCATAGTGGTCATCCCCAAGTTCTTCAATTATGTATCTAGTGGTTTCAATAGAACATCTAATAATTTGCTTCACAGTATGTAGGGAAGTCAAAATGCAATTACTGGAGCATTTTTCAACACCAACTTGTTAACCTCTTCATTATTTCCAAGAAGCCACTTCAAAAGTTCAAGAAAGTTTCCTCTATTGTTAGATTCTTCACTTTCATCATGTCCACGAAGCCAATCCTTGATGCAAAAGATACCTCAAACATCTAAGTGAATAAATCAATCTAGCCTTGTACTCAACTCGATCCTTTTCGACACCTTGACAATGACAATTATCAATTTTTGTACCCATTTTCACAAATAAATTGTATTTGTCTTGAGCAAACTTGTGAATAGTTGAGCAACAATGTTTCTCAAGTGCTTTAGCTCCCATGTTCCAATTATGCCACCCATCCATTACAAACTTTCCACTCTCTTTGCCAAACAAATAGCATATGAAGCAAAATGCTGCATCCTCCTCAACACTATATTCAATCCAAGGGTACTTATGAAACCAAATAATACTAAAGCGGCGATCTTTACCATAAATTTTTCTAATGGGGTAATCATAGGCCCAAAGTTGGCATGGACCTTTTAGAATGTATCCTCTTCTAGCCGCATCTTGATCATTGACATCATATCTTGAAATAGGCACTCTTAAGCCTGGATCATGTTCAAGGCAATCAACATTATAAACCAAAGGTGGTTCTTCTTTATTTTGAGTTGGCCCTTCATTCACAACTGGATCTGCAGGTGGTGTTATTACATCTTCACCTGACCCTTCAGTCACCACTACAATTGGAGAATTATCATCTACAGATGGCCCTTTTTCAATTGAAGAATTATCATCTACAATAGGATCGGGCACATTTGTTCATCTAAAGCTGAAATTGGTGGTGGTGGAGCACAAGATACATTCTTTTTTGCTTCATGTTTCTGAAAAAGCAATGCAATACTTCCGTTCTTCCTCTTCATGCCTCTAACCTCTCAATTCAGTGCTAATGTGTGTTGTAGATCTAAAAAAACAAATGATCATATTAACTATTTAGCATGTAAAATATTTAGATTTTAGTCTAACAATGCAAGACTATAGCCCAAATTAATGTAGACCGCAGCTAAAATCTAAAATCTAAATTATTAGTCTAAAATCTAAAGTCTAAATTACTAAATTGATAAAAAAAACAAGTAGA
Organism: Dendrocalamus sinicus; assembly: GCA_036346575.1. Classification (NCBI taxonomy): domain Eukaryota; kingdom Viridiplantae; phylum Streptophyta; class Magnoliopsida; order Poales; family Poaceae; genus Dendrocalamus; species Dendrocalamus sinicus. The sequence goes on from CM070657.1 coordinate 8,817,381, forward strand.
GAAAAAATTACCCTTAACTCTTAAGCACCCGGCTTTTCCTCATTTCCAAATTAATGCTTCGGCTGCTTCGGGCCTTTGACAGTCCCTCACTCCCTCTCAGACTCTCGGTCTCTCCTCTCTCGGCCTCTCCGCTCTCTCTAGTCCCTCCCTCCGTCCCTCGCCGAGTCGCCGCAGGCCCGCAGCTCCCTCAGCGCCCGCCTCCCTCAGCTCTCTCGGCCTCTCCGCTCTCCCGACTCCTCCCTCCCGCCGGCCGCCGCCGGGTGCGCCCCGCTCCGCCTCCGACTCCTCCCTCCCGGGTCGGCGGAGGCCACCAGCGGAGGCACGAGGCGGCGAGGCGAGGGGAGGCGAGGCGCCGCCGAGGCGAGGCGAGGCGGATCGGGCGAGGCTCCAGGCGAGGCTCGAGGCGAGGCGAGGCGGATCGAGCGGAGGCGGATGGGCGCAGTCGGCGGAGGCACAGTGGAGGCGGATGGGCGCAGACGCGCAGTAGGCCGTTAGGGCACGGGATTTTTTTTGGGCCAACTTGTACTGTTGCTGGGTAGTCTTGGGCCTATATGGACTACCCACTGGGCCCGCCCCTGTGCTAATGCAGATCTATGTGATGTCTAGAGGTGCTGAGACACCATTTTTAACTTTTTTAAAGAAAATTAGCGTGCTTAGGAGCAGACGGAGGGAACTCAGAGCGTGAATTGGTTATGCTAATGTTTCTGTTGACCAATTTGATTACCTCCCCAGCCAAATGATCTTTCAATTTATGTTGCCTGCCAGATTGTAATGAACTTTTGGCGTCTCCCTAAAAATGGCCGAAAGTTGAAACCATATTTGAACTCAACCAGTTGCGTCATTCTTGAAAATACTAGGAGCACTCAACTTATTACATTGCTAGGAAACCAAGCTCAAATTTTGTCCCCCCTTTTTTTTTTTGTATAATTCAGGCTTTTATATGAGAAAAGTTAATAGAAAGAAAACACAAAAGAGATAAGCATCAATCACATCTAGTACTTTAAGATACTGTTCTTTCCGCTTACAAGCCACCAGTCTACCATTTTATACTTCATTTTATCCAGTATATGCCAATCTTATATGTTTAACTCTTTCATATCAATTGGCAAACCAAGGTAGACACCTCAATCTTACTAGAAGAGTTTTATACATTATTCTTCCTCCTTTTTTAGGCCTTTTGGCAACAAAATGTTTCTCTAATTTTATTCCCAAAATAGTAATTTGATCTGAGATGCTGTATCGCCATACCAATACCACGTATCAGTGCATCATAGTCTAACATATACATTTGGATTTCCATTGCAACACAATTAAGGCCCAATGTGATGGTCATTTCATGACAGCCGACGACCGTCACCAATCATCGCTACTATCATTACTATTACTACTATAAATACTACTATAAAAGAACGAGTTGGCGTGGTCGTACATCCATTCTTCTCTAACTGTCCTATTCCTTCGACTTCTCACCACTCTTCACTTCTCAACCAATTAAATTAACCCTCTTCCATAACATGATTATTTATACATCCCATAAATTCCGTTACAATGCACGGACATATGACTTGTTAATCATAAAAAGTATGGTCTCCTTCCTGCGTTAAAAGTGGTAGGATAGTTTCATATCCTATAGGAATCGGTAACCATTTGTAAAATATCTAACCGTGTAAATGCATGATACACCTTTAGGGTTCCCAACGGGATAGGCGACCGCCGTTGGATCCAAAGCCGCACAAATCTCAAAGAAGCTATATTATTACTTCCGCTCCTGTTGTCGCACGTGCACGAAGGAGGCGTGACCCGATCCCGTTCTTCCCGCTCCCTCCCTCCTCGCCACCGTCATTCGCCCAACACTCCTTCACTGCCGGCCCCGTCGCGTGCGGGTCCGGTGGCCTAGAGGAGCGGCGTTGCCGAATCTAGCATCGGAGGAGGGAATCACCCCTTCACCCTAGAAGGAGGTGGCGGCTGTGGCAGTTAGGTTGGGCGGGACAACACGATGAGGAGGGGTCGGGGCTGTGCGACAAGGCGGCGACGGTGCCGCCGGCCTTGAGTGGTGGTGGAGGGAGCGGGGAGCGGCGCGGCAATGGCGGCCGGTGACGAGATACTCTTCCTCTTTCTTTAACTACCCTATATTGTTGAAAGTGGTTCTAACGGTATACCGTTGGCTAGTTGCTTCCTTTACACAAAGCCAGTTTAAGGGCGTTGTGCGATGTGTACAAACGAGTTATTCAGAAAGTTTTCCCAAATGCGAATTAGTTGATTTGTGATGAAGCAGAAGTTCAATACAGTACAATCAAAAGATCCACCTTTCACCACTTAGGCAGTGACGCACTTGCTTTCCCTTGTTTGCTGTGTTAACCCTTTCAAGTTTTGACTATCTGTTCGTTTTCCAACGGAGAGCCAGCACGAAATTCACTACGGTAGCGAAGAACTGACAAGTTAATGAGAAGAACTAGACTATATTTGGTCACTGTTCGAAGCACAAGGAATCTCCCTTTCTCTATACCGTATACATGTTCAATCTTTGCTGTGGTTGAGACTTTTGAGCTTGGAGTTATGGTTGCGCCGTGCACGTCGCCACACGTATTTGATACGTTACTCTGACGGTCCACAAGGGAGTAATCGGTTAGTAGTGACCGTGTCACACCAACACCATCCCATACGTCTCGCACAGGAAGGGTGACGAAGCAGAGCCTGCATTGCTTTGCTTTGCTTACTTCCGTCGTGTTCCTATGAGAACGAAGGACGTTGCAATTGATCCACGTTGCAATTGATCCCCGCAACTACAACCCGGGGGTATCGTTATCCTATTCGGCTTTCAAGTGACTCCTCCAAACTACTTTTAAAAACCGTTGGTCGGTCTTTATCGCCTTCTTTGCATTTGCGTCTTTCAAAAACCATTTCTCAATTTTTATTTCAAAAGCTATTTCTTCTAACTGTTACTACTTCATTTCAACTAAAAGCAAAAAAACTCTAGCCAATTAGACTTCTGTTTTTAGTTTCTGCTTAAGGAAGTCAGAAACTAAGTTACGACTTATGGCTTTTGGGCTATTCGTGCAAGGGATTACGGAGCAACAGAAACTCATATACGGTTTTTGTCGATATAAATAAAGTCGGTATATTATGTATTACAATTAACTAGTGGACTCTATCTTGAAAAAAATACTTCGTTTAAAAACTAGTTGATACGGGGTACTCACGATCTGGTGAATTATATTATGTATTACAATTAACTAGTGGACGTAGGATCTGGATACTCACGATGATTCGACGAACCGTAGTGATCTCCCGTTGCCAATGCAAGAGTTAGCACTCTATAATTCGCCCAATCACACGTGTTGAACTTCACGACCACCGATGAAGTTCTATCGCGCTCCCAATTCCCAGCGGAAAGGTTGAACGATCTTGATTTCAGCGAACTCCCAATTCTCTCAAGTTGGTTCGGCCAACAGAAAGAACAAGAGTATAATCTATTATCAAAAGTGGTTCCCTTTTACAATGGGGGTCTACCCCTCAATATATAGTCTCAGCCTAAGGATATTCAACACTAAATTTTCCATATGGCACTATTCACGCGCAAGCTACTGTAGCGCAAAGCACTGTTTACGGGTCTGGTACTGTAGCGCGGTACTGTTCACGGACGGTACTGTTCACGGCCCGGTACTGTAGCACGAAACTGTTCATGGGCTGGATATTGTAGCGCGTACTGTTCATGCGTGGCACTATTCATGGACCGATCATTGTTCATGCCGTGGACTTGTGCTTCCTTGGATGACGGCCACATATTCTTGATCTCCATCCATCGCTGACTCTTCAAACCTGAGCACAAGTAAAACATTATTTTTAGGTAGTATAAAATTCTCATTAAAATTAATGACATATTCATTAAGGAGCAGTTCACCTGAGATTGTAGTTTCTTGGCTCGTGCTCTTGTTATTGGTCCTGTTATTGAAGTCTCATTACTAGCTTTGGCATTACTATCGATGTCATCATCATCCTCCCCTCTTGAAAAGGAGTCGACCTCGACTCTGTACAATCTTGTTCAAAGAAAGGTGATAAATCAGCAACATTAAATGTAGAACTTACCCCATAGTTATCACCGGGAAGCTCAATCTTGTATGCATTGTCATTGGTCTTGGCAAGAACTTTAAAAGGCCCATCACCACGGGGCATCAATTTGGATCTACGCTTCTGCGGAAAGCAATCTTTGCGAAGCATCTTCTGGTTTAAAAGCCTCTTTTCAATTACCTCTTTAGTTGTGGCATGGAGCTTTTTCACAAAATCAGCACGTTCAGAAGCCTCCATATTTGCACGTTCTTGTAGTGGAAGTGGAAGTAAATCGAGAGGCGTAATTGGTTTGAATCCGTACACCACCTCGAATGGACTCAATTGAGTTGTAGAATGTACCGCTCTGTTATATGCAAACTCCACATGTGGTAGACAATCTTACCACTCTTTCAAGTTCTTCTTTATCATGGTACGTAACAGCGTTGAAAGTGTGCGGTTCACCACCTCCGTTTGCCCATCTATTTGTGGGTGACAAGTCGTTGAAAATAACAACTTTGTCCCAAGCTTGGCCCACAAAGTCTTCCAAAAATAGCTCATGAACTTGACGTCGCGATCTGAAACAATGGTTTTTGGCATTCCATGCAATCTCACAATCTCCTGAAAAACAAGTCAGCTACATGCAATGCATCGTCGCTCTTATGACAGGGAATAAAATGTGCCATTTTAGAGAACCGATCCACAACAACAAAGACTGAATCCCTCCCCCTCTTGGTCCTAGGCAGTCCTAACACAAAATCCATGCTAATATCTTTCCAAGGAGCACTAGGAACAGGAAGTGGAGTATACAAACCATGTGGATTGAGTTTTGACTTCGCCTTATGGCATGTGATGCATCTTTGAATAAACCTCTCGACGTCTCGCCTCATCTTTGGCCAATAGAAGTGATCAGCTAACATTATGTAAGTCTTCTCCCTCCCAAAATGCCCCATCAATCCTCCTGCATGAGATTCCTGCAACAATAACAAACGCATAGAGGAATCCGGAACACATAGCTTATTCATGCGAAAGAGAAAACCATCATGAATGTGAAACTTATCCCACCCTTTTCCATCTTTGCAATTAAAATATGGGCTGCAAATTCATGATCGGAAGCATATAAATCTTTCAAACTTTCCAACCCTGGTACCTTTACCTCCAACTGAGTTAAAAGCACATGTTTTCTAGACAATGCATCAGCTACCACATTCTCTTTGCCTTTCTTATATTTGACAATGTATGGAAAGATCTCAATAAATTCTACCCACTCAGCATGTCTACGATTCAATTTTGCTTGGCCCTTTAAGTATTTCAAAGATTCATGAACAAAATGTATTATGAATTCCTTAGGCCAAAGATAATGTTGCCAAGTTTCCAACACACGCACAAGAGCATATAGTTCTTTATCATAAACAGGATAATTCAATTGTGCACCATGAAGTTTCTCACTGAAATATGCAACAGGTTTTCTTTCTTGCATCAAAACACCACCAATACCTATTCCACTAGCATCACATTCAATCTCAAAAGTTTTTGTGAAATCAGGTAAAGCAAGCAATGGTGCCTCAGTCAAACATTTCTTCAATTCAGCAAAAGCTTTGTCTTGTTTTTCTCCCCACTCAAAAATCACTCCTTTTTTATTTAATTCATTTAATGGGGCAGCAATGGTGCTAAAATCTTTCACAAATCGCCGATAGAAACTAGCAAGCCAATGGAAGCTACGAATTTGACTAACATTCACAGGAATTGGCCAATTTCTAATAGCTTCAATTTTAGATTCATCCACTTCAATGCCATGAGCTGAAACAACATAGCCTAGAAACACAACCTTACTAGTGCAAAAAGTACACTTCTCAAGATTGACATATAAGCATTTTTTCCTAAGCACTTCTAGCACTTGTTTGATGTGTTCAACATGATCATCCAAACAGCGGCTATATATCAGAATATCATCAAAGTAAACTACCACAAATTTTCCAATGAAGTGTCTCAAAACATGGTTCATTAAGCGCATGAATGTACTAGGAGCATTGGACAATCCAAAAGGCATCACTAACCATTCATACAATCCAAATTTTGTTTTAAAAGCAGTTTTTCATTCATCACCATGTTTCATTCTTATTTGATGGTAGCCACTTCGCAAGTCAATCTTAGAAAAGATAGTAGAACCACTTAACTCATCAAGCATATCATCTAACCTAGGAATAGGATGACGATAGCGAACAGTTATGTTGTTAATAGCTCTACAGTCTATGCACATTCTCCAAGTACCATCTTTTTTAGGAACAAGAATAACAGGAACGACACAAGGACTAAGATTCTCGCGTACGTACCCCTTGTCCAAAGTGCTTGCACTTGGCGCTGAATCTCCTTTGTTTCTTCTGGATTTGTGCGGTACGGTGGTCGGTTGGGAAGAGGGGCTCCCGGGACTAAGTCAATTTGATGCTCAATACCTCGAATAGGTGGTAGACCAGCGGGCACCTCCTCCGGAAACACGTCGTCAAAAGCCTGCAAAACTTGAGAAACAACACTAGGAAGAGATGTTAAATCATTAGTAGAAAGCAATGCATCCTTGTACAGCAATACAAGGTGCATCAAAGCGGGATCATCTTTCATCTCTCATAGATCAGATTTGGTGGCTATCATGACCAAGTTTTTCTCTCCCTCACTCTTGCTTTTACCTCTCGGGTTTGGTTTGTGGCTCTCGCTCACTTTTTGTGGAATCACACTCTTTTGTTCTCTCCCATTCTCACTCTCAACTTGCACTTCAATTTTTTTGTACATTATCATTTACAATTTGAGAAGGAGTCAACGGTCGCAGCACCACTTGTTTGTTGTTCCACCAAAACTTATATTGATTAGTTCTTCCGTCATGAAGCACAGCACGATCATATTGCCATGGCCTTCCTAGTAGCAAGTGACACACATCCATAGGCACCACATCACACTCCACCGTATCACGATAAGTGCCAATTTCAAATTCAACATCCACGGTGTATCCCACACTCAATGAACCTTTCTCATGCAACCACAGGATCTGAATGGATGTGGATGTTTCTTGTACTTCAAACCAAGTTTATTGCAAAGCTCCTTCCTAGCCAAATTATGACAACTCCCACCATCAATGATTACCTTACAAAATTTGCCATCCTTGCTAACTTGAGCTCTTGTATGGAATAAATTGCAGCGCTGTTCATGGGAAGGTTTTGGTTGCACACTCAACACTGTCGGCGCAGACACAAGTATAGGACCAACACCGGGATCACAATACTCTATGTCTTGCTCCTCATGTGCATCATCATATGTCCCCAAATCAGCATGATGATCATTCTCTTCTTCACTTGCGGAATCATATTCCCCATTCTCTAATATCAACATCGTCTTGTTATTTGGGCAATCCTTTTGCATATGACCACGACCAAGGCATTTGAAGCATTGTATGTCGCTATTCTTCGCTGTAGAACCCACAGAAGAGGAACCACTAGCTGCTGGATTTGATGGCTTCCTTGCACTTGGAGTGACTTCTTCCTTCTTGCTAGATGATGGCCGAAAGCTTGATCCACCACTTGGAGCTGTTCTTTGGCTTATTTGTGATTTGGAACCATATCTTCCTCCGCTGGACGGTGTATGGGCAGCAAAGGACATTGATCTTGCAAACTTAGCATCCTCTTGCAATTGTCATTCTGCCTTTGTAGCTTGATGCACTAACTCATAAAGATTGTTATAAGGCTGAAAATTGACAATTCTTTTGACTTGATGGTTCAAACCTGAGAGGAAGCGTGCCATGGTTTGCTCTTCTTGTTCTTGAACCTTGGCTCGAATCATGGCTAGCTCCATCTCCTTGTAGTACTCCTCCACAGAATGTGCTCCCTGCTTCATATTTTGCAATTTATCAAATAGATCACGCTTGTAATGGCGAGGAACAAAACGGGCTCTCATTTCCTGCTTCATCTCTTGCCATGTTGCAACAGGGTTTTCCCCATTCTCAGTTCTTTGAGTAATGACTTGTTCCCACCAATCCAAAGCACAACCTTCAAACTCAAGTGATGCCAACTGTATCTTTCTCTCATCCGTATAGTGATGCATATGGAATATTTTGTCAACCTTCAGTTCCCAAGTGAGATACTCCTCGGGATCAGTCCCACCTGCAAAATTGGGCATGGAAAACTTGAGCTTGCCCAATCCATCATCTTCATTGCGTGGACGACGATAATGGTCATTGTAATGCAAAGCAAAATCACCATCCTCTTCCATCGCATGAGCAGCACCACCACGCCCACCACGGCCTCCACCTAGACCCTGGCCACGCCCTCCATGGGCTCCTCCTCGTCCTCCTAGCTGTGGTGGACACACCACGTTGGCCGCCATTCGGTGCTGCGGTGCAGGAGGTACATGTGCAGCAGCTTCTCCTCCTTGAACACTTGCTTCATCGCCACCATTGCGAGCTTGTATGAGCCTAGTGAGGGCTCCAATGTCCTCCCGCAATTGGCGCACATTTTCATCAGCTTGTATCTCCATATTTTGCATATCCCTTGCAATTTGATCAGCAAAAGCATCATGTTTCTCATGGAGTTGATCGAGCCCTTGGTGTAGCTCACGTTGAAAGTGTTCGCGGAGTGCCCCAAATTGATGTTGCTTGACGAATGCCTGAGTTTCATTTGTCCCACCACTCTCATCATGGTGTTCTCCACCTGACATGGTTAGTTATGCAAGAAACAAGTAGGTGTATAATAATAGAAATCACTCAATCTCACTATGTTCTCGCTCCAAGTAAAGTTCTTACCCTTCCGAAGTGAATTAAGACCAATAAACTTACACCTGGTAGAAGTGACAACAGCAACATGATGATTAAACGAATTCAAGAGTGTTCACTACTTGCACAACAACGGTTATATGGTGGAGCTTGGTATGACAGTGTTTGTCCTACTCAATCTGAATTTGCACGATGTTGTAAGATTAAGTAATAATCAAAGCTAGAAACTTTGCCTAAGTGCTGATCCAAAGAGGTTTAAGTGAAGTATATGAACGCACACGCAAAGATCAATGTGACTTGATGCAAACAATGGAATGAGCTAGTTGGAAGCAATCTGAAACTAATGATGAAATAGCTCTTTTGCACCAAGTACTATAAGAGACGCTAGTCAATTGCAAAAACAAGAATTGAGGGCACAAGATTGCTCAAAGAAATTAAATACACAAGCTGAAATTATATAGTAGAATTAGCTAACCCCAATTTGGCGAACACTCTTTTTTTTAGGCTCTTCTTCTTCTTTCTTCTTTTTTTTTGTACTTGTGGTTGACACTAATGTTTAGCGTTTCTTTGCACAATTACTGGAAATTTCAGCAAATATAGATTAATGCCAAGAGCAGCCCTTAATGCAATTATCAAAGACTAGTCTCAAAGATGAACGGATTTTTCGATATCGCCGCAGATCGTTTCATTCACGATCAGCAAGATCTTGTTCACGCATCAGTAGCGATCGGATTTGTTTTTTAGGCGAAACAAAGGAAATAACACAATGATCAAGCGACGCAAAGGAACATGACGATCAGCACCTAAACAAAAATTCTAATGGACTAAAACCTAATAAAACTCACGCGAAATAGCATATTAATATAAAGGTTCGGATTTTTTTGTGGCAATTTTCGGTTTTAATGGACTATAGGAACAGAAGTAAATCAATCTAAAAGGAAGGGTAAATAATCCTACCGAGTAAACCGCGCTCTGATACCAAGATGATACGGGGTCGCCCGATCTTCTCGACGTAGGATCTGGATACTCACGATGATTCGACGAACCGTAGTGATCTCCCGTTGCCAATGCAAGAGTTAGCACTCTATAATTCGCCCAATCATACGTGTTGAACTTCACGACCACCGATGAAGTTCTATCGCGCTCTCAATTCCCAGCGGAAAGGTTGAACGATCTTGATTTCAGCGAACTCCCAATTCTCTCAAGTTGGTTCGGCCAACAGAAAGAACAAGAGTATAATCTATTATCAAAAGTGGTTCCCTTTTACAATGGGGGTCTACCCCTCAATATATAGTCTCAGCCTAAGGATATTCAACACTAAATTTTCCATGTGGTACTATTCACACGCAAGCTCTTTGTAGCGAGGTATCGTTCTCGCATCTTGAGCGCGATGCATCGCATTCATGGCCCGCATCAGAGCGCAGAACTGTTCATGGGCTGGATACTGTAGCGCGTACTGTTCGTGCGTGGTACTATTCATGGACCGATCATTGTTCATGTCGTGGACTTGTGCTTTCTTGGATGACGGCCACATATCCTTGATCTCCATCCATCGTTGACTCTTCAAACCTGAGCACAAGTAAAACATTGTTTTTAGGTAGTATAAAATTCTCATTAAAATTAATGACATATTCATTAAGGAGCAGGTTCACCTGAGATTGTAGTTTCTTGGCTCGTGCTCTTGTTATTGGTCATGTTATTGAAGTCTCGTTACTAGCTTTGGTATTACTATCGATGTCCTCATCACTAGTTACTGTAGGAAAGCCGAAAGCAGCTTTTAGAAACTGAAAAGAACAGGGCCATAAACATCTAGTTTCTAGAAGCGGCTCGTTCACTTCTCTCACTCCCGTCTTGCTCCGACGATAAGACACGGTGTTACGCGAGCATCACACACCCTACTCTTCTCGCTCCCGTCTCTCGCACGCATATCTCCCTCATTTTTTCCACTGCTTGCTCATTCCTTTTAAAAGTCACTTTTTTAGTCATTACTATTCAGTTTCAACTAAAAGACATTAGCAGCAGCCAAAAGACATCAACCATAGCTAATACAAACACCCCCTAAAACTCTCCCATGCTCAACACAAATGGGCTACATGCAGGCCTCTGCTGGCCCACCAATCCGTCATTTTGGGCCATTTATGCGCTGCCCTAAGCCCAAATAAGCCCACGCCACACGCAACAACCCATTCAGCCATTATCCCATCTTAACCATACAAGGAAAGGAAACCACCCAAACAAAACCAACTGCTTACAAACCTTGGGCTCCCCCTTGTTATTACTGTTGCAACTTTTCCCCCCAAATTTGGTCTCTTATGCATGAATTTTCAATTTTAGCCTCCTCTATGTAATAGCCCAAATTAGGACAAATTCTTTTTTCAAATTCTTTTTGGCTTTTGGGAGTTGAATTGAAAACTAATTTTTTTTGGAAGTTCAAATTATAAACCAAATGCAAATCAAATCCTAATTCAGAAATCATATATGAGTTCAATTCTAAGTTAGAAATCCAAATTCAATACAAAAATAAAAATTTAAAAATGAAAATAAGAAATTGAGAAAAATAGTATTGAGCCCGGCCAAATTTTCCTTTCCTTCCACCCACGGTCAATCCGGCCCACCGGGCCACTTCATTTTCTCCCCTCGGCCCACGGCCAGCTCCCTCCCTTTCCTTTCCTCCTTGGCCCAACCGCGCACTCACCTCACCCACTCGCCCGCTGTGCTCTAGTCGCGCCTGACTCTGCGCTGACCGTGCTGCCCCATCCGTGCCCACACACTGCTCTACCACATGTCACGTCACCACCAACTCCGTTGACACCCTGCGCGTGTCGCCCCTTTCATGCTCATGTTACGCCTGTTAGATCGAGGAGGCCGACTAGAGGAGGGGTGAATAGATGGTCTAAAAATTCTTCTTCTAATTAATTATCAATTTCTGTTTGGCCAAACCAAGCAAATAATACGGAAACTTAACACAAAAGGTTTAGCACAAATAACGCCTAAAACAACCGAGTTCATCTAAGTGCACCAACAAGATAAGTCTATGTCAAGGTTTATAATTCTAGAAAGACAATCAATCAATTTAATTCTATAAATGTAAATTATTTGAATGTGTAAATTGAGCATAAAAAAATAAACCACAATTGACATGGTTGCTTTTTATCATTGTGTTTGGAGATTTGTTGGTCTTTCTTAGTCCATGTTGAGGTTACCCCAAACGAATTTGATCAGCTCTGTGAATTAAGCCGAAACATCTCAATCCACTAGTGGTAGCTCTTTTTCACTCTAAATAAGTGAGCTCCAACCTTCATAACTTTGCCGAGTCTTCTCACAACCTTCTTTGAAAAGATCACCACGCATGACACCTCCAACGCCGTCTAGGAGTTGGCAAACTAGAGTAATAAGTTAAGCCCCTCACTTGACTCTCACTATGTGCAACGAATGCACAAGATCAACTGGATACACAATCCACCTCTAGATGCAACATATACAATCTAAAGCCTTCCTCCTTGCTCACAAGATGCAACATATGCACAATTGAGAGGACGACCTCACACTAGCTCAAGAGAGTGAAATGGATGCTAAAAGTTATTCTCAAATTGGCCATAAGGGGGTATATACCCCACACCTCGAAATTAGCCGTTTGGACAAAAAAAGGGATTTCTGAAAGTACCACAGGCAAACGACCGGTACTTCCGCTCCCCTCAGCAACGGTCAGAAAACTAGCCGTTGTAGGCAAATTCGGTAGTTCCGTTGTGCAAAGTCCGGTACTACCTATCATCGAAAGTACCACAGAGCTTATGCAGAACTACCAATTTCCTCAGGGACAAGAAGACTCGCACACATGTGTCTCTCTGGAAAAAATATACCGCTACACAAGCCGGATTTCCGCAAATCGAAAGTACTGCTCACACAGAGGTAGTAGTACCGCTCGCTGATTGGACTGCTCACACAGAGCTAATCGGACCGCTTACACAGAGCTAATCGAAAGTACCAATCATCAACTACATTGGTCTCTGACCACGTCAGATGGTTCGACTACTCAAGTCTCTGACCACGTTGTCCAGTTCGACCACATAGGTCTTCGACTATGCTAATCTCCAACCACGCTGGTCTCCGACCACACTGTCTGGATCAACCACACAGGTCTCCGACTATGCTAGCCTTCAACCACACTAGTCTCCGACCGCGTCTGGATCGACCACACATGTCTTCAACTAGCTGGCCTCCGACTACATTGGTTTCAACCATTTTGGTCTCGACCACGTCAACTATGTCGATTTTTGACCATGTTAGTCTTTGATCATACAGATCTCTAACTACTCTGTCAATCTTTGACAACATTGTTTTAATCATGTCAGTTCGACCATGTCGATTTCGACCACACAGGTCTCGACCATGTCGGTTTGACCACGCTGGTTTCAATCACACAGATCTCGACCACGTCGGTTCCGACCATATTGGTTTCAATCATATAGATTTCGACCATGTTGGTTTCGACTACTTCGATCTTCGACCTCGTCGAACTTCGACCACACAGGTCATCGGCCACATCAATCTTCGACCTTGTTGGTTTGACTACATCGGCTTTGACCATGCTGGTTTTCAGCTGCATTGATCTTCGACCACATAGGTCTTTGACTATAGTGGTTCTCGACCATAGTGGTTCTCGACCATACAGGTCTTCCGACTACCAATAGACGTGGTAGTTCCTTGATTACAATGCCGGTAGTTATGACTAGCAGTAGTACCGCAGAATACACTGCGGTAGTTTTGATTTCTCTGAGAAGTGAATATACTTCAACAGATTTTGCAAATTACAATATCATGCACATAAGGATTATCCATGATTCCCAACAAGTTACAAAACACATTTGTACATTTTTAGAATCACGACACAAGGATCATATATATGAGCTTCAACCATTTGTAAAACACATTTGCAAATATAAACCTCATACTACAAAGAATGGAAACAAGACTTGAAACACTTGCAAAACACATTCACAATGTATAGTCACATATTACAAGGATTTAACACATGAGTTTCAACTATTTTCAAAACACATTCGCAAATACAAGCCTCATGCCAAGGAGATCTAGTGCAAGTGAGCTTGAGCTATCAACACATGATAAGACTCAAGCTATTAGATATGACCCCCTCTTAATAGTACGACAATCTATACTTGCAATCCGGTCTTCCAACTGATGAATAAGTCCCTGTACTATGGTCTTTGTGGGGTGGGCACAGCTTTAGGACAGCTTTTGACTAGCATCTAGGACTAGCATCTTAGCATATGCTTGGCTGGTTAGCAGCCTATAAATTTGTATCCCCAACCCCTCAGGTTGGCATGGCATTGTGTGAGAAATAAAAAAGAAAAATTGCCCCATCCCCAAGTGTCATCCTCTCGATGAGAGTGAGGATCTTGCTATCACCAACAGCAAGAATCCAGCGAGTAACAAGTGGTATCGAGCTATACTATCCTCAGTAGCTGAGCATCTCCCGCTCATCTCCTTCTCCGCCTCGCAGCGGCCCGGCCCGTAGCAGCAGCAGCTCATTGTCCCCGCTCACTCCTCTCCGAGAGGCAGGCAGCGGCTCGTCGAGCAGCCCTCTCCACGCAACATCCCCGCAGCGCGCCATGTCCGCAGGCGATCTCGGCCTTCGCCGGCCGCCTCGAGCACGCGGCGTCGGCAGATGGCCGAGCTTCGCGCGGTAGAGCAGCAGCGAGCGCAGCGGCGGCAGACGCCGCGCGGCGAAAGGGCGCTGGGCGGCGCTGGCGAGCAGGCGAGCGGAGCGGAAGCGGCGGCGGCGGCGATGCAGCGCGGCGGGAGCGGAGGTCAAGGTTTCGCGGCAGAACAAAGCAGCTCCATCTCTGCGATGGCAGCGCCGACGCGGATCTTGAGCGCTGGAGAGGGAGGCAGCGAGGCGAAGCGCGCGCGCGGGGGCAGCGCCACGCCGCGGCGGCCGCGCAGCGCGCACGCGGTGGCGCTCTGGAGGAGGCGCGCGCGCGGCGGCGCGGTCGGAGAGCGCGGCCTTCACAGCGACGGCTCTCTCCCCGGTTCGTACCGTGGTCACCACGAGTACGGTATCGTCGTCGGGCGTCGGCCGGCGGCGGTGGCCTACCTCACCAAGACCAACTACGTCGAGTGGGCTGCGGTGATGAGGTAAAGCTCGGTGCGGCATATGTGGGATGCGGTCCGCACGGCGGCGTCGACACGACCGGGATCGGCGGCGCTGGATGCTCATCGCTGCGATCCGCCCGAGATGCGCTTCGCTACCAACAAGCGGACTGCCAAAGAGGCTTGGGACGCCATCGCTGCAGCACGCATCGGCAGCGACCGCGCCCGCAAGTCTACATTGCAGGCACTACGCACGGAGTGGGAGAACCTGGCCTTCAAGCCAGGTGAGGACGTTGATGACTTTGCTCTCCGTCTCAACACTCTATTGCAGAAGTTGGTGCAGTTCGGTGACGACACCTACGGCGAAGAGAGAGCTGTGGAGAAGCTCTTCCGCTGTGTCCCCGAGAAGTACAAGCAGATGGCTCGCTCGATCGAGTCTCTGCTGGACCTCTCCACGATGACGATCGAGGAGGCGTTGGGTCGCCTCAAGGTCGTTGACAGCGATGAGCCACAGCGCCTCTCGGGACCCGTCACCATTGGCGGGAAGCTCCTCCTCACTCGGGAGCAGTGGGCTGCCGGCCAAGGTGACAGGAAGAAGGGGGAGCCTTCTTCCACGACAGGCGGTAGCAAGCGCGGCAAGCACGACAAGCCACGCAAAGACGCCCAGGCAGGGACGCGAGGACGTGCCGAGGGTGATGACCGTGGAGGCGCCCAGGGCGGCGCCGCTGGCAAACAAAAGCTGGCACGAGATGACTCTTGCCACAACTGCGGCAAGCTTGATCATTGGGCGGATTGTCGGCGACGCGGCGGCGCCCACGTCGCGCGAGCGAGGAGGAGGAGCAGCCGGCTCTGTTCATTGCTCATGCGAGCATCGAACTACCTCCAGCGGCACCGGCCGCAGTGGCTCTCCTCCACCTTGACGAGCCAAAAGCACACGCCCTCCTCGGCGACAGTTCCGGCAACGACAAGACCGACGGGTGGTGCCTCGACACCGGCGCCACCCACCACATGACCGGGCGGCGGGAGTTCTTCTCCGAGCTCGACTCAGGCGTTCGAGGCACCGTCAAGTTCGGCGATACCTCCGCCGTGGAGATCAAGGGCGTCGGCTCTGTCGTCTTCGTCGCCAAGACTGGCGAGCACCGGCTGCTCACCGGTGTCTACTACATCCCCGCGTTGAGGAACTCCATCATCAGCTTGGGACAGCTGGATGAGAACGGATCGCGCGTGGAGATCGAGCACGGGGTGCTGCACATCTGGGATCATCGCCGCCGGCTCCTCGTCAAGGTCAACAGGAGCAACCGCCTCTACATCCTTCACGCGCAGGTGGCGCAACCTCTGTGTCTTACAGCCCGCCGCGACGATGACGCTTGGAGGTGGCACGAGCGCTTTGGGCACCTCAACTTTGAGGCCCTGAGGCAGCTCGGCAGCAAGGAGATGGTGCGGGGCATGCCGCACGTCGACCACGTGGAGCAGTTCTGCGACACCTGCGTCCTCACCAAGCTGCGGCGGCTCCCCTTCCCTCGCTAGGCGAGCTTCCGCGCCAAGGAGAAGCTGGAGCTCGTACACGGTGACCTCTGTGGCCCTGTGACACCGGCTACACCTGGAGGCCGGCGCTACTTCCTCCTCGTCGACGACATGTCCCGCTACATGTGGGCTGTCCTGCTCGACGTCAAGGCAGCTGCGGCGGACGCCATCAAGCGCCTTCAAGCTGCTGCGGAGGCGGAGTGCGGCCGCAAGCTTCGGGTCCTACGCACGGACAACGGCGGTGAGTTCACGGCGGCCGAGTTCGCGGTGTACCGCGCCGACGAGGGGATCCATCGTCACTTCTCCGCGCCGTACACCCCGCAACAGGACGAGGCACTCTTTCAAATTCCTCTTTTCATGTTCCTGCTGTGTCTCATGTTCCAAAACTAACCATGCAGCTCATTTCTGCTGGCCAGCTTACTGATCATGGTTGTCGTGTTATTTTCGACTCTGACTCTTGTTGTGTTTAGGATCGTCGCACGGGGACTCTAGTTGGTACTGGCCCTCGCCGCCGTGACTCCTAACGGCTTTGGGAGCTTGACTGGCTTCGCCTTCCTTCCGCTGCCCCAGTCAGTCTTCTCGCCTCCACCTCTGCAGCTGCTGCAGCCTCTACCGCTTCGTTTGCTCAGTGGCATCATCGCTTAGGACATCTTTGTGGTTCCCGCATGGCTTCTTTACTTCGTCGAGGTCTTTTAGGGTCTGTGTCTGGTGATGCTTCTCTACATTGTCAGGGTTGTAAGCTTGGCAAACAGCTTCAACTCCCTTATCCTTCTAGTGAGTCAGTGTCTCAGCGTCCTTTTGATCTTGTTCATTCTGATGTATGGGGACCAGCTCCTTTTGTTTCGAAAGGAGGTCATCGATATTATATCATTTTTATTGATGATTTTTCTCGCCATACATGGATATATTTTATGTCATCTCGTAGTGAGGTTTTATCTATCTACAAGGCCTTTGCCACCATGATTCGCACTCAGTTTGACTCTCCTATTCGTGTTTTTCGCGCTGATTCCGCTGGAGAGTACTTGTCGGGAGTACTTCGTGGCTTTCTTGCTGAGCAGGGCACACTCTCTCAGTTTTCTTGTCCAAGTGCTCATGCTCGAGCGGTGTGGTGGCGCAAGCATCGTCATCTTCTTGAGACAGCTTGTGCTCTCATGATTGCTTCCGCTGTTCCACCGCATTTTTGGGTTGAGGCTGTTTCTACTGCCACTTTCTTGATCAACATTCAGCCCTCCTGCGCTGCGGTGGGATTCGATTGGCGTCTCGTGGTCGACTCGATTATTCGGACTTCGCCTTTTGGGTGCGTGTGCTATGTTCTTCTTGCACCTCGTGGCGCACAAACCGACGCTCGATCGGTTGAGTGTGTTTTTCGAGCTCTGATCTTGAGCACAAGGGATATCGTTGTTGGGATCCTGTTGCCCGACGGATGCGGATTTCTCGGGATGTTACTTTTAATGAGTCTCGTCCTTTCTATCCTCGTCCGCCTCCTTCCTCTACTTCAGCATATGTCGTTGAGCCGCTTTCATTTCTGACTTTTCCTTCCAGTCCTGTAGTCACCACTCCACCACAGCCTTTGGTCTCCCCGGTACCTCCTTCTCAGTCAGTACCTTCTTCACCACCGGCATCCTCTCCCGAGGCTGCTCCTGATCTTGTTCCTTCTTATCCTCTCTACTATGCTTGTCGCCCGCGAGTTGAGGTTCCTTCTGATATGCCCTCTCCTTCTGACGGGCCATCTCCTTCGGCTACTCCTCGTTATAGTCTTCGCGATCGCCAGTCTATTCGGCCTCCTGAGCATTTTGGTTTTGCTGCCGCAGCTCTTGCCGAACCGACTTCTTATCGTGATGTTGTTGTTCATCAGGAGTGGCAGCATGCGATGGCGGAGGAGATCGTTGCCCTTGAGCGTACTGGCACGTGGGATCTTGTTCCCCTTCCTGCGCGTGTTACTCCTATCACGTGCAAGTGGGTCTATAAGGTTAAGACTCGTTCTGATGGTTCTCTTGAGCGTTACAAGGCTCGTCTTGTAGCGCGTGGTTTTTAGCAGGAGCATGGCCGTGACTATGATGAGACTTTTGCTCCTGTGGCTCACATGACCACCGTTCGCACTCTTCTTGCTGTGGCCTCTGTTCGACAGTGGTCTATCTCTCAGTTGGACGTCAAAAATGCCTTTCTCAATGGCGAGTTGCGTGAGGAGGTCTACATGCAGCCACCCCCTGGGTATTCTGTTCCTGAGGGTATGGTTTGTCGTCTTCGCCGATCTCTCTATGGCCTCAAGCAAGCTCCTCGTGCCTGGTTTGATCGTTTCTCCTCTGTTGTCACCGCTTGTTTGGTTTTTCGCGAGTGCTCATGATCCTGCTCTTTTTATCCACACTTCATCTCGTGGTCGGACGCTTCTCCTTTTGTATGTTGATGATATGATCATTACTGGAGATGATCCTCAGTATATCACTTTTGTCAAGGAGCGGCTTCATGAGCAGTTTCTTATGTCTGATCTAGGTCCTCTTCGCTACTTTCTTGGGATTGAGGTTATTTCTACTCCTGAGGGTTTCTATCTGTCCCAAGAAAAGTATATCCAGGATCTTCTTGATCGTGCCTCTCTTACTGATCAGCGCACAGCTGCGACTCCCATGGAGCTTAATGTTCATCTTCGTCCCTCTGATGGTGAGCCTCTTGCTGATCCTACTCGCTATCGTCATCTTGTTGGGAGCCTTGTTTATCTTGGTGTCACTCGTCCTGACATTTCGTACCCTGTACATATCTTGAGTCAGTTTGTCTCTGCTCCCACTCAGCTCCACTATAGTCATCTTCTTCGTGTTCTACGATATCTTCGTGGAACTATCTCTCGCCGTCTCTTTTTCCCTCGCTCCAGTTCTTTACATCTCCAGGCATATTCAGATGCCACCTGGGCTAGTGATCCCTCTGATCGCCGGTCTCTCTCTGCTTATTGTGTTTTTCTTGGTGGTTCTCTCATTGCTTGGAAGACTAAGAAGCGCAGCAGCTCGTTAGTCTTGAGGCCGAGTTGCGAGCTATGGCTTTGTTGATCTGCGGAGGTTACTTGGCTACGGTGGTTACTTGAGGACTTTGGTGTTTACTTTCTGCACCGACTCCTCTTTTGTCGACAAAGACAGTGCTATTAGCATTGCTAAAGATCCGGTGAAGCATGAGCTTACAAAGCATATTGGTGTTGATGCTTCCTACATGCGGACACAGTGCGAGGACAGATTGTTGCTCTTGATATGTGCCTCCGAGATTCGGTTGGCGATTTCTTCACAAAGGCACAAAGCGAGGCTCAGAGTTTTCATCTCTCCAAACTTCATGTTGTTGATCCACCATAAGTTTGAGGGGGTGTTAGATGTGTATTATATATCGTGTATTTACCCCATTGTATAAGGGGTTTCTTGCATATATGCCACCTGTACATGTATATATATTGGCCCTTTGGCCACATGAGGAATACAATGCGTTATTCCAACATATATATGCCCACATGGGGAGCGTTTTACAATTTTACCCTTACACTCAAGTGTCCCCCTCAGGGGCATTTACGTCATTACACATGTCCAATTTTGGGCCTTACAACCTTCTAACAGGCCTGCTGGGCTTAGGTGGGGGCCACCCCTACAACAGGAGCCTCTCATGGTGAAGGGCTTCACGGGCCGAAACCATGTTACCGAGCCCTTTGGCCCCCTTCATCCCTGCGGCCTGTGAGCTTCTGTATTGTTGGATGGAGCCTGATTGTTTGGTAATCTCCGCCCCACGGTGAGGATATAGTCGGATCCGTAGTCGGAGGTGACTTTGGTCTCGGAGCCACTTCGCTGTGGAGCCACAGGCGCGCGTGCGAAGTCTCGAGGTGCCAGGACACGTGTCGCAGCTTGATTGGGCGCCGCGTGGTGTCCCAGGCCGCCTCAGAGATGGCTTTGCGCACGCACGCGCTTGGCCCGGCGACGGGTGGCATGCGCGTCTTTTCGCGGGTGCGGGACACGTGGCCTGGCGGGACAGGTACACCATGCGTGTACCCGGCTGGGACGCCTCATCTTCCGCCAGCTGACCTTCCACCGGTTGAACTTCCGCCGGTTGAATTGCCGCCGGTTGAACTGCCGCCGGTTGCGCTTCCGGTCTGGGGCACGACGGCTATATATATGCGTCGCCTTCCTGCGCCCTCCTTCATTGCGACGCGGCCGGATACAGGTAGACGGTCCTGATCTCGGAAGTAGGCTGCCTCTGTGCATCTGCATTCTTTGAAAGCACTGTTTTATAGCAGGGTTGGCTCGGACCAACGCAGTCATAGAATGTTGATGTACAGAAGGATGCCTATTTTTGAGTTTGTCAGAAAGAACTTATCTTCGACCTGTCGCCGTGTGCTCAGCCTGCCGGCTGCTCTGTGCTCCCGCATATGACACACATCTAGGGACGACTAGGGTGACCTTGCCCTCGTAAATAGGTCTGCCTTAGTTCGCGCACGCCCTCTGAGTCAAGGCTGGTGGTGAACTGATGGAGCCCGCTTGGGTGCACGGTCAGGCAGGCCCCACTTGTTGAGGCCGTCAGGCTGTCACGTGGTCTTTGTGGTCGGGGTGGCCTGCAGCGTTGTGCTGGTTCAATCGGAGCCGATTCCGGAACCTTCGTGCGGTCCGGAGACCGGGGGGTCACCTTGACCAGTGCTAGGATGTCTTCAGACCTCGCGCGCCAAGGGTGGCTCACGAAGACAAACGTGGACCCGGGACAGCGTGGCGAGTTGCCTTGTCGCGGGGACGGGGTCGACGTTCGCGCCGGGGTCACCTTGCGGAGGCAGGAACGACGCCGAAGTTACAGTCGCGGTTGAGTTGGCCTTCGGACTTGCCGCGTGGGCTTGCGGAGGCGTAGCGAGGTACTTCGCAGGGCGGAGCCAGAGTCGAGGCCGGAGCCGCCCTGCGGAGACGGGACCATACCGAGGCTGGAGTCGAGGTGGACTTGGTCAGTGGCCTGGCGATGGCGCATTGACAGCCCCGTGATTCGTGCTGACATGCGGTAGAGGATGCGCCGCGCCGTGCGACCAACATTTACTTCTGAGGGGGCGAACACGTGGCGGGATGCTATTGGCGCGTCATGCGCTTGTTAGGCCCTTGCACGACTGCGGTCGTGCACAGCGCGTACGGGCGGCGGTGGCGCTTCGGCTTCAATCTTGGGAGGCAAGCGGTTCGCCTTCCGTCCGTTACGCTTACCGGCGGTGTGAGAGGTGGGGGGCTTTAAATACCCCCTGGGACACCAAGTTTGGGCTTCTGGTCTTCTTTCTTACGCTCTGCTTCCTTGTCTTCTTTGCCGCTACGCGCTCCCGTCGCCGCCTGACTTTCGGGGAAGAATGGCTGGTGGTGAAGACTGTGTTCAACCTGCCGGCGGTAACGCCGTCTCCCGTCAGTCATCGCCGCTCGAGGTGGAGTACACGCTTGAGGGGCGCGACCCAGGGCTGGTAGACAAATGGTGGGTGGCGGCGGAGAAGAAGGAAGGTCCGTGCTCCCGCATTCTGGGTCCAACTCTCGCGACGAAAGAGACGATCCGCTCGCTGCTGCGCGAGGGGAAGCTGTCGGACCGCCGGGAGGTGCGGCTACCTGCCAGCGACGAGACCGAACCTCACCCTGAGAAGTCGGAGGCGATCGTCTTTGCCGCTTACTTCGAAGTCGGGCTGTGCATCCCAGCTGCCATGATTGTCGGTGCCGTCCTGCGGACCTTCAGGCTTGAGCTGGCACAGCTGACTCCGAACGCGATAGCCCGCCTCGCCGTGTACAGCTGAGCCTTGCGCACGGAGGCATGTTGGCCCAGCACCTCGTTGTTTGCCTTCCTCCACGACGCGCGGTGCCAGCCAAAAGAGCGAAAAGATGGGATGCTCTCCAACTTCGGCAGCGTCAACTTCATCCTGCGATCGTCATGCGGGAAGATCTTCCCCGCCAACGCAACCCGGGTGAAGTGGGAGCCGAACTGGATGAGACGGTGGTTTTACCATCGTGTAGCAAACGGTAGCGGCCTCGAGTGCTCGGGCTGGCCGATGGCGTTCAACACGACGCCTGGCATGCCGATCGACAACGAGGACAGACGGAGGGTGTGGAGGCTCGTGGGGATCACCGCCCGCTTCAACATGCGCGACCTCGCCGAGGAGTTTGTTATGTACGGTGTAGCGCCGCTTGCTGAAGGATGGCGTATCTCGCCCGGGAACCTTTGGCGGGACAACGTCCGTCCGTCCGTGTCCTCGCTGCCGAAACCCTCCGACTCCCGTAAGTCCTGGAGTCCTCCTCTTTTTTTGGAGCTGTCCTTTTAATTCCGCCGCTAGTCACTTACAGGGATTCTCCTTGAGGACGCCGAGCACGCGGTGGTCGTATTCCTCGGACCGTATACGGGCAGGGAGCACGACCTTCACGTAGCTGCGACTTCAAAGGCGGGGCTGGGGCGGATAAACCATGTGTGCGAGGCCCTAGGCATTGAAGTGCCGGAGGTGTTAGGAACGTGGTGGGAGGTCGCGGACACTGTGGCGGCGGACCTAGACCACCAGGCGCTGTTGCCCTACGGGTCGGAGTCCCTCAGAGGCGCGTTGGAGGCCTCGGAAGCGAGGGTGAGTTTTTTTCATGATGCGTGGCTCTTTATAAGCTTAGAGCATCTCCAGCAGGGCCCCTACTTGAGCCCTCAAAACCAAATTTGAGGGCTTGAGGCAAAAATAGAGGTCCAGCAGGGCCCCTACTAGAGCCCTCAAAATTGAGGGGCCCCTTAAATCCCCCCTTCAACCCTCATTCCTAGGGGCCCCTACTCCGGCCCTCATTTTTCAGCTTTCCTTGTTTTTTCCCGTACGAGTGAAACAAATTTAAATTTGGAACAAATTTGAATATTCGAAACAAATTTGAATATTCAGAATAAATTTGAATTTAAATTTGAATATTCGGAACAAATTTAAATTCAAATTTGGATATTCGAAACAAATTTGAATATTCGAAACAAATTTGAATTTAAATTTGAATATTCGGAACAAATTTGAATTTAAATTTGAATATTCGAACAAATTTGAATTTAAATTTGAATATTCAAACAAATTTGAATTTAAATTTGGATATTCGAAACAAATTTGAATTGAAATTTGAATATTCGGAACAAATTTGAATTTAAATTTGAATATTCGGAACAAATTTGAATTTAAATTTGGAACAATAAAATTCGAAACAAAATTGAATTTAAATTTGAATATTCGTATTTGAATTCATAAATTTAAATATTGTCCCTCATTTTGAAATCATAAATATTTTATTGTGTATTGTGCTTTTGTCTCATACATATGCATATAGTGTGTGAGGAAATAGAGAAAATTGAGAAATAGGGGCCCTATTTTGAGGGCTCCTGCTGGAGTGCAACCCAGAAAACAGGGCCCTCAAAAGTAGGGGGAGCCCTTAAATTAAAAGTAGGGGCCCTGTTTTGAGGGCTCCTGCTGGAGATGCTCTTACTAACCGCCTCGCCATACAGACCCTCGCCCTTGGACGGGCCCTGCAAGTGGCTCACGCCCGCAAATGGGAAGCGCTGGAGGACCAGCTGCGCGCTGTCGAGGAGGCCCTTCGCGCAGCCGAGGAGGTGCGCTCCGCTGAAGACGACCGCATCCAGCGCCTGGAGGCGGAGAGTGCGGAGGCGATGTCGTACGCCGAGGAGCTCGTGGCCGCGGCGCGGTTGTCGGCCACGGAGGCGGCGCGACGTGCAACCGCGGAGGAGAGGAACGGGCTGCTCCAGCAAATCGCGGTGCTGGAGAAGGAGAAGGGCCATCTCACTGTTTCTCTTGCGGAGCGGGACCGGGCTCTGGGTGGCGCCTCGGCGGCGGCGTGGGATGTCATGCTGGCTCTAGAGGGCTCCTTCGAGGGCCTTGTCGCCGAGGTGCCACCTCGTTCCTTTGGCCCTGAGGATCTGCACCGGACGCTCTGTTGAATTGCGGATGCGACCAACCTTGTCCCTGGTGCTGCCAAGTCCTTCGGCGACCACTGCTCCTTTGTGACTTCACGCCTGGCCCTAGCGCTGCTGCATCACCGGGGCTGCCGACACGTCGGCGAGTTAGAGGACCCCGCTCTGGAGATGCCTGCCGGGTCTGGGGTGATGTTGGGCGCCGTGCGTTCGTTCGTCGGGCCGCTCGGGCTTTCCATGAACGAATATGGGAGCACATCGGGAGGCCGCGGTGAAGCTAGAGCTACGACAGAGCATGGGCGGTGGGGAGAACTTCGGCCAGTGGATTGACGGAGTGCCACGACGCACCGGAGGTGGTGACGCCGCCACGGGACAGGGGGTGGACCCACAGGTGTGACGCCTGGGTTTCGGTATGTAGGCGTGCATTACCATGTATGCGCCCCCCTTCTTTATGAATGAAGTGTGAACTGTTCGGTTGTTTTGACCGCACTTGTTGCTATGTTCTGGGCATCTACTTGATAAGGAGGGGCCGCTTTTTTCTGACCTCTTGGTTCGATGACGTCTTCGACGCTGGCGGAGGGCCGAAGAGTCGCTGGATTTCTGGGCGGCCCGTGCCTCCTCCAGCGGGGCTTTGGCACGGGCGTACGTTAAGGAGGAGCCGGCCGAGTAGCGACTCTGCGCCTTGGAGGACACATGCACCCCTGGCGTTTATCATGCCCTCTTGTACACATCCTCTAACGGATGCAAAAAGGGTTTTGGGTGAAGTGTGTGCCTCTGTCGCTTATCATGACCGCTCTTGCTTCCGGTAGATGCGTAAGACCCTGTTTGCGTGCACACCTATGCGCTAGGTAGGCCTTCGCGTGCCCCGTTCCGACGCCTGTGCACAAGTGCTCTGTCCCCTACCCTTCGAAGTGGTGGCAGTGGAGCTGGCATCTAGCCGAAGTAGACGCGCGAGCGTTTCGTCCCCTACCCTTCAAAGAGGTGGCAGTGGAGTTGACGTCTAGTCGAAGTAGATGCGCGAGAGTCGAAATAGACGCGTGAACGTTCCGTCCCCTACCCTTCGAAGTGGTGGCAGCGGAGCTGGCGCCTAGTCGAAGTAGACACGCGAGCACTCCGTCCCCTACCCTTCGAAGAGGTGGCAGCGGAGCTGACGCCTAGTCGAAGTAGACGCGCGAGCGCTCCGTCTTATACCCTTCGAAGTGGTGGCAGCGGAGCTGGCACTTAGTCGAAGTAGACGCGTGAGCGCTTCATCCCCTAACTTTCGAAGTGGTGGCAGCGACGCTGGCGCCTAGTCAAAGTAGACGCTCGAGCGCTCCGTCCCCTACCCTTCGAAGTGGTCTTCAGAGACTGACCTGCGTGCGGGGACAACGTCTGCGTGTCTTGTTCGGGCTACAAGGAGTGCGTGCGAGGGCAGGCGTCTGCTATGCCTTGTTCGCACCGCGTGGAATGCGCGTAAGGGCGGGCCTCTGCTGCACAATATGCGTACTCCGCGAAGTGTATGCGGTGGCAAGCCTCTGCTGCACCACATGCGTGCTCCGCGAAGTGCATGTGGGGGCAAGCCCCTACTGCACCACGTGCGAATCTTCGCGGAATGTGCGCGGAGGCGAGCTTCTGCTGTGTTTGGTTTGTACCCGCGTGGGACCATCAACCCCGTCTTGTTTTTACCCCGGAGAGTACGCATAGGAACAACATCTATGCGTGCGCGGGACATCCGCGCCTTGTTTTACACTCAGTAAAGTGCGCAGGAACAACATCCGCGTTTTATTTGTACTCCGTAGAGTGCGTGGGATCAATATCCACGTCTTATTTATACTCTGGAGAGTACGCATAGGAACAACATCCACGCGTGCGCGGGATATCCGCGTCTTGTTTATACTCAGTAGAGTGGGATGGGACAACATCCGCGTCTTATTTATACTCCGTAGAGTGCGTGAGATCAACATCCATGTCTTATTTATACTCCAGAGAGTACGCATGGGAACAACATCCATGCGTGCGCAGGATATCCGCGTCTTGTTTATACTCAGTAGAGTGCGCAGGGACAACATCCGCATCTTATTTATACTCCGTAGAGTGCGTGGGATCAACATCCACGTCTTATTTATACTCCGAAGAGTACGCATGGGAACAACATCCATGCGTGCGCGAGACATCCGCGTCTTGTTTATACTCAGTAGAGTGCGCAGGGACAACATCCGCGTCTTATTTATACTCCGTAGAGTGCGCACAGAGGTAAGCCTCGACGCTGCGTCTTATTTATACTCCGTAGAGTGCGCACGGAGGTAAGCCTCGACGCTGCGTCTTATTTATACTCCGTAGAGTGCGCACGGAGGTAAGCCTCGACGCTGCGTCTTATTTATACTCCGTAGAGTGCGCACGGAGGTAAGCCTCGACGCTGCGTCTTATTTATACTCGGTAGAGTGCGCACGGAGGTAAGCCTCGACGCTGTGTCTTATTTATACTCCGTAGAGTGCGCACGGAGGTAAGCCTCGACGTTGCGTCTTATTTATACTCCGTAGAATGCGCACGGAGGTAAGCCTCGACGCTGTGTCTTATTATACTCCGTAGAGTGCGTGCGGAGGCGTCCCCCCACACGTCTTTGTTTATACTCACACGGAGAGCGGGCTCCAGAGTGCGCGCGCGAATGCGTGTCTTTGTTTATACTCACACGGAGAGCGAGCTCCGGAGTGCGCGTGCGAATGCGTGTCTTTGTTTATACTCACACGGAGAGCGAGCTCCGGAGTGCGCGCGCAAACGCATGTCTTTGCAACGATAAAACTGGTTTCGCAAACGGTGAACTTTATTGAATTCCTGTTTGCGTGGGTGAGCAATTACAAAGGACAATACTGACCGTTAATCGCTCGAAGGTGACGCTGGCGAAGACTGTCGCTGCCATGATGGTGATGTGAGGCCACACCGGGAGCCTCTACTGCTAGGGGTGGGCACTTTAAACCCGAAAACCGAAAACCGAACCGAACCGGACCCGAATAGACCGAATTGTCGGTCTATTCGGGTTCGGTTCGAGTTCGATCAATATTTTCATTTAATTCGGTTTTGGGTTGGGTTCGCTTTTGGCCTACAAAACCCGAATAGACCAAATAACCTGAATTATTTGATATATCTCTTGTCTCTTGAATTCATGAACTTAATATTCCCAAATAGACCAAATAACCCGAACCCGAATAGATCAAATAACCTGATTTTGAGGGGTGACAAGGGTCCCCATCTTATTTCGGTCATTTCGGTGGACCGAATAGACCGAACAAAAAATTCGGTCTATTTGGGTTCGGTCCTTGTTTTTTTTCTGAGAAATTCGATCCTCATTTTTTAGAACCCGAATTTTCCAAAGACCGAATAGACCGAACCGAATAGACCGAAAAAACCGAATGCCCAGCCCTATCTACTGCTAGCGTGACCCCCGTGGGAGCCCCGCGGGGTGCTTCGCGGAGTCTCTGGGGGCCCTCGTGCTGTTCTGCCTGCCTGAAGGGTCCCGTTGATCTTCGCGATGCGGGCCTCGGGTACCGAGCTCTATGCGCCGGGCCATATCCTGATCGCCATGCATAGTGATGATACCCTGCGGGCCCGGAAGCTTCATGCACAAAAAACTGTGATGTGGAACTGCTCCGAGGGAATTGAGGGTTGGTCATCCCAATATGGCGTTGTAGGGGTATGGGATATTGACATGTCAAAGGTGACGTCCTCGCTCCTCACGTTGTCGTCCCGGCCAAAGGAGACCTGCATGCATATCTAGCCCAGTGCCCTCAGGGCTGACCTCCGAAGCCCTGCAGTGGGATTCTTGAGGGGTCCAAGCGGCTCCGAGGGATCCCCATCTGGTCGAAGGCTGCGACGAATAGAATGTTTGCGGAGCTTCTGCCATCGACTAGGACGTGCTTGACGTTGCATCTAGCGATGGCAACCTGGAGGACCAAGGGATCCTGGTGGGGGAACTCCACGCCCTCGGCGTCAGCGGGGGTGAAGGTGATTTCGTGCTGCGCTCAGTCCGGCAGCGCCTGTGCTGGGTATGCCGCCACGTGGTGCAGCCTTCGCGCGTAGGCCTTTCGCTGCCGTGCCGAAGTGAACTCCAGCCTGCGCTGGTTTCCTTCCAGGGCTTGGATCTTCAGAGGGCCCTCGTGAGGTTGCTGCACGTTAGCCTGAATTCGCAGGAGGCCCTCCTGAGGTTGCATCCCCTGATTCTGGATCCTCATGGGGCCTTCCAGGGGTTGCTGGACGTGTGCCACGACTGGCGGCCGCGCCTCGAGGTTCCTATCCCTGGCAACATTCTGCCGAAGTGCCGCGATCGATGGTGGTACATGCGCGCGTGTCGTGGCTGCCTCAGCCGTGTAGTTTGCACCACTGGCCGTGGTGTTGGTCGTCATACTCCACATGGGCCCTGTCCTCGTGACCTCGGCCGTGCCCTCGCCCTTGGCCTCGACGAGCCCTGCCACCACGGCCAGCAGGGGCGTTGTCTTTGGAGCAGCCCTCGATGTCAAAGACATAGCGGGCTCTCCGAGACTTCTGCTGGCCGCGCTTAGGCTTGTCGCCCGACGAATCCTTGTGTTGGGCGTCCTTGCGCTCGGAGGCGTCCTTTGGCGGTTCCTGCTTGCGTTTGCCCTTCGAGGAGCCTTCCTTCGATGAGTCTCCATCTCTTGCTGCGCCCTCCGCCTGGTTGGTGTCGTAGTCGTCCCCTTGGCGTCTTCGCGCATCCTCCTCCGCCCTGGCGTACTCCTCCATCTTGTCGAAGAGTTTTGCCACCGTCTTGATCGGCTTTCGAGCGTTATACTCAGCCAGTGGCCCCGGGCGAAGACCCTGTATTGCTGCGTTGATGATGGTTGTCTCGTTGACATCCTTGACCTGGCAGCGGACCTTCGCGAAGCGCCTGAAGTACTCCCGAAGCTTTTTCGATGGTTTCTGCTTGACGGCGAAGAGCTGATCCATGTCGACGCGCTCGACGTAGTTTCCCTGGAAATTATTGCAAAGGCGGTCGCGTACCTGCTCCCACGCGTAGATGGAGTTCGGCTCTATGGTGAAGAACCAAGAGAGTGTCACTCCCTGCAGCGCGAGGGGGAGTCCCTTCGCCTTTGTGGTGTCGTCTCCGCCTGCAGCCTCGATGGCGGTCTCATACACGTGCATGAACTCCTGGGGGTCCGTGTCGCCCTTGTACGACTCGATGGCGCTGGGGAACTTGAAGTCCTCTGGCCATGCCGCCTGCTGCAAACCCGCAGATAGCGGGGACTCCGGATCCACGCGTCGGAGTGGGACACGGCTGGATGTGGGGGTGTCGCGGCTGTCCGCTCGTTCTGGCGTGGGCTCTGGCGCGATCACCGGCGGGGTTTGCTAACTCTGAGCCTCTTGCATATCCTGCACGGCTCCGCGGAGATCCGCTAACTCCCGCTGGAGCGTGCCTAGGGCCGCCACCAGGGCGCTCTCCACCGTTGGCGTAGCCGAGGCGATTGGCGCACCTGGTCGCATTACCGGGACAGCAGTGACCACGGCCTGCGCTCCTGGGTTGCTCGTCCCGCCGGCATGGTGGACTCCGGTGTCGGTGACGAGGCCCGCGTTGCCGCCGGATCCACTTGCCGCTCCCGCACCGGGTGTAGGGGCGGGGGCCATGCCGACGTGGGCACCGGCGCTGCTGCTCCCGACTACCCGGTCGGTGCCGCCGGTGTTGACCATCGTGCCTGTGGTGGCGGGGTCGATCGTCGTGGCGGCCGTGGCGAGGTCGACTGTCGCGGCGGCTGTGGCGAGGTCGACCGTCGTGGCGGCCATGGCGAAGTCGACCGTCGCTCCCTGGGCGCATATGTTCGTGGTTGTCGCACCCGTGTCGTCGCCCGTAGTTGCCAACGCCGAAGCCCTGGTGTTGACGCGAGACTCCTTCGCGCCCGCCTTCTTCTTGACCGCCGATGATGAAGCCTTCTTTGGTGCTATCCTCCTTTGGATCTTGAGGCTTGCTTTCCTGTCCTCCCCACGGACGGCGCCAACTGTTGTGGCTACAGGCCAAACAGAGAGAGAGAGGTATGGTAGTGGAGAGCTAGGTGAGTAATGCTTAGGGTTTCCCCCATGCCCTGGATCATATATATATGTCCACATGGGGAGCATTTTACGATTTTACCCTTACACTCAAGTGTCCCTCTCAGGGGCATTTACGTCATTACACATGTCCCATTTTGGGCCTTACAACCTTCTAACAGACTGCTGGGCTTAGGTGGGGGTCACCCCTACAACAATGTGCATACAAGAATGTATTGTGAAAGTATATGCATATAATAAAGTTTGACTTATGGTGAAGTTCATTTTATATTTTGGATTCGAGGAATGCAATAAGATAAGAATGTGATATTGAATGTATATCTCTTATATTTTTCATCTTTTCATCCAAATGAGACTAAGCAATATCATAATTAATAAACATATTAGTCTCACAATTGTATTTGTCATTTTCACTAAAACCAACTTAATGGTGGTTAAACTTACAATCTCCCCGCTTTTTGGTGATGAATGATAAATCCATTAATAATAATAGTATTTTGATGAAAATAAACATATGATAGAAAATTCAACTAAGGTAAAGGCATAAATAAGCATAATAAAGAATTTTCCCTTTTAGCATTAATATTATTCTCTCCCTTTTTGGCATTATACACCTTTAAAATCAATGCTATTATCCATTCTTCTCCTCCTTTTGGCATTTATCATCAAAAAGTAGGAAAAAAGCAAATTTAGGAAAAATGGAGATTTTCCAACACATGGAGCTTGATACCAATTCATTTAATTTAATTTTGGCCATAAAGAGTATAGAATAAACATATATGATCAAGAGAGTATCTCAGGTAACTAAATGAAAATAAATATTCGAAACATATTCAAATAATCTTACTCATCAAAACCCCTTCAAGGCTTTTGAAGCTTTCCCCTTTTGACATTGGATACTACTTGTAGCATTCGAAGCACACTCCAATTTGTAGTTTCAGATTTTTAGGATTTTGACATTTCAATTTAGCTTCAAGAGCTAGTTGAAAACCTGACCTGCCTGCAAATGTCCAAAAAATCTGAGAAAATTTGTCAGTATAATTCAACAATAGGGGATGAAAAGTTATTATTATGGCTTCCTCAAATTATGAACACACTAAAATATACAAAAATTACAAAACTGCTCAAAATCATGCAAATTCTGAAATTTCAGCATTTTGTTAAAATGAGAAAAGTACACAATTTTCTCAAATGTAGTTGAAATGGTTTCATTTTTTTTTTGCAAAAATGAACTTTGGACTCTTGCAAAACTTTTCAAATAAGAATTTTTGAAAAAGAAGTCTCCATTCATAAGTTATGCTGAAATGCACGTTGAAAGTATAAGAGAGAACGATTTTTCAACTAGAGCTCAAAAACCAATTTTCACTTCATGAACACCAAATGATGTAAATGAGAATGAAACATGTTTATTCACAAGATCCATAAAAGTTATCTCGAGCCCTCCTTGCACACCCACACCATCCTCGCAATCACCATCCCCAGCTCATCGACATTGTTGGAGCCACCACATCACCTCGGGTCAACGCCGTCGGACCACCTTGCGCCTCCCCAAGCCTTGTCAACCCCTGTATTTACTTTCTTGTTCCTCGTAGAAGCTCACCGTGCCTTACATTAGCTTGCCTCACCACTGGGAGCCCAGATGCCGTGGTGACCGAGCTTTGCTGCCACTGTGGTTTGCCACCGACTGTGCCATCGCCACCCGTAGGACCGCTGTGGTCTCGGCAACCCATTTTGGGTGTTGTCATTGCTCATCTCGCTTGCCTCGTCGGTGATGAGCATGGCAATATCACCTCTTTTGTGAGCAAAGGAGGAGCACTATAGATAGGTAGTTAATTAGTAACTGTAATTAATTAAAGTTAATGATGCTTATTAATTAGTGTTAATTAGCCAAAGACGTGTGGGCCTATCAAATTAAGAAATTTAACTAAAACCAAATTTGCATTCAGAGCCGCTGACATGTGGGCCCTCATTGTGTTTCAGCCCCACTAGTTATTTTCTTAAGAAAAATAAACCAAAAATAAATTAAATATTATCCAGCCCACTTGTGAGTCATGGTAGTATTTTGTTAAGAAAAGTAATTCAAAAATAAAATTAAAACCCGGCACTAACGCCGCATGTCAGCCCCTAGAGTATTTTTGAATTAGAAAATAAATTAAAACCATGGGGCCCAGCTATCAGTGAGACATTATCTCTCTTTTACTTATTTTTGGGATTTTTTCCTGAATTTAAACTTTAGAAGGCTCATTCTCACTAGTTTTTGTTTCTAAATTCATCTAAAATCAAGATATTTCTATTGAGAGAGTAAAATCATGAATTTTGAGTTTATTTGAATTTTTAATTGGATTTTACTAGCACTCTGGTATCTATCCGATTCTCGTCGTGATCGTTCAATTAGAGTACGAAGACCTGGAAGAGCCGTCATTTGAGCCCTACTAGGACCTTCAAGACTAACAAACTTGTGAGCCAGGCGAGTCAATACTTTGATTATTTTACTTTGGTCATTTTGTACATACATTTTGAATACAAGTTATGTTGATCTAAATTATTAAAATTGCATGCTTTATTTTGTTAGCAAATTATATTTATATTAAGCTCATAGTTTAGTCCTGATTAATAATTGTACTATTACATCCCGCTTCTTGACTTTGGACATAAAACTTTGTCACCTTGGAATTAATGGTAGATATACTAGTAATAAGTCCATATCTAAGTGCCATACTTAGTCTTAGATACCCAGGAGTATTAAATTTCCTTGACATCATTTCAAATATGAAAACTTGTATTTGGGCAACCATCGGATATAAGCGACTAATATTGAACTAGAAAGGATAGTTTGGAATCTCAAAACTCTAAACTTGCTTAACTATCTAGGCGGATGGTAATAGGGGCTCGTGCAGATGCAGCACAAGAATGTGATTTATGGTAGAAACGCCTAGATGGTGCTAAGTACTTAATCTTGTAACCCTTTCCCAATCTAAAATAGTACAACCACAAGTCTATAATGGGTATGATCTGACTAATTAATTTACATCGACTCAGCGTGGGTTGTGCCATTTAGATGAACATGTGTCATGTCGCTGAATGTAAGCCACTGTGCGGCATAAGAGGGGGCTTTTAGAGCAGGTGGACATAACTCCCCAGCAGTGAAAATCTTAGCGGGTGTGGCCCCGTTGGAAAAATGTATTGTAAAGGTCTTGTGGTGATTTTGTTGTTGTGCATGTCTAAGAAAACATGTAGAATATAATAAATTGATTATCTCTTATGGGTAAAGTGTGCGACTTCTGCAGAGTGAAAATAGTTCAAACAGCTGTGACCACGGTCATGGGCAAGCATGGGAACTTACTCGAATTAGTGTCTATTTAAAAACCTTGTGGGTGGGATGAAAAATACAATGGGTGGATGTAACCCTGAGTTGATTTTCTCTGGGGGGATGTAATCCAGTGATAATAATGGGTGGATGTAACTTTAGTAACAAAACTAACATATGGTGGATGGAACCATGTAAAATGTGGATGGAACCTGCACTACTAATATTATTGCATACTTTCATACTTTTTAGAAAACATGATTTTATTGAACATGCTAAGTCTTAGAAACTTTTACTTATTATAAATTTCAACCATGACAGTTTGCCATACATCATAATATTGTATTATGTGTGTTGGCTCACAGAGTACAGTTGTTTGTACTTACCCTCGCTAACTAAACTAATTCAGAACCTGTGGACCAAGTCTACTATGCCTACTACGCCGCTCGAGGACTAGACGGAGAAGAAGATAGTGGAGATTAGGATGTTCTCTAGTGGTTTAGTGCTTACCTCAGATAGGTAGACTTTGGTGGTGACTGTGTGCATATCTATTATTTAAACTCTTAGAAAGCAGTAAGGCATCCTTTACCCCCTTGTGGCAAGGTGTGGCCTCACCCTTTTGCTGTTTGCTTCCATTTTGGTTTTTGTAATGTAAACATTTGGGATCGGCTAGTTATGTAAACTCTAACCAATATGAGTTATTTAAACTTTGATACGTAATATTAATGTTGGTATGGTTCATACGATGTATGAGTTAAACAATATCTACTGATTTAGGGAATAGTATAGTGAAATCGCAGAGAATTCCGAATTATAAATTTGCGGTCTAACACTCCACGACCATGGAAGCAGCGGCAGACAACATGTGTCCCATCGATCTCCCCCACCGCGGTAGGTTTGAAACACCACAGTAGCACCTGCCAAGTTAGGAGAGCTCAGTAGACGCACTTGGCAACACCACCTACCAAGCTCCCCTCTCTGCTGAGCTAGGGGAGCTTGGCAGGCATCGTGTATGCATGGCATTAGTGCCTAAGCATGGCCTTAGTGCTTAGTGTAAGCATGCGTCTGCAATAATTAAATGTGCTTAGTGACCTGCGGAGCTTTGGCTCCTTGGGAGGATGGTGGGGCCAACTGAGCACCTCCTATCGAGTTAGGATAGCGCTGAAGACCATACATGTTGTTTGGGGATGGATATGTAAAAGCGTGCGTCTGAGCCTAAAGTTAAAAACAAGTGACTACACCTAGATATGCGAGGGCTTCGCCGTGCATGACACAGCATACTGACATGGTCGGCGAATATGCCACGTAAGCAAGCTTGCTCTCATTGACATCCCAGGCCCCATGGGGAACCCAGCTGCATGCGCTTGCCACCCAATTGGCCGGGGGATAAAGCAAGTGGCTCGCCACCTCCCCCACCCTTCGTCTCTCCCAACCGAGTCAACTCAACAGCAACCAAGCGCTGCATTAGCTACTGTAGCGGTGTCCCAGCCTAGGCCATGATGTAGTTGCTGCAGGACAATGCGTCAGAGCGGAGTGGTGTGGCAGCCGGCAATGCCTTCGCCATCGATGATGGCAACCTCTTCCAGGTGCTCGGTGGCACCCCGCAGTCCTTTATCAACCTCTCCACCAACTTCTACATTAGATCTGCTCCTTGGTTTCTCTCATCCTGTCAGCTCTGATCTAAGTTTTCTTCCTTCCTTCCTTGATTTTTTTTCTGATTCTATGGCTGCGGTTGAATTAAACGAAACAAGGTTTATGAGGATGAGGAGGAGTGGTTTTGGGAGATATTTGCGGGGTTGAGGAAGGAGGATGCAATCCGAAACCAGTATGAGTTCTTGGTGCAGTGCATGGGTGCCCCCCCGCTCTTCTCCTAGAGGAGAGATAACTTCACACTGCATCTCACAACTGTAAAGTTTCATGTAATTTAGGAGGACATGTGATAATCCTGAGGTGTTGTGTAAGATCGTAAATGGCAACAAAGGGGCGGGGGGTGAATGGTGCCTTCAAAAATCGCCCCAAGTATTCACACCATTTTCTTCTCCAATAGCTACAGAAACTATGAAGCAAGAGAATGAATGCTTACTAAAAAGAAGAATTGAAAACCATGCAGAGCAAGAAGCAGAGATAACAACAGCAATCCTGAGACTAAAGGCCGGTCTGACCGCAACTGTGACACCGGTTTGACCGCTCGAGAGCCGCCGGTCTGACCGCCGATGAGCGGTCGGTCTGACCGCTAACCCTAGCGGTCTGACCGCCACAGAGGGAGCGGTCGGACCGCCATTGAGGTCTCGGTCTGACCGGGAAGAAACCAGCGAAACAACAGAAGCGACTGAAAATAGAGCTGGTCGAAAACTCAGGGCACAGTAACTACTGAAGATAACCGAAGACAAGGAAATTGTCAAATGTTTGCTGCTCTTCTCAGGTCAATTAACCAGGACAACATCCTAAACACCAGATTGACCTCAGAGAGAAGAAAGTGCAGACAAAGTTCGATGGAAAACAGTAACACTGTATTTCCCGAGAGGAACCCAGCAGGAGGAGACAAAATCAATATTACTCATAATTCTTAGATCATTTGCTCATGAGTCTTTGGATTAAAGCCGAGAATAGTCTCAGGACAAGAAAACACAAATCTGAAGCCATCTTTTTGAAGGGAAATCAAGAGCATCAAAATGCTCTGCCTCCAAACCCTAGACATCCTGAGAAAGACGAAATTTGCAGATGTGCATTCGGGAGAAATGCATTGATTCAAATCTTTTCTCTCAGGAATATGCTAGCCAAGGGTGCTTTGAGGTGATTCCCATTCAGAGAGAAGATGTTCTGCAGCTACAAAGCCAAGAATTCAACTCAAAGACCAAAAGACAGAGAAAAGAACAGAACTGAACCAAACACCTAGAGAAACTCAAGAACCCATAGCATCTCAAGCACAAGATTTCTCAAATGGATTCAGTACCATGAATGATTACATAGTGAATGCTTACATCTAGTTCATTCCATTTCTCACATCTTGGGCACACACACTGTTAGTCGCTGGATTCTTGCTCTTGGTGATAGCAAGATCCTTACTCTCATCGAGAGGATGACACTTGGAGATGGGGTAATTTTCTAGGTTTATTTCTCACACAATGCCATGCCAACTTTGAGGGTTGGGGATACAAATTATAGGTTGTTAACCACCAAGCATATGCTAAGATGCTAGTCTAAGATGATGTCCTAGATGCTAGTCAAGATGCTGTCCTAAGACGCTTGTCCTAAGATCTTCTTGTCCTAAGATGCTTGTCCTAAGATGCTGTCCTAAAGAGATGCTAATGACCAGTCAAGGATCTTTGTCCTTGAAGGGCAACAAAAACACCATGTCTTGCAGCCCCACAAGCACCACCAACACAGAGACTTATCCATCACTCTACCCCTAAGTCTTGTGTGTCTCCTTGTGAGAATCTGAGCCATCCCGATCTGGCGCGAAGCTCTCGGAACTTGATCCGCCAAGAGACTTGGTCGGGAAGTCGCGAGCTGGTCTTGGGTGTTGATGTAGTTGGTCGGACACTCCCTTCATCCAGGCAGCTTCCGATGAAGTGATACCTCACCCGGATGTGCTTGCTACGCTCATGGAAGACAGGGTTCTTCGCCAAGGCCAAGGCGGACTTGCTGTCCACCCTGAGCTCCACTGCCTCCGCGTCTCTGCCAAGGAGATCGCCAAGCAGCCGAGCCAGCCACAGAGCCTGAGTAGAAGCGGTAGTGGCTGCAATGTACTTTGCCTCGCAGCTAGACAAAGCCACCACCTGCTGCTTGACCGACTGCCAGCTGATCGGACATTTGCCGAGGAAGTACAGCGTCCCGCTGGTGCTCTTGCTCATGTCGATGTCGCCGGCGTGGTCGCTGTCGCTGTACCCGATGAGGTGCGCTGCGCCGGGGCACCTTGGGTAGTGCAAGTCGTAGTCGGAGGTGCCCGCGACGTAGTGGAGGATCCTTTTCACAGCCTGCTGGTGCTCCGTCGTCGGTCGCTGCATGAACCGGCTGACGTAGCCGACGGCGAATGCCAAGTCCGGTCGCATGTGGACAAGGTAGCGAAGGCTGCCCACAATGCGCCGGTACTGTGTCGCGTCCACCTCCTCCGCCGTACTCTCACGACTCAGCTTCAGCCTCTCCTCCATAGGAGTGTGGGCTGGGTTGCAGTCGGTGAGGCCGCCCAGCTCCACGATGCGCTTGGCGTAGGCAGTCTGGCGAAGAGAGATGCCGGAGCTGTCCTGGTGGACCTCGATCCCGAGGTAGAAGGAGAGGGGCCCGAGGTCGCTCATCTGGAAGGTGGCATTCATCTCCGCCTTGAATGCCTCGATCTCCTCCTCCTTGGTACCGATGATCACAAGGTCATCGACGTAGATGCCTATCAGCAGGGCATTGCCTCCCTTGCCCCGCCGGTAGACCGCGGCCTCGTGAGCGCTCTGCTGGAATCCCATTTGCTTGAGGGTGGAGTCCAGCTTGGCGTTCCAAGCTCGCGGTGCCTGCCGCAAGCCGTAGAGGGCCTTGCGCAGGCGGAGGACCTTGCTCTCCTTGCCGGGGATGATGAATCCCGGCGGCTGGCGGACGTAGACCTCCTCCTTCAAGTCGCCGTTGAGGAAAGCAGACTTGACGTCCATGTGATGGACGCACCAGCCCTCCTGGGCTGCGAGGGCAAGGAGGAGACGCACGGACTCCATCCGTGCAACAGGCGCGAAGGCATCGTCGAAGTTGACTCCCTCCTGCTGGACGAAGCCACGTGCCACGAGACGCGCCTTGTGCTTGATCACCTCTCCAGCCTCGTCTTTCTTGAGCTTGAAGACCCACTTGAGAGATGGCGTGGTGGCTTACCGAAGATCGCCAGCTCCCACGTCTTGTTTCGCTCGACGGCGTCCCATCTCCTCCTGCATCGCGGCACGCCATGCCGCGTCTCTCTCCGCCTCGGCGAAGGAACGAGGCTCGCCGTCGTCCTGTGCGAGGTGCAGCTCCGCCTCGAAGTCGCGCTGCGCCGATTCGAGGACCGGCCGCCGCCGAGGAGGTCGCCCACGGTGCGGTAGCGCGAGGCTCACCGCCGTGGTAGGCGCCGATCGATCCTCGTCGTTGGACAGCGAGTGGCGAACTCCACCGCGGCGCGCCGTCGTGGGCGGCCTGCGCCAGCCGAGCCCTGAAGGAGTAAGCGCGGTGTAGGAGCGAGGCGGCGTGGCGCGGTCTTGGCGGTGGACTCGCCGAGCATGTGGGCTTGCCGAGCTGGTGGTGGTGGTGAAGGACTCGCTGGAGGTGGTGGCGAACGAGGTGGTGGGGTAGGCGAGCTCGGTGAAGACGAGCCGGCGCCCCGCCTCCTCGAAGTGGGCGTGGTCGACGCAGCGAAATCGCCGGTCGTCGAGTCGAGCCGTCATCCACCATCTTGCCCCGTCCGCCCGCCCGCCGTCGAACACGGCGTCACGCGTGATGCGCGCGCCGTGTCGCGGTCGAGGACGCGTAGGCCTTGGCGCCCCGCGTGGCCGATGAAGACCCTGGCGTGCTCGGTCGTCGAGCTTGCCGACGTGGTTGAGCTCCTTGACGGCGCCGCACCAAGACACGGAGGTGGCTCACCGCGGGCTTGCGCCCGTGCCAGGCCTCGTATGGCGTCTTGCCGTCGAGGGCCTTGGTGGGGAGCGGTTGAGCAAGTGGACGGCAATCATCACCGCCTCACCCCAGTAGAATGCGGCATCCCTCTCGCTGAGGAGGCGTGGCGGTGGCCACCACCGTCTGGTTGCGGCGCTCGACGACGCCGTTCTGCTGCGGGGTGTACGGCGCGGAGAAGTGACGATGGATCCCCTCGTCGGCGCAGTACGCCGCGAACTCGGCCGCCGTGAACTCACCGCCGTTGTCCGTGCGTAGGACCCGAAGCTTGCGCGCACTCGCCTCGCAGCAGCTTGAAGGCGCTTGATGGCGTCCGCCGCGGCTGCCTTGACGTCGAGCAGGACAGCCCACATGTAGCGGGACACGTCGTCGACGAGGAGGAGGAAGTAGCGCCGGCCTCCAGGTGTAGCCGGTGTCACGGGGCCACAGAGGTCACCGTGTACGAGCTCCAGCTTCTCCTTGGCGCGGAAGCTCGCCTAGCGAGGGAAGGGGAGCCGCCGCAGCTTGGTGAGGACGCAGGTGTCGCAGAACTGCTCCACGTGGTCGACGTGCGGCATGCCCCGCACCATCTCCTTGCTGCCGAGCTGCCTCAGGGCCTCAAAGTTGAGGTGCCCAAAGCGCTCGTGCCACCTCCAAGCGTCGTCGTCGCGGCGGGCTGCAAGACACATAGGTTGCGCCACCTGCGCGTGAAGGACGTAGAGGCGGTTGCTCCTGTTGACCTTGACGAGGAGCCAGCGGCGATGATCCCAGATGCGCAGCACCCCGTGCTCGATCTCCACGCGCGATCCGTTCTCATCCAGTTGTCCCAAGCTGATGATGGAGTTCCTCAACACGGGGATGTAGTAGACACCGTGAGCGGCGGTGCTCGCCGGTCTTGGCGGCGAAGACGCGAGCCGACGCCTTGATCTCCACGGCGGAGGCGTCGCCGAACTTGACGGTGCCTCGAACGCCTGAGTCGAGCTCGGAGAAGAACTCCCGCCGCCCGGTCATGTGGTGGGTGGCGCCGGTGTCGAGGCACCACCCGTCGGTCTTGTCGTTGCCGGAACTGTCGCCGAGGAGGGCGTGTGCTTTTGGCTCGTCAAGGTGGAGGAGAGTCGCTGCGGCCGGTGCCGCTGGAGGTAGTTCGATGCTCGCATGAGCAATGAACAGAGCCGGCTGCTCCTCCTCCTCCGCCTGCGCGACGTGGGCCTGGCCGCGTCGTGGCTGTCGACAATCCTTGGCCCAATGACCAGGCTTGCCGCAGTTGTGGCAAGTGTCGTCTCGTGCCGGCTTTTGCTTGCCAGCGTCGCCGCCCTGGGCGCCTCCACGGTCATCACCCTCGGCACGTCCTCGCGCCCCTGCCTGGGCGTCTTTGCGCGGCTTGCCGCGCTTGCCACGCTTGCGGCCGCCTGTCGTGGAAGAAGGCTCCCCCTTCTTCCTGTCACCTTGGCCGGCAGCCCACTGCTCCCGAGTGAGGAGGAGCTTCCCGCCAATGGTGACGGGTCCCGAGAGGC
The DNA here is from genome assembly GCA_036346575.1 of Dendrocalamus sinicus. NCBI lineage: Eukaryota > Viridiplantae > Streptophyta > Magnoliopsida > Poales > Poaceae > Dendrocalamus > Dendrocalamus sinicus. The sequence goes on from CM070657.1 coordinate 8,858,146, forward strand.
GCTGTGGCTCATCGCTGTCAACGACCTTGAGGCGACCCAACGCCTCCTCGATCGTCATCGTGGAGAGGTCCAGCAGAGACTCGATCGAGCGAGCCATGCGCTTGTACTTCTCGGGACGCAGCGGAAGAGCTTTTCCACGCTCTCTCTCGCCGTAGGTGTCGTCGCCGAACCGCACCATCTTCGCAGAGTGTTGAGACGGAGAGCAAAGTCATCAACGTCCTCACCGGCTTGAAGGCGAGTTCTCCCACTCCTGCGTAGTGCCCGTAATGTAGACTTGCGGGCGCGGCGCGCTGCCGATCGTCTTTGCGGCGATGGCGTCCCAAGCCTCTTTGGCAGTCCGCTTGTTGGTAAGCGAGAACTGCATCTCGGGCGGGACTGCAGCGATGAGAGCATCCAGCGCCCGTCGATTCTGGTCGACGTCGCCGTACCGGACTGCATCCCACATATGCTGCACCTGGGGCTTTACCCTCATCACCGCAGCCCACTCGACGTAGTTGGTCTTGGTGAGGGTAGGCCACCCGCCGCCGGGGCCGACGTCCCTGACGACAGCCTGGTACTCGTGGTGACCACGGTACCGAACCGGGGAGAGAGAGCCGCGTCGCCTGTGAAGGCCGCGCTCTCCGTCGACCGTCGCGCCGCCGCCGGCGTGCCTCCTCCAGAGCGCCGCCGTGCGTCGCGCTGCCGCTGGCTGCCGCGCTGCGTGGCGTCGCGCGGCGCCCATGCGCGCTTCGCCCTCTGCGCCTCCCTCTCCAGCAGCTCAAGGTCGCGTCGGCGCTGTCATCGCGAGACGGAGCTGCTGTTGCCGCCACGCAGAACCTCGACCTCCGCTGCCGCCTGCGACGCATCTGCCGCCGCCGCCGCTTCCACCTCCGCTCGGCGCTGCCCGGCTCCGCGCTGCCGCCTTGACGCCCTTTCCGCCGCCGCAGCGGCCTGTGCCGCCGCTCGCTCGCGTTCCTCTGCCACAGCGAGTTCGGCTTCCTGCCGCCGCCGCGTGCTCGAGGCGACCGAGCGCTGAGACCGTCCTGCGGACATGGCGCGCCACCGGGGACTGCTGCGTGGAGAGAGCGCCTCGATGAGTTCTTTGCTCGTCGAACATGGGGAGGAGTGAGCAGAGGCAGCCGGAGCTGCTGCTGCTAGTTGGGGCTGCTGCGAGGCTGAAAGCGACGCTGGAGAAGGGATTGAGTAGGAGATGCTTAGGCTACAGGATAGTACGGCTCCGATACCACTTGTTAGTTGCTGGATTCTTGCTCTTGGTGATAACAAGATCCTTACTCTCATCGAGAGGATGACACTTGGAGATGGGGCAATTTTCTAGGTTTATTTCTCACACAATGCCATGCCAACCTGAGGGGTTGGGGATACAAATTTATAGGCTGTTAACCAGCCAAGCATATGCTAAGATGCTAGTCTAAGATGCTGTCCTAGATGCTAGTCAAGATGCTGTCCTAAGACGCTTGTCCTAAGATGTTGTCCTAAAGAGATGCTAAGATGTTGTTAAGGATGCTAATGACACGATCAAGGATGTCCTTGAAGGGCAGCAAAAACACCATGTGCTGCAGCCCCACAAGCACCAGCCAACACAGAGACTTATCCATCACACACAAATGGCAAATCAAGAAATGCAGAACAAGCTTACTGCCAGACTCACACACAAATGAGGCAAAGAGCCAAAACCCCCAAACGTCCAACCAGGAAAGGGAACAAGCACACCCTCTCCAAACCCTAACTCTCTCTATTTATAGCCACCACAACCGGGTTTACAATTTTCTTTACCCGTTAGCACTAGCAAACTTAGCCCTTTACCCATTATCTTCAACAAGATCCGCTTCCATTTTGCAACAGTGCGCATTTTACCGAAATGTCACTCCTGCACCTTCTTGGAAGCTTCTTTTTTTTTGTTGTCCACGCCGTGCAACCACTTCGAACGGTCGCCGTCTTCGGCATCTCCCGATCGCTTTGATCTCAGCACCACCCATGCCTAGTCCGGCCATCCATGCCTCACCACGACTTAGCTTCAAAGTCCTACAGCCATTACAGACAAGAAAACATCACATCGCACCGCTCGAAACAGTATAATCATATGTTAGCAACAATAGAAGGTACTTAAGCATGAAATACTCAAAACAAACTCAAGCTCTCTAACTCAAGCGTCAATTACTCATCACAAACATGGGATTACCTTCACATGGTCTCTCAGTTTGAACTTCGAAGAGCAAGTTATGGTCGCATACAATTGCACATCTGGGCTGTTCATATTGCCTTTTGTTTTGGCATTTGGATTTGGTTTATGAATAGTAACGCAGAAAGAGACATTTGCTTGCCTTTTTGTTTTGGCTTTAGGATTTGGTTTATGAATAGTAACGCAGAAAGAGACATTTGCTTGCCTTTTTGCTTTGGCTTTCGGGGTTAGTTTATGAATAGTAACAGCTTATAGAGAGAAACACTTGTGTGTAATTTTAGCTAATATAAATGAAGTTATTACAGTATGTATTACAATCAATTAGTAGATGTTGATTTAAAAAGACACTCTATTTGAAAGATAGGTACTGTAGAAAAGCAGATTTTAGAAGTCAATACGCACACCGGGAGATGTTGGTTAGATGTGTGGGGAGTTTTAGTTAGGACGATGAACTTTGCTTGTATCTCCTTATATAGTTAATTGTGTTTCTGATTCTGAATTAAAGCTGAGAGTTGAGGGCTACCTGGTTGGCCGGTCTTACAATTTGAGGTACAATCTGGATCTCCAATATGGACATGTTAATGTTTTGGGTAGAAATGCTCGCCGGTCCCTAATAGCTTTCACGTCTTGAATGAAATGATCAGTATTTGAAAACTCGACTTGATGAGGCGGTATTCATTGTTAACTGAATCTTTTAGGCGAGACAAGCAGTTTGTAGATTGTAGAGTTCAGCTCCTTTTGATTTACATTTCAGGTCATTCTTCTGGAGCACCATTGTTTTTCTTGTAGCCAGCAGCGTACTTCAGTAACCATAGTATTCCTTCTGGCGATCCTGTTCTTTCACCATAGTTATCAGAAAGTACTGTTGAGTGCTTCATGCCTGGGAGCAAGCAGCGATGATTTAGTGCTCTGTTCATTAGTCAATTGACTGCCTACTGATCGGTCGTTCATTTGATGAGAGCGCATTAAGATTATTGCTCGGTTTTGTGAGGGGACTGGATTTATCTGTGAAACTTGCTGTATTGATATGTAAGTTGCAGTTCCCAGTGAAGGCATATGTTCTCTTTGTAGTGACTGGTAGGCTGAATAGGTTTCATTTCACAATCTCCTGCTTGTATATTCCTGTTTATTCGCCATGATGATCTACACAAAATGATTGAAGAAATTAATGTTTTCCCTGTTGCATGCCAATTTTTGTCTCTGTTCATTTGTTGATCCATTTTTGGTGTGGTAAATGTTACCTACGCTTTTACTGGGTGTTTTGCATTCTCTGCTCTTATCTGAATTTGTACCATTCTTGTACTCATGACAACCAACATCGACAAGAGCAATCCCTCATGTCACTAAACACTTGTACATCGGATTTACTCATCTGAATTACTTATTGATCTAATAGTATCTCTTCATCTGATTCTTCTTGTAGGACATCCTGCATTGATAGCACGACATCGACCATTCCCGGTTACTCACCGTGCTGCAGAGCGGTGGCTACACCACATGCAGCAAGCTCTGGATACTACTGAAAGCATAAACCCAGACTCAAAGACCAAAATGATGAATTTTTTCAGGTCTGTGTTATGACTGCATTCTCGCCACCTTGTATCTACATCCAACATTTGACATCATTTTCCCTAAGAGGCTAAGGCCCTATCATTTGTTTTCTTGTTCCAGGCACACTGCATACTTCCTTGTCCCCGGTAATGAGATGACAAGGCAAGGGGCAAGGCCACGGGGTAACTTGCAAACGTGCAACTAGCAAACCGGCAGAGTAATGGTTCAAGCCTTCAACTAGTAACCGTCTGAATAATCAACGAACGATTCAAGCCTTTAGCCCCGTGCTATTATAGAACTCCATCTACAACGGAATCCAAACGATCCATACATTGAAAAAGAAACAATTGCAGTGACTGTTGCAGGCGTATAGCCACTCTCGAGCAGAGAGCAACTCAAAACAGTTAAAATTTAGCTTATTTGATTATATTTCTCTCTTCTGTCTCTGTATGTTTCCCAGCCCCTGCTGCTGCTGCTGCATGGTTGTGGACCGTGGTTTGTCTCAATTCAGTCTGTTCAATAGTACAACTTGGACCGTGGTTTCAGCTGCCTTCTTCAAGAGTTTCGGAAAAGTACTAACGGAACATGGCAAGATAAATGCTTATATGTTCGTGCCACTAAAATCAAATGACCAATGAACGCCTTCCTCAGCTACTTGGAACGACACGAGATTCATGAAATAGCTCTAGTGAAGCTGATAGTGAGGCTTACACGGTGCTCGATGACTGTCGATCGATATTCACACACACACACACACACACACACACACACACACACACACACACACACACACACACACACACACACACACACACACACACACACACACGATCCATATCATGGCCACCCAGCAGTGCCTTCGACCATTTGCATTGACTCTAGTTTTATTCATACTAAACAGCTAAACAGCAGTACGCGAGACGGTATATTATCCATTTAGATCGTAGTTCTATACTACAGTCGTGCATTCTCTGGAGTCTGGAGTTACAGCATGTATAACATGATATGTATGCAGTTACCAACTTGTTATTTTCTTTTGACCATACGTAAATGCGATCGAGGCAGCCATGTATCAAGGATGTGGGATTTCTCCTTTTTGCGGTGGAGTACTGGGTGGTGTTTGAGGATAGGGGAGATCACCCCCAGGTCCCCCACCGCGACGGGGGCCGTGGCCGTAGGGATAACCAGGATCTGGGCAGTGATTGCGGTAGGTGCACCTGCCGGGGTATATAGTGCCCCTGCCGGGAAATAATCCTGGACGGTTTAGAGCGCTCCCGCCGGGAAATAATCCTGGAAAAATGCATGCATGCACCCATGGTTGTTAGTTCGTGCTTCACTGACTACATGCTGCAGCTACAAGCCTAGCTACAAGATGAAGAAGAAGAAGAAGAGGGAAAGGTTTGGGAGCACTGATGACTGACCGTCGCGGGCTCCGTGGCAGACGGAGCTGCTCATGATCACCGTGGAGACGACTGACAGTGTGATCTGCAGGAGGACGAGGAAATGGATAGCTCCAGTGAAGGACGCCATATATCGCGTTTTGGCTGGCTTATACCTTTTGAGTTATCCTGCTAGCCTGCTACTTTCTCAATCTTTTGGGTCTTAAAGGCCGTATATATAGACATCCTTACGGGAAAAGATCAGTTTGGTCCCTCAATTTTCCCCTGTATTTTTCCCTAGACATCTTCATGTAATGTGTAGATATCTATGGAATATGTTAAGGAGTTATCAGTTGTTTTTCTCCGGTTTGGAGTACTCAGCTTCATCAAGATTGGTACTCCCTGGTGCCCCAACGTTCAGCGGGGACTGGAGCGAGTTAGGGCTACGTTTCACTAGTCCCCAGCTATAGATTTAGCGCGTGGGGAGAGAGGATGGTAGGCAACGGCGGGCAACACAATGACAAACTGACACCAGTGAATTAGGTGTTTGGGGAGGCGGTACACGACATGAGGAGGATGGAGCTGTAACGTGCGAGGACATGGCAGCGGAGGTGTTCCCGGTGGGTCTTGCCGGCGTCAGAAAGGACACTAGTGAGATAGTATGTAGCTGCGCGGGCGAGGTATCTGACGGGCCAAAATTTGAGCACTTTTAATAATAGTGTTCAAAATTTATCTAGACAAAACATTTAAACGATTTGTTGTTAAATGGTACCTAAAATTTAAGGTATTACCCAGATGTTTTCTTCCTAACAATCATCCAAATTTCAGACCGTTAGATTAGAGACCCAACATTCCCCTTTTTTTGGAGGGGATAAGGAGAATCCGTGACGGTCACAAATCTGGATGATAGTTAGAAAAAAAACATCCAGATTATGTTTATCAATACCCAAATTTAATCTCATCCTCTCCTCTCTTTCCCTATGTTAGCCACCTCCTCCCAACCCCACCTCCAAACCCTAAGCACCACCCACCCCTGGCATCTGCGCTAGCCACCAGCGAGCTGTCACCTCCACCTCTCGCCGGCTCACGTGTGCCTTTTCTTCTAGCACAACCTTCAATGGCTCTAGCGGAGTACCACCGCCTCGAGCCCACACCAAACTTGTTCATCTCTCGACCAGATCGTTGAACGGCTCCCCCACTGCTTCAACCCTAACAATAGGGGTGAAAGTGGGCGCGTCTATCCGCTAAGCTGTTAGCCCGCCCTGCAAAACCAGCCTACTTATCCATCTGCGAAAACGCACCAAAATGTAGCGTTTTAAAGCAGGCCGGTTCACAAAGTCCAACGGGTCACACGCACCCGCATCTTAGGCCATGATCAATTCGGCTTCGACTTCTGGCTTCTGGCTTATTTCTCACTATTCATAAGTTTTGTCTTTTTCTGAACTTTTGGCTTTTTGTTGAGCTTTTTTGCCGGTTCTTTTTTTTTCCCGTATTTGTTTGTATTATACGTAATGGGCTAACATATTTTTTATATTTTTAAATTTAATTATGCTAAATAAGTCTCTGTAAGCTACCGTGCTTTTTTCAGCCAGCTACAGTGTTTTCAACCATAAGCCATGAGCTTTTCAGCCGAACCGATCACCACCTTAATCATAACACCGCACCATGCTCCTTTTCTTCCTCGGCCTGGCGTCACCGACGGCGCCCTTCAACAGCACTAGGATCCTCGGCAAGTTCTCCGACTTCTCTACCTTCAATGACCTCCTCTCGCAGAACAAGCTCGTCGACAAGATCAATTACCACCAGCCCATCACCGTTCTACAGCCAGCGTGGGTGGGTGCGGGCCCGCCCCACATGCACCACGTAACACCAACACACAAACACACACAACGGAAAAAAGAACAAAAATCTATAGTTAGGGAAAGGTGAATCATGAAACCCTAACCCAAATCTGTAACTCGCTTGAGATATTGTTGTTGATCGCTAGAGACACCACTAGAGCATAAATCATGATGCAAACCAGATTGATTAGGGTCCGTTTATATTCGCCTTTTCTGATAATTTTTTTGCTTTAGCTTATGAATGATAACAGCTTGTAGAAAGACGTACATAAAGTGAAACTCGTATGTGATTTTGGTAAATATAAATAAAGTTACTTTAGTGTGTACTACAATCGACTAATAGACTTTATTTTGAAAAGACACTTTATTTGAAAGCTAAATACTGTACAGAAGATATGTACTGTAGAGAAGCAACTTTTAGAAATTAATATGAATATGAACCCCCCAGTTAGGAAAAATACCCGAATGCGATATCATCTTTCCTTTTGCCCTGAATTGTGCGTTTGATGAAGGTACTGTATAATCACACATTCACATGTCGTGTTCATGCGCACCGTCTGATACTCAGTTTCTCCGGTTAGTCAAGGTTGGCCACAAACTGAACCGTGTAAGACCGGCAAAGGAAAAGGATGAACCGAGTCTCGGCGACGATGACTTAATTAACACAGAAAATCAGGTTTTCATCTTGGTATTCGCATGTAGAAAAACTAATGCTCCACTGATAGTTTGATATGATCGTCCATTGATCGTCATACCACATAGTGCTCTACGAAAATCAGGTCTTCATCTTGGCACTCGCACGTAGAGAAACTAGTGCTCCACTGATAGTCTGATATGATTGCCCATTGTTCGTCATACCACATAGTGCTCTACGAAAATCAGGTCTTCATCTTGGTACTCGCACGTAGAGAAACTTGTGCTCCACTGATAGTCTGATATGATCGCCCATTGTTCGTCATATCACATAGAGCTCTACGAGCTATCTCGTCTTTAATTCGTATATATATTTAAGTGATATATACGTTGATCTTAACTTAATTTTATAGATTTTTAAAACTTTATATCTTAACCTCTCTATATATACTCTTATCGTTATACGATTGAGGTACGCCAAGTTCTATATATTTGTAATATCTACTCGTGAAGTAAATTCTGCTTTTATGTCTTTGATTTTTTGAAAAGTTCTTTCATATTAAATCTATGTTTCCCGTTCTTTTAATTTTTTATTTTTACCATATATTTTATAATAAATGGTATTAGAGCGCATGAAATTACATTGAAAAAAAAATCGCCAGGACGGTTACGTGTCTCGTGAGTTGGAATCCAAATCGGTGTTGTCCACGACTCCTATGAATCCGAAGCAAAGCAAGGCCATCTCCGTGTGAAAAGCCGTATAGGAAAAATAAAGTTGGAAGTCCTGAGCAGCAGCAAAACCGAGGAAGCCATCGCTGCGCAGGAAGGAAAAAAAAGGTCGAACGGTAGAGCAGCAGATTTTGTCCACAATTTTTATTTTTTTGATGAAGTTTGCTAGGCGCACCAGAAACGTCTACCCAGAGCTTTAGGGGCTGTTTGGTTGCCTGCATGCGGGTGGCTCGCACCCGCTCATGCAGGGAGATGGTGTTTGGTTGTCTGCATGGAGGAGAGAGCCTGCACGAGTGGATGCAAAAAATCAATTGGAGCCAGGCTGAGGAGAAACGTGGATGAGGAGCTTCCCTCCTCAGCCTGGCCACGCTCATGCAGCTGCATGAGTACATGCAGCAACCAAACAACCCCTTAGGTATTCCGTTACTTCACGTATACCGGTGTATCAAAAAGGCTACATATTTCAACTAAGTGCACATGAGAAATCATATCAGGATATTTCAATAGTCTCACACTGGCGATTTCACAGCACAGGTTTGTTCAATTAGAAAAATGACACGACAAAGTATTCATCAAATCTGAAGGGGATTCCTATTTGAGCAACAGGAAACCAAAGTAATTTGGCTGCTCATCGAGATCATGGGCTACAACATAAAAGGCGAAGAGAGGCATTGCTTCATGATTTTATTTGTTCTTTGACACACAAGAGTAGAGCAACATAGGTTTCGAGCCAAAGCGCACGTCACGCAAAGCAACTACCAGTCTATCACCAAGAGCAGCCCAAAAAAAATTGTTAAGGATGCTAAAATCTTCTAGTATAATATTTTTAGGTACTCAGAGCAAAAAATGTTAGGGACTTCTTAGAAGCTTTCTTTGTGTGGGCTTAGCAAAGGTCTTCAGAATCTCTGGTAATCCCTGGTACGTTTCTTGTGCGTGTAGCAGAAATCGCTAAAAAAAGGAAACCAGTGGCTGCTTTTGGTGACAAATGACGCCTCGGGCTTTGTATGATTCTTTCTTTTGGCTGCTCCTGGCGATACACTGCTAGTTAGAGCAACTCCAGCAGGAGCTTTCAAATCAGAACTCCTACTTTTGATTTGAGGGCTCCCCTACTGAGTGCCCTATTTTTTGAGTTAAACTCCAGCAGAAGCCCTCAAATCAGGGCCCTCAAATTCATTCCAACTGAGAATGACATGTAGGGCCCACTCCAGCAGACACCCGGCACCTCCCACCGCGCCGCTGCAACGCCCGAAGTGGCCGCACCGCCGCGCCCGCGCCTCCTCATCCGCACGCTCACGCCGCCGGCCGCCGGCCCGAAGCCGTGCCGTTCGGCTTCTCCGCCATGCGCCGCATGCGCCTAGGCCGCCCGCCGCCGCTGCAGCGCGCCCGTAGCCGGTGTCTCGCCGCGCCGCCCGAGCACACCGTGCCTCGGCCCGGCCGCTGCGTCGCGCCGACGCCACCTCCCGGCTGGACCGGCCGCCGCTTCGCCTCCCACACTGAAGCCGCTCGCCTCTCGCTCGCCGCCGGCAGTGCAGCCCGCACGGCCGCCCGCTCGAGAGCCTCCTCCGCCCGTCCCGGTGAGTCGGGACGGCGGGAAAGGGGCGAGGCGGCGATGGGAGGTGGAGGCGCCGAGGAAGGAAAGGGCGCGGGGGAAGGGGGCGAGGCGGGGCGAGGCGGCGGTGGAGGCGCCGGGAAGGGCGGCGGGAAGGGGCGAGTCGGCGGTGGAGGGGGTGGGGCGCGGGAAGGGCGGCGGGGGCCGGCGCGGTGGGGCGGCGGGGAGGCGGGGGCGGCGGGGAGGCGGAGGCGGGAAGGAGCAGGAGGAGGCGGGAGTCGGGGACGGCGGGGTGGGAAATTTCACAGTGGAAGAAACGGAAGAATGAGAGCGAGTAGGGGCCCACAGGAATGAGGGTGAAGGGGATTTGAGGGCTCCTCAAATTTGAGGGCTCTAGTAGGGGCCCTGCTGGACCTCTATTTTTGCCTCAAGCCCTCAAATATGAGGTTTGAGGGCTCAAGTAGGGGTCCTGCTGGAGTTGCTCTTACTATTCTTTCATTTCTTAATGTTTTAAACATATTTGATTTATGCTTCACAAAATATGGCTAAACTTTTTACGAGTAATTATCAACAATGGTTAGCATGTAGTTAGCATCTCTAAGTGATGGACTCAATACTCTTCCCATAAATTAGAGTAAACATAATTTAATATTCCTTTTATAGAGTAAGTTGCAGTGCTGAATTTCACCATCTTTTACTTGCTGAATACACAATGTTAATAAAACTTGTCAATGCTTTGACCATCAAAGAGTTCTCTTTTGCATAACTTCATCATGCCAATTTCACTCATATGCACTAGACACATATGCCAAAAATTAGTAGCATCAGAATCAGATAATTACAGCTAAGTGCACATGAGAAACGGTACCAGGATATTCCAGTAGCATTGCATTGGCAATTTCGACTTGCCTTGACTCCATACTGAGCATCAACTCACGCTCTACCTTGGTGACTGCTTCAGTGCTAGGTTCGCCGGTACCATTGTCTGCATTGCCCAGTGCCATGTACTATCATACTACGCCATCTCCATTGACGATCTTCTGTCTCAGTCAATCATCATCTTCCATCAAGAAGTTGTTCATCAGCTCTGCATGATTTTGAGTTGGAGGTATAGTTCGTTACAATTCAGGCCATTGTGCCTATTATTGGCGGCATCCATACGGGATTAATTATTGACGATTTTTTCGACGATCCGTCATCTACTATGGATTACTGTGGCAAGATCCACACATATAAAATCTAAGGTGGAGTTACAGGTTTTCAACACAATTTGGGCTACACTTGATCGATAAGACTTTGAAAAATCAATGTCAGTTGAGAAGACAACTAATTCACCATTTGATAACACCATGATGATAGCTATATAACACTCTCCCGAGTTTCTTATTCATTAGTGAAGATTATGCTCCAAATATGAGTTCGAGATGAAGAATTTAAAGTGCAAGCTAGAGTTGATTATTCGCATAAATACTACAACATTAGGTATTGCAGACGCAATACGTTCTAGTTGTCATAGCTCAATATAAGGGATCTATTGTAGAGATTGTTTCTGATTAATTGACGATACAAGAGTTACTTTCATCTAAATGTTCTTCTATAGGAGCAGTGTTCAACCATATCATGGAATTCAATACTTTTGTAGTCAATAATTTGTTATACGTGATGGTCACACGTGTAGGTTGTTCTTCAATGGGTATTGTTTACCGAGTTATGTGTTCCATATGGAGCATGTAAAAGTCCATGAGATGAGTTCTTCACTATAGTTATCCAGCTCCACAGGAGAAGCATATGGAGAAGACTGATTCAGTCTTACTCATATGGAAAATGCTAATGTAGTTTTACTCATTGATTACTCCTATAGACTTTTTAACACACAAGGGTCATTGATTGTGGATTATGATTTTGAGGAGATTTGTTTTGTTTTGGCTATAGGAGGGAATTCGGCTTAACGTGGAGATTGTTGAGTGTGATCCGGATTCGTCACAAGGTGAAGATTGTTAAAGTATAATACGAATTTGTATACGTGTTCAAATGGACACATATGCTGACATTGCCTTGGTTTTGTAGTCTCGTAGGACCGCTGTTCTCTAGCCTATATATGTACCTCTATAGTCACATGGTTGAGATATACTGAAGTTCTTTGTGCTTGTAATATCTCATCATATAGTGAATTATGTCTTCATGTGTTCATAATTTTTTTCTAAATTTAAATCCGTGTCTTCTATTGTTTGATACTCTATTTTGTCGTGCCTTTCAAAACCTCTACTGCATGAATGTGCAGGCCCCCTTCCATTTTTGTTTCCGATGTGCAGTGCGATGAGCGGTTGTTGCCAAAATAGCAGAGACAGGCAGCCCACTTCCTGGCGCAGCTGGGGCCTGTTTGGTTGGAGGCTGGAAAAACCTGCCTGGGCCAGGCATGCATCCCAGGCGTTCGATTTTGGATGCCTGGGGTCAAGATGTGTTGCCTGGCAGGTATTTGCCTGGGAGGCCTTCAACCAAACAGGCCCCTGAAGTGCTGGACCAAGTACGCTGTCTCAAATGTCAGAACAACACGGCTTCTATAGATGATGGCTAGGACCATGACCAGAGAAGATGTTCTGTTTGTTACTTGCCTTAGCTCAAAAGAGAAAACGGACCACGACTGAATTCCACCTACAGTGGCTCATGAACCCTCCCACCGCCCGGTGGGCTAGCACACTTCTTTGCTGGATCCACGCCTGGATGACCGGCCCGTCGGGCCCCATGTCCACTGGCGGTGACCACATGTCAAACCAGAGGAAAGGGTCGTCAAACTGCACAAGCCCGCATGCTAGCTCGTTGAGGTATGCATTGGTGATGTGGGACTGCGTGCCAAACAACATGTAGACAACCGAGCCCGGCCATCACTCCCTCTCGACAAGCCAATGGACGCACAACCCTTGGGGTCCTGCTCCTTCTCGCACTTCGGCATGTCACAGTAGCGAGGAATAGCGGGCCGACTAGCCAGGCGCGGGTGTCCGACTGGTAGAACTACTGAAAGGGCGCCATGTAGTCCCCGTCCACTATGGTGAAGCTATTCACCTAGACACGACAGCTACACGTCTGAGTCGCTGATATCTTCAATGACGATCCGGACCATTGGGTCATCAGGCTCGGCAATCTTCGCCACCACACTCGGAACCTCCTCCACCGTGATCCTCATGTGTTCTAGCATACATGACATGTGGAAATGGGCGTCGTGCTCAACGCTGCGTGACTTGTAGATGGCCATGGAGAAGTAGGACATGCCATGGAAAATGATTGACAGACGCCGGTGTTGCCCGTTACGCGGTGCTTGAACTCGCGGAAAAAGTTGGAGACGAGCGCAAGAGGCATGGACATAGGGACGGCAATGGTGGACTCGATGCTGGCCGAGAGAAGCGGCAGCGAGGGGAACAGGAGCACAATGAGGTCCATCAATGAGGAGGGGAGGGAGGTTGCGGGCAAAGGCGAGGTTGGTCGGTGTGGTGAGTATGGTATAACATCCCAAAAATTTGGAATGTTAAAAATGTGAAAAATTTAAAACTTTTTAATGCAGTTTGGTGTTGTTTGAATTTTTTGAGTTTTATTCGAGAATCTTGATTTGGCTTTTGTCAAACAATTCAACTAATGAAAATAAATTCCAAGATCAAGAGTCAAGTAATGGGAAATCACACTGAACATAAATTAGAATTTGAGATTCAAATCAGAAATTAAAGGCTAAAGTCAAAATGTATGAAAAGCAAAAGCAATAGGATATTAAAAATTGCATTTGAATAATTGAGTTGCTAGGAAAATTTGAATTTGTTTTCTAGGCCAAGAGTTCAAATTTGATTTCAAATAAAAATTCAAAACACAAAAATGGAAATTCAATTCAAAGACAAAAAACCCAATCAGGCTTGGCCCAAGCCTTTCTCTCCTCCAGCCCCACTAGCCATTCTTTTGAGACCCGAATATGCTAATCCGGACCTCTCTGTGTATACTGCACTAGCCCAGGATCATGGTAGCATACACAGTGAAATATAGATGAAATATCAACCATACACATGATTAACCAAAAGAAAGACTCAAATATAAAGTGTTTATTAGAGTTACGACCTTATGGTCAAGTTACACTTTAAGAGCCATAAAAGCTAATAAAATTAGTAGCAGAAAACACAACGAAAATGAAGTGGCCATTCTATATGCCCACAGGCAATCGACTGGGAAGCGAAGTCCTAATTCGTGAAGTTGTCGAGGAGACCTCCTTCAAATTCCTTTGTCTGATATATCTTTTCTTCAACAACTGAGTAAATATAGATGTAGCTGTGAGTACATAGAGTACTTAGCAAGTCGTTTGTAACAAAGATGCAATATAGTATGTAAGGCTTACCGAATGATGGCTGAGTGGCCATTTTACAGAAATCAATAATTTAAAGTAAATACAATAAATAGATTAAAAGCGAACTTTGAAAATGGTTAATAAGTAAATAATCAAAGGAATTTAGAGTAATCACAAGTGAACTGACCATTCACCCAATGAATCACATGTGAACTAACCATTTATGTAATAAACTACCAGTGAACAAACCATTCACTTCCCAACTTAACTCAACCAAGTTTTATGAAAACTCTACCCCTCGTGTGAAATCACTACGCATTGTCCATTACCAAGGACACGGCCATTCGAATAGTTTTTACACTCTGCAAGGGTTGCACAATTTTACCCTCAAGACATTATCATCTCATATTACAACACGATTAACACACACTTTTATTTTTGATTTTTAGAAATAGCAAGAAAAGGAAATAAGGCCTAGAAAATGGCAAATAAAGCCCAACAATTCCAGAAAAATTCACATAAATTCTTCGAACCATTTTTGATTTACAAAAATAATTTCCAACTTAATTTGGTATTAAATTTTTATACTCAAAATACTTGTTAATTTTAAATTTTGATTTTGAAATAAAAAAAATCAGAAAATCTAGATAAGTCCAAATAATTAATTTGAATTATTATTTTATAGAAGTTCAAAATATCCTTTATTTGCTAATATTTCAAAATAAAAGCCTTTTCAAAAGCAGAAAAATAGGGAAAATCCAAATTCAAAACTCAGGTAACCAAAACACTTATTTATATTTTAAACCAAATTAATTTATTAATAATTTTTCACTCATAAATAGAAATAAATAGCTAGGCTGTTATAGATCCATGGCTATGGCCAAACCACATCCAACCTTATGACGGAACCGAAATTAAAATATCGCAAATTAATTGGCCAGATCCATCATTTTCTGGATATGTGGTTGTATGATAAGACTTAGATCAATAGTGCACAAAGTTAAGTCCTTGGACATTACTCAGACGAAACATCTATATTCCAAAATTGTTGACCGCACTTCCCCGCTTTACTACGCGTTCATTCACCTAAGTGAAAACCATTTTGTATAACCATCCCCCATGACACTACCCATGTCATGGTGCACAAGTTTTATAACTCTGGCTGACCACCATGATTCAATATCTCATTAAATGAAGATTAATTAATTGACATGTGATGAACCCAATGTAACTATAAGCATGGCTAAAGCATATTAGACGTACAACCCATGTGACAACTAGTATTGCATCACTAGATAATTTCTCATCCTATGGTGACAATACAATCATAGCATTCAAATTATCAAGTCAGGGATTAATCAAATTGGACAACAACTATCAGGTATAAAGGTTCGTATTAAAATAACAATGCATCATAATTTAAAAAAATAATAATAAATAGACTTAAAAACAAGGTTTAATATGATCAAAGGACACGACTCTTGAACTTCTGGTACTTTGAAGACGTTATTGAACAGGAGAGAAAGCGAGCGGAACACAAATAAAATCAAATAAATATAGGGGGAACCCCGGGCGGGGGTCGCCGCATGTGTGTTCTATACTAGTCCCATGATCAGTAGCTAGTACACACATTCACAATATTGAGATCACATCAATACACATCAAATATATTTAATTTATGACAAAGGGGTGAATACAATAAGATTTTAGAGCATATGGCCGACTGGCCAAGAGAATACCAAAGTTCAGAGTAAAGCAGCAAAAGATAATAAAATAGCAGAAGTATCCAGTGGTATGCCACCATAGCCATAGGCAACTGACTGGTGATTAGGCCCTAGAGAAAACCCATAGTCGCTATTGCCAGGGGCAAGGTACGTGTCGTCTGGCACACATCCTTCTTCATTCTCTGATCAACAATAATTTAAGTAAGGTTGAATATATTGTGTACTCAGCAAAACTTATAGTGTATCGTCAAATTTTATATATATGTAAGGCTATCAAAGGGATGAGGCTCTATACTAAGTTATTTTCAGCATGCAAATTTTTTGTTGCAATATCAATAAGTAATAATTTGCAACAGAATTGTAAAGAGCATTTGACATGTAATGGAATAATATTTATATAACTTCCATCACAGTAGATCAAATCCATTCGCAGCCTTCCTCGGCTATGAACATCACATAATTCCTACCGATGGGCATGGCACATGATTACGTACATGCCATCCCATATGTTCAGTGAGACAGTTTGAAAACAAAAACTACACCGATTATGGCCACATCCAAGCATGCTCATGACCACGAGCATGGCTATTTAAATAGTTTTTAACACTTTGCAGAGATTGTATAGTTTTACCCACATGAGATAATCAATTATACTGTCGGCAACTACACGCTTCCTTTGGCGCGTGACAAAAATTGATTATCATATAGCATTTAGATTATCTATTTCTAACTTGCACCAGCTCGATGAGTGGAAAAGCCCTCACTTGGGCGCACCAAGTGAGCCGCATGACAGATCCTCACCTCAGCGGATTACGTTCCTTTGGTGAGGCATTCACCATTGTATTAGCAAACTTTGGTCTCAACATCTTGGTGCAGAGAGTCCCTACAAGCCAGACTATTCCGCGTAATGCCTTTACTACTTCTGTGCCTATCACAATGCAAGGCTAGATTTAGTCAACTTTAATCAGCTAAATGCTAGAGCCCATATAGCACATATGGTTGTACAGTGTGATTTAGAAGTGCGGCAATAGCATTCGGTCTTTAATTGACCTGGGCAAGAATCTCCCCCTATATACATGCGAGGTTCCGCCTCACATTCAACAATTTACCGCATAACTCGCCCGCATCCAAAAACTATGTTTTTTCATTTTGTTTTTATACCAAACTAGCAAAGGCTCGTCCTTTAGACCAACATTTTGAAACTATCATACCCACATGAAAACTTGTTTGAGAGTTCAAACTTAGCAGAAAATAGTGCTTGGCTGAGCATCTAGACTATCTATCAATATAGTATTCCCAGTTTAACAGTATTAATTGTTTGAGCCATTTACTAGAGGTTACAACAATGAGGGTATCAAATTTGCAAGGAAAGTTCAATGCATTCAAGTGGTCGTAACTACCATTGCCCACAGTATAGCAATTTTAAGAGAACATACACGCATGTGTAATGGATTTTGCAAACAATATACAATAATTGAAATATTGGAATCAACATGGTCAAAGGGACTGCTTGCCTTGCATAAATTACCGTGGTCTTGATCTTATTCAAGACCTTCTCAGTCAAGGATCTTGAAGCTGATCTTCGTCTCTGTCTCTATTCCTGCTCGAGTTGGTGCTCCTTCGGGTCTTCGACTTGTAATGCTATTTTGCGCCAGCACACATAGTGTACGTCGAAAAGTTACTGTCGTGTGTGAGTGAAGCTACTATTAAATATATGTAGAGTTACTACTAGTTGTGTAGTATTACAACTGACAGTAACTCTACATGTGTTTAGCAGTAATTTTACTCACGCAAGGCAGTAACTTTTCGACGTGCATTCTACACCTACGCACAGAATAGTAATTCTGCACCTACGAGATGACTCTGGGGTCTAGTAAATTTACTTCGCCTAGTTGCACTTTACAGACTTATGGCTATACTATTTTACATTAGGAGATCATCGTATCATTATGTTCTTAATTTATTTGGGCGGTATATGCCACAAACCTCTGTTTCTTGTGCTACATCCATACCCACCGTTAAACCATCTACCCAAATGTGGTAACAATAAGTTTTTAGGATTTTGAGAAGTATAAACTAAGTTATCTCAAACATTTTAGCCATGTACATCCAATGACTACCCCCCAAAACAAGTTTATATATTTAAAGGATGATGATTAGGGCAACAGTACCCTAGTACTTTTAAGCCAGACTAGCATGTCACTTAAATATGACTTATTACTAGTAAAGTTACCAATAACTTACCTAGGGTGACAAGGATTATGTGATTCAAATGTCAAGAATGACATAATAATATTGCTACATCATCAAGTAGGCATGTAACTACCTTAAACTTTGACATATATTTGTGTAACAAACTAAGCATGCAATTTATAATTTAAAGAACATAAAGTTGCATGAAATATAGGGTCGGTATGATCACAATGTTGACTTTCCTAGGTCAAAGGTTGGTTCTGAAACTCCAAAGTTTGCTCGATTTGGGACTCGTCTGTGTCCACGCACTCGACTCAAATGTTTGTGTCAAAAAACAAACAAACAACCAACGAAAATAAATAAATACCAAGAAAATTCAAATGAACTCCAAATTTAACAAAACTAGCATCATTAGATTGATCTTGAATTTATAAAAATTTGCAAAGATGTTTTATCAAATTGGAGCTAAGACGCGAGAGAACGGACCCTCCAAAATTTATTTTTTTGATTAAATCCAAAAATAACTATAGGAGAGAATTTCTCTCTGGCAAGTGGAGCCCACCATTTTAAATTGATTTTTGAATTAAAATTAATTCAGGAAAGCTGCAGAGGCTGACATGTAGGTCCTTTCAGTGTGTTAACTGTGATTGGACTGTATGTTAGTGACGCAATTCTTTAAAAGCCAGTTTAAAAGATTTTAAATGACCGTGGGGCCTATTTGTCAGTTAGACAAGGCTTGGATTAAAGGGGAGGGCCCACTTGTCATCGGCTGAATAACCCGGTGCTAATCTATCATCGCTAGCCACTAATTAAACATGATTAGCAGCTAATGATGCTGCTACTATCCTCCGTCCTGGTCGTCGAGAGGTGAGGCTTGCCAATGGCAAAGGAGGGGGTGGCGGCCAGTTACGATGGCCAAAATGGCCTCTTGGTCCTACGCATACCTACATGCGAGGCAGCACAGCCTAATTTGGCCTCTACTGTGGTCAACGATGATGCTCGGCGGAGGTGGAACGACGACCATGGCACCACGGTAGCCCAAGTATCAGGAATCTGATTCCTCCCTAGGGGTGAGCTTGCCGGGAGGCTTGGTGGAAGCTAAGGGGTGGTAAAGGGAGCTGGCGATGTGAGCCTACAGTGGCGATGATGAGACATTTGAGGGGAGCTCACCGGGGATGATGAAGGTGCTTGGCGAGGGTCGGGGAAGCCTTGGGGTTTCCATGTGGAGCTCCAGGCACCGGGCATTGGCCGGAGGAGCAACAAGGTGGGAGATGGCCCAGCAGTAGCGGAGTGGCCAAAAGGGAGGAAGAAAGGAGAGGGGAGGCACTTGGGTGTGAGGGGGTGACTGAGGGGTGATTGGGGAGAAGGCGAAGCCATCAACAACTTTTATAGCCACGGAAAGGGGAGGGAGTCACGTGGTGCCATGAAGGTGCGAGCGACAGCCGTAGAGGGTAGGCCAGTGCATGTTGTGGCACAGGGAAAGGAGAGGGGAACTAGCGTGTTGGGCTAGGTGGGAGGGAAGGGGCCCAATCAGCATGGCCATGGGAAAAAGGGCGGGCGTGCGGGGCAATGCGGGGTGACGGGGAGGGTCGGGGCAGCGTGGCGCACGGAGAGGGGCGGAGAGGAGGATGCCCCAGGCAGGATGATGCACACTAGTGAGGAGTAGAAAAGTGCTGGCGTAGGGTGACGTCAACGTGGGTGCGGCAGAGGCAGGTCGACGCGCATGGTGCAGGGCGCACGAGCCGGGCGCGGGTGGCCTTGACACACACACACACACACACACAAAGAGGGGAAGGAGTAGGCTAGCTTGGACCGGAGCAGGCTGAAAAGCCAGGCGGGCCAGATAGGCCAGGGGGAGAAAAAGGCCAGAGAGGAGCTGGTCCAGCCCACGAGGATTTTGAAAATTTTGAAATTTAGAAAACTCAAAAGAATTTGAGAGGCCCAAATGAATTCAAAAGCAAAACTTGAAATTTCAGCCACAAAATTTTACAAGCCCCAAATGGGGTGTTACAATAATCAAATACTCTAAGTTAAATCCAAAGCTTGATCCAATATGAGCACACTGATCACAATCACATATTATTACAATTTTGCCTCTGATTTGTAGTGAACAAGATTGGTATTTCAAAAACCCAAATTGAAACCCTAAGCTTAACACTACATTTTGACAAAAATAAACTAAAAATCATCACATCGAAACCCTAACTCACAAATTCAACTCTTGTTCTAAAAAATCAAAAGAATTCAGAGAAATTTTGAGTAAAGTACATACAAATTAAGTGGGTCTAACCTCCTTTGGTAGACGATGGCGTGAGGCAATGGGAATTGGGGCCAGGAGACGTTGCACGTGAGATGGCAAGCAAAGGCGGCCGGTGGCAGTCGATTTCTTCTGTTCTCTAGTGACCGGTTGCTACATGGCTGGGTGTAGCCATGGGGCGCATGCTACTACAGAAAACCGTATTACAGACGGTTCAGAAATGTCATCACACACGGTTTTCTGAACCGTCTGAATTTATGGGTCAGTGATAATTGAAGGTTATCACAGACGGTTTTTGAACCGTCTGTGGTGTAAATATCATAGACAGTTTGTAACTAAAAACCATCTATGATAGCTGATAATCACAGACGGTTTTTAGTTAAAAATCGTCTATGATAGGTGATAATCACAAACGGTTTTTAGTTAACTAAAAACCGTCCGTCTGTGATTATCACCTATCACAGACGGTTTGTAAGTAAAAGCCATCTGTGATTATCAGCCATCACAGACGGTTTTAGTTACAAACCGTTTGTGATATTCTTTTCTACCCCTAAATCTATTTATGTTTGTTGGCTAGCCTCAGGAAATGCTAGCCATGCCCTCTGAAACAAGCATATCAACATGTACATGTATACATACAATTCACATCTCAATTCATTTCACAAACATAAAACATCCAATTCACATCTCAATTCATTTCACAAACATAAAACATCCAATTCACATCGCACTTCATTTCACAAACATAAAACATCCATTTCGCAAATCAATTAATTGAAATGAAATAAAATATCCATTAACAAATACACAATTACAAAAGATCTACATTGCATTTGCACTTCGATGGTAACATTGCATTTTTTTATTGCTCTTATCACTCCGGAATCGAGGTGGAAAGAGAAGACCATAGTTCTCACACTCCAATAGCTATAAGGAGTTATGAAGAACCATCCTAGAAGACCATGCGATAAGAAAGTGCCATACTATGATTCGCTCAATTTGTGGGTCTATTAGGATAAGATAAGAAAGTGACATACCATAAGATAAGAAAGTGCAATCTATCTATTTCGCTCAATAGAACATATATACCATACTATGATTCTTCAATTTGTGGGTCTATTAGGAACTAAATGGAAGCGTCTGGAAATTATATGTCTTTGGATATTGTGTTTAACTATTTATGTTGATGTTGATCCAAATCTGTTACTACACTGTAACAAAAGAGTCCAGCCTAGTATTCCAGACCTTGTGCTGGAGACCTGCATTACTCGTTCCCACTGATCTCGACTGCTTTCACCCTCATCCAAAAGAACCACGAGAGATGGTTTGAATTGGCTTAAAATGTTACATAACCTAAAGCATCTAGCATTTAGTGCTTCAGTGGTATCTTCGCCCCCCAAGCCCACTGACTACCTAAAAAATTCTAAGTATTCACAGTACCACAAATACCAGGGCTAATATGTTCATAATGCATCATTCTACCATTCAAAGTCGTCATGTCAAATGAGTGACAACATTTCCTGATGTTTATGTACAACAGCAACAAAATACAAAGTAAAGTAGGGACTAGGGAGAGTACCAGGTATGAGAGAAGTGTTGTGCACCTTAGGGTTCAGGCGTTGAGGTGTAGGCGATGGCGACGGCGGTGTGGACAGAGGTCCAAGGAGGCAGCCGGCAAGGGGCTCGGGGGACGGCGACCGACGAGGGGCTCGGGGGCTCGACGGAGGCGGCCGGCAAAGGGCTCGGGGTCTCGATAGAGGCGGCCGGCGACGAGCTCGGGGACGGCAGCGGTGACGGGCTCGATCGGGACTTCGGGAGAGCGACTAAGTCTAATAACTGCATACGCGCAAAACCCTAGCGGGGGGTTATATATAAAGGCTTATTACAGACGGTTCTATTTAAGAACCGTCTGTGATATCAACTAAGAACCGTCTGTGATAGTATAACTATCACAGACGGTTCTAAACTGAGAACCGTCTGTGATAAGCCTTTGCCCCCGGCTGTAGTTATTAATATAAACACCAACCAGCATTCAATAAGACTTCACACAGTGTATTTCTTTACAACAGCTGCCTAGGATTGTTGAAATTCACAAATTCAATAAGACCTCACACATTTTCACATATACATTAATGCAAATTCACAAATACATCACACACATGCATTGTTATATACATAAATGCCAATTCACATATACATCACATACATGCATTGTTATATACATAAATGCAAATGCCCATATATATGTCGCACATTCTCATTCCACTTGGTTATTTCCTTTAAAAATTAACCCTTCATGATGATCAATGCGTACGTAACTAGTTTCGTCACGTTGTTTGTTGTCGACCCTCATGGCATTTCCAAAATGAGGTAACTCGTCAAATTGATTGTATTCTTCCTCGTTCACTACATTATCTACTCCGACAATTCTCCTTTTTCCATGAAGAACTACATGGCGTTTCTTATTTGCCGGGTTGGTTACATAGAAAACTCGAACAACTTGGTTAGCAAGTACGAATGGTTCGTCTTTGTACCCGACACGTTGGATGTCCACAGTAGTGACACCGTACTTGTCAACCTTCACCTGTGGGAGATGCACCCAACGGCAGCGAAATAAGGGGTTCTTGAAAACCACATAGTCAAGCTCCCAAATCTCTTCTATGAACCTATAGTACGAGTTTCTCAACCCATCGGTACTGAACACATCTATGCGGACACCGCTATTCTGGTTAGTGCTCTTTACATCCTGAGACTGTGTATAGAATATGTACCCATTTATGTCATATCCTTGCCATATCACAACTGTAAATGTTGGCCCTTTTGCCAACCATGTCAGCATCCCACTTGCCGAGCTTCTAGCGATTTGCTCCTTCAACCATTGGTTAAACCGACTGTTGTGTTGCCTCATGATCCAAACATCTGGCCGCTCTGGATTCTGTTGCTGAAGCACATCCTTGTGATGGTCGACATAAGGCGCCACTTCAGTCATGTGTTGCAAGACCGTGAAATGGGCTTGAGTATACGCGTCCATATCTGGAGTGATTGCTTTCCTTCCGATAGTTTCGATACCCTTCAGCCTCCCCTCGTGACGAGATTGAGGCACACCTATCGATTGAATCTGAGCCATATAATCGACACAAAACTTAATGACCTCTTCGCTTGCATAACCTTAGACGATGCTGCCCTCCGGCCGAGATCGATTCTGTACGTAGGACTTGAGAATTCCCATAAACCTCTCAAATGGGTACATGCTACGTAGGAATACGGGCCCACATATTTTTATCTCCCACACAACGTGAATAATAAGATGGACCATGATATCAAAAACGAAGGAAGGAAATACATTTCAAGATGACATAGAGTCATCACCACCTCGTCTTGTAGAGTATCTAGTCCTTCGGGATTGATAACCTTCTGAGCAATTGTGTTAAAGAAATAACATAGCCTCATGATTGTCTCTCGGACTTTGATTGGTAAAATATTTCTAATTGCAATAGGGAGCATCTATGTCATCAGCACATGACAATCATGAGACTTCATGCCATTTAACTTCAAATCTTGCATCGAAACAAGTTTCTTCACGTTGCCGGAGTAACTAGACGGAACTTTGACACCATGCAAGCACGGCACAGTTCTGTTTTCTCAGCCTTGGACAGAGTGTAACACGCAGGGGAAGGTACGTTCGTCCATTATCTATTTTTGTCGGTGCTAACTCAAGCCTAATGTCCATATCAGCCAAGTCAAGTCGTGCGTTGACGCCGTCCTTTGTTTTATCACAAATGTTCAGTAAGAGACCAATCAAGCTGTCACATACATTCTTTTCTACGTGCATGACGTCGATGCAGTGTCAAACATCTAGATACACCCAATAAGGTAAGTCCCAAAATATTAATCTCTTCTTCCAGGTGTTCTTCTTATGAGCCCTCAATTTACGCCCCTTTCCGAGGACAACATCTAAATCCTTAACCATATTATAAACATTTTTTCCCCTTAAATGCCTTGGAGCTGAACCGTCTTCCTTCTCTCCGTCAAATTGTTTCTTCATCTTGTGGTATGGGTGAGCCCTCCGAAGGAACCGGCGGTGACGCATGTAGACGGTTTTGCGTGAGTGTTTCAGCCACACACTCTCGGCACCTTTTGTACTCTGGCCCGATAGGTTACCAAGGGCAGAATAATCATTTATGGTGCAGAACAATAAGGAGCACAAAGTGAAGTTCTCTCGTTTGTATGCATCACATACCCGTACCTCTTCGTTCTACATTACTTTTAGATCTTCCACCAACGGTGCTAGGTACACATAAATATCATTCCCAGGTTGCTTTGGCCCTTGGATAAGTATCGACAGCAAAATATACTTTCGCTTCATACACAACCAAGGAGGAAGGTTATAGATGCAGAGAGTCACGGGCCACATGCTATGTCGGCTGCTCATGCTACTGAAAGGATTCATTCCATCTATACTTAGTCCAATCTTATATTCCTTGGTTCTTGAGAGACCATGTGGAGGTATCCCCATGTTTGTGATGAGTAATTGACGGTTGTGTTAGTGAGTTTGAGTTTATTTTGGGTATTCTAGGGTTGAGTACCTTTTACTTATGCTATTGTTAATATGCTGTTTCGTGTGGTGCTATACGACGGTTTGCTTATCTGTGTGACTGCAGGACTTCGGAGCTAGGTAATGGTGAGGTGAGGAGGACCGGGACTAGGCACAGGAGGTGTTGAGGTCCAGACGGTCGATGATGCCGAAGACGAGCGAACAGGGACTAGGCTCAGGGAGGAGTCGGAGGTCAAGACAGTTGGAGGTCGGTTGCGGTCGTATGCGACGGAACAGACCAGGACTAGACTCAGGTGGAGTCGGAGGTCTCGGTCGGAGTCGGTGGACACGACGGGCAGCGGTGAGAGGACCGGGACTAGGCTCAAGGAGGAGCTGAGGTTCAGACGGTCAGGATGCCGGGTGCGATCGTGTATAGCAGAGCGGACCGGGACTAGACTCAGGGAGGAGTCGAGGTCCAGACTATCAAGGCGCCGGTTGCGGGAAGCTTCCGGGAAGGTGCTTGAGGGCAAATTGGAGATTTGACTCAATCAATGAGAGGAGGGGCTGGTTTTTCCCTCCAAAATTGAGTGCTTTGACTTTTGCCTCTTATGGGTGTGAGGTCTTGGAGTGGGCATGGTATGCCACTTCTTGATTTGCTTAGTTGGGGTGAGCTCTTGCCTTCAAAATGTGAAGAGGGAATTAGCCTCTAGGCCATTTGGCCAGTTCATCCCTGAGAGCAATTCTTGGAATCAACATATATTGCTTTGAGGCTTTCTTCCTCTGTTTTGATTCCCTAGGGTTTGATGGTAGGGGACATCCATTTCTTTGTTGTTCCCAGTGAAATGTCTGCTAAGATTTGTGGTTCTCTGCTATAAGGTCATTTCCTGTTGTGTTTCAAGGCTCTTTGTGCAAAAGATTGGGGAATGACAATCATTTTGGAAATCTATCACATTTTCAGTTCAATATCTGTGATGGACCATGTGGAGGTGACCACATGTTTATGATGAGTAATTGACAAATTTGTGCAAAGATTGAGTTTGGTTTGAGTGATTTGTGCCAGGTCGGCATTTGGCACAGTCGGGTATGGTTGGACGGTCTTATTGCATACTCGTCTTCCCGATTGGTCGTTTAGGCGAGTTTATGCTTCATTGATGCTATTTATACTTTCATGTATCGAACGGTGCTATTTGAGGTGTTTCTTGTGGCTGCATGGATTCTAGGGTTTGAGAGGTTGGTAGGGCTTGATTTAGTCAAAATGGGTTTTAGAGGGTTGTTTTGGCTTTAAGCTTTAGTGGTTGCGAGAGACAGAGGTTCTGTTGTGTGTGTCTCCTTCGATGTCTCCTATGTGAGAGCTCTGTTCTTGGAAGCATGTAGAGTTCTTGATCATTCCAAGCATGTATGGGATTGTAGGGATGGTGTGAGTTGATACTCTATGCAATCATGTATCTCTCCTCCTCATTATCAATCTAAGATGGTTTTATTTGAGGTTGATTGAGTTCTTGAGCCCCATCTCTATTTCTGTTCTTCGTTGCCCTCTCTGTTGATTTCTAGACTTTTTGAGATTTGAGTTGTTTCTTGCGGGGAAGGCCCAAAATGGGTTGCTCTATGATGGGAGTAGATCTCAAGATCATTTGATTGGTTTCTCCCTAGAGCAAAGTGGATAAATCAAGAATTTTCTTTTCTCAGCCTTCTCAGTTCTTCATTTTATTTCTAGGGTTTGAGGTGTTTTCTTGTTTCCCTTCAGGAGATGGTCTGATTTTTGGTCTGAGAAGTCCCTTAGTTATTGCTGACTTATCTGTAAAATCTCATGAGCAAAGGACTTAAGACCATTGAGCAATTTGAGTTCTTGTGCACCTCTCTGCACTTTTGGGTTTTTGCCCCAAACCCTAAATTCTTGCTCTAGAAATGGGTCTTTTTGTTTCTCTAGGTTCCTTTGGCTATTTTGAATATTTTCTTGCTGGTCTGGGCTGAGCAGCTCAAGAGGAAGTCTCAAATTTCACAGTTGAGGGAAGGTCTCAGTTTTCAGTCTGAAAAATTGTCTCTGCTGTTCAGATTTTTCGAGAGGCAGTCTGACCGGGTCCTGGTAGCCGGTCTGACCAGAGGCTACAGAGCGGTCTGACCGGCCGTATAGAGCCGGTCTGACCGGCCTCTATAGAGCGGTCTGACTGGCCCTGTTTGGTCTGGGTGTTGCTTCTCTTGTTTTTTATTCTGTTTGGCTGGATGCTTTGCCTCAGTTGTTTTTCCTTGCTTTCCTCTCTGTTAGTATAGGGTTCCAGTGATCTTTTGAACTTAGCTTCATAGCTCTCATAGTTATTGAAGAGGAGTTTCTTTCGGGGTTAGTTTTGGGGGTAAGTTTTTGAAGTCGACATTCACCCCCTCTCGCCATTTCGGTCCAACAATCTGATTTATGCTCAGATTTCCTTTTACTTGCCCCTTGTTTGCATTCTCTTTGTTCCCTAAGATCCTTGAGCTATTTGGATTGTAGTCTTACTATTTTGGATTGAGAAGTTCAGCAGAAACACATCAATTGCCCTGAAGAATGCACTTCCAGTAAAAATTGTGCAGAATTCTTCAGTCGCTGCTCTGTTTTCAGGCTTCCCGATCAGACCGCTAAACCCTAGCGGTCAGACCGCTCATTAGCCGTCGGTCAGACCGGTCGGGCAATGGCGGTCTGACTAGCCTGAGCCGAGCGGTCAGACCGGGCGCCTTCAGGCGGTCAGACCGGTTTGGGGGGCGGTTAGACCGGCGGTAATAGGGCGGTCAGACCGGTATAAGCAGTGCGGTCTGACCGGCCATGCCATTGTGGTCTGACCGGCCCTGTCTGTCCCCGCTGAATATGATTTTGATGCCAACTTCTTTGAGGGTTTTATTTGGCGATCTTTCTATGAGTTTCCAGAGAGCATGAATCTTTCTTTTCATAGATTTCATATCTATCGGAGAGACGAACTTTAGTGGATACTTTGGGGGCGTTCTTAAAAGAGGCACCATTCACCCCCCTCTGTTGCCATTTTCGATCCTACAGTTCTGCACCGAAATCTGCAAAACTCCTATCGATGTTTCTCCACTAGGCGGAATCAGTAAGGTGTCTTAGCATTCCATCCTTGCGCTCCTCCGAGTGCCAACGCAGCAGTTTTACCTCCTTTGGATTTGCAAAAAACCTTTTCAAACATGGAATTATAGGAAAATACCATGCCACCTTAGCAGGAGGTCCTTTCTTCACCTCTGTTCCCTCGCTGTCATCTGATTGATTGTTACGTTTGTATCAGGATGCGTACTCTTTACGGTAGAGGATACAATCGTTCGGACATTCATGTATTCTTTTTACTTCCATTCCCAATGGATAAAGAACCTTCTTGGCTTTATACGTGGTTTTAGGCAACTCATTTCCCTCCGGAAGCATGTTCGCTAAAAGACCTAGCAGCGCTGTGAAACTCTTGTCGGACCAACCGTTGCTTGCCTTCAATTTCAACAGTTCAAGCACGGCCGACAACCTCGTGTACTTTGACCTGCTGCACGTGAACAAAGGTTTCTCCGAGTCCTCCATCAAGCCCTGGAATTTAACATACTCTCTCTCATCATAGTTCTCTTTTACATCGCGAAGCATCTGATCCAGATTGTCATCGCGCAACCAATCCGAATCCGAACAACAATCGACATCATCCGGTGGCATGTCATTCACTTCACCGGCGATGTCATCCGGCGGCATATCATTCACTTCACCTGCAATGTCATCCGGCGGCATATGATCGTTGACTTCGCCATGACTGGTCCAACATGTATAACCCTTTTGAAACCCCTTCGAATCAAGTGTGCTTTAATTTGCCCTCGGTTCTTAAACATCTTTAAATTCTCGCAGTCAGTGCATGGACAGTACATATATTCCACCCCTTATTCAACATATCCTCCTCGGCAGCTTTTGTAAAAGCAGACACGCCATTAATGTACTCTTCACTCACACGGTTCGCGGCATACATCCAGCTTCGGTCCTACGTTATGTATATATATATAACAACTTAGTATTAAAAATTAAATTAATTAATTATTACTACATATATACCACATGCATTGAGGCTTTGTTAGCTTAATTCATATTATAAACATGTACAACAGTTGTTTCCCCAGCGATCGTTGAAGGTATATAACCAACAATTTTGACAAATTTGGCCACCCACATGACGGGAACTGATCATGTATGGTCAAGTAGATGCAAATCATCTTCAATAACACTCACCAAAACTTAGATCTAAATTGTAATGCAAAGAAAAATAAATTTCATTATTAACCATATCTAGAGCAACCAGGAACGTATGAATCTTCAAAGCTCAATCTCTGCCTCCTCCCACCAAATTAATTGGCCTAAAATCGCCTAGATTGGCTCCTAAGCGAAAGAGTGCAGCACAGGCTAGATCTGGATCGAAATGAAGACAGATGCGGTTCTGACCGGCGCAATAAATGTCTAGCGGCATTATCACAGATGGTTTTTTATTAAAAAACCGTCTGTGATAAGCTGATTATCACAAACAGTTTGTAATAAAAAAATCGTCTGTGATAATTCCAGATTATCACAGACGATTTTTAATAAAAACCGTCTGTGATACTCGTTTTCTCTGACGCCATCAACACATGCGGTATCCAAATTAAAACCGTCTGTGTTAGTGTCGGTCACAGACGGTTTTGTCAAACCGTCTATGTTTTGGCGTCTAGTATTAGGCTTTCTGTAGTAGTGGCAGCACGTGTCTTCTAGCTCCTGTGATTGCGCAAGACGAATAGGTGTTGAAGAGGGATGCGACGTTATCAGTACATCGATATCGATAAAATGATCTCATAGTATTGCCGCTCATAGGCAACACTGGGCGCCTTTGCCTATTGCAGTCCTCCTTCTTGAGTTGCGTGTTGTCTCATGGGCCATCGTAAGTTTGTGTCCTTATGGGCTATTGCTAGCTACCGGGTATACTAAGTTTAGGCTGGAGGGTTTACACATAGGCCGAAGGCGCTGATCATTACTATTTTTTTTAATCCAATGTCCTATGACACTGGGTGGGCAACCAGGACACTGCCCCTGTATATAGTATAGATCTCTAGGTACGACTGGCCAGTGACAGGGTAGTCCCCACATGGCATCTTGTGGCTATGTATGTAGTCATTTTTTCCTGGTTTATTTCTTGTAAAATTAATGAGAATATTGAGGTTATTTGGGCATGTATATGCAAGTAATGTTTGTCAGTAAAGTGATATGCTCGAGAGTTGTATTTCTTAACCGAGATGAACATGTTGTCGGGGGCGGCGAAGCATAACAATAGTCGATAGCAAGAAATGTTAAAGATTGATCGCAAGAGCCATGCTCTCCTCTTTTTCTTCTTCACTCACTTCCCCCAGATGGCCAGATCGCTTTGTTTCCGCTTTGAAACCACCGCACTCCCCTACTTCGATCCCAAATCTGAGGCCTTTGCTGCTTGCGATGGGATCCACCACCCACCAGTCATCATGACCGAATTTTTTCTATTTTAACCCTTTTTTGAAAAAATTCACATTTAGACCCCTGGTGGTTTTAATTCCGTTTTTGGACCCAGGGGGTCGGAGCCGTGATCCACGGCGCCGAGCTAACACGTCTCGGCGCCGTGGTCCACGGCTCCGAGGTCCCGGGGCCGCACCAGCCTGGCGGCACGCGTGGCGCTGACGTGGCAAGAGGTCGGCGCCGTGACTGGTGGCTCCGAGCTCGGCGCCGTGGGTCATGGCTCCGAGCTCGGAGCCGTGGGTCATGGCGCCGACCTCTGGCCAGCGGGCCCCACGCGGCCTTTTTCCCGTGTGGTGCTGGCGCTGCTGGTTCACGCGCTCGTCGAAAATCCGCAAACCCTAGCGTCCGCCACGCCGCCTCGTCTCCCGCGCCGCCGCCGTGTGCGCCGCCCCCGCCTCCCGTCGCCTCTGGAGCGCCGCCTCCGTCCCGGCCTCGCCTCGCCGCCGCCGCCCCCGGTGCCGCGCCTCCGTCCACCTTCCGCTGCGGCGCCCCGTCCGCCGCGTCCCGGCGTCGCTGCCTCCCCCGCCCGCCCCGGTGCCGCCGCCTCGGCCTCCCGCCCGCCTCCGAGCCGCCGCCTCCGTCCCGCCGCGTCCCGGCCTCCCGCCTCGCCGCCGCCGCCCCGCAGTGTGCGCCTCCCGTCGCCTTCCGGTGCGGCGCCGCGTCCGCCCGCGTCCCGGCCTCCTGCCTCCCGCCGCCGCCCCTGGTGCGCGCCTCCCGAGCCGCCGCCTCCGTCCCGCCGCGTCCGGCCTCCCGCCTCGCGCCGCCGCCCCAGTGCCGCGCCTCCCGTCCGCCTTCCCGCTGCGGCCGCCCGTCCCCGCGCCCGGCCTCCTGCCTCCCGCCGCCGCCCCCGGTGCCGCCGCCTCCCGTCCGCCTCCCGCGCGGCCGACCGCGTCCCGCCGCCTCCCCCCCGCGCGGCGAGCCCCACCGCCTCCCCGCCGCCCGTTTGCAGGTAATATCATGTTCCTTGCTGCACATTTAGATTCCATTTGTTGTCCTCACCAAGCAATTCATAAGACCATATGTGAAATCACCCCATTGAGCTCAGATTGCATGCCATTCAGTTGTTTGCTTCATTGGTAGATTGTTTATTTGCAGAACTTACTAATCTTCATTGGTAGATTTTTTGGTCAATTATTCAGTTGTTTATGCTTGTATGGTCTTATGCTGGATCTGACATTGGCTAACTAAAACGCAGCCACATTTGAAAAATGTAACTGGATTGATCCTGCAAGCTAATAAAGATTCGGATGATGAAGTTGCTTTGGAGGCTTGTGAATTAATTACACCATGTAGAATGCAGAATTGCCATTAATGCATCAAATTGATACAACCATACGATCGTGTATTTGTAAGAATGAAGTTTGCATATTATAATGTAAGATTATTTTGTTGGGTGCCTACTTTGCACTATCAATATCGTAAGTTTTGCAAATGGACCAAGTTCCACACCCTATAGACGGTTAGTGCCTGGCTACACCGAACTTATAGAGCATGGTTTAGCTTTCTGCTTTAGGTAGATGATATGTGGTTGTGGGACTTAAATCGTTTGTGCTTTAGCTTTATTTTTAACTTTCCATCCGCATATTTCCAAGGTATTAAGTTTGGTTTTCTGTATGAACTAGATGGACAACCTAGTCACCCTATATCATGGAGGCAGTGTGACAAGTGATGATTATGGAAATGTTCGATTTGTTGAAATGCAAAGGGTGCCTCTGATATTCGGTGATCGGCCGTCGTTTAGTGAGTTGGTTGCTAGGGTCCGAGAGAAGCTACATTGTCATGGAAACGAGGAGAGCATCACAGTTGAGGGGTTACTTCACTTCGGTTCGAAAGACACAATTCTCAGGCGGTTGATCTTAATTGGTTCAGAGGATGAGTGGGACGAATATGTCAAATTGGTTATGAGGAATGAGTTAAAATGTTTGGACGTTGTTGTGCGGAAGGTGTCCATTGATCCCACCACTCACGGTTATTCACCAGAACTAGGTGATCAGGCACCCTTTGACCCTCCGTTACCGGATCTTGCGGTGGATGTGGAAGAAGTGCCTGAGGTGCCCGATGCTCTATCTGCCCCGAACGAGGTTCAGATTTCTCAACCAGTTCGAGTTGAATGTCGGACTGATGATGTTGTGGCGACCCCTCAGGATCATCCCAGTAAGTGTCGAGCCACACTTTAGCCTTTTCCCGTCATTGCTATTTTTTTGTATCAATCCCATCGTTTCGTGCTTACGATGCGGGAGACATTCACGATAATGTTGGTGTTCCTCCGTTGCTCCATCCGCAAGCGTTGAAGATGTCTGCAGGACTCCAACGGTGTGGATGTTCAAATTGTGGATGATCTGCAGCCTTACGAGATCGCAAGGGCCGTTGATTCGACGATGACCGCCCTTTTGGAGAGCGGAGAAAGTGATATTGAGTGATCAGCGTTATTGCCTGGCCGGGATCCATCGATTCATGAATTCAGCGATCTTAGGCATTCTCATGGGGCTTATGCGAAGGAAGGGATGACGAGTGCTAGATGCTCTCGAGGCGGTTCAAGCATGACAATTGAGAAGGGCATGATGTTTGAGGACTTGTCTGCATTGAGAAGGTGGCTGCAGGAGTATTGGTGATTCGTAAAAGGCCATTCAAGGTGAGGCATTCTTATGTGGAGCGGAGGTACACAGTTGTGTGCGAGAAGGAAACATGTGAATGGAGGGTTTGTGCTAGGAAGCGAAGGACACGGAAAGTTCAAGATCACAAGAATCGTTGGCCCACACACTTGTGCCGAGCGAGCTCAAGCGAAGCATCGGCGATTGACCTCTACCATTATTGCCAAGTCACTGTGCCACATAGTAAAGGAGAACCCAATATGAAGGTGAAGACACTTGCTGGGATTGTTAAGGAGAAATTTGGATACGAGATAAGGTATGGAAAAGCATGGAGGGCAAAGCAACGCATCCGGAAGATGATATATGGGGACTGGGAAGATGGGTACTTGCGATTGCGGCACTCTTCAATGCAATCAAAGCGGTTAATCCGGGCATGCATTATGAGTACGTCCGAAACCAAGCGAATGGACTCAAGATGGGATGCGAGATATTCTTCCGTGCTTTACGGTGCTTTGCTCGATCCATCGAGGCCTTTCGGCATTGTCGTCCCGTCTTCTCCATTGACGGTACGTTTCTTCTTGGCAAGTACCAGGGCACACTTCTGATAGCCATTTCCTGTGACGCAGACAACGCGTTGGTTCCTTTGGCGTTTGCTTTGGTTGAGAGGGAAAACAAAGACAGCTGGGGATGGTTCTTGCGGCTCGTTCGGAGGCACGTGGTCGGCCCTGGTAGGGAGGTGGGTGTCATATCTGATAGACACCAGGGCATACTTGCTGCCGTACAGGAGCAGATACCGGGGTATGCAGTTTTGCACCACCGTTGGTGCACTCGGCATCTTGCCGAGAATCTACTCCGTAAGGATGGTACGAAGGATAACTTTCCTCTGTTCGAGGAGGTCGCTCGAATGCTAGAGGTCAAGTTCTTCCAGGAAAAGTTGGAGCAGCTTAATACTGCAACAAACGCAGAAGGTAGACAGTGGTTGACGGGATTGATGAGAGATGTCGACAAATGGACAAGGGCTCATGACGACGGTGGGTGGAGGTGCGAGTTTCGGACAAGCAACATGGCGAATCCTTCAATAGTTTGCTTAGGGGTATACGTGGTATGCCCGTCAATGCTATCGTATCCTTCACCTTTTACAAGCTTGTTTCTGGTTCAACGAAAGACACGCACATGCAATGGCGCTACAGAGTAAACAAGTGAGATGGGCGCCAAAACCGAAGCGTCACCTTGAAAAGGCAAAGGCGAGGGCTGAGGCACATGAGGTATATTGTTTTGACAACTCCACGGGCACTTACGAGGTTGTAGAAAGGGGTGGTACAACGACCGATGGAGAGCTCCGGCCGACGAGGAGGCATAAGGTTGCCTTTACCTCCTCCAGCTGTGGATGTGGTGTCGTCTACCAGTTGGTCGTCCCACAGTTTCGCCTCCTCGTCCGTGGTTCGCAGAGGTTCCTCCTCGTCGACGTCCGACACTTGCATATCTTTGGGACCAGGTCGCAGTGCCCTACGCCCGGACGAAGAGGGCCTACGTAGAGTACACGAACGAGCTAGATGCGCTCACGGCCTCCAGTGTAAGTTAATTCCATTTGGTATCGTGATTTTCATTTGTTAGGATATGACCGTTAACGTTAAGTTGTTTCAATGCAGGTTAAGTGGGAGCCGTACGCCGAGCAGGAGGTGGAGGCCGTTCAGTTCAGCGCACTATGCAGCATAGACGAGGCCCTCTACAGGAAGAGGTGCCCTCTTATCTGTTTCTATGCTGTTGAGTATCACCTGCCACATAGAGTTGCACGCCAGTTTGGTATGAGGCAGTTGTGGCCAGTAGCGCAGTTCTCCACGTCTGTGGCCTTGCACAAGTAAGTGACATGCAATTTCAATTCTAACCTTGGATTCCAATTGCACAGAGCTTTTTCTATTTTTAACGTTTGGTTTACGTGACATGCAGATTTGATCGTCGGCGACAGAAGAAGGTCACAGACTTCGAGCAGCACCACCACATGTACGTTGAGGAGTGGGGACACTTTCAGGACCACGTGGACGACAACGACGAGCCACACAGCAACGAGAACTTCCGTCGGTACCAAGTTTGGTACCAGCGTGCGACGCGGTCCAAGCTTAAGGGCCAATGGACTCAGGATGACTACGCCGACATTGCGTCCTCCGACGACGATGACACGCCCTACGACCAGTCGACTCGCCTTGGGACGCAGGTGGAGATAGCACCAGTCATGGATCGTGTGGTAATGTTCAATCTCATTGCTTATTTTCCAATAGACATAAATACCACTACATACAGCAAATTATCCATTCTTTTGCTTGTTTGCAGGGCAAAACCCTGAAGCAGTCCGTACAGGACATAGAGCATATGTGCAGGACATGCGACGACGTCGTCAGGATGCGTAGCTTCCTAGAGGTAAGTTTCGACAAAGCCACTCACAAAATTAGTAACTAATATCTTCGTATCTTGTTGGTTAACAAAATGTTGGATGACAGAGGCTAGCAGGTCGGCTACGTCGTGCGGCTAGTCGTTGTGGTTGCAGCACAGGCGCGGCGAGGGACGTAGACGTGCCTTCGACACGACTTGCAGACCCGACGCTGCGAGGGTCGTACACGGCACAGAGCTCATCCCCCACGAGCGACACTTTCCCTGACGAGGGGGGTGAGGACGACGACGAGGTGGAGCAGCAGACTTACGATGAGATAGGCCCGCCTCGGCTCTCGAGGCGCTCACGAGGCTCGGCCTTCACACTGTACCACGCAGACGCCGCCGCGAGCCTAGCCGTTACACTCCAGGCACCGACGCCCTTGGTAAGGGTAAGGGTAAGGCTAGGAGGCAGTGATATTTATGTGTAGGCTTGTGGGTCGTGTTGTAATGAGCTACTTGTTTGTATGTATGTGTATATGTTATATTCATGTGATATTTGTGTACGAATCCGTAGTCTGTACTTTGTTGTTCTATAATTCCTGCAACGAAACAACGAAACTACGAACGAGATCCAAAAGAGTACATAAAACATTACCAACGAAACAACACGAAACAACACATAAAATAGCTTTGCCCAGTCACAACACGAAACAACACATAGATTGCACGTACATAAAATATAGCAAGTACTACAACCATCAACACAGCAACGACGGTAAACATGGAGGGTACCAAAAAATGACAACACAACCAAGTACTACAGCCATCAACACACCAACGAACACAACAACTAAAACACAACACAACCATACACATTCTTACCTACATGCCAAACGAGCCTCGTGGCACCCACATGGAGAAATGCTGAGGGGGTCGCCTCGGACGTGGTTGTCCATCGTGGTAGTGGCATGCACATATGCAGCTCGGGTTCGCGCAGCAACATGTGGGATCATAAGAGCTTCCTATATTCACGACCTCCTCGTTGCCCTCTCGCGTTGCATCTGTTCGCGGAGGTCGTTGTTCTCCTCAGTGAGACTCTCCATTCGGTACTCCAAGTCCCATATTCGAGCCCATAATGTATCCACATAACGATCAACATACCGTTCGTGAGGAGGGTCGATCCAGTGGGAGAAGTCGCATTTGCCCATCTGCACAAAAAATGACGGTAAACTTCGAGGGTCCATAAGCAATACAAAATGTAACATTACTAATTTGTACCGGGCGTGAGCATCGGAAGAAACGTCGCCCGCCATCGTTCGGGAATCCAAGATCTGGACGACCGCGTACTCATTGTGTATCGCATTTCGCCACGGTGGTTGAGCACGCCGGCTTGGTATCAATCGATGCTCGGACCGAACATATCCCTCGTTTCTAAGGGAATGTCGTCCCGGTGACCCAAATCCCATCGCCCTCGACTTGGACATGGTATGTTTCACCACGAAAGAGAGGGTACTACTTTGTTCGATTCACAATGTCATGGGACCCCAACCACGCTACTTATAGCAAAGCGGGACAGCTTAATGCGGTGACCACCAAACAAAGAGGCTTTTGCTCGGGGACATGACAACACGCCCGGCTTTGCTCGGGGACATGACACAACAGTCGGCTTTTGCTCGGTGAGATGACAAAGAGGCAGCTTTGCTCGGTGACATGAGAAAGCGGGCAGCATATGCCGACTTGCGCAGTGTGGAGTAGGCCTTTAGCCTGTACACATATAGGGCGTAGGTCTTTAGCCTTTACAGGAGTAGGCCTGTAGGCCTGTACACATATAGGGGCGTAGGTCTTTAGCCTTCTAGGCTTTGAATGGTCCAATCTCTGAAAAGGCTACTAACTATGAATTTATTACGAGATTATAGTCTCTGAAAAGCCTACATAGGGCCATTTATTGCTACACTGGAATCCAGGAAAAGCGAAAAGATCCTCTCCATGGACTATGCCCACTGCACCAGATAACCTGCCTACATAAAGGCCTCCCTGCTATGTCTTCCATACCACATCTCCTCCTCAAGGCATCACAATACTACTACACAACAATGTCTTCCTGGAGGTCCGACCCATTTGGAGTCTGGGAGTGGCATGCGCGCAGAAGTGCCATTGCGGCTTTAGGACGATGTTGGGAGTGCGGATGATCGAGTACAACGAGCCAAATACGGCCGTAGGTTCTTCAAGTGTCCCGACACGGATGGCGACTTCGTGGTAACGACCATAACTAAATCATTTCTTTTCCGTTATCGTTTTCAACTTGATCCATGACATCTACCAAGCCACACATAGGCTTGCGGGTTCATGGAATGGGTGGATCGAGTGCGCCGGCATGGCCAAATAACCGGCGGTGGAGGTGGAAAACAAAGGACAATACTTTGTCAAGATGACTCGGGCTCGCGAGGTGGAGCAGCAGATGCGGCTTGAGCAAGAGCGCCGCGTGAGGGTGGACCAAATCCGTCGAAGGGCAAGGAGGATGAGCTGCAAAGGAGGCGGGAGCAGCTAAGTGCGCGTGAAGCGACCATCAAGCGTCGGGAGGAAGAGCTTCAATCTCGTGAGGCAGCCCTCAAGTCCAAGAGTGACAGGAAGAAGGAAGCAGCGGAGCCATCTTCAGGGCGTGACAAAAAGGGGAAACAACCACGCTACACCCAGTAGACAAAATGTAATAGACCCAGCAAGTTATTTTCTCTAAGGCATGCATGTTAGGACTAGTGGTGGAATTCTGAACATTAGAAGTACAGAGTTGCACACATGCCACATGCCTACCATGTCAAAATATCACTAACCTTCGAAATATCACTTACCACTATATGCATCGATATTTCTACGCTCAATCCTTCGGCAAAAAAATTTAGCATAATTTGGTTTGCATGTCCAACTTGCAATGAACATAAACTTTTATTACGACTTCATCAGATTCGTTCCCATATTACAACTACAAAATTACCAAACCTTGCAAAAACCACGGGAATTGCAAACCCTTAAAACATACCAAACCTTAAAAGTCACTTACCATTTTATATATCGACCGTTCTACGCACAATCGTTCCTAAAAAAATTATCATATTTTTTTATGCATCTACAACGAGCCAATCAACATAAACTTGTTTTACAATTTTATCAGATTGTTTTGTAATTCACAACTACAAAATTAACAAAACTTATAATCATTACAGTTCTTGCACTTTCGTTCATTTCGTCTAATTGTTCATATCACTTTCGTTCATTTCAATATCACTTTCGTTCATTTCGTCTAATTGTTCATATCACATTTGTGCTCAAAAAAATTTTCATTAAATTGTTTTCCACATCAAAATTTTATGTTTCAAAAACCATTACCAACGTACCATAGTATTTTAAAAAAATCTACAACAAATTTCCTACATGTATCATCTGCAACATAACGAATTTGAAAAACATATGTCGTATTTTTCTCTATAAATAAATAAATAAATATATTACATAATATTACTATAATTAAATAATCAAAATACAAAATACAACTAGTAATTCTTTTGCGACAACGTAAAGCCGATCGGTGCAAACCCAAGACGCCGAGTGTCTCGGGCGTGGCGAGAGCTCGCGCCACGTGGCACGCAGCTCGGCGCCACGACCCACGGCTCGAGGTCGGCGCCACGACCCACGGCTCGAGGTCGGCGCTCGACCACGGCTCGAGCTCGAGCCACGATCTACGCGCCGAGGTGCCGCCACGTCGCCGCCACGCAGCCACCAGCCGAGTGGGCTGCGACCTCGGAGCCATGGACCACGGCGCCGAGACGTGTTACCTCGGCGCCGTGGGTCACGGCTCCGACCCCCTGGGTCCAAAAACGGAATTAAAACCACCAGGGGTCTAAATGTGAATATTTTTCAAAAAAAGGGCTTAAATAGAAAAAATTCTGTCATCATGACATCATCGCAGGAGGAAGCACCACCTTGTGCATTGGGGGGAGTTGCGCTCCTTTTAGGGCGAGGGGATGTAGTAGCACAGGAAGACGATGGAAGAAAACCACAGTGGAGGAGTAGTGAGGCCAACGAAGGAGATCCTGACCCATTAGCGTTGTGGCATTAGGCTAGCAATGTTGTCCTCCTGATCGGACCTCACATGCTCGCTTATTGCACAGTATGATAATCAATTTTCATCACACGCCAAAGAAAGTATGAAGTTACCGACAATATAATTGATTATCTCATATGAATAAAACTGTACAACCTCTGTAGAGTGTTAAAAACTATTTAAATAGCCATACTCGCAGTCATGAGCGTGCTTGGATATAGCCGTAATGGAAGTAGTTTTCCTTTTCAAAACTGTTTCACTAAACATATGGGATGGCATGTACACGTCTTCCATGTGCCATGCCCATGGGTGGGAATTGTGTGATGTTCACAGCCGAGGAAGGCTGCGAATGGATTTGATCTACTGTTATGACAAATTATGTTGCAAATTACTACTTATCAATATTGCAAATAAAATTTGCTTCATGCTAAAAATAACTTAGTATAGAGTCTTATCCTTTGATAGCCTTGCATATATATAGTTTTGTAATACACTACAAGTCTTATTGAGGACACAATGTACTCAATATTATTTAAATTATTCTTGATCAGAGAATGAAGAAAGATATAGACATGCATACTTCGCCTTCGGCTTTGAGGAGTTCGACGATAGGTTTTCTAGGGTCTAATCACCAGCCGGTTGTCTGTGGCTATGGTGGCATACCACTGGATACTTCTGCTATTTGCTTGTCTTCCGTTGCAATTTGCTCTTAAATCTGGTATTCTTTTGGCCGGTCGATCACATGCTTAAAACTTTATTGTATTCACCCCTTTGTCATAAATTAAATATATATGATGTGTATGAATGTAATCTCAATGTTGTGAATGTGTGTACCAGTTACTGATCATGGAACAAGTACAGAACACACTTACGTGACTGCAGGTGTCTCCCGTGCCCAGGGTCCCCACACGCTGGTTGCCCCTTTTCTAAATAAACAATGAAAACATCTATTTGTCCTCTAAATTATAAGGTATGTCTACTTTACCTTCTGAACTATAAAACGATCTAAATAGCTACCCACACTATGCAAAATCATCTAAGTAACCTCCTAAGACGATTTTAGAGGTGGTTTTACTAATGTGACGGATGATGTAGATAAATACATGGCAGTGAGTAAGCAAAATAAATGTATAAAAAAATATGTGGCTGTTTCTTGGTATATGGACCCTATCATATTTGTTGTGTCATCACTATGTTTTTGGCCGCATCATTCGCCATTGTAGTAAAACCACCTCTAAAACCACTTCAAAGGGTTATTTAGACGATTTTACATAGTTTAAGAGGTTATTTAGATGATTTTATAGTTTAGGGGTCAGAGTAGACGCACCTCGATAGTTCAGAGGTCAAGTATACGTTCCCAGTAAACAATAATTGCTTTATGTTTGTTTGGACTTTGGAGTGCAAGAAATGAAATAAATAGTGTATTTCACAATTCCGATCCCTCGACTTTCCATATTTCGGAATTGAAGTGAGATGGGGCCTTTTTGGGTGTGGGGGGCTGGACTGAGATTTAAAGCTTGTCACACTTCACCGTGCTTAGTTTGAGTTTTGGTGGCATGCATTTGGTTGATTGTTGTTGTGAGTTGTGACGCACCATATTTTCTCAGCCCTACGACTTACTCGTCATATATGCTCATTCCTTGCCAACATTTTCCTAAAGTAAATTGTGGCGAAAATTTCAATCCCTCAGTTTCAATTCAAAGATATCAAGACGTTAAAAGTGCTTATAAAATGGTGGCTGAAAA
This sequence comes from Dendrocalamus sinicus, assembly GCA_036346575.1. Taxonomy (NCBI): domain Eukaryota; kingdom Viridiplantae; phylum Streptophyta; class Magnoliopsida; order Poales; family Poaceae; genus Dendrocalamus; species Dendrocalamus sinicus. Next base: position 8,899,347 of record CM070657.1, read on the forward strand.
TGTCAAATGGCCAGACCAATGTTCAAGAAGGCGCTAGGCGGGCGGCGAGGTGGGGCCTAGCGCCTAGGGGGCCTAGGCAGGGTCTAGGCGGGGCCTAGGCGGCCGACTTAAAAATGAAGAAATATGAGCAAACATGCATATATATTTAATGTAAATAGCTAAATACTTAATGTGAAGTTGTAAAACCTGCAGATGTACGGGTCATCACGGACACGTAGGATCAAACTGCGAAGAAAATAGACTTTTAGAGGGTCTAAACAGAAGAAAATCAAGAGAAAAGGACTATTTTGCAATTATCACAGACTTTAGAGGACTAAATAGCAAAATGTCAACCGTGCGCTCAAATAAATCCCCACGCCGGCCGAATCGCCCCGATCCGGCCAAATCCCTAGCTTCTGCTCTCCTCCCTCGACTGCGGTCGGCGACGCCTCTCCTCCCTCAACTCCGGTCGGCGCCGAGGCCAAGGCATCTCGCCACCGCGCCATCTACAGCTCATCGGCCACTACCTCCTCTACATCCTCCTCTCATCGCGATGCTTCCCCGCCAGTTTGAGGCGCCACCCTGACTCCACCGCGCCGCACCGTCCTTCACCGCCTCTTCCAAACCCTGTGCGGTCGCCCCCTCTACAGCGCAGCGCCGTTGCCAGAGCCCAGGTTCGTCTCTTCTGGCCTCCGATTGCTTCTCTCCCCCTCCTCCGAAACCTCCTTTCCACCTCCGGCAGCCGCCATGGCCAAGCCAAACACATCTCCGCGCGGCGACGGCTCCGCCTTTGACCGCCGACAGCCGCCTTTGACCGCCGACGGCCGCTTAGGCGGGCTGGCCGCCTAGCCTGCCGATTTTGGCCAAGGCGCGGCGGCGGGGCTCCGCCCAGCGCCTAGGCCCGCCCAGCGGCCGCCTAGAACCGACTTCTTGAACACTGGGCCAGACCGAAGGGGTGGCTACGATTGAAGCCCCAGAACGGCCCAGCTGTCTCTTCAATAGTTTCCTACTTCCTCTCAGGAGTCAGGACTAGGCTACCTCCGTCTTGCCCGGTCCTGTATGTTGGTCAGACTCCAACCGTTTTACCCGCCATTTTCCTCTCGGCTCCATTCCTCCACCAGAGGGGAGGGACACAGCTCACGAGCACCGCCAAATCCTAACATCTCAAAACTACGATTAATCGAAAACAAGGGGGGAGAAAAATCAGAGAACACCCCGGCATGGCTCGGCTCCTGCGGCTGCTGGCCGGCGCGGCCGCGCTGCTGCTCGCCTTGTCCCCTGCGGCCGCGGCCGCGGCCCCCGCCGTGGACGTCGGCGTGAACTGGGGCTCGCAGCTGTCGCACCCGCTGCTGCCGGCGTCCGTGGTGAAGATGCTGAAGGAGAACGGGATCTCCAAGGTGAAGATGTTCGACGCCGACCCGTGGCCCATCGGCGCGCTCGTCGATTCCGGCATCGAGGTCATGCTCGGCATTCCCAACGACATGCTGGAGATGATGAGTAGCAGCTACAGAAATGCGGAGGGTTGGGTCAAGGAGAACGTCACCAGCTACGGCGACAAGCTGAAGATCAAGTATGCTTTCATGCCTCGATCAACGTCATCTGAAGTCGCTCACATGGCCGCCGATCCTAATGTTTCTGTGACGAATGCTGTTTGATGGAGAGCAGGTATGTGGCTGTGGGGAACGAGCCATTTCTCAAGAGCTACAACGGATCGTTCATGAAGACGACCTTCCCGGCGCTCAAGAACATTCAGAAGGCTCTCAACGAGGCCGGCGTCGGCGATAAAGTGAAAGCGACGATACCGCTAAACGCCGACGTGTACGTCTCCCCCGACGACAAGCCGTCCTCCGGCGCGTTCCGGCCCGACATCAAAGACCTCATGACCGACATCGTCAAGTTCCTGCACGACCACGGCTCGCCCTTCGTCGTGAACATCTACCCCTTCCTCAGCCTGTACCAGAGCGACGACTTCCCCTTCGAATTCGCCTTCTTCGACGGCGGCCGCAACATCCAGGACAAGGGTGGCATCAGCTACTCCAACGTGTTCGACGCCAACTTTGACACGCTCCTGAGCGCGCTCAAGAAGGCCGGCGTGCCCAACCTCAAGGTCGTCGTCGGCGAGGTCGGCTGGCCCACTGACGGCAACAAGAACGCCAACCCCAAGCTCGCGCGGCGGTTCTACGACGGCCTCCTGAAGAAGCTGGCCAAGAAAGAAGGCACCCCGCTCCGGCCGGGCAAGATGGACGTCTACCTGTTCGGCCTCTTCGACGAGGACATGAAGAGCATCCTGCCGGGGAACTTTGAGCGGCACTGGGGCATCTTCACCTACGACGGCAAGCCCAAGTTCCCGATGGACCTGTCCGGGCAGGGGCACGACAAGCTGCTCGCCGGCGTGTCCGGCATCGAGTACCTGCCCAAGCAGTGGTGCGTGTTCAACGACGAGGCCAAGGACCTCTCCAAGCTGCCGGGCAACATTCAGTACGCGTGCGCGAGCGGCGACTGCACGGCGCTCGGGTACGGGTGCTCCTGCAACGGGCTGGACGAGAAGAGCAACATCTCCTACGCGTTCAACATGTACTTCCAGATGCAGGACCAGGACGTGCGCGCCTGCGACTTCGGCGGGCTCGCCAAGATCACCGACAAGAACGCCTCAGCGCGCGGCTGCCTGTTCCCGATCCAGATCGTCAGCGCCGGTGGGCGAGCCTTACCGGCGCTGGGGTGGGCGGCGCTGCTGGCCTTGGCTGCCCATGTTGCCGTGATGATGGTGGTGTGAGGAACTTGGGGGAGGTTAGTGGACGCACGGGTGGTGTTCACGTAGAGGGGTGGGTATACATTTGTGGAAGACTCTAGTACTGTTCAATTGATTTGAGCACGTACGAACCACGCATGGATGGAATGGTCCATTTTGCACCATACAAAATGAGTTGTGCCATTGCAAATTATGTACGCCCGTTGTCCCTTTGTCTTGTGATGGAATGCAAATCACACTCGTCTCGCGAGCCACGTTTACTAGGTACTTACGGAAAGTTTGCAACACAGGGCATTACTTGCCGCCCTGCGCATCGGCCGGGCCGGCAGCCGAACTTGCCGCCGCGCCCATGACCAGAGCAGATCGGCGTGCTTCGTGGACGACAGAACCAGCACCCAAACATGGCCACCGTCCTGCACTCCTGCCTGCCGGTCTGCTGCACAAGTGCAAACACAGAATTCTCGGGCTGGACGTTTGTTTTCAATTTTTACGTGTCCGCGTGCCGATCTATGCATCGATGCAGATGCAATGCATTCTCGCCGTATATGGAACAATGTGCTGCTCTTGTACATAAGCTAAGTGGGAGTGATCAAACCAAGGTTTTGCGATCTTGAGACAAAAACTTGCGTCATTGCTTCCCCATTGACCTCACTGCATACATGGTATTTGGTTTGAGGGATCATCTCATCCTAGAACGAGTTCATTCATCGTGGGATGATCCCATAAAATTTGGTGCATGGATGACTTGATCCCTCGTTCTGTACCAGCTTGTGCTTATGAAGCATGATGTGGTAATAGACCAATCTATTCTATTACTCAAACTAAATAAGTAGGTTAGGTTGGAGCTAGGATCAGATGGCCATTCACCTCCGGTTCCTCGAACCAAACACCCCGGTACGTAGCTTCTAACCCAGGACATGAAGAGAGCCGCATGCCGTAAAAAAGACTGGAGAAGAGACTAGAAAGCGTCGAGACAAGGAAAGCCGTGCAAGCCGTGTTGCCACAAATAGGGAGAGAGACGCCCGACCCTCCTACAGGAGAGGCAGACCTTCCTTTCTACCACTTGATGCCGATTACTAGTTCCTTGGACGTACGTACGCCATATATCCACCTAGGAACTAGGAAGGCAAGCCATTGCCATTCTTCCGTATGCCTTCTTGCACGTACGTAGCATAATCCATTAGCGCTTCTTGCTTCTTTGATCGGTGTTGTGGGTTGCGGCGTTGCGCATTTCGCTCCTTCCAAGATGAACGACTTGTTCTCGTCGAGCTCGTTCAAGAAGTATGCGGACGCGAACCGGCAGTCGTCGCCGGGCGACATGGAGGCCGGCGGCGAGAACGTGGTGAACCTGGACAAGTTCTTCGAGGACGTGGAGGCCGTGAAGGAGGACATGCGCGGTCTGGAGGCCCTGTACAAGCGCCTGCAGTCCGCGCACGAGGAGACCAAGACGGCGCACGAGGCCCGCGCCGTCAAGTCCCTCCGGGCCCGCATGGACGCCGACGTCGAGCAGGTGCTCCGCCGCGCCAAGGCCGTCAAGGGCAAGCTCGAGGGACTCGACCGTGACAACGCCACCTCCCGCAAGGTCCCCGGCTGTGGCCCGGGATCCTCCGCTGACCGCACCCGCACCTCCGTCGTCGCCGGCCTCGGCAAGAAGCTCAAGGACCTCATGGACGACTTCCAGGCAATCCATGCAGCATTAATTGCAACATGCAACATTAATTGCAACACGTACATACAAATTTGTCCATGCATGCTGTGCCCATGAATTGCATGTATAACAAGAACGCGCATTAATTGCGTGCGCGCAGGGGTTGAGGACGAGGATGGCGGCGGAGTACATGGAGACGGTGGCGCGGCGATACTACACGGTGACGGGGGAGAGGGCTGAGGAGAGCACTATCGAGGCGCTCATCTCGTCGGGGGAGAGCGAGTCGTTCCTGCAGAAGGCGATCCAGGAGCAGGGGCGCGGGCAGGTGATGGACACCATCTCGGAGATCCAGGAGCGGCACGACGCCGTCAAGGAGATCGAGCGCAGCCTGCTCGACCTGCACCAGGTGTTCCTGGACATGGCCGCGCTCGTCGAGGCGCAGGGCCACCAGCTCAACGACATCGAGAGCCACGTCGCGCACGCCAGCTCCTTCGTGCGCCGGGGCACCGTCGAGCTGGAGGTGGCGCGCGAGTACCAGAAGAGCAACCGCAAGTGGACGTGCATCGCCATCCTCGCCGGCCTCGTGCTCATCGTCGTCCTGCTCATGCCGGTGCTCATCAACCTCCACATCTTGACCATCAGATGATTCCGTCTTCCATAAAAAATTCTATCCCTGCTCCTCACTTTATTTACCATTAATCGTTATCAAGGATTTTGCTTCCGTTTTCGTTTTCATTTCGAGTGTGTACGTTTTTTTTTTCTCTTTTTGGTAGTAGTGGTCTTCAAACTCTGTACTGCTTCATTCAGAAGACACAGGGAAGATGTATATTATTGTGATATACCAGTTTCTTGATCAAGCCTTTTCCCATCGAAAATGACTGTAGTGTACGTTGAGACCAAGCACTCCCTCGCTCTCGTCCACTTCTGTTTATAAACTAGCAGCATGAGCGCGGCGTCACGCGCTAGCTACCGTGTAGACCGAAGTGAAAGAGAGGACAATTCGCAGAAAAGTTTTTTCCAAAAAAATCGAGGACATATGCGTAATTTCAAGAAAATCAAAGGACGTTTTTGTAAAAAAACGAGGACCTATAAGGGCCTATATATAACAAAAAAGAATCCGTACGTAATTTTTAAAAACCGTAGGGTGCTATCCTGCAAAGGATACAAAATTTCAGTGAAGTGGAGGGGTGTTTTCAGGAAAAAAAACCTGGCAGGGACCTTTTCGCGAGAACCGAGGACCTTTACGCGATTTCTAAAAACTCAGGGGCTTTTCATAAAAATGATGATGTGGCGCGGGGAGGAGCCGGGAATCCCCGGGCGTAATATATATAGTATATAGGTCACAGTACATCCGTGAATCAAGCGTACATTGTTGTAGAACCGAGAAGGTGACTAGAGAGAGTTGAATTTCAGCCTACACAAATACAAGTTTTTTCAAAATCATTTTTCACAAAGAATTCAAGACACTTCATTTCAATAGTGATTAAAAGTTATGTCAAGATATAAATATCAGAATCTAAACATCTACAATGAAATATCCGATAAAAACCGAGCAAATTGAGCCTTGAAAATCCCCGGTTGGTCTGAACTTTCTTCAGGGCTGTCTGACCTCTATGGGATGATCTTGTTGAGGAACCATCGCTAGCGACCAGTCCGATCGATTCCTCTGCTATGCAAAAGACAGATCAATTACAGAAGATACAAATAGTAGATTGAAACACAGAGATAGAGAGAACTCCTAGTCTTTCTTTATTGTTTTCTCTTTCTCTTGCGTGTACAAAATAGCTAATAATACTCCCTATTTATAGTTTAGTGGTGAGGTGCCCACCATGGGCCAAGCCTTCAAGCCTAGGCCCAAGTTTCCTAACACTTCCCCTTGGACACTCATCCGACACATTCATGCCTCATCAAAACTCCATGTTACATGTTATGTTGCGTTGCACGAATTGCCTCATTAAAAACCTTGGCCGAAAAACTTCATGAAAACTCGTCAAAGAAAAAAGAGTACAATCCACCTAATTTCATTTAATCTTCAGGATTTATTCTTTGGGTACTCGATCTTCATGATCAAGTTTTAATAACGAGCTTGAGAAAAATCTCCCCCTGAATTATATGCTTCTCTAAGTTTCATCATTCCAATTCCTCATACGCATCTTTCAAAATTAGATACTGGGAATGACTTAGTGAATAAATCTGCAATATTTTCACATGACTTAGTATGTAGTACCTTAATTTCGTCCACCTTTTGCAATTCATGAGCATAGAAGAATTTGGGGTTGATATGCTTTGTGAGATAACTCTTCACGTAACCCATTTGCACTTGTGCAATACAAGTGGTATTATCTTCATAGATAATTGTTGGAGCTTGCATGATATTCATCCCACATGACTGCTGGATGTGGTAAATCATTTGTCGGAGCCAAGCACATTCTCGTGTAGCTTCGTGCAGCGTTATAATTTCTGAGTGATTTGTCGAAGTCGTTACACGACTTTGCTTAGACGATTTTCATGAAATTACAGTTCCACCACACATTACATTAATTGAGCAGTATTCAGATCTTGAAGTGATGCAATTTGAGGAAGCAATAGGACGGTAAAAGCATATGAAAAACGACTCAATCAACGAACTAATATCAATGCAGACAGGCAACTCATGTTCTCCCAAACCGAATGGGAAGCAAGGAACTCGAAGACAGAGAGAGGAGGCCATCACAAGCATGGCATGGGCGAGTCGGCCAGAGTGGTCGAGGCGGCAGAGGTGGCCGTGGAGACAACGTTGGGCAAGGCGGTAGTGACAGATCCTGTGACAAGTCACATATTAAGTACTTTGAATGTGATGAATACGGGCACTACGCGTTAGAGTGTTGCAGCCACATAAAGTGTTTCAACCGCGAGAAGTACGGGCACTACACTTCGGATTGCCCAAGGAAGAAGAAGGACAAGGAGGTGAACCTCACCCGTGCTGAGGAGGACGTTGAGCTAGTACTACTTCTTTCCTTATGTGTTGAAGAGACTCTAGACATGGTGATATTGAATGAAACGAACGTAGTTCCTAAACTACACACGAAGGAAGCCAGCGTCGATCACACTAATTGGTGGTACCTAGATAATGGAGCCTGCAATCATATGACAGGAGATCGCTCCATGTTCCATGATCTCGACGAGAAGATTTCAGGCAAAGTTAAGGATGGCGATGGCTCTATGGTGGAGATAAATGGAAAATGATCAGTGTTGTTGCAATGCAAAAATGGCGATCAGAAGTTGATATTTGAGATTTATTTTATACTGAGTCTGTGTAGCAGCATACTCGGTCTTGGACAGATGATAGAAGAAGGGTGCAGCGTGGTGCTGCAGGATGAGTTCTTGCATATCTATGACAAGAATGATGATCTCTTAATGAAGGTGAAAGGGTCACAGAATTGATTATACAAAACTTCTTTGATTACTTGTAAATCGGTTTGTCTCAAAAGCAGCTTGGAGGAGCTAGGCAACAAACTCGACGCGTGCGGGTCCCAGGGGGACATACAAGCAGCATAGAGGAGTGCAGTGGCTCAAGTGAGCAAGACATGTATACATGTATACATGCAGGCAGCGTGGTCACGCACGCTGCAGGTGGCAACTGGATGGTCGAGAGCAGTCCCGTCGGCATGCAGATGCACAAGTTCTAAGAGGAAGGCTTGGAGTACAGGTTGGTATATTTTCCTATGGTTTGTGAAAGGAATGTGGTCATCGTTGGAGATAGGACTTACGAGCGCAGGAATTAGATGCAGTGTAGCCTCAGTTGAGATGTACGCGGAAAAGCAAACGGATTTGGTCCAAGAGAGAGGAGCGGGAGGCTCAAGTAATGGAGAAGCCAAGGCAGTTATGAGAGCATGCACTTCAGCCTAGGCAAGCATACAAGGAAGGACGAGATCTTTCCAGTGCAAAGTATGACAAGTGTTGGTTTGTGCGTGGCTCGAGATGGAGCAAGCACGGGCAATAGGGCGGTGATGGTTTAGGAAAAAAATGGTGCATGGGAGTGCAAGTAAAAAGGAAGAAGCAGAAGCTCATGAAGGAGAACAGGAGCTTGGACTGGGACACCTGTTACAAGATCGCCGTCGGTGCGGCGCAGGGGCTGGCCTATCTGCACCATGATTGCTTCCCGGCGATACTCCACCGGGATGTCAAGTGCAACAACATACTGCTTGATTCGAAGTGTGAGGTCTACTTGGCTGACTTTGGGCGGGCCAAGCTGATGAACTCCCCCAATTATCATCATGCCATGTCGCACATCGCCGGTTCTTACGGATACATTGCTCCAAGCAAGTGATTTCTACTACTAAACCACATTTAGTTATCCTAGTTTCTTGAGCATTTGGACATGTAGTGTACAAGAGCAGTAGCATCTGTTAATGCCATAACTCAATGATTCTTTGGGTAATGCTGTTACCTAAGCAAGAATCTTTGAACTGTAGTTGCTTTTAGTAATCTTAACCTTGTTCTGCATCCATGACCATGACTTGTTGATTGCTTGTAGTTTAAGCAGGAGAAATCGATCACTCTGACTAGTGACTAACTATTAACTGACATTGTGCTTAACTGCTTATACAGCTGCTAGTTTCTCACATCACAAGCATTCTTGTCCACGGAAACATGCTGACTTCACTTGATACTGTTGCTTCCAAATTCCAATGCTTAGTACAAAATTATGTTTGTTTGCTTAATTATGAAGAAGTAGCAATACACAAGGCATAAATTTCAACTATGGATGATTAATGTCAGGGCACATTGGTTTGACAATTTGCTCATTTCAGAGTACGGCTACACGAGCAACATCACCGAGAAAAGCAACGTGTACAGCTACAGCGTTCTGCTTCTGGAGATCCTGAGTGGTCAGAGCGCCATCGAGCCGATGGTCGGCGAGAGCCTCCACATCATGGAGTGGGCGAAGAAGATGGGGAGCTACGAGCCGGCGGTGAACATCCTGGACCCGAAGCTGCGCGGCATGCCGGACCAGCTGGTCCAGGAGATGCTGCAGACTCTGGGCATTGCCATCTTCTGCGTGAACCCAGCGCCGGCGGAGCGACCCACCATGAAGTAGGTTGTGGCCCTCCTCAAGGAGGTGAAGAGCCCCCGGAGGAGTGGGGCAAGACGTCGCAGCAGTCGCTCATCAAGCCCGGGAGCCAGCAAGGGTGACATGAGAACATGAACATTGCAGTAGCTTCCTTTTGGATTTCACTTTGTGGAGCATAGGCAGAGGCAGAGCATTGTTGTAGTTGGTTCAGTGATGCAGCTAGAAGAAATGGAGGGAGACGAGCTGGATGAGAGGGGACAGGAGTAGGATTTCACAAAAAAAAGGTGCCTAGCTACATACCTGGCTGAATAGGCCGTCCAGTTGGTAGGGCACTGTACAGTTTGGATAGGACACGGCAGGTTAGGCTCAACATGGGTGGCCTGAATAGGTTACTATATTGTGTCAGCTCACATGCCTGCTTTTCTATCTAAGTACGACACGAAAAGGGGTCGCACTGTGTCGGGTCAGCCCAAGCATTTTTAGCCTAACAAGCCACTGATAGCCCGTTGAGTATAATGGCCTGGTTTGGTGCTGCCCCACCAACTGCCGCTTGCAGCCCCGCGCCGCCACAATCGTCCACTGCCATCGCATCACCATTGCCACCCACGTTAGAGAAGGCTAAAGGTGGTGATTACTTCTAAGAATGATTGCTTCAGTGGTAAAGCAATTTTACCATGTGTAAACGCTTTTACTGTTATTTATGTAACATATTACTTTCCACAATATATAGAAATGAACTTACAACATCTAATCCAACAAGCTGTGCGGCCTAAGGTTCTCAAGAATACTGGGGAGGGGCTTGACAACATTGAGCCCGTGGAAGAACATGTAGAATAGTAGCTCACTAGCTCTATCATGTATACGTTGCCTTTCTCTTACATATAAAAGAAATACATTATAATCTGAAATTACTACATGTTAAGATACAATTTACTACATATCAAAAATGAAATTACTGCTTAGCGGTTATATGGCAGTTTGGATCTTCTGTCCTTCGCCGTTGTAAAATTCTAGGAACTTCATGACGAAGAAGGCGTAGTTGTTTGGAAGAATCTGTTTTGGCGTGGTAAATAGCGGCCTCCTCTAGTTTTTAAACTTTGGAAACGTCCCACCGGTCACGGCATGGAAGGTGTCATTCAAACATGCAACTACCTTACTGCTGACTGCATGATGATGGTCATCGAGGTCGGTATATTTTTTTAGTGTACTCATTTGAGTCTAGCATGTTGATGCATCTGTGCATAATGTTTATGCAGTACACCGATTAGTAGGAGTTGTGAAGCAAGGGGAGGAATACCTTACAATTGAAACAAAATGGGTAGACGACCATGTGAACACAAAATTGACTGTTTGCATAATGTAAAATTTACTATTGTTCACTAAGTTTTGATCGGTTGTAAAAGTTTTTCGCTTTTCTCACAGATCGACGTGAGGGTTTTGGGTTTGTTATTAATTGCGGATATGGGTTACATCACGATCGATCAGTTGTAGTAGGTGGCGATTGGTTCTTGTTAGGGTTTTTATCTGTCTATTTTTCCTTTTCTTAAAGAAATATGCCCGTCATATGTTCCTAACTTCCTATTGTAGCACCGAAATGGCGACAGAGGGGGGTGAATGTCGCTCGCTTCAAAAACGCCCCCGAGAAATCGAACACTGATTTTTCAGAAAGAAGCAAAACACAGCACCTCACAGAAAATTAAAATTAATTCTGCTGAAATTTGGAACGCATGCGACACTGAAAAATCCAGCATAAATCAGAGACCAGCCAGTAAAAAATTCAACTGAAAATATCGCTGTTTGATCTGCAAGCAAAATTGTCAAAGTCAGCACTAAAATAAAAAGAGAGACAACTAAAGCATCCTTTCATTCAGCCATCCAGTACTGTAGCTAAGATACTTCACGAAAAGAGAAAAACAACACAAGAAAGACTTCAGGAAGTATCAAAAGACTGCATGTTACAAGCTACCAAGTACTATGGCCGAATCAATGAGAAGTAGCAGATCAATGCTTATGGGAAAGAAAGGACCAAAAAGACTTGAGATAACTTCCCATACAGAGCAAACAAGAGACCAGCTAAAAACCAAATCTGAATTTTCAGTACGGGCACCGAGCCAACTCCAAAAACCTGAAACCTGAGAATATACCACGCCTACACTGAAAAACTAGGGAATCAAAGGAATCCTCTCATTCTTTTTGGCCCTAATGATCTCCAATGCATACTAATTAGCAAGGAGTAGCAAGAGAACAGAGAGATCAACTCTAAAATCAAGAAAATCAGATTATGAGAAAAATCTGAAAAACTTGAAGAGAGGACTCAAAATCCACATTACTCCCTGACCAATGATCCTTTGACTTTGAAACTTTGAGGGTAACTCATGTATAACCTCTGGACTCAAGTTTCAAGTCATCTCAAAGGGAGAAACAAAATCTGGACCAAAACCTAGAAAAATCAGTAAACTTCAGAAGAGAGCATACAAACTCAAATTACTCCATAAACTCTCAATCTTTGCTCATGAGGCTTTGCAGCTAGGATAGCAATAGCAAGGAGAGATTCCAGGCCAGAAATCACATCATCTTGAGAAGGGAAACTCAAGAACCATAAAAACCCTAGAACTACAAGAACTGAACAGAGGAACTCCAAAGTGCAAAACTGGGATTAAAAACTTGTCTCTGGGATTCTAGCTGACCAAATGGTCTAGGATCACTCTCCCATCACTAAGCAACCCATTTTGCACCTCCACAGCAAGCAAGAACTCAGAACCACAAAAATCAAGAAATCCACAAAAGAAGGCATCGTAGAACAGAGAGCAAGAAAAAGATGAAACTTCATATTTTCATTGATTTCAACAAGAGGAAATGCGAGGAATCACGATACGCATGTACATTAGAACGAGGAATGATTACATGACTCTCACACACTCTCCAACCTCTCAAACATCAACCATGAATGCTTAGAGGAGGATGAACACACTCTGTTCTCTCAAGAACTCTACGAGGGGACAGAGGAGCACCGACTCGCCTCTCCAACCACTAAAGACTAAAGAAGAAACCAACTCCTAAAGCCTCTTTTGACTAGAGCTAACCCTAATTCCCTCCAAAATACTCAAGTGGGCATGCAGCCCCTCAATCCTATTTATAGCCTTGGCTAACGGGTCTCCGCCCTGTTACGCCTGCTAAATCCAACGGCGCCCGCTCCCGCTTGTGCAGCCTCGCGAATTTCCCGATTCGCCCCTCCTGCACTTTCCGGGAAGCTTCCGCGCTCCTTGCCTCGCACGCCTCACAACCACCTCGAGTCCACGTCGTCTTCGACACATCCCGACCGTTCTGACCTCAGCGCCACCTGCGCCTAGTCCGGTCCACGTGTCTCGCCACGACTCCACCCGATGTCCTGCAGCCACACAGACAAAGAACACATCAAATAGCACCGCTCGATATATGAAAGCATAAACAACATCATACTTACCATGTCGAAGACCAACCCTGTCAAATCAAAGAATCAGCGTCCTAATCCCATATGACCAAGTTTGACCACAATCCGACCGAGCCCGTTGCACCACGCAATGACTAGGTCCGAACCACCCAAACCAAACTCGACTTACCCAAACTAATGTCAATTACTCATCACGCACATGTGGTCATCTCCACATGGTTCATCAATCTCCCCCTTGATGAGTATTTTGACAAACCCCGAAAAAGCACAAAGTTGAGTTTGATTTCTTTTAAAGCTTATAGCTGTTTCCAACCAAAAATTTTATCATGTGCTAGATCTCAAGCCTTATGCGACTACTCCAAGCGAGAAGCTTAAGAAGATAGTCCAGGTCATCCAAAACTCCCCCTGAGTTCATGCCTAGTGCAATGGCAAGCCGTCTCATGAGAAAGAATTGGTGAAATCAGTTTTTTCGCACATAAAAAGAGATCCTTTTGCTTTTTTAATAGATTGTGCTAACTCATGATGTATCAAGATGCTAAAATAGCTCAATCTAAGATCCAACCTAGATTCAAGACTCAACTCAGCCTATTTGACATGGCATGAATCATACAAGGATAGCTAAAGATAGACTAAACTCAAATGCTAGCATGACAAGTTTTAATTCAAGTTGAGCAATTTCAATTTACTTATCATGGCAAAACTAGTCTACACATATGAAGTCATGATAAATCTAGCAAAGAAAGCACAAGTCATGGCAAGGTGTAAAGCATTGTAAACATGTCATAGCAGGATAATAATCAAGGCTCAATGTAGTTATATATTACAATGCTAAATGCTAAAATGCAGAAAAATCCAGCTCCCCCTCAACATGACATGCAACTTTTAGTTCAAGTTGAGTTATGTCAAAATTAAGCTTCAGAAGCTCCCAAATGAACTCCCCCTGAACCAAAGCAATAAAATCGAGAAGCTGGCAAAGAAAACCAAACAGGCAGTCCTTAAAGCATAGAAAAGATATAGAGACAACTATGGCTCAGACACACTCTCATCTACCCCATATGACTCCAGGACTATTAGCTGACCGTAAACCACATACTAGAGAGCAAACACGTACCCTGTCTACCCGAGGGTGGCCCAACCCTCGCTAGAACCTACAAGAAGTGAGTGAGCTCAATCTAGTGAGATAAGAAATAGCTAATAAGAAGCATCCTGGAAGCACAAGATAAGAGCAGAAGTCTAAGCAACTAGACAAGAGAAGCACTCTAATCTATGCTAGGAGGACTAATCCCAAATGCACCCAAAATGCAATGCAGCAACAAGGAGTAAGAGCATAATTAATATAGTAAAGCAGTAAAGCCCAAAGCTCCCCCTCACTACAGTCCATAAGGACAAACCACCCCAAGCTCTCCCCGCAGAGATGAAAACCTCGAACTATCCAATGGCTTGGTGAAGATGTCAGCCAACTGGTGGTCACTCTCCACAAACTGGAGCACTATATCGCCCTTCTCTACATGGTCTCTAAGGAAATGGAAGCGAATGTCAATGTGCTTGGTCCGGAGTCTTGCATCGGGTTCTTAGCAATGTTAATCGCAGAAGTGTTATCACAAAAGAGTGGAACACTGTCGATAACTAACCCAAAGTCCCGCAGGGTCGAAGCCATCCAAAGCACCTGGCTGCAGCAACTGGCGGCAGCTACGTACTCGGCCTCTGCGGTGGACTGTGCAATACCGGATTGCTTCCTTGAAGACCAGGAAACAAGAGAAGTGCCAATAAATTGGCAGGTGCGAAGTGCTCTTCCTATCTATCCTACAACAATAAGTTCGCATCCAGAAAGCTCTCAAGGAAAGACAGGATGAGGAAGAGTACCATATACCATAGTCAATGGTAGCTCGTAGGTACCGAAAGATGCGCTTCACCGCCTGGCGGTGAGAAACGCGAGGAGAAGCTCTGAAGCAGCGCACGCACACACGTAAAAATGTATGTCCGGTCTCGAGGCGATGAGGTACAAGAGGAGCCAATCATGCTGCGATACTCCTTCGATCAATCGGCTCGCCATCCTCATCGGGTCAAGATAGGTCAGAGAAGCCATGGGAGTCGACACAGGCTTACCATCACTCATGTCGAAGCGTCTCAGTAGGTCACGAGTGTACTTTCCCTGATGAAGAAATGTACCCTCCCGAGTCTGCTTGATTTGGAAGCCAAGGAAGAAAGTCAACTCACCCATCATGCTCATCTCAAACTCGGTGCTCATGACATCCGAGAAGTGAGAAACCAGAGCATGGGAAGAGCCGCCAAAGATGATGTCATCGACATAGATTTGGACGAGCGAGAAAGTCACTACCAAGCCTACGGATAAACAAAGTCTTGTCTACTTTACCCATCTCAAACCCATGACTCAACAAGTAGGATTTAAGCCTCTCATACCAAGCTCGGGGGCTGCTTAAGTCCATACAACGCTTTGGAAAGCTTGAAGACATGGTGTGGGTATTTGGGGTTCTCGAAACGGAGGTCATCGACGTAAACTTCTTCCTCAATAACGCCATTAAGGAAGGCACTCTTGACGTCCATCCGTAGAGCTTGAAACCCTTAGAAGCTGCAAAGGCAAGCAGATTCTAATGGCCTCAAGTCGAGCTACAGGGCAAAGGTCTCTCGAAGTCTAGACCTCAACACGGGAAAACCCCGAGCTACCAGTCTAGCCTTGTTTGAATAACCACTCCATCCTCGCTCTGCTTGTTCTTGAACACCCACTTAGTCCCAATAATATTGTGACCTCGCGGGGGCTCGACAAGCGACCAGACCTTGTTCCTCTCGAAATTTTCTAGCTCCTCATGCATGGCATTGACCCAAGACTCGTCAGAAAGAGCATGAGAAACATCCTTGGGTTCAAAGGAGGCAATGAAAGCGAGAATGGAGACAGAATTGAGATAAGCGATTTTGAGCGGGTAACACGCTCGAACAGTCTCCAATCATCTGCTCAGAAGGATGTCTTTTCTGGATATGTCGGGGAGGTCCAGGATGAGATGAAGAAGTGGCCTCTACCTCGTGAGCTGACGAGATAGGAACAGAGCCACTAGCTCCAGAGGAAGCAGAAGGCATGGGCTGATCACCTGGAGGTGCGGTGGAAGACGGCACCTCAAGGGGTGGATAAGGGACTGGATCGGGTAGACAACCCTCATCTCCATCGTCCTCGTCATCCACGAAGATGGTCTCGGACGCTCTAAAGAACACGAGATATCGTGCCTAGTCCCTGGTGGCCTCGTCAAAGGTCACTTCACGTGTCTCTACCATTTTGCTAGACTCACAGCCTGCACCCTATAAGCCCGCGAAGAAGGCGAGTAACCTAGAAAGATCCCATCACAAGAACGTGACTCGAACTTATCTAGGTTCCGGACTTGAGAATAAAGCACTTGCAACCAAACACACGAAAATGAGAGACGCTGGGCTTTCGCCGTATCTCAACTCATAAGAAGTGCGGTGCAAGTGTGCCCAAGAAAACTCGATTTGAGACATGGCATGCGGTGGCTATAGCCTCAGCCCAAAACTTCAGCGGTGTAGAGTACTCATCAAGCATCGTCCTAGCCATCTCGACCAAGGTCGGTTCTTTCTCTCCACGACGCCATTTTCTTTGCGGGACGTGCGGAGAGGAGAAGCGATGCTCTACACTGTCTCACCACGAAACTCTCAGTAGGAATTCTTGAACTCCGTGCCATTGTCGCTGCGGATCGCTCGTAAGGCACCCGGGAGCTCAACAGAAAGCCTACTGAAAAGACCTCGGAAATGTGAAAACGTCTCATCCTTCGAGGCTAGGAAAAACACCCAAGAATACCTCGAGAAGTCATCGACCACGACAAGAACATACCACTTCCCTCCTGCTGACTGCACTCGAGCTGGTCCCATTTGTATCCATGTGGAGCAATTGTCTGGTGCATCGGTCATAGTCACAGTGACTGGAGGATGTGAAGCGGCAACCATCTTGCCGTGCCGGCATGGAGTGCAAACAAGATCTTTGACCATTTTGAGCTTCGGCAGACCACAAATGAGGTCGTGGCCGCTAACTCGGGTCAAATGATCAAATCCAATATGACCAAGTCTCCTATGCCAGAAGGTCAAATCACGGGACTCTGAGGCAACTAAACACCTGAGAGGATCACCAGAAGACTCAGAAAAATCAGCACGAAAGATCCTCCCAAAACGAGAAATCCCGCAAACCAGACTACCCGAAGAATCAAGAATTTTGCAATTGTTTTTCTTAAAGCTCACCTCAAAGTCGTCATCGGTAAGCTGAGAAACTGAAAGCAAATTGTACTGCAGCTTACTAACCAAGGCAACATCTTTCAAAACGAAAGAATCATTAATGCGCACTGTACCTTTGGCGATGACACGCCCAGATGAAGCATCTCCGAAGGTGATCGTCTCATCACCTGGAGCACGGGCAAGGGAAGAAAACCAACGGGAATCTCCGGTCATGTGTCGTGAACACCCAGAGTCTACGAGCCAAACCTTTCCCTTCCTCGCCGGCGAACTCGAGTCAAACAGAGTAAAGTCTCGATCGGGGTAAATCAAGAGTGATTTCGCACCCAATACTGAACGACACGCCGAGTAGCGTATAGCCACACACGACTGACCTCTAGCTACCCTACGCTCTCTGTCACTCAAAGCAGAAGGTCTGTGAGCAGACTTGAAGCTGTTGCGGGGTCCGACTGCTACAGGAGAGCGTGTCGGAACACCGGCAATAGGCTGATCACGCCGCGGGTAGCTATCTCGATGGAGGAAACGAGATCTACCCTCAAGACGGCGGAAGTCACGACTAGGAGCATATCGAGGACGAAAACCAGAAAACTCGGAAAAACCAAGTCCTCGATGCTGCCCAAACCCAGACTCAACAGTCCTAGACCTCGTGTTGGTCTTAGGTCCACTCAAGATCTGGGGCTGACCCTGAATACCCCTAAGAGACTCAACACGGTCTCTACGCGCGATCCTGGCGCGTCTGAAACATCGATCGATCAAGTGTCCATCCTTCTGACAGAAGGTGCAATGATACTTTGCCTTCTGAGAGGCCGAAGCTGCAGGTGAACTCACCTTACTGTCAGAAATCCCTTGGACAAAGCCCGCTGATTTGAATTTAACCTCATCAGATCTGGGCTCGACCTCGATCACACCTCCTACGATGGGTCGGAGAATAGCAGGTGGATGCTTCCTCATATCCTCATAGAAATCATATCCTAGACCTTGATTGAACTTGCAGATCTTGGATTGGTCTAGAATAAGATTAAGCTTCTTCTTGCCGCCTACAAATCTCTCGAGAGTGTTCATAAGGCATGCGACACTCCGAAAGAGAGAGGTGCAAGAAGAGCGAGGGGAAGAGGAACAGCAGAAGGTAAGGAGCGGATGAAGAACCAACAGCAGAGGGACGATTGGCTTGTGCACGCACAGCCGACTCAGAATGGGCAATCCTACTGCTAGCAGGTTGGCTCGCATCGCTAGGCGTCTCTACCTTACCCTAGGGCTTCTCCCCCTCCTCAGCAATCACATTACAATCTGATGGTTGCTTCTCTAGTAAGTCCTTAGTTAGCTTCACACATTTTTCATCCAATGCAATCAAGTCAATTTTTAGTTTTTCACAATTTTTGCATGGTGAGCTAACAGGGTCCTTAGAAGCATAATTAGCCAGTTTCTTATTATGATCAATCATTTCTTGAAACTGCTTGGAAACAGATTCAAGTTCAGCAGTTAATTTAGGACAGTTTGAACATGAAGCAGCTGGCTCAAGCAACCAAGAATACAACTCAGAAATTTTATGATCTGCCTTCTTTAGGTTCATTTTCAAATTATTGCAGCTTTCACATGACTCAGGCAGATCTAACAGCATGGTGTAAAGACCTCTAAAAGCATTGTCCTTATCCTCACATGAGGTGCAGGAAGTAGTCTCAACAATAGTAGGCGTAGCAACCGCTATCCTACTCATCTCTAATTCGGCAAGCAGACTAACATTCTCCACCTTAACAATATCAAACTCGGAGGACAAACTATCATGCGAGGTCCTTAACTTCTCCAAATCACCCAACAAAGCAGAGCATGTATCACAATCATCACTAGGAGGATCAGATGTAAAAGCAATAATCTCTAGTGATAATCTATCTACTTCCTTCTCTAACTCAGTACACCTAGCCCTAGCTCTAGCATGGAAACCACCTAGCTTAAGAAAAGCATGATTGAGCTGGTCGTAGGTGGGGTATACCTCGTCCGAGTCGGAGTACAGCTCGCTGTCGCTTAGTTCGCCCTCGAGGGCCATGAAGCACATGCCGGAGAAGTCGTCGCCGCCATCCTTGGGCTCTTGGTCACCCGTCCCGTCGTCGTCGCTCCATCCCTCCACCTCGCTGAGGTCGAGGTCGTCGAAGGCAGTGAGGACACGGTGGAAGAGCTTCTTGGCTTTCCCGAAGTTGCGGAACTTCTTCTTTCCCGGCGTCTGAGCTGGAGTCTTCTTGTTGCGGTTCTTGTCGGTGTAGTCGTTCTTGCTCGAACCGCCGTAGTCGTTCTTGCCCTTCTCCGCTTGGGACGGTTCGCTCGAATGTGGTTGGGGCCACCACACTCGGCGGATGATCGTCCGCCTCTCTTCTGTCCCTCCTCCTCTTGTAAGCATGGGAGAACTTCCGAGCTAGGAGGGCCGGTGTTCATCCTCTAGCCGCTCTAAGCGATCATCGATACGTCACATAGAGCAGCTAGGAGAACCCACAAAGCGAATCGGCGGAAAACCGAAGCGGCGGGATCGGTGACCAAAGCCATCGACTGTGACTTCGACCGACGAGAGACAACGTCAATCTCGTGAGTCTTGAGGCGCGAGTACAGCGCGTCAAGAGTTAGGGTCGAGAGGTCTGTCGTGTCTTTGATGGTGGTCACCTTCATCTCCCACACGCGCAGATCGAGTGCCGCGAGCATCTGCCGCTCGGAGGTTGCTCAAAATTTTGTGAAATCGCGAAAAGCACTCGTCCAGGGACTCACCAGCAAGCATCTCAAATTTGTTGTATTCGCTTGAACCGGTCCTGTCGAACCGTCTTGATCCGGTGGTGCCCTCATGGTATGCGTCGAGGGTCACCCGGATGTCGAGGCGGACGGCGGTGAGATATACGGTCAAACTCGCTACGACTCAACCCCGGATGATGATGTTCCTTGCCTTTGCATTCGCCTCAACATCAGCCATGTTCCGGCATTGATGTTCTCATCGGCAGAACAATGAATCGTACCTTGACCTTCCGCCAGATGGCATACCCCTGGGCCTGGATGTATGTCTCCATTCGGCTCTTCCAGAAGGGGTAATCGATGCCATCAAACACGGGCGGCTTGGTCGAGTACTTGTCCGTCGCCATGGCTCGAGACCGGTTAAGATCTATTGATTAGAGCTAACCGGCTCTGATACCAATTGTAGGACCGAAATGGCGACAGAGGGGGGTGAATGTCGCTCGCTTCAAAAACGCCCCCGAGAAATCGAACACTGATTTTTCAGAAAGAAGCAAAACACAGCACCTCACAGAAAATTAAAATTAATTCTGCTGAAATTTGGAACGCATGCGACACTGAAAAATCCAGCATAAATCAGAGACCAGCCAGTAAAAAATTCAACTGAAAATATCGCTGTTTGATCTGCAAGCAAAATTGTCAAAGTCAGCACTAAAATAAAAAGAGAGACAACTAAAGCATCCTTTCATTCAGCCATCCAGTACTGTAGCTAAGATACTTCACGAAAAGAGAAAAACAACACAAGAAAGACTTGTGAAGTATCAAAAGACTGCATGTTACAAGCTACCAAGTACTATGGCCGAATCAACGAGAAGTAGCAGATCAATGCTTATGGGAAAGAAAGGACCAAAAAGACTTGAGATAACTTCCCATACAGAGCAAACAAGAGACCAGCTAAAAACCAAATCTGAATTTTCAGTACAGGCACCGAGCCAACTCCAAAAACCTGAAACCTGAGAATATACCACGCCTACACTGAAAAACTAGGGAATCAAAGGAATCCTCTCATTCTTTTTGGCCCTAATGATCTCCAATGCATACTAATTAGCAAGGAGTAGCAAGAGAACAAAGAGATCAACTCTAAAATCAAGAAAATCAGATTATGAGAAAAATCTGAAAAACTTGAAGAGAGGACTCAAAATCCACATTACTCCCTGACCAATGATCCTTTGACTTTGAAACTTTGAGGGTAACTCATGTATAACCTCTGGACTCAAGTTTCAAGTCATCTCAAAGGGAGAAACAAAATCTGGACCAAAACCTAGAAAAATCAAGAAACTTGTAAGAGAGCATACAAACTCAAATTACTCCATAAACTCTCAATCTTTGCTCATGAGGCTTTGCAGCTAGGATAGCAATAGCAAGGAGAGATTCCAGGCCAGAAATCACATCATCTTGAGAAGGGAAACTCAAGAACCATAAAACCCTAGAACTACAAGAACTGAACAGAGGAACTCCAAAGTGCAAAGCGGGATTAAAAACTTGTCTCTGGGATTCTAGCTGACCAAATGGTCTAGGATCACTCTCCCATCACTAAGCAACCCATTTTGCACCTCCACAGCAAGCAAGAACTCAGAACCACAAAAATCAAGAAATCCACAAAAGAAGGCATCGTAGAACAGAGAGCAAGAAAAAGATGAAACTTCAGATTTTCATTGATTTCAACAAGAGGAAATGCGAGGAATCACGATACGCATGTACATTAGAACGAGGAATGATTACATGACTCTCACACACTCTCCAACCTCTCAAACATCAACCATGAATGCTTAGAGGAGGATGAACACACTCTGTTCTCTCAAGAACTCTACGTAGGGGACAGAGGGAGCACTGACTCTGCCTCTCCAACCACTAAAGACTAAAGAAGAAACCAACTCCTAAAGCCTCTTTTGACTAGAGCTAACCCTAATTCCCTCCAAAATGCTCAAGTGGGCATGCAGCCCCTCAATCCTATTTATAGCCTTGGCTAACGGGTCTCCGCCCTGTTACGCCTGCTAAATCCAACGGCGCCCGCTCCCGCTTGTGCAGCCTCGCGAATTTCCCGATTCGCCCCTCCTGCACTTTCCGGGAAGCTTCCGCGCTCCTTGCCTCGCACGCCTCACAACCACCTCGAGTCCACGTCGTCTTCGACACATCCCGACCGTTCTGACCTCAGCGCCACCTGCGCCTAGTCCGGTCCACGTGTCTCGCCACGACTCCACCCGATGTCCTGCAGCCACACAGACAAAGAACACATCAAATAGCACCGCTCGATATATGAAAGCATAAACAACATCATACTTACCATGTCGAAGACCAACCCTGTCAAATCAAAGAATCAGCGTCCTAATCCCATATGACCAAGTTTGACCACAATCCGACCGAGCCCGTTGCACCACGCAATGACTAGGTCCGAACCACCCAAACCAAACTCGACTTACCCAAACTAATGTCAATTACTCATCACGCACATGTGGTCATCTCCACATGGTTCATCACCTATTTTCGGTTTTGTCTATCTGGTTTTTAGCGTCAGATTTAGGATTCGAGAGGATTATATTGTGTGTAGCGATTAGGCAAATTTTCAACAGAAGAAAATTTGGCATTTGCGTTAGGTCTGTCCAGAGTTGTATTATGCAGATTGCACCATGGTGTTAAAACGTGCTTGATCACTTTATGACTCTATTTGTCTTGTGTGTAAGCTTACCGATTTTTTTTCTGCATGCGTCCATTGTCCAAGCATGCAGCAAGTTAAGAGATAGGCTAGCTGTATAATATCGCGGAATTCTGACGGATACGATTAATATACTTTAGTACTGTTCTATCTATTTGATGTTACAAATGATCAATTTTTATTTCATGCTCGCCTTTTCGAAAAATAGAAATGCATGCACGCTTGCCTCACTCCATGTTGAGATTGTTATTGTTATTAATTGTTATTGTACGTGATTGCTAGCAGCCAAACCGTGCATTGGAAGCTTTGAATTTCACCCCTGTCAATGGGAAGTCCATCCGTGTTTTGTTCTCAAACTGGGATCCAACCCTGCGGAAGAGTGGACGTGCTAACCTGTTTATAAAAAATCTTCGGCCAAACAATGACAATAAAAGCCCACATGATATGTTTTCATCTTTTGGCGCCATCCTTTCGTGCAAGGTGGCCACTGATTTCAATGGCCAATCGAAAGGAGATGGTTTTGTACAGTTTGAAAGCGAGGAATCTGCCAAGGATGCCATCAATGGCCTCAATGGCATGCTGGCCAATGGCAAGAGGATCTTCGTTTGTCTCTTCATGCTCATGCGTCGCCAGGAGAGAGAACGCATCGCTGGAGCCAGCAAATTTACTAATGTGTATATAAAGAACTTGCCTGAAGAGTTCACTGATGATGACCTGCGTCATGAGTTTGCCATTTGGTGAAATTAATAGTGCTGTAGTCATGAGAGATGTTGATGACAAATCTAGGTGTTTCGGCTTTGTGAATTTCGAGAAGCCAGAATGTGCTGCAGAAGCAGTTGAAAATCTCAATGGGAAGTCGATTAACGATATGGTCTTGTACATTGGAAGAGCAAGAAAAGAGCGGAAAGACTAGCTGAGTTGAAAGTAAAATTTGAGCATGAGAGAAATGGGAAACTTGAGAAACTTCAAGGGCTCAATCTGTACTTGAAGAATCAGGATGAAAATTTAAATGATGGACATCTTAGGAAGTTGTTTGAAGGCTTTGTGAGTAGGGTCATGCAAGGTACTTCGCTCTCTATATGCTTACTGCTAATCTGCTACTGTTGGTTCTATTAAGGGACCCAAAAAAAAGAGTAGTCCAGACTATGTGCCTAGTATTGTTATTCATCCTGTTGACAAATTCTTTAGGTCATGCTCGATTCACAAGGAAGGAGGAAGGGTTCAGGATTCGTGTCATTTACTACTGTTGAAGCTGCCCACAATGCTGTAAGTTAAAGAAGCATTCTTTTGATTGATCATATGTTGCGACGGTGCCCTTTGCTTCCACAGCACTTGCATAGTTCTGATTATTCAAATTTGTTCAAAAAAATATGCGGCAGATTAATGGAATGAATGGGAAGATGGTTGGCAGAAAACCATTGTATGTTGCTTTAGCTCAACGCAAGGAGGAAAGAAGAGCGATGCTAATGGTAAGTGTGAACTCTTCTTTACAGGAATGAGGCCTGGTGCCCCCGACATGATGATGCCGTAAAACATGCAGAGATCAAGGCACCCTGGCCAGAGGTGGGTGCTCGGCATGGAGGAATTACTCGAGAAATGCATCAGCAGCAGCAGGTATTTTCTGTTGATTGAGAATCTTATATTCTGTTTTATTTTTCAATCCTCAAAACACATTTGACCTGACAAACTACCCTGCCCTGCGTCCGGTCATTTCCAGACTGTTAGACAAAAAGGAAAATTGTTCAATCTTCTAATTCCTCGTGCTAATTGGAGCATTGGAGACTTAAACTTATAGTTATGATGACTTTTACTTGGAATTTTTCCTGCTTCTTAGACTGCTGTTATTTTCATCAAGATGTTTCCCTTTACTTTTGTCGGTGGCCGCCTGTTAGCCAGGGCACGTTAGATGGGATTCACTTCACCTGAAATGCCATGCTATTACCATGCAGATGATTAACCCAAATGCCAGCCAGAGCGTCAGGTACATGCCAAATGCCAGGAATGGGGTTAATTACCCTGCAATGCTACCTCAGAGATTCTCGAGTCCCACGGTACCTTTGCTACAAGACGTCAACCACGTCGCACCAATGGACGCTGTCCGTACTCCAACATCTATTCCAAGCATCAACCTTACCACTGCTTCAACTTCTGCTAACCCTTAATTCAAAAAAAAAAACTTCTGCTAACCCGGCCGAGCAACAAGTAGTAAGGATGATCTATTCTACTTTTTGCGCTCGAAGATGTTCGCAAATTATTGTGTGATAATGTATGATACGCCGTGGAATCTAGTTAGAGAAATCGTTACTAATTCTATTAAGATTTTACATCTACAGTTCAAAAAAAAGTATAAATAAGTGCTTTTCAAAAGTCACCAAGATGCCTAGTAGAACGTTGATGAAGGGTAAATTTCCAACTTAAGAAGTTTTTTTTTCTGGTTTGCAGATTCTGGGTAACAGGTTGTACCCGCTGTTGAACGACTATTTCGGCTTAAATTTCTGACTTTTAGCTTATTTTTCACTATTTCTAAATTTCGTCTTTTTCTGATTTTTTAGCCTTTTTAGTTTTTTTTCGGTTCTTTTTTGTATTCGTTTGTATTGTCTGCGATAGGTTAACCTGTTTTTTCTATTTTTAAATTTTTTAAATTTAGTTCCGCCAAATAAACTACCATCATCTACAGTGTAATTTATGTCAACTATAATGTAACTTTAGTTATAAGCTAATTTATTTTAGTCTAACCGAATGGCACCTTAAGCAGGAAAATGCTGGCAAGGTGAGGGGAATGCTGCTTGAGCTGGACAAGACCGAGGTCCTTCACCTGATTGAGTATGCAGAAGATCTCAGGGACAAGGTAGGTGAAGCCATGTATGCTCTGCGGCAGAGGAAAGCAGGAGGCTCTGGCGATGATGCCGACATTGCTGCACCATCGTCCTCTACCTGAGCGATGGGCATGGATTCTCGTCATAAGACTACTAGCCTCGTAGGCGCGGCGTGGCGCCGCGACAGCCACCGTGTGTACCGAAGTAAAAGAGGCGATAATTCGTGAGGAGTTTTATAAAAAAAATCGAGGGCAAATGTGTATTTTCGAAAAAGTTAAAGGTGTTTTCCGTAAAAAATTGAGGACCTGTACGTAAATAAACGGGCCTGTATGTAAATAAACGAGGACCCGTACGTAATTTAGGAAAATATGGGGCGCTATCCTGCAAAGTGGAGGGGTAAAAAAATTGGCAGGGACCTGTTCGCGAGAAAAAAGGACCTTTACGTAATTTCTGGGAAGTACAGGGAAAATGACTCCCCCGACCGTACGCAAATCCTGCGTCCACGCGCCGGCCGAGGGAGCGCTGGGGGGTGACGTGGAGGGGCTGGCCGGCCGCGAACCCCCCCGGTCGTATGTCTGGTAAGATTCGGAGTGGCGAGTTTTTGTGCTGCGTTGGAACATGCCTAGTAGCTCTACTCTACTCTCTGATACCTGCCTCTGCAGATTTGTTGAATTCATGTTTAAGGCTGTGCTGCCTGTGCACTTTTTTTTTTATCTTAGGGCCTGTTTGTTTCAGCTTCTGGCAGCTGCAGCTACTCTCAGAATCTGCAGCTCCCCCAAATAGTCCAGATTTTCATCCAGATTCTAAGTAGCCAGAAGCTATAAGGGGTGTTTGGGACTGCTCCACAAACTCTGCTCCACGAATTCTACCGTGGAGCAGCTCCACAAAAAACCTAGAGTTTGTGGACCACCCCTTTAGGTGTTCTCACAACTCCACCTTTTTTTCCTCGAACAGAGTGCATGGAGCTGAACCTGTTTGGTTAAAAAATATAGAGCGGAGCTGAAAAACGTGAAGTGGAGCAGTCCCAAACACCCCCATAGAATCCAGAAAATGAACTAGTAGCCAGAAACTGGGGTTATCCAGCTTCTCCAGATTCTGACTAGCTGGATACTCACCAGCTACTTCTCAGAATCTACAGCTGAAACAAACAGGCCCTTAGTCTTTTCTGTGATGATGCACTATTATCTGTTGATGGTTAGGATGTGTTTAAAGGGATACTTGATTTTTTTTGTAGGATGTTTTCAGTAAGGTCTATTTTTTTGGTTGTGTTATTCTTTGGTTGGCTGGTTGTTTCTTCCTAAAGCCGTATATTGCATTGGTAATTCACTCCCCCCAATATTTAGGATGCAAGGTTAGACAAAACTTGACAGCCTCTTCGATCATCAAAACCTCTTCCAGCCCTCTAGGCACTTGGACTCAGCAGCCTCTGTCGTTTGGCAGAGCTGTAGGTTTTGTTCCAAGATCAGCGAATCTAATGGTTTCAACTTGATAGCGCAGGAGTTTTACAGCTTTCAACCGCAAAAAAGAAGAAAATTCCACTTCTATATACCGGGAAAGAACAACATTTACCTCTCTTCCACGACAAAAGCCAAACAAACTAGAACACTGACACAGGGTGAAGATGCATCGATTCAAAAGAATTGCATCCTTCTGTTCAAGCCTGAGATTTGATGCTCAAGCTCAAGCTTTCGCTGCTCGCCCACCCATCCTGCACCTGCATGGAGTACTGCAGGTTCCAGAGGACGTCGTCAATGGAGGGCCGGTCGTCCGGGTTGCTTGCCGTGCAGTTGAGGGCTATCTCGGTCACCGTGCTTAGAGAGTCCACCGCAAATGTTCCACGGATCGTTGGGTCAGCCATGTCTTTCAGCATGTCTGGATCTTCAGACAGGGCCTCGCTTAGCTGCGAACCGACAAGAGGGAGCTAATTTAGAATCACCTTTTTGTTAGAGATATAGAATGTTTCAAGTTTTTACTGGTGTAACTCCTTGTTGTGATGTGAATACGAAGCTTGAGATTTACCTGAGCTTTCAGGGAGTCCAGTTCTCTTTGGGATTCTGTTGGTTTGCCCGTGATTACTTCCAGAAGAATTAGGCCGAACTGGTATATGTCATCCTTGTCCCCTTGTTCTGCACTTTGAAAACTGGGGGCAGAAAGAATCATATAATCATTTCATTCTGAAAGGGTGGTTGGTTGGTGTCTCTGACTTCCAACACCCAATCATTATATTAATATCTGTTTAGATGACCATTAACTACATCTAGTTCTAGCTTATTAAGTGGGAATGTCACTTTCTTTCTGCAAGGACACCATACCTTCCAAGATCGTTTCCTTCGTTGACAGTGAAAGGGGTTTCTGAGAATATCTGAAAGATAAGTGCGGTTGCAACTTAGCTGTCGAGGAGGCAAGTGATGAACTTTCACTAAACATTTGAACTCACCTTGCCATTCTTGCTAGTCGATATCATTGGAAGATTAAAGTCGCTGATTTTCGAAGTTAGGATCTTGTCCAGCAGAATATTTTCAATGTTGAGATTATTCTGTACAATGCCTGGAGCAGTCACATTGTGCAAGAACTGAATCCCTCTTGCGACACCAATAGCAGCAGAAACCCGTTGCGGCCATTTCAGCATTTCACGCTTCCTCCACTCTGTAAAGCCAGTCAAAGGGTAAATTCAGATATCTTGATGATATTTAGATACAAATGGTATGCATGATATGTCTTTAATTATAATTACCAGTAAGATGGCTTCTTAGAGATCCATTTGTTACGCATTCAGAAACGAGATATACCGAGCTAGCAACAGTAGGATTTTCCTGATCATTGACAATGCAATGACCAATGATGCTAACCAAATGGCGATGGCGAAGCTTAGAAATTATCTCCATGTATTGGGCCAGGCTCTGAGGAGAATACTTCAGCTTTAGTCTGAGACATCTCACCAAGACTCTAGAACCATCTTGGAGCTGGCCGTTGTAATGCTATAAGCAGGAAGGAGAATGGGAAACACATAAAGGACAAAATTAGTCTCCACAAAATTTTCTAGCAAAAAGTTATACCATATGTAAGGCCATTGTTGAAAACTGCTAGAAAGAAAATTGTATAGTACTCAAAAGAGAATGAACAAAACAGCCATAAATCACTAAATTTGCAACTTCACTTGATTGAAAAAGATGCCTAAGGTGTGATAGCAGATGTCTGATACACAAAAAACCAAGGAAAAGAATCTTATTAATCCTAATTTTAATGACTCAAATTGCTTCCATTTGAATACTAATCTTACATTGTTAGTGTTAGATTTAATCTTGACTTAAGAGTCCTAGCGTAATGGAGTTCGATTTCATCTGTAGTTCGAATTGAAGTAGCGTCCAATTCGAAGTCCTAGTCGTTTGCTATTAGGAGTCTTAGGCATATAAATTACTTTGCTTGTAATCAGTTTATGCATCGCATGATTTGCAAGAAATAAAGCATAGCAAATTAGAGCAATAATCGTAACAATTGGTATCAGAGCCAAAATCTTGAGTTCTTCTGCTGCTGCCCCCGGGGGTGATCTCCGCTCCCGGGGGCGGCCACCGTTGCGCGCCGCCGTCAACCTCGGCTCAGAGCAAAACTCAAAGTCGACTCGAAGGCGGCCGTCCGCGCGGAAGGTCTTCAGCCAGAGGGAAGTTTGCATCGCATGTACTTCAGAAGCCACCAACGAGCCACATGCATGTACGTGCAAGGTGCACCAATGCATGGAGCCACCATTCAGCCGCATACATGTATGTGCATGCATGTATGTACGTGCAGATTGTGATGCTGATCCCATGGGGGCAGGCGCGTGGGCTTACGTGGTTCCTGCCTAGCAAGGATTCGGCGCTGGTGTGACTCCGAAGTAAAGTCTGCGAGTGGAGTGTCTAAACGTGAATCCAAGACGGAAACGAGGTGGACGCAAGATCGGTTTTCTTTTTCCTCTCAGAGCTATGTCCGTCTTGGCGTCTCGCACGAGGCTGTCTTCTACTCGATTCCCTGTTCCGGCAATAAAAGGGACACGAGCATCAGAGGTTTTTTCACCAAAAGCGCAGAGCAAGAGCAAGAGCAAAAAAATTCAAGAAAAAGAGAAAAAAGGAAAACAGTAATTTTTCCTTCCGTTTCTCTCCGTCCAAGAGACTTCAAAGTAGCCGGAGTTTTTTTGATCTGCGCCCAAGATCATGTCGCGTAATTCGGGAAGCGATCTCGACGGCAACGAGACATCATCCGGTACGATGGCGAAGGAGAGTTCCGCTATCTCGCTGCATTATCCGATGCTCACGGAGAGCAATTATGCAGCATGGGCAATCAAGATGAAGGTGTACATGAAGGTTCAAGGAGTGTGGGATGCGATCGAGAACGGCAACGTCGATATACGCAAAGATCAGATGGCATTGGCGGCCATCTACCAGGGCATCCCAGAGGAGACGCTCTTCCTACTGGCCGAAAAGGAGACGGCCAAAGCCGCGTGGGAGGCGTTGAAAGCGATGCATCTTGGCGCAGATCGCGTGAAGGAAGCAAAGGTACAAACTCTCAAGACCGAGTTTGAGGTGCTACGTATGAAGGAAACAGAGTCTATCAATGACTTCGCCGTCCGGTTGACGGTCATCGTTAACAAGATACGGGCACTTGACGAGAAGGTGGAAGAGTTGTATGTGGTAAAGAAATTCCTTCGTGCTATTCCCTCACAGTTTCTCCCGATTGCTTCAGTCATAGAGCAATTTGGAGACCTAAAGGCAATGACCATGGAGGAGGTCATCGGTCGTCTTAAGGCGTATGAGGAACGCATTCATGACACTAGCAACAAAGGTGAAGGACAACTCTTGTTGACTCGCGCCGAGTGGGAGGCTCAATCAAAGCGTGAAGGCAAGAACGCTTCCAGGGGTGATGGCAATGGCCGTAAAGGTCGGAGGTTTGATAAGGCAAAAGTGAGGTGTTATAAGCGCAATGATTATGGACACTTCGCCTGTGAGTGCCCAAAGCGAAGACGAAGAAAGCGTTCGTTCTTTGAAGAGCTCAGCGAAGATGAAGTGCTCAAGATGAGTTGAGTCGGGACGTTTGAGACGTGTCGCCGTCAAACTCAAACAAGATGGAAAGAAGTTAGAAAGTCAAGATTAAGGGGGAGATTGTTAGATTTAATCTTGACTTAAGAGTCCTAGCGTAATGGAGTTCGATTTCATCTGTAGTTCGAATTGAAGTAGCGTCCAATTCGAAGTCCTAGTCGTTTGCTATTAGGAGTCTTAGGCATATAAATTACTTTGCTTGTAATCAGTTTATGCATCGCATGATTTGCAAGAAATAAAGCATAGCAAATTAGAGCAATAATCGTAACAGTTAGTTAAAAAATGAAAGCATTTGCTCCATTATGGAAAGTAATTAGGGGTATGAAAGTCCCCAATTGCAATGTTGTCAAGTCCCCAATAATGCAAAATTGCAAAGCCTTTGTTTTTTTTTTTTTTTGAGATGCAAAGCCTCTGTTTATCAAATGTATAAAGTGGTGAACCAAATGCGACTAACATAACAGGACAATAAATGGCATTTGGCAGTCCACAGTTGTACTCTACTAAGAGTGGAGATGCTTCAGTGGACCATTTGACAAGATCCCATGTCTGAATACTTGGGGAGCTCAATATGTGTAACGTAAACTTTACAGAGAGAAATTGAAGGAAGAGAAATGTGCATGACCATATTATCTTCCTTTTTTATGAGACGGGCAATATTATCTGTATGATGAACTCCTGAAGTGCACAACCATTCTTCAAGGGAAGTAAATCGAAGTGCACAACCATTCTTCAAGGGAAGTAAATCCTTTACTATAAACAGTGGAACATTCATTTGTACATTCATTGTTTTCCTTTCTCCCATTGAAGCTAAAAGGGTTCCATCATTGTATACCTGTGCAAGAGGAGTATTCTTGATCAAGTTGGACGAATCAAAGTTGTTGGTTGCTTCTTGGAGCTCCTCCATTGTATACAGACGGCACGCTGGTACTTCCAGTGTATTCACCATTGCAGCTTGTGATGCATGCCCTGTGAAAATGGAGACCATGTTAGGCAAGAGGAACTACATCTCAAAAGGATATCTTGCTAATTGTTTACAGATCACTAGGTCATTTTGCTCATTGTTTTTATTTTCCCTTTTCGGTTGATTGACTTTGCAGCTTTTACTTTCTCGAAGTCTTCTTTGAAGTAAGGAATAAAGATCCATCCCATGTTCAAAACTCAAAAGAGTCCAAGTAAGATCCACACTAGCTACCATACGCAAAGCTTCCTAATTAGTTGACTAAAGCGAGTAGACTTTATTCACAAAAGAAGAAAAATGCAGGAGAAAATTAAAGCAACAGATCTTCAAAACTAGCAGTAATACTTCAATTCTCTAATGCCCCCTTTGTACCACCTATCATACATTACTCATTCGTTTCTAGTTAGTTGCCCATAATCTTGTGTTCTCTTCTTTAATGAACTAAGACTAAGACATATGCAGCCAATTTAAGCACATAACAAAAAAAATGACATCAAGCAAGCAATGCAATTATGCAAATGCATCTATCCTCTTACTCTTATCGGCAGGAGTAGTAATCCTCTGGGTCACTTTAGCCAGAGCCTTGCCACCGTCCGCCTTCTTCGCCGGCGTCACCACCGGCGATTTCGGCAAGACGCTCACCTGCGGATGCTGCCTCCTCGCCCTCCTTAGCACCACCACCATCACCAGTGCAAGCAGCAATGCGCCTCCCACAACGCCGCCCACAAAGCCAAGAACCATCCCCACCTCACCGCCCTTTCCCCTGACCTGCTCATCTCCGTTCCCCTGCGGCGGTGGAAGCACGGCGGCCAGCGCCCCGGGGTTGCAATACGTGCTCGGCCGCTGCAGCTTCGCGTCGGCGAAGCAATTGCCCGCGTCGAGAACCGTGCGTGCCGACGAGTTGGACCTCATGCACGCGGGGCGCGCCCCGGTGAGCAGGTTGGCCGAGACGTCGACGAACTCCAGCGCCTCCCCGAAGGCCGTGCTCGCCGGCAGCTGCCCGGTGAGCTGGTTGCGCGACAGGTTGATGTACTGCAGAGCGGGGAGCGCGAAGATGGAGGACGGGATCCACCCCTGGAGTCGGTTCCCGGACACGTCCAAGAACTGGAGCTGGCCCAGCGAGGTCACCTCCGCCGGAATGGCCCCGGTGAAGTTGTTGTCGGCCAGGACCAGCCTCACCACCGCCTTCCCCACCTCCGGGAACGCCGGGCCGAGCCTGTTCCGCGCCACGTCGAGCTCCTCGAGGAACGCGAGCCCGGACAGGGACGGCACGGTGCCGTTGAGGTAGTTCCCGGACAGCACGAGGCTCTGCAGCGAGTACATGCGCGAGACCTGCTCAGGGACGGCGCCGTAGAGGTAGTTGGAGCTGAGGTTGAGAACCTGCAGCGCCTGGAGGCGGCGGAGCTTGGGCCCCGGGAGCGGGCCCCAGACGCCGAGCGCGACGAGCGAGAGGCGCGAGAGCGCGGGGAGCCTCGTGAGCGTGGTGAAGACCGCGTCGGCGGAGAAGTTGGAGGGCAGCGCGGAGCGCCAGGCCGGGTCGGGCTCGCGGTCGCCCCGCACGGAGAGCCCCGTGACCTGGCCGCCGTCGCAGGAGACTGTGAGCACCGGCGTGGGCGGCAGCGCGCAAGGGTCGGAGACCGCGGGGAGGACCGCGAGCGCGGACGGGTAGCCGAGCAGGCGGCGCACCCGGAGGAGCGTCTTGGCCTGCGAGGACGCGAGCGGCTGGGAACTCACCAGGGTGGACGAAATGCAGAGAAGGAGCAGGAGAGGCAGAGCGCCGGGCCAATGCAAGGAGGAGGGAGCCATAGCGCTTTGGCGGACGGCTTCCGAGAAGCGAGGTACGAATGGCGCAATGGCGAAGTTCGAGACAGAGAGAGAGAGAGATTAGTAGGTCATTGGGGGGAGGAGGAAGAAACGCGTGAGCGCGAGAGAGGGAGGCAAGTGGCCATGGACGATCGAGGAGTGCGAGCGAGTGCTTGCCAGCCAAACTTGCAGGGGTGGACACTATTACTAGTGTACTACCAGTGCCCACTACCAGCTGACGGGTGGGTCCCACCCAAGGGGGCCTCCATGCCAGAGGCAAGGCCGCGTGGCGTGGTGGTCTGCGCACCGGCCGGCGCACGTGGCGGGGCGGTGATACGGCGGCGTCGATCCCATCTGTGCACTCTGGCCGCGGGAAGAAGGCTCGATCGGAGCGGTACACGCGAGGCGTGTGTGCCACTGGCTGGTGGGACCGACGTGGCATCGTGGGCCCACCGGGACGCCGGGTGGCTGTATGTTAGTACTATTGTACGGGGAATTGAAGCAGGCTGGTCGGGCACCTCGGCCGGAGTTAAACGCGCCTACTGCACGCGGCTCTACGTTGTCAGGATTCAGGAAAAAGGCCGGATCGGTGCAGTGAGAGGGAGTAGGATTATTTGGGAAGGAATTGGAGCGACACTCGTGTAGTTACGCCAATGGCAATGGCGCGACGCCGACGCCGCCGCGTATCGGGCCGGGTAGTATATGCCCTGCCCTGCCCTGCTCTGCTCCTGCTCACCCACTCGCACAGAGCAATTTCAGTTTTTTCCCCCTAAAATGAGTAGCGAATAACTCCGACCGATGACGGATGAAACTGATGGGCCATGCGAGATAATTTAGATTAATATTATGATGAATTATTGTAATATTTATAGAATAGTTAATTAGTTTTGTAAAGATTACACTCTGTCTGAATTGGTTTGGATAGAAATTAAAGATTTGGGATTTGAGTCGTAGATTTAGTTATGTTGACCTGAGTCGTTGGATTAAGATCACATAATGTATATCTTGGCTAATATAGGTTAAGTTGTGAAGAACTTGTATTTAAAAACGAATTATTTGTCTTTGGATGTACAGGGTCGCTTGGAGTCAACTGTGGTCAACGGTGATTATCGGGGCTAGACTCATGGAGGAGTCGAGACCCAGAACGATCAAGGATGCCGAATGAGACGGTGGGTTCAAGTATGGCACAAGAAAGGCATGAATATTGAAGGCAAGTTCAAACAGCGGGATGACGCCAGGTGGCTTGCACGGGCCAAGTGTGCCGTGGTTCGGTGGAATTAGGACGGGAGAGACTTGGCGGCACGTGGCAAGCTAGTGGTGTACCTATACGTGGTAAGCATAACGATTACTTACAATGGATGGTGATGACCGGGTCAACAAAGGGGCATTTGGTATTTTGACCAAAATACCGAAAACCAGTGGCGGAGGACAGGAAAAAAATGAGGTAGGGCGGATCGAAAGCAATACCATTCAAGCTACCCCGCCCCGCCGCCACCTGCCGCCGCCACGCTACGCCCAGCCGGGGCTACCCTTTGTCGCTACGCCTAGCCGCTTCCCAGCGCCAGCGCAGCTGGCTCCGTGGTCGCCGCCACCGCCGCCACCGCCCGCCGCGCGCCGCGCGGCTACGCCGAGCCGGCCCACCGGTGGCTGCCCTTTACGCCAGCCATGAGCGCGAGCCGCCTTCCTAGCGCCCAGGAAAATAGTCGCATGCGATTTTGACCGGTACAATTGAACTCAGTATATTTTTTACTATAATTTTTCTATTAACCCCGTCTTAAATAATATATCATTTAAAAATTAGTTACTATAGATTATATAAATATAAGTGAACTTTAAATCTAAAAGAATCTGGCCAAAAGATGAGAATAGATGAGCAAGGGGAGGATGGGCTGGGCTGCGGAGGAATGGTAAGCGCGCGCATTAATTCAAACGCCATTGCTTTGTGTGTGCCGTGCGAGTCTCAAATTTCTCATCTCATGCACAGCACACATAAAAATCGACCGAATCCTTCCCGCAATGAAACGAACAAGGATCAAAATCTCAACCTAGAAGGAGGACCATCCATCAATTGTTGGCACAGCAAAGTGCGAAATAGTATTACGACGAATCAAAATCAAATCTTTCGCTGAAGAAGAAGGCAAGGAAACCCACGAGAGAAAAAGGGGCTTTGCGCAATGAGCACTCTTAGCATTCTACCGATATACGCACGCAGATGAAAAAAACAGCAGCAGATGAAGAAGGAGGTAGGTCCGTCACCTCCTGCGGCCGAAAAACAAGGTCTGGCCCAAGCCAGACCTAGCCCTATCGAGCCCTCCGCCCCTGCCGAAAACCATCTTGGATCAAAACCGCGGTGCATGGGCAATGCGTTGGAGAGTGGTTTAGGTCAAGATGAAACTGGTTTGATCAAGGCGGATCAAGGCTAAGAATTTAGTAGATGCACACTTATGCGCTTTAAAAAAACGTGTGTAAATGAACTTGAGTGAGTAAAACCCGTGTGTGGGGTTAACAGATTTCCCCCATTGTAATACTGGATATGATCCATTTTGGGGAAGGTGGCTGGTTGCCTACCTATAAAATGGGTTAGGATGGAGACATGTTTGATTAACCATCTAACACCTCTCATATGCTTTCTTATTTAGGGTTAGGGTTTGAGAGTGGAGCACATGATGTGCTTTTTGTCCTCCAAGGTAGAGTGGCTGTAAACTCAACCTTCTCAAGTGAGCAATACATCAATCTTTGCATATTTCTTTGGATTCATCTTGATTTGGTTGTTTTCCTCTTGATTTGGCCTTAAAGTGTGATTCTTGATCCAAGGGTTTTCGAGTCAATTTCTTTGGTGTTCTAATATGCTGTGACATGTGGGAATACATCTAAACTCATCTTGGTCATTATCCTCCCACAAACTAGTTATATTCACCGATTTTAATTTTGACTCGGTTTTGATGTAACCTTCCAACAAACTAAAAAGGGTCTCATCTTTGGCCATGATTTTTATGATCATTTGTTG
This sequence comes from Dendrocalamus sinicus, assembly GCA_036346575.1. Classification (NCBI taxonomy): domain Eukaryota; kingdom Viridiplantae; phylum Streptophyta; class Magnoliopsida; order Poales; family Poaceae; genus Dendrocalamus; species Dendrocalamus sinicus. Next base: position 8,935,523 of record CM070657.1, read on the forward strand.
GAATAGATTCACAATATCCTAGAGATGATATCTACAAGTTTCACATTATTGGATCTATGGATCAAAAGTTCCATCTATTTTCATTTTGAATTTGAGGTGAAATAGTCGATGCAGACTCTGTCGGGAACATCGATCAGTTTTACGACCACATTGGTTTCGATCACGATCAAGTTCCGCATCACATCGCATGCATCTTTTTGACCTCGCTCAGTCTTTCGATCGCTTTGCATTTTCCCTACCTCGTGGGATTTTTGATCGCTTGCTGATCGTAGATTTCACTAGTTTGCTTTTGAACTGAATTGACCACGTCAGTTGCAGATCACTCGTTGGCTTCCGACCACGTTGGTTGCAGATCACTCGTTGGCTTTCGACCACGTTGATTATTCGACCACTCGTTGGCTTACGACCATGTTGGTTATGACCATGTTGATCACTTTGGTTGCTGACTGATTACGACCACATTGGTTGTTCGACCACTCGTTGGCTTACGACTACGTTGGTCAGGACCACGTTGATCACTTTGATTGCCAACTGGTTATGACCGCATTGCTTGTTCGACCACTAGTTGGTGTTCGACCATGTTGTTTACAACCATGTTGGTTTCGACTACATCCATTTTCGGTCACGTTCGTTGGTTTTTGTCTCAGTGGCAATTGACTACGCTGGTTTTCGACCGCTCTCTAATCGACATCGATCGTGAGAGGTGATTTCCAACCGCACTGGTTTCCAATGTACTACAGTTCTCGACTATGGTGATTGCCGTTCAGTAATCGATTTCCAACCTCATTGAACTTCCGTCTGGTAGTGGAATTTACGACCACGTTATCAGCTTTTGACCACGTTGTCGAATTTCGATCACATTGTTTTTCCTGCTGTCTAGTTGTATTCAACTCTATTTTTTGGGTTTCATGTAGAATTTTAACCCTAATCTTTATAACTTTGTAGTTATCGAAGAAAAGGGATAAGTGAATACTTGGGGGAGAAAATGAAAAGCACCATTCACCGCCCCCACCCCCTCTGTTGTCTATCCGATCCTACAGAAACGTATGACCTTTTAGCATATTCATAGTGAAAAAACTCAAACGGAAGGTGGGAGCCCTCGCCTTCGAAACAAAGGAACAAGCTTATTTGACCTCCCTTATTCGAGTTCCAAAATTAATCTTTAACTATCAAATCAAATATTTTGCACTTTTAAACTATCAAAATCGTTCAGTTTTTATTTGTATGTTGGTTTCATCGGTATTTTTCATTACATTGACAACCATATCACTAGTTTTTGTTGTGTAGATAGCTACGTCAACATTGGGTGGGTTCTATATGGCTTGTGGCTTTTACTTTTCACTTTGGTATAGTAATTAGCTTTCAAACGGTATGTCTTTTTAAGATGAGATCTACAAATCGATTGTAATAGATGTTATACCGACTTTAGCTATATCACACAAAATCACATGCAAGTGTCTCTCTTCGTACCCTCTCTCACGAACAGTCAGAAATCAAAAGTCATAAACTAAAAGCCACAGACTAAAGGAACCCACCTATTAAATCACCTCCTAGTTAGCTATATATACATCTTAATGAAAAGCAAACCTATGCATGGCTCATGATATTTTGGGAGGGAAAAAAGTAGATGAGATGCTTTGCTAACTAATTATATTAGGCTGATTTTTATGTCACGTCAGCTCATCCAAGTCTACTGGGATGCCACATCACCGCAAACCACCCAAAAACCCTATAGCGATTTTGGGTGAGGAGATGATTTGTCCGGTTTTAATAGTTGAAGGATGTCAAATGTCCGATTCAGGAGTTACAGTAATCTTGAGTTATTCTAAAAATAAAAGTGTAAGCCGACAGTAAGAGATTTTTCTAGCCAGGTTGGGAAACCATCCGGGCTTTCTCCTAGAAAAATTGCAATAGCAGATTGATCAAAACAGCAGCTACAGGTCCCACAAGCCATGAGTCGCCGACTTGGACTGTACCTTACTTCCATGCTACGAGTCAATCGAGTAGCAGCTAGCTTGGCGATGGGCTCTCTCATTGCCACCTTTTGCCAAAAAGTTAGGCTAGTGGAGAACTACATGCGCAATCGATGCTGGGGTGGGTCAAACCGGTTGATCAGTCGTTTCAACTTTTGATGCACGACTAGCCCCGGATCGATCTAATCCAAACTGTAACGTCCCTATTTTTTTTAAACAGGAATATTCTTACCTTTCATAATAGTTTAGAAATTTAGTTACAGACAATAATACCATAATAGCTACTTACAAATATTACAAAATTAGCTTGATTAAATAAAGACATAACAGTCAATTTTAGAAACTTTTAATAAACATACAAGTCTAAAACTTAACTTACATCCTGAAAAACCGAAAAAAAACTTTTACAGAAACGCTTGAGTGCGGTCGTAACCCTAGCATGAAAACTTGTAACATCTTTCTTTCTTCTGATATCTGTGTTGGAGGAAAATGAAGCAAGACTGAGTACAATCAACCGTACTCAACAAGTCACATGGGAAAATGCTATATAGCACTTAACAGGATTTCCAAGGGATAGGATAAAGTGATTTTATTAAAGTATTTGTGAATGCAATTTTATTTGCAAATATTTTTAAACACAGAAGAATAATATCTTCTTAAGGAATTGAGGTTTCAACATTTCAATTACCAAACTTCAACATTTCCAAATTATTTCCAAGTCTATTTATGCTTCGCTATTGGAATCATCCATTAAACACAGCTTCATTTATCGGAACCACGGCGTATTGGAATACCATATACTATGACTATGCAGAGTTACCCCGATTTACCTACAAGATATCTCAGGCTCATAATGTCAAGCTATAGACATGCAATATTTTCGTGCGCGACTGAGTTAAGATAATAGGGGTTTTCACTCTTCATCTCTTTGTATAGTCACTACCCGATAGACTAGATACCCCCGTCACGAAATACGGCGGCCTGATAGTGTGGAGCCTACTGTTGTGAAAGTATGGTTTTACCGTTTCCATACCACATTATTACGCCTGATGTTCCCTCTTCTAGAACAATATATCATATCCTTATAGTAGATATTCAATCGATTTGAGCAGCTACTAAACCAAGTTTGACAAGTCAACGCTTATGGTTGAGCGACTACTATGTTCTTTACTTAACACAGGGTTCCAGTTCTTACTTTTTATCAACTAGGTAACCATTCACAAATAATTATCCCAGTGAACTGTGGCACCGTCACTACTAGTGTAAAGTAATTGAATTTCCTAAACTACCATGGTATATTTTATAGTAATTTAGTATTACTATGGCTTGTTAAGGTGAATATGGCTATCAAATAAAATAAGGCTTTCGCATGTGGTAGGACATAATTAATATCATGTCATTATAAATATTTATTGTACAAGAAATAACAGTGTGTAAATAACATAATGAAAATACAGATAAATAATTAAAGGAATGTAGGTTCAACATGATCAAAAAATGTGACTTGCCTTGCGGATTTAAAATTTCAATGATTTTGAATTCTTCTGATTCTTGAACTTGAGCTTGAGCTTCTTCCTCCTGGTCTAGTTGGATTTCAACGTCGGAAGCTAACACAAAATAAAAGAAAATAATTCAATCCCATGCTCGAAGGGTTGAGCTAGGGACAAAGAAATCAAATAAAGAAATAAAATCCAAGAAAAACCAAATAAAATAGGTTTTGGGTTTATAGGTGTCCAATATGAGGAAAGGATAGAGGGGTTCAAAACAATCGAAATGGTTGTGTATATGTACTTTCGGTTTTGGTGAACAGTAACGGATCTGAGCACTATTCACTATGGATCTTACTGTTCGTACTCGGAGAATCCTACAAGTACTCAGGTGGTCGGCAGTATCAGTGAGGCTGAAATACGTGGTCGTAATCAGGTTACGTCTACGGAAACCGAGCACTCTATGCAGTCGTAAACTACAACGCAGTCGTAAACCGCATTATGGTGGTAAACCATAGCGTGGTTAAAGCCATATCGTGGTCGTAACCCACAACATGATCATAACGACAATGTGGTCGTAACGACTACTGAGTGGCTGAGTGCGAAGTCGACAAGATCGAACAGTGCACGAGTTGCTACTGAGATCGAACGATGTCCGAGCAGTTGCGGGGTTTGGATAGCATCTGGGTGACTTAAGAGATCGGATAGCATTCAAGCGGTTTAATAGCATCGAATGGCGTATGAGTGGTGTTGCTCAGGACCTGAAACGGCGCGGTCAAAGTCTCTCTCGACTACAAGGTGGTCGGAGACTTCAAGCGGCAGAGCGGTCGAAGTCGAAATAGGGGAGCGGCTGGAGATTTCAGGCGATGGGGCGATTGGGGAATCCATGGTCAAAACATCAATCGACGACCATGGGTGGGTTCCTGGTGTTAGGGGGGTTTTGCAGCAGGGGAGTTGGCGTTCGCCAGCGGCGAGGTCTCCTCTTCTCGGAGCTCTTGAATGGCACAGGGCTTAATGGCGGGTTTATCAGATGGTAGCGTTAGGGTTTAGGCATCACTGGGGTTAAAGAAAGCTCAGAGAAGTGGTGGCTCGGGTCGAGAATGGCTGTGTTGGGATGTCCATGGTGAGGCTCCATGGCCGAGCGACGACGCTAGTCGCCAGGGCAGGAGAGGTTTTGGGAAGCTATGGCAAAACTTCAGTGGTGTTTCCGGGAGTGTGAGGGTACTATGGGTGGAAACAATTGGAATGTAATTGATTGAATAGGAGGAATTGAAATCAGGCTTACTTTAGGGTCTTCGGGTGGTCGTTGGCAAGGCTCGGTCGAAAGCTTAATTAGGGTGTGGTGCTGGCTCACCGGATGCTTGAGCGATGTCTGGAGGGGGTCTCGAGCTTTTATAGATGTCCCATGGTGGTTCGGCACAGGGGCGGGGCTAAGGTGGGGATGGCGCGTGCCAGTGGTCGGGAAGGTGTGGGAGGGCGCAGCGCCGCTAGGAGAGGGGAGGTGTAGGCTACCTTGGACGCGACATTGTGGCGGTCAAAAGGTCGTGTGGTGTGTCAGGTGGCAGCTGTGAGAGAATTAGGGCAGAGAAAACGAACTTGGACGGCTGCGGCAGTAGGAGTTCGGAAGGCTCGGCATGGTTCGAAGAGGCAACAAGAAGGTCGGCATGTGTGCTGGCATCTTGTGCTGTGTGCTTCTCGGGCGGTGGTCAAATGTTGCAGCTTTCGGGTGGTCAACCGTGAAACAGGGGAACCGTAGGGGCGGTGGCGGGCACGGCCGGCGGCTTTGACGCACGATTAGGGCAATCAAGAGGATGTCAGGGTAGAAATGACAAGGTGGTATGGCTCTGACTGGTTGCAGTAGTGTGGCAGTAGCAGGAAGGAGTGGGAAGTTGCAGGACTGAGTGAGAGAGACTGGGCGGCATCAAAATCAAGGGCGGTAGTGATCTTTTCAGACAATGAATAGTACCGGTGCGAAGATCAGTCGTTGAGGCAATGCAGCAAAGAGATTAGGGCTTGGATGCTGAGATTTGAGCTGAATTGAACCAAGGTTCACAAGAAATCAAAATCAAATAAGAATTCAAGTTTCCTTTTGAAATTTGGTTTTGTTTCACAATCGTTAGCGGCAAACCAGCACGACTAATCGACCATGGGCTGTAAAGACAAGCGAAAGTTTTGAGTGGATTTGGCGAGAACGCATGTGTTCGTTATGCATCGGGGAATGGCAGATATCATTAGAGTAACAAGACAATGGAATAGGCTGATTTGGCAGGATCATCTTATGTGGAAAGTTTGTAGACCAATGATACTATTTGTTTGCATGTCGACTACTCTTGGGTCGTCTCGTACCAGTGGGGAAGACCCGTTTTATATATGGCTAGTAACATCTTGTTTAGGGACCGGATCCATGGCTCATCCACGGTTGCAAATCGAAAGTTTTTTTCCCGCGGGGCGCGGGGTGCGCCCTAAGTTTGAAGGTCAAGACCGTCTCTGGAAGAGTATTGTTTTGGCATTGCAGCTTGGTTCTATGGTCAAGACCGTCTCTGGAAGAGTTGTTTTGGCAGGACACACCGCACAGATGCACGACACCGTAATACCCCTACATTTTAACCTGATCCACTGCAAAGGATATATCCACCATGTTTAGCTGATACAACAAAATGATGTATGTTTTGAGTGGTATATCTGATGCATTGATGTCGTAGTACATTTTGACATTTTGCTGACTAATGCACATTTGCTCTGTCTTAAAGAGGAAAAAAAGAAAATAAACAGTGTTAAAGAGCCAACGTATTCCAAATAACTTTTGGCTTTCAGAATCTAGAAATTATTTAGAACGGGGTAGTGTGCACATTTGCTTTGACTTTTGCATGTTTATTGATAAAATGCATTATCGTTGTTCTTATCCCCTTAGATTAATTTACACGCAAATGTTCAATGAAATATGTACCTACGTTTCCTAAAGAGAGCTACTGCCCAACGATAGCCTCGGGCCGCTCCCCCTTCCCTTCCTCTCCTCGTCGATCCTCTTCCCGCCTCCCTCCCCACCGCTCTCTAGCCATTCCCCTACTGTCGCTCCCCTCCCCTCTTTTCTCCGACATGAGCAGCTCCACACCCCTCCTCTACCTCCTCCCGCCCCCTCCTTCACCACCGGCGATAGTTTCGCCACCTCGCTGTGTCGTCATCTCCCCCTCTTGCTGTCACCACCCCGCCCAACCTAATATTCACAGTGCCGCTGTCTCTCCCATTCCTCCCTCTGCTCATCACCCACCGTCGGACCACCGCCTCCCTGGCCTCCTTCGACATGGGGGGAGCCGTGGTAAACCGGTCATCATCGCAGGAACGGAGGAGAAGAAAGGTGAGGCACGCTCTCAGAGGAGAAAGGGAAGCAACGCTATCCCGTCGATGAAAGAGGTAACAATATACCATTCGTTATTTTTTTCTTTTCTAAAATATATGCACTAGTTATACTAAATGTCACTACTACAAAAAGGGTTATCCTAAACGTCTCATTACAGACGGTTCAACACAAACCGTCGATGATAAAGTTATCATAAACAGTTTTACAAGATAGACCATCTAACTTCACCGTGATGGAAAGAACCGTCTGTGATGACCTACTTATCACAGACAGTTCGGAATAAAAACCGTCTATGATGTTTGTACTTATCACAGACGGTTTTTATTTTGAACGGTTTGTGATATATCACAGACTATTCAGAACAAAAATCATTTGTGATGACCTACTTATCACAGATAATTCTTTACTTAGAATCGTTTGTGATAATATTTCAATTTACGCGCTCTCACCGAATTTGAATTTCCCGCTCATCTCGCTAGTTTGCTCTTTAAAATAGAAGGCTCGGCTGTTCTTCTCACTTCTCCACTCTCCTCATCTCCTCTTCTCTTTTCTCACTTCCCCTCCTCCACTTCTCCTCACCAAATTCTCTTAAAAATAGAAAACTCATCGGCTCTTCTTCTCCATACCTCCTCTTCTCTCTTATTACTTCTTCTCCTCTACTCCTCTCCTTTCTCCACCTCTTCTTCAATCCCATCCATCGATTTTGCTATGACTAGGATGTCAAAAAATTTGACTAAATCTGGATTTTTACTGTGAAATTTGGCTAAGTCTGGATTTTTACTATGGCTTGGATATCTAAATTTTGGCTAAGTCTATATATTTATCATGGCTTGGATGCCCAAAAATTTAGCTAAGTTTGTATTTTTACCGTGGCTTGGATGTCCAACTTTTATGTTGTATAATTACCCACTTTTTTAGCTCTGGTCTAACTGTCACAAACGGTTTTTATCAAGAACTATCTATGATAACTGACTATTACAGACAATTCTAGTTTTGAACCGTTTGTGATATGGTTTTCACAGACATGATATACACTCGGCTGCAGTACATCACAACTAAATAATGCTGGATGGTTACGAGGAAAACCCCAACATCTCTAGAAATAGGGCGTTACTATAGTATGCCAAATACCATAGTATTTTCAGAGCTTTAAAAAACCAACTCACGACCTCTTTTTTGAAAAACCGAGATCAACCAACCCATCGCATATGCATGTATGGACGTCGTCTGCATCACGTTTCCATGCATCGTCTCATATCTTTGATCTTTCTCCCCGTATGCATGCATGCTATTCTCTTTCTAAAATCTATATCATCAATTTTTTTAAAGTTTTATCGTCAATACACTCAAAACTATCTAGATTGGCTATACAAAAGTTGTATCATCTGATTTATCGTTAAATTTTTTTACAATATTATAATTGTATTAGTATATCTTAATGTAAAGTTATAAAAAGCATTGTATCTCGAAAATCATAAACGTCAAGTTAAAAAAGAACAGAATAAATATATACACAAATGTCGTACTATATGAGTACATTCTTTCCTTTTCTTTTATACCGAGCCAACGAAATTTGAAAACAACGAAGAAGCATCACCACGAGTGTTGTTTGATTTTGGAAAGTTGTTTCCAAATCTCAAATTCAAAATTATTAATTTGAACTTAGAATGTATATATTTCAGTTTTTAGGTACTAATTTGAACTTGTTTTAGAAATAATTTTTTTGAACCAATCAAGTTGTTAAATTCTCCTTGAATTTTCAAAGTTTGATCAAAATTTAACATTAAATTTAAAAACTCCCATTATACCTCTAAAGAAATAATGGATTATACACTACAACATCACATGTACCTTGGTTTTTCTCAAAACTAAAAAAACTGCGAGATACATGAACTGTAGTATCTTATGGGTAGGGATTAAAAACTGTGGTTTTCAAATACTGTGGTTTGAGAATGCTGTAACATCCAACCAGACTCTTAGCTTAGGCCATGTTCATATTGGTTTCTATTTAGAAAAGTTAAAATCCAATACGAACATCCGGCTTCTTAAAGCGGTTTCTCGACTCCTCTCGCTCCGGGGATAAGGCAGGGGGCACGAGTGTATCACCCACATCACTCCTCTCGCTTCCGTCACACGCACATATCTCTCTCACACTTTTTGCACCGCTCACCTCTTCCTTCTAAAAGCCATAGTAAAAGTTAATACAACCACTCCTTTAATCAATTAATGCACTACAGGTATTCTGGTCTAAATTTGCTTAGTTTTTCACAAGGATGGGCAAATTTCCATTTGTTACCAGCGCATAACATGCTCGAACTTCGACCAAGGTCCCAAAAACCAGGAGAACCGAGCCATTGACCGGCTCAACCCTATTCAAATGTGTACATTGGATATCATTTTGCAACTTCCAACGATCAGGTTTTCAAGATTTTTAAGTTCATGAAAGCAATTCCTAGGCAAAAAACAGAGTCCACTAGCTTCCGGTTTTTTTGAGACCAAGGTGGTTATTGAAACCCTGAATACAACTGTGAAGTCCATTTTCTGGTCGTGAATGACTTCTAACTGCAAACAGAATGGATAATTTCTGTCCAACTGACTAACTGTAGGTTTTCAGAGCAAATTTGAAAGGGAGAAATAGATATACGATACTATCCATGTCTGACTCCAACATTTAAGAAAAAAAATGAGATAGGATGCGGGGTGGGTGATACTTATCATATCTGATCTAGTTACACCCCTACTGTTTAACATCTTGTGAAGATGTGCAGATAATTTCAATTATCAACCAAGAATACTTTTGGAGCGAATTTGGAAGAGAATAGATACCTATCATTATCTACGTTTGACTCTAAGTCTGTGAAAAAAATACAAAATGAGATACAAAACAAGTCATACCTGTCTATATCCACTCCAATCACACCCTACTTCCAACACTTGCTCCAAACGACTTCAACTTCTGGTTTATTTTGGCTTTTGACTTATTTAAGGTAGAAGCCACTTGGAACGCGTCGGGTTCTAATTTTGACTTATTTTGTCTTTTGGGGTTTTTTCAGCTTTTTTACCTTTTCTTTTTCCTTTTATTTATTTGCATTGTCCGTAACGATATAACTGATTTTTTCTATTTTTTCTCATAAAAAATTAATAGCCACTGTAGTGCAATTTTAACCATAAATAAAAACTATAACCAGAAATTTAATCAGTAAGCTTGTTAGAGCACCGCATAGAATCTAACAAGCTAAGCTGAAGTGAGCTCTTAAAAGCCACAATGTTCGGCTTCAATTTCCACTTGTATAAAGGATGTGTTGCGGCTCAAACTAGACAAGAAAGCCTTTGAACCTCGAAATTCTAATGACACCGTTGTGCACTAAAACCCAAAATAGCTAGCGGCGATCGAGAATTGTCCGTGGAATCGTGGTCCGTTTTCGATCACCGAAAAAGGTGCGAGTTTTTGTGTCGGTGGCGATGTGGACCGATGCCTTCTGCGTCCCGTTGGATATCATGCGTGGAGCCCACGAGTGCAGTGACACGCATCCATCTCATACGGAAGATACATTCATATCATCATGCGATGCGATGGCTTTAGTTGGTAGGGTGACGGGGATTATATGGATGGATCCTTCCTCTCGTCTCTAAGCTCATAATTCAGTTATGCACTGGATGCCATGCCGCTCTCCAAAACAACTGTACTAAATTAATTAATTAGCAATGCTCTTAATTCCCTCGTCTGTGCCACATGAAGTTCAGAGAGATGGGTCGACGTGGTGGTGATGTTGATGTGTGTTATCCGATCCCATTTATCATGGTAATGCTTTGTTTAATTATCTCTGTAATGTCTTTCTCTGATGTGTTTATTATCTATGCAATGCCTTTGAAGTGTGGATGGTTTAGACTAAAGTAGACTACCAAAGGAATTAAAATATCTTACAGTAGCTAGGAAACATGTATTACCGATTATTATAATCAAAAGGGATAAATGATTGTTGTCGCCTTTTTAAAGTCTTCAGACGATTGATGATGCTTTTCACTACTCGGAGATCAATCGTCTGATCGGATGCCCAGCGTATGACCGCTTGATCAACCGATCTATTCAACCTCTTTGCTCGACCGATCAATCTGTTTGACCGCTTTGCCCGATCAGTTTGCTCGTTGTTGTATGATCCAAATCACCAACAATCACCAGTGTACTTCACACACATTAAGAACCAGATTGATTCAAAACTATCTTTATTGCTGAAATTTTGTGGATTTACAAAATGTCCTCACAAGCACCCCAAAAACCTTCTTGACAAAAGTTCTATCAGAACCACACTAAAAACTTTCTACAAAGCCTCTTATTAACCCTTAGCCTTCCCTGCTTTTATAGGCTAATGTCTAAACCGCGTCCACCTCAAACTCGAACACAAAACTCTATCTCTTCCTCAAATCAAGAGGCCCAAAACCTTTCCTAATATAGGATTTATTCAAACTTCTATCTCTTCCAAGCTCCCCATCAGAATAATCTCATATGATACAACACACCCAACTCGCTTCTCCATCGAGCAAAATGAGAATCGAAAACAATAAAATGCAAGACAACATCTCTCTTTTCTTCATGGTCCATAAGAAAGTGATAGTGGATATCAATGTGTTTGGTTCTTAAATGTTACACAGAATTTTTACCAATACTAATCGCACTACTGTTATCATAGTAAAGTAGAACACTATCTAATTTTAAGCCAAAATCCTTAAGAGTAGCTGTCATGCAAAGCAATTGGGAGCAACAAGAAGTAGCACCTACATATTCAGCTACAGCAGTTGAAAGTCTAACAGACACATGTTTTCTAGAAGTCTACAAAACAAGAGATGTGCCTGAAAAGTGATATGTGCCAGATGTACTCTTCCTATCAATTCAACAACCACAAAATCCGCATTTGAATAACCTCTAAGGGTAAAACAACAAGAAGAATAGTACCATAAGCCAAATTCCAAAGTTGACTGAAGATACCTGAAGATTTATCCACTTGACGAGGTGAGGCATGTGCAGAAACTTGAAAGTGAGCACACAACAAAATATATGTCTGGTCTTGAAACAGTGAGATACAAAAAGAGAGCCAATTATATTTATGTATTCCTTTTGATTAATAGGCTCTCCATCTTCGTTCGGATCCAATACAATCGTAGATCCCATAGGTGTGAAAATTGGATTGGTTGTCCCCCCCATGTTAAAGCGACGATGTAGATCATTGGCGTACTTAATCTGATAAATAAAAGTATCCAATTTTGATTGCTTGATTTGAAAGCTTAGAAAAAATGAAAGCTCACCCATCATGCTCATCTTGAATTTCCTGTTCATAGTATCTGAAAACTTGAAAACAAGAACATGTGAGGAACCACCAAAGATGATATTATCCACGTAGATCTGTACGAGTAAAAGATCATTATCATGCTTGAGAGTAAACAGAGTATTAACTACATTGCCCATTTGAAAGTCATTTTTTAGCAAATAAGATTTTAATCTATCATACCATGCTCTAGGTGCTTATTTTAGACCATATAAAGATTTGGACAATTTGAAGACATGATCAGAAAACTTAGAATTCTCAAAACCAAGTGGTTGTCTAACATAAACTTCCTCTTCAATATAGCAATAAAGAAAAGCACTTTTCACATCCGTTTGATATAGTCTAAAGCCCTTTGATGCAGCAAAAGCTAACAAAATTTTAATAGCTTCTAATCGGGTAACAAGAGCAAATGTTTTTCCAAAGTTAGGTCCTTCACTGGCTGAATTCTTGAGCCACAAGTCTAGCCTTATTTCAAACAACGATACCATCCTTACTTTGTTTGCTCTTGAAGACTAATTTAGTTCCAATAACATTATGACCATGAGGGGGTAAAACCAAAGTTCAGACTTTATTACGCTCAAAGTTCTCTAACTCCTCATGCATGACATTAATCCAAGACACATCAAATAAATAATGACTTACATCTTACGATTCAAAAGAAGAGATAAAAGCAAAATAAGCATAAGAAGCATTTGAGTTATACTGTTGTGCAGAACTCTTTCGTTTAACTCACCGATCACTTGTTTTGGGGGATGTCTCCGTTGAATGTGTAGAGGTGCCTGTGAAGTGGTTGTAGGAGTGGTTGTAGAAGTAGTTGACAAGGACGTAGTTGTCCTAGCGGTCTCTGCCTCATTAGTGGTCATAGTTGTCTCTGCCTCATTAGTGGTTGTAGGAGTCACTTCTGATGGAATGGTCGTGGGAGTGGTCGTAGATGTCGTAGAGTGGCCCGAGACTTCTGTGTTATCGTTTTTAGAGTTAAAGGGGGTGTCTTTGAGTTCATCAGAGACTTATATACCTGCATTGTTAGGTCTAGTACCAGGACTAGCCTCGTCAAAAGTGACCTCACAGGTCTTAATGGTTTTGTTAGTCTCTAAGTTGAGTATACGATAGCCTCAAGTGTGAATTACATAACCAAGAAAGATACCATTTGATGATCTAGATTCAAATATATCAAGATTGTCATGTTTAAGTATGAAGTATTGATATCCAAACACCCTTAAATGAGAAACATTGGGAGAACGACCAAACCTAAGCTCATAGAAAGTCTTATGCAGTCTCGCTCGTAAGAAAACTCTATTAGAAATGTAACAGGTAGTCAAAATAGCTTCTGCCCAATACTTCCTAGGAGTTGAATATTCATCTAACATAGTTCTAGCCATTTAAACCAAGGTTCTATTCTTGCGTTCGATTACACCATTTTGTTGCGCCACTTGAGTTGATTAGAACTGATGGTCTAAATCCTTTTTTGCATAAAAGATAGCAAAAGAAGAGTTCTTGAATTCAGTTCTATTATCACTTCTAATTGCTCTAAGTGTTCATGGAAGCTCATTACCAAGTTTAAGAGTTAGCTCTCGAAAGTGACTGAAGGTTTCGTCCTTAGAGGCCATAAAATTCACCCAGGAGTACCTAGAGTAATCATCGACTATAACAAGAACATACCATTTGCCTCCAGCCGACTGAATCATATAGGATCTACTGTGTCCATATGCAACAACTGATTAGGGGTGTTGGACAAGAAAAGAGTGAGTGGAGGATGTGAAGATGCGACCACTTATCATATCAATAGGGCGAAAAGATTAAATACATTATCAATCTTAAGACTAGAAATTCCTCTCACCAGATTCACATTACTAAGCCTAGCAAGATGATTAAAGCTAATATGACCTAATGTACATTGCCAAAAGAGCAAATCCTTAGAATCTGACGAAATAAGAGACCTAAGATCAGAAGATGAAGAATACAAAAAGTCACCCTTAAACAAACGACCAACTCAACTAATTTTGCATACCAGATCACCAGTTGAATCAATAATACAGCATGAATGCTTTTTAAAGTTCACCTCAAGATTATCGTCTACCAACTGCGAAACTAAAAGCAAGTTATAGCTCAACTTACTGACGAGAGCGACATCCTTTAAGATGAACTTGTCATCAATGTGCATGGTGCTTTAGCAAGAATTTGTCCTTGAAAGTTATCCCCATAAGTGATCATCTCATCACCGAATGCACGAGTGAGAGAGGAGAACCATCGTGAGTCTCCAGTCATGTGGCAAGTGCAACCGGAGTCAATGAACCATATGTTCTTCTTCCTCTTGTGATGAGCCTACAGAGCATGAATAATCATCAATACCTTAGTACTGGGGTTAGACAATAAAGATTTAGGTTTCCAGTACAGAGATACTCGACGAACAGGAGAAAAAGTATGTATTGATAAAGATTTAAGTGAAATGACATGTTACGACCAGACTGTCGATGAGTCACTGGTTTGACCACATGGTCTGACCTCCTTAGTAGAGCTGATTTGACAGCTAACTGGCCTAAACAAGCAATAAAAGTAGGTTGAAAACAATCTGACCCCTTGCGTAAAGCTCGTCTACCTCTCGCTGGACTAGTCAAGCAAAAAAGCACTGGTCAGAAATCTCTTGAGAAGCTGATCCAACCACAAAACACAAATGGTAGAATGTCTGGTCCAACCTCGCTCATTCAACTATGGGAAGCAGCTGGTCGAAAATACCTCCTCAACATTTCCTTCTTTTCTTTCTTTGCTTTTCTAAAGCAAAATTGAACCAAATGACCATCTTTACCACAATGAGTACTTTGATACTTGAATTGATGAGAAGTCATATCTGATGACCTTGGAACACTTATTTTGGTAGAGATCTTTTGCTATACAAGCAGAATTAAAAACAATTTGTTTTGGTTCAGATTCTACTTCAAACTTTCTAGATTCAAAAAGTTTAACAATCTTAAGAGGATTATTTCTAACATGCTCAACAACGTTAAATCCTAGATTATGTTTCTTCACGTTTGTTTTTGATTGATCCAAAATCCTATTCAAATTCTTTTTTGGCAAAAGAAAACCTCTCTAAAGTGTTGTTATGGTACTCATTTCCTTTAGCTAGGGAGGAACATGACAGGCACTCAACGAATTTATTAGCAAGACCCTTAGAAGCACTAGACTAAGCTAACTTCTCTTTTTTTACTAAAATCATTAAGTTGTCTAGTCAATACTTCTATTTCAGTGCTAAGTTAAAGACAGTTAGAGCAAGAGAGTCTCATGATAGAGCATCTGTTAAATTGATTGTTGAGAAGAGTTAAGTCTAGCTTGGAGCAAATCATATTTAGAGCATGCTTTAGAGGAGTTAGACTTAAACTTTTCAATTTCATCATTAGCAATATTAAATCTTCCATTATAGGAGTTATGCAGCATTCTTAGTTGATCAACTTTATCAATTGCATCTCAAAGTTGAACTAGGCTTGTTGCATTAACAGATCTAGTAGTTTTCAACTCAGAGTGTAAGACTTGATATGCTTCACAAGAATCATCTTTAGGAATAGATGCTTTAAATCTATTAATCTCAAAATTCAAGCTTTCAACTACCAATTTATTTTCTTTCAATTTTCTTTTAGTCGTTTTCAATTCAAGAGCAAGTTTAACTAACCCATCTTCAAGCTGATCGTATGACGGTCTTACCTCATCGATATCGTTGTACTTGTTGTTGTTGTCATTGCTATTTGCCATGAAACACATGCCCATGAAGTCGTCAGTGCTCTTCTTCTTGCCTTTAGCATTATCGTCGTCATGGTCGTCATCATCGTAGCTCTCAAAATCCTCATTGCTCATATCAGGGCGCTCGATGGCTGATAAAACCTTACGACGAAAGTATCCACCCTTAGTGTTACTCTTGAATGGTTGACGATGATAAGCCTTGTCTTCCTTGACTACTTTCCCTTTGGGCTTGGGGCAATCCATCTTGATATGTCCTGGCTTGTCATACTCCAAACATCTTATTGGACCTAGAGTGCCACCATGCTTCCTCATCCTCACATTGTTGAGTGACTTGTATGCCTGTGAGGAGATCAGCACCAGATCCTCTTTGGGTAGCTGCTCGAATTGTTCTTCTAAAAAGGAAGTCAAAGCAGACAAGAAAACACAAGACATTGTACTCGACGAACCAGCCTACATCGGGATAGACACAAGTGCTAAAGATAAAAATTTATCAGTCTTAGATAGCAAAGCTTCCATCTCATAAGTTTTTAATCTAGAGTACAGATCACCCATGGTCAGAGTATCTAGATCGACAGTTTGATTAATAGTCACGACGACCATCAACCACTCAGAACCTAAAGACCTCAAAATTTTAGTAGCATTATCTCCATCCGCAGGAATAACACCAACTTCACACAAATTACTCAAAATCTTTTGAAAACAAGCAAAAAAGATCATCTATAGATTCACCAGATTTCATACCAAAATCCGAGTACACCTTTTGATAAAGATTCTTATGTACTTTCTTAATCTTAGTTGTTTCTTCATGATAATCGCAAAGAGTTTTTTAGAATAAGTAGGCGGAAGCAATGTGAGCTACACAATCAAATTCTTTGCGAGAAATTCCTTTAAATATTAAGTTATGAGCACGCGCATTCAAATCTACATCTGTTTTATTTTCGCCAATAACATCAGCAGAAACCACGTAAATTTAAGAAGCCTTTTTCCAAGCATCATTACCTTGAGCCTCAATTTAAGCTTGCATGTATACTTTCAAAAGGTAAAATTAGTACCATCTAGCATGGGGACGATTCACATACCTCTCTGATTCCATCACTACCTCGCTCTGATACCACTTGTAGGATCAATTACAGTAATCAAGGGGGAGTGAATGATTGTTTCCACCTTTTCGAAGTCTCTAGATGATTGATGATGCTTTCAACTACTCGGAGATCAATCGCCTGATCAGATGCCTAGTGTACGATCGCTTGATCAACCGATCCATTTGACCTCATCGCTCGATCGATCAATTTGTTTGACTGCCTCGCCCGATCACTTTGCTCGTTGTCGTATGATCCAAATCACCAGCAATCATAAGTGTACTTCATGCACATCAAGAAATAAATAGATTCAAGACTATCTTTGTTGCCGAAATTTTGGGGATTTAAAAAGTGCCCTCACAAGCACCTCTAAAAACCTTCTTGACGAAAGTCCTCTCAGAACCGCACTAAAAACTTACCTCAAAGCCTCTCATTAACCCTGAACCTTCCCTGCTTTTATAGGCTAATATCTAAATCGTGTCCACCTCAAACACAATATAAAACTCTATCTCTTTCTCAAATCAAGGGGCCCAAAACCCTTTCTAACACAGGTTTTATTCAAATTTCCATCTTTTCTAAGTTACAGACTCTATTCACAACTCCTAACCCAACACTTGATGAAGCCTCTAGGACAGCATCTACTGTAGCTTATTACACACCATCATCGCTCGTGTCGAAGCCTCCTGGACCGCACCACCCGTAGCTTCATTACGAATGATCACATTTGATCTTCACATGCTCCAGCTTGAGCCCAACAACCTCGCGTGATATCTGCCATCACATGGACCTCAGACTTTCTCATCCTAGTTCCAATCCTCCTCGTCACCGACTATAATCGTCTCCACACCCATCCGCACATGCAAAGACCAAAGAACTATTTTCTGGCATAAGTTCTTCACAACTTGACCGATATTAGTGCACACATACTCGATGCACACCCTCATCTATCCAGAGACAAGAACCAAAGCATCACAAACACCAACCAGGTCGTCCACGACCACAAATTCCATCACTTTCCAAAACACCAGCTTCAGACCACTCAAAATGACTAGTTATAACCCATCGCTTCAACAACGACTACCGATCACAACACCTCTGACAACCCATCACTGACCACGATCACAAAAACCACAACTATCGAGTACCAAGTCCTTCCAACTGACGAGTAGCACGACCATCTAACCATCGAGTACTTCCATCTTATGTGTATCGAAACCTTCAAGTACTGTTCGCCGATCACCACCAGCCAGTCATACTACTGGCTTAACATGAGTAATTGAAGTACTCTAAGATAGCAAGAATTGAAGCACTCAAATCGATAATGAAGAACTTTCACAAAGGCAAATTCCAATAAAACTAAATATCAATTATTCATCATCAATAGCATGCACGACCATCACATGGTCGCACAAAACAGCACCACGGCCTCCTGAGCCGCACCCACGGGCGACTCAGAGGGAGATCCAACCCGCACCGCCAAAGGTCCCCTCCACAAATGTCTCCCCTTGTCGCCATCATCGCTGGGGCGGCGACGGTGGTGGGCCCCTCAGCTGCAACTCCTCCCCCTTTTTTCTTTCCCATCCCTCCCCATCGTTATAGATTTGGGGCCCTTTTTGCCACCCGTGGCATCAATTCGTTTTCGGATCTACGACGAGTGCGATGGCACAAGCAACTCGACGTGGACGCGAGCATGCTGGTCACTAGGGCAAGCCCACCGGTGGCGCCACATCCAACCGGATCTTGTTGTGGCGCTGGCAGATTTGAAGAAGAGCACGAGGTCTTCGACTTCCTGTTGTTGCTCAGTCGGCGCATCATGTATGAGGGCAGGAGCGATGAGGTAGTGTCTATGTGGCACATGCGGGTGGTGAGGTCCCGGCATCGCCCTCATATCCCAAATCAAGCCGTGTCACGGCGATGGCGTCGCTGGATTTGGATGTGAGCCCGCCGACAACAAAGGCAGCACCCAGCCCCCGCATGTCTTCTATAGTTGCCGCTAGTGCTGGCCACCTCCAATCGTCATCAGCCTTCATCACCTATCTTGCTCTCCGATCAACTGCCATTCATTGTCGACTAGGACTCTGCCTTGCCACCAAGGCCATAACCCATCGCTGTCCTTGCCCAGGAGTCTCCCTCCCTGCCATTCTCAGAACCTACAATGTCCTCTCCATTACCTTTGTTCATTTTCACTCGAGGGTCCTTCGTCGACTAGCCTACTCATGGAAGGCACGGAATCCACCGGAATTCGTCATTGCCGGGAGTCCTTTCTCGCCGCTAGATCTAAAGCAACCCCCTGCCTCTTCGGATCTGCAGTCATCCGCCGCTCCGCTCACCGATGGGCTTGTGGTCAAGGCCCAGCCTTACTGTTGTTGTTGGGGGCCCTCGCCCTGACCACTGGGCTGGTTGTTCAAAGAGGTCTAAAGAGTTGGGCATTCTGCCATTTGAGTTATCGTCCTGAGTAGGAACACTGCTTTGGAGGCCCCGTGTTTA
This sequence comes from Dendrocalamus sinicus, assembly GCA_036346575.1. Taxonomy (NCBI): domain Eukaryota; kingdom Viridiplantae; phylum Streptophyta; class Magnoliopsida; order Poales; family Poaceae; genus Dendrocalamus; species Dendrocalamus sinicus. Next base: position 8,954,957 of record CM070657.1, read on the forward strand.
GCACTTCTTGTTCGGTCTCGAGAGCAAGCAAGCTATCGATGGTGAGCCATGTGGAAGAAAGGAGAGTGGTGTCAGAGATATCGATTTCTTTTGTGTGTCATCCACTATCATCACCGAGCGAAAGGGCTGCTTCCTCCCCTCTTCATTCTAAAGTTTACTGTTGATTGTTCTGCTAGCGTATGGTGCTTACCGTGGTTATTCAACCGTAGTGGAGCTATGGTTCATCTTGCCTTTACTTCTATTCTTCTTTCTTAAGATTTGTGCAATTGTGATTCTCTGCATCTAGCTTGAAAATCAATTAGAAGCTTTAACGTGTTGGGAGTTGGATTGTGTTGTCCCTTCCCTAACTACATGGTGTGCTGTTTGTAGGAATTGTTTGGCGTGATACTAGTGGCCGCTCTTGCCTATGGAGTTCCCCTAATACTATATATATTACACCCCGCGGACTCTCTGGCCGGAGAGGGTGTCCACGTGTCAGCCTCCGTGAAATAACCCGCAAAGATTTGGTAATTACATTTAGGTCCTCAGTTTTTACAAAAAGGTCCCTAGATTCTTGCGAAAAAGCCCCTACATACTTTTTTTGCTGGGTAGCGACCGGGGGTTTCCTGTAATTACGAACAGGCCCTTATTTCTTTCGAAAAGACCCTTGGTTTTTTGCGAAAAAGCCCCTCCACTCTCCTTTTATTGCAAAAAGACTCTCGATTTTTTGCGAAAAACCCCTACACTTTCTTTTTCTGCGAATTTTTGCCTCAATTACTTCGGTCCACACGGTGACTGGCGTGGCGTGGCGCCACACCTACGTGGCTAGTAGGGTTAATGTTATGTTCCTTTTACTTCAATACATCGGTAGTTCTCCTGCCGGTTCGTTAAAAAAAAAGATTTGGACTAAACTGAGCACTAAAAATGGACTGCATTAGTAGTATCAGTGGCTCCTACTTTACCTAACCATAGAAGTAGGCGAAAGTTCACGACTCACTAGAGATCAGTGATGATTTAATGCACGTCATTTTTGACCCATTGGCAAAGGCTCTCTACATGGCATCGTGGTACACACGGTGGGCTCCCAGGTCCCAGCACTAGTCCGTGCAGAACAAATTAGAAACAGCGATACATGGACAAGTGAACATAACAGAGGGGGCTAAACAAAGAAATAATAGCAAAAATAGCCTAAATCCTGCACAACTAGAGCAACCGGTAAATGAAGATTAGACTTACAGAAGATACCACCGGTTGCTTTCTCTTTATGGCTTTTGCCATTGTCTAATTGATAGCTCTTCAGGCTCCACCCAACTTAAATTTGTTCTCTTCTTCAGCATTGCACTCCTGCATCTGCTCCTATGCGGCCCCCTATTATCAAATGTGTCATTTTGTGTAGCAAGGTACCTATTCTCTACCTTACCTATGTGCACTTATCATGTGCCTTTCAGAAGTCTATTATCTATTAGGTGTAGGCCTCTCTGCGGGTGTGACGTTGCAACTAGTTGCAATGTACGTTTGGCCTTCCATGAGGTGACGAGCATCTTTTCAGCATCTTCTGCTGTTGAAACACCTTAATCACATCAGAATCTTTAAGCCGTAAATTCAATTTTAAATAGTTTCAGAAAAAAAATACTGAACACAAGTGAAGAGGTACAGATTAAAAAACAACGAGCAAGAAAGCTATATCTCAGGCAAAATAATTAGACTGCAAAAGAAATGTGACTTTCAAGTTAGCATTAATCAAAACCGACATCGTGCGTGCTCTGGATGCAGTGATAGATCCAATAATACAAGGAAAACCACATGACCGCACAGTGCAAACTTCTACGCCCATACAGCATAGAACGTGCACACACGTGCATAGAATTCGAGTCCGGATCACAATCAACTAAGCACGCACTTGAAGAATTATACAATGCACTTGCAGCATAATACACGGGAAAAACACAAAGATCAGGGAGGATTGGATCACACAAATAAAGAATTAAATTATATTCAGAAGCTCGACTCAGACACGCAAAGCGGACTTAGCGAATACAAGCAATCAATCACCCAGCAAACCATAAAAAGACCTCTTTACGGTTCGCAATCAGAAAGACAAGCTCCGGTAATATATCAACAATAGCAAAAGAAAACAAGCACCACACTCATACTTCATATTCAGCAATAAAAAAAGGGTTCGAATCTGAAGTTAGTCCCGGCTGTACTAGACTTCTTGGGCTATGTCAGCATCCATGGGCATTTCAGTATCCCCCTATAAGCATAAATGCCTCGATTAGCAAGAATGAAACAGTAACCTGGTACTTATGTAATGTCGTGATGCTCTCAAGTAACAATTGCTATTACACAGTTTACATTCTTACCATGTTCTCCTTATCTTCATGTGTAATCTCCTTCACATCAACTGAAAAAGAAATTTGCCATTAGCAAGCTCATACTTTTGCATATAAACTGTTATTTATATTTGGAATTCAGGAATACACGATGGCACTTACCAGATTCTTGCTCCGGACCAACTGGCAAAGCCTCACTACCTCCATTGCAATCTTCCTGCTGCCCCTTGGCCCGCTTCTTGGTTTTCTTAACAGTATTTTTGGCAACTACTTGCTTTGCAGGAGCATTTTTGGCTGGATTCCGGTTATAGGAACCTCTGACCCTTGCTTCAGGCTTCTCCTTCTGAATGTTCTCTTTCTTGCCTGCTTCCTTATTTTGAGTTGCATCAGAATTCAGTGACCTTGGCTTCAGATTACCCTTTGGAGACACATTGGTGGCACTACGAGCCGCCTTGTCAGACTTTTTTGGTTGCTGTGAGGAGTCTGCAGAGATCTTCAGCTTCTCAAAATCTTCCATGATATCATAAACCTGAAGGATGTCCTTCACTGGTTCCTCCAATTCTGTTGTGAGGCCATGCCGGACTACATAAGCCTTGAGTTCTTCTCTCATCCGATCCACTGGCTGTGGTCAGAAAACACACATCACAATAATAACTGAAGTAATCAGAAGTGACAAATGATCAATTGATGCTCACCTCACATTCTGATTCAAGGGCAAGCTTGAAGAAGCCCAGAGAGACAGTGTGCTTGGAAGCAGCCTCTGCAAGCCTGATCTGTGTCATCCAATATGAGATTGAGGACAGTGTGCTGAACTTGCGCCTTGCTATGGACATGGACACGTCTGATGTCGGAGTATCAAACTTCCCTAGGGACCTCCTTGACCGAACTGAGGACACCGGAGTGATAGTTCCAGTAGGAGTTGGCCTCGGGCTAGCACCTGGCTTGGTTTGTATTGAGTGCCTCCGTGGAGGTTTGGCTGATTTATCCTTCACTGAAGAAAGATCGAGAACACACATGCTCTTGCTGACATCTGAAGATGGTTTTGCCCTATATAAGGAATACAATTAGAAGTGATTTCAAATAACAAAGTTAGTTCACAGCCATTTTAAAGTAAGCTGCTAGTCAATTTTGCATTGACATAACACCAAACAACCAGATGCTTAATTTTGAAGCAATAATCTGGACATCTCCACATTTGTAGGCTGGCCTATTGTTTTCCCACAGAAACTTGTTGAAATATTGATAACTCAGCCTTTTGATGGCTAAACCTCCGGAACAAACTAAGTTGGGACTACAGGGAAAGACACTACCTTAAAGTCATAGTATAACACTATAACTTTTCCGAAGGAAACACAGATCCATGTGAGGACAAAGATTGACATAAATATGGCCTGACACTTAGCGAACAATGTTACAGACATTGAAAAAAAAAGAACATACACACGTTACATTCAACTTTGGATGTTAACTTTATCGATTTGTTTGAATTCAGCAATCCTATATATATAAATCGCATATACACATATATTTCAATTAGTTAAATTTATTTCTGAGAGCACTCAATTTTGCTATACCAAATGTACTGATCAAACTCACCATAAAGGATGTGTTCATCAAGCCTCATAACAACAAGGAATTTTTGCAAAAACCCACCTACAAGGGGGGAGTTTGTTAAAACCCACCTAGCCATTTGGCCAGAGGCCAGCTTCTGGGCCTTCTTAGTAGTTACTATGAGTCAATTTTTCTCTTTTTAGCTGTTTTTAGTTCTTTCACAATTGGTGCAGCCCTCTATTATCAGCACTGTGGACCTTCTTAGTTAGCAGTACTTGCTATTTCTATTTTTTAGAGAAACAGACCTATTTTGTACATAACACTTTCTAAGTAGGAATGGCCCCAACTACCTTTCACATGTCAACTAGTCTTAACTCTTAACTGCAGCATTAACACAAAAATTATATAGGATCATGTAGGCTCCCTTTGACACCGTGTGTTTGGTAAACCATTTGCAGATCTATCAGCTATTTGACATGATAAACATCTATCAGCTGTTTGATAGCTGATTGTTAACTATACACGATTGCATAGAAATTTTTTTAATGTATACGGTGTGATGGTGAATCCATTTCCATAACCCGCTGTCGTACACAACTGAATGGCGATTCCAGTCAGAGCCTTATGAGCTCGAGAAAGCAGCAAAATTCTGTTTTGGTAACAGATAAATTCAATCCACACGTTATAAATACTTAGGTAAAAAGAAAATTCTAAGAAAGAGATGAAAACTTGTCATCTAAGCACTGACATCTTACATACGCGTCCTACCTCTTCGTTTCTTTTCTGAGAAAGAAAACATGCCTTACTTCCAACCAAATGAACTAGTTACTTCTAGTTTGCAACAACAGCTCAAAATATTCAACGGCTTACAGGAATCGTACATCCATGTACGTTTCGATCTAGAGGCAACATCGAGCTAGAAAATGAAAGGAAGCTGGTTCAAAGAGTACCTCCTCGGAGCGGAGCCGGTAGGGGGAGCATCCACCGCCGGCGGCGCCGCCTTCCCCCGGCTCGCCGACCGCAGCGGGTAGCGCAACTTGGAATCCCTCGCCTCAGAACCTGCACAGCCAAAGCCAAGATCAGCACACACATTTCCCCTAAAAAAACCATCAAAACCAACCCAAAAAAAACACCCTACCGCAGCCAGCCGATTGATCGCCCGGGATCGCCATGAGCTGGAACGACGAATCCGCCGCGCGGCAGAGCTCGAGACTCAAGGCTCCAGTGGAAATCGAAACCGGCGACGCGAAATAGAGCCTTCGACCCTTCGTCTTGGAGAGAGAGGCTTTGGTTCTGGTTTGACAGGGGGGGAATGAGCGCAAAAATAAATAAACGCCCTCGCAGACTTGCGGCACAGCTGTGAGACGTACCCACGCGCCCCGCGCGGGCCCCGTTGGTTTGTGGGTCCGCGCGCAAGCGAGAGGGGGATGCGGAAGCTGCGTGGGTTGGGGCTTGACGGGATGGGGGACCGGGGGTGGGGCCCACGTGCGCCGTTTGAATCGCTGGGCGGGAAGAAAAGTGAACGCGGCCGTTGGCGCCGCGTCGACGGAATCGGGGAAGTTTTGAGTTGTGGTTGCGTAAATGGCGTCATTAGTGGGGGCGCGAGAGTTTGGCGCCGCGCGTCTAAGGAGCCCGTGGGCCAGTTTTATTTACGGTCCGAGGCCTACCGGTTTTGCAGATCGGAGTGTCCGGCCTAAAAGTGTTGGGCTCCTTTGTCGAGCCGTTTCAGCCCGAGATGTTCTCGGGCCCACGTTGTGACGTGGGTGGGTTAACTGTGGTGCTACGCACACTTTTGCCGAGAGGCTGAGCGAATCCAGTTTGTTTGATGAAACATTGCAACCCATGCTAACCTATGGCTTATGATGGCAACCCATGCTAACCTGTGGTTTATGATTTTCGTCCGAAATTTTTGAATTCTATCTATTTACGAGAGAAAGTATAGAGAGAAACATTCACGTATGATTTTAACCTATATAGCTAAAGTTGATATAATATTTACTAACTTATAGACCCCGTCTAAAAAAGATACTTTGTTTGAAATATAGTTACTGTAGATAAACTAAAAGTTATAAGTCCGAAGCCCAAAAGAATGACCTAACTTCGTTTGGCATTACGGTTGCTTTTAAAAAAACATTGTTTGTTTTTTTTTTCAATTGCAATATCAATGTATAGGATTTGAGCGTGCCCGTGCTGTAGTTGATCCTAAAGTGCCATCTACTGCCGTCAGATTTTGGTAGGCATAATAGTCGGTAATAATATTTTTGGCACTTTACACGATTCAAAAAATAGTGATTGGATAATTCGGAGATCAGAATCGGTAATGCTGGAAGTTTCCAGAGGAAACCGACTAAAGAGTTTGCTGCGCGAAGGGAGAACATCGGTACGAATTTGAAAACTTAAAGATTTAGAGATGGAATGAGAAGAGGTTCTATCCAACAAAAGATCCAGCCCACATAAGGAATGTGGATGGGTTTATTTGGACTGTAATTTATGGTTTAAATTTTTGAATTCTGGTTATTCGTGAGAGATAGTACACAGGAAAAAAATAGTTACATATGATTTTATTTGATACAGCTAAACTCAGTATACTTTCGACTACAATATTTCTGTTGATCCCGTCTTAAAAAACACACCGTTTAAAAACTAGTTATCGTAATATAAGTCATAAGTCACCTAAAACTGTAAAAATTCCGCAGCAACTATGATGTAGCCCAGGGATGTACCATGATGCTAGGTGCCGCCGTTGGTCAAGCTGAACCCTATATCCCCTCGGGTGAAAGAAAGAACCTGAGGCAGTTGGAAAGCCAGAGACGGACGAGCGAATCGAGCCAAACAAACTCCGCGGGATCGTAGATCGTCATTCGGCTTAGCGCAAAATCCACTCTGAAGGGGACAACCGGGAACACAGTTTCTGAGAACCGTGACCATATGAATAAGTGGCAGTCGTGATCGTGTAGACAGTAGTGTTAGGGTCCGATTGGTTGGGCTCCGCTTCAGTTTTTTAGACTTCAAATCTGTTTTCTTGGTGTTTTGGACTTCGAAACTCAAAAATATACTAAAAAATTAAAGCCAAGTCTAAAATAAACTGCTAATTTAAAATCCAGATTTCATAATTTCTCTTGAAGGCTAACTTTGAAGCAAAAAATAGAGAAGCTGATTCGGACCAAACGGCACCTTAATCATGTATAGTGCTGCTGTCCGGAAATAGTGTCAGTAAACTGCATCGTTACGCATCGATTTTCTAGGTAATAGCAAACGTGCATGTGGCACATGCTAGCTGAAGAACCAGAACGAATACTGGTAGATCAAGATTCCGGAAATAATCCGGACACATAGCTTCAACAAAAAGACAGACAATTGTTTACTAAATCATTCCAACAGAACTTTTCTCTTTCTTTTTTGAATGAACAAAACAACCTAATTCATGCAAGTAGCAAAGTCAGACATATCATGAATTAACAGTTTACTTTGAGTATATATACCTAGGTCAAAATAGGTGCGGCTACTATATTTGCCTTCCGTTGTTTTTATTATTTATCGCGGGTAATCAACACTGTAATTTCGCTTAGTGACAGCGAGCCTTCCCCAAGTAAGTAGTTATCGGTGCATGTGGCTGGATAGGATAACTGGGTTCCTCTTAGACCATCTTCTAAGGCTTTTGTTTGTGGGTTTCTTCAAAAATTAAAATAAACGGCGCGATTTCTTGGAGTGATTTTTGCAAATGATTTTTCAAACCTAAAATCATGTGTATTATTCATATCGACGTCTCCATTATTCGCTACCGTTTTGAAAAGTACAAACAAAGACCATTAGCCATAGTCCAAAAAAACAATGATAGGGACCGCTCATTAAAGCTTCAACTTCTATATTCTGATTTCTTAATTTCATCTTTTTCGGTTTTTGAGCTTTCTTGTCTCTTCTTTTTTCCCTCGTTCATTTGTATTATCCGTGATGATATAACTTGTTTTCTTTTCATAAATCGAATTACGCTAAAAAAACTAATAGCAGCTACAGTGTAAAATAAGCCATAAGTCTGGACTTAAAAGCGCAAATGAACACCACCAGAAGCATGCATCATGATTTTACGGTATGTTCATATTGGATATTGCTGATGACTTTTGCCTGCGGCTAATGAATAGTAGTGGTGGTAGAAGTGACTGATAGAAACAGCTGATAAATAGTGGTGACTGATGAATAGTAATACGTTATGTAAGAAAGATAGTACAACGAAGATACTACAAAATGCATACCACAATATAACTTATGGAATCGTGATATAATAAAATACAAAGTATGTTACAATATATGAAAGATGAATAACAGTGACTGATGAATAGTAATAGCTTATAGAAACGGCTTATAAAAATTATGTTACAATACATGTTCTTTTCAGCTTCTAAAAGCTGCTTTTCGGCTTTTTTTTACAGTAATTAGCTTTTAAACGGAGTATCTTTTCAAGATAGGGTCTACTAATTAATTACAGTACATACTGTACCGACTTCATTTATATCGACAAAAACCGCATGTGAGTTTCGTTACTCTGTAATCTCTCGTACAAACAGCCCAAAAATCACAAATCGTAGTCAAAAAGCTATAAGTTTCAGGAAAAAACAGGCCATTAATATTAACAGACGCTTAGGGCCTGTTTGGCAGAGCTCCACCAACTCCAGATCCACCAAAAACAGCTCCACTCCACGAATTTTTACCCCAACGCTCCAGCTCCACGAAATCTGGATCCACCAAAATACTGAATCTAGCTCCAGATTCATGAAATCCATGGAGCACCTCAAGGGGTGCTCCACGAAACATTGTTTCGTACCTACTCGTAGAGTTGGGTGGTAATTACCCACCTTTTACCACTAGTTACACACCCCATCCCATACCACCATAAAACCCATGGGCAAAACAGACCATTCCCATCAAAAACTCAGTTTCGTGGATCTGGAGCTTTGTGCAAGCCAAACAGTTTTGTCTAGCTCCATGGTGGGATCCCAGATTCACGGTGGAGCTATTTTTGGTGAATCTGCTGTTTCAGATTTATTTTTTCAATGGTGAAGCTCTGTCAAACAGACCTTAATCTTGGTTGTGAAGCCAGGCTGAACTGCACGCAGTTCCAGGTCAAAGAGATAAAACGCGGGCCAGAGTTGAAAAACGAAGCGGTCCTTCAATCATGCACGGATCAATTAATCATTTTTTATTTAACGGCGGTCGACCGGTGAAGTCAAAGGAACTGATCGATTACTTGTAAAAAAAATCGTACTCGGTTGCTTCATTGCAAAGCAAATATCAGGCTAATTAACTAGCAGCATGACCGCAGCTAATCTGGAGCAGGCGTGGCAATTTCCGCGCAGAGGATAATCCACATGGGGCGCAAGGGTGGGGCCGTCAAGAATTAAAAAATATATTTTAATTTGTACAATATGAATTTTGAATATGAAGTATGTATTTTTTTTATACATTTGAACAAAACACTAATTTTCAATTTTCACGGTCGGCATGTCATCACGGGGTGGGGCAAGTGGGCTGGCGAGGATTATAGCGGGGTGCAGGGGTGCCCCCAGGATCCTCTGGGCTTGTTGCCATCTCTAATTTGGAGCATGTGTGTGTTTCAGCGTTTGCAATTTGGAGCATGGTTTTTTTAGTTGTCGTGTTAGGCATTAATATGGTCTCTAACATATATTTTTGACTTAGGACCTATTTTTTTATTATGATTTATGGTTTTTAACTGTAACTTATTAGTTTAATAAATAATGACCGCTAAAAGAAATTGAAAAGCACGAGACCTTAAAGTGCTGATTATATGTTAGCAAGCATTATACAAAATATAATAGCATATAAGAACTTTTAATGGCGAATCGTATAATTTTTATCAAACAAAATTAAACACTTTACGTACATTTGTGGTCAAAACCTTAAATGTTTGACTGCAACATCCTACAACGATAAGTGCAAAAGAATGGAGCGACACTGTGTTCCCGATCGCATTATCTCTTATCGTTGGTATAGTAGACCAACACTTCACGTACATTTGTGGTCAAAACCTTAAGTGTTTGACTGAAACATCCTACAACGATAAGTGCAAAAAGAATGGAGCGACACCGTGTTCCCGATCGCATTATCTCTTATCCTCGGTATAGTAGACCAGGACACAATTTGTTCTTGAGAAAGTTACCAGCAGTCTAATCTAATTGCACGTGTTTATTACAAATAAAGGTATGAACAAAACAGCCCATACTTCTTTTTCATCTAGTTCAAATTTCCAACTTTATTTGGTTCCCGAGGGCTGTGAACGCATGAAGAGATACTACTCATGTACATTGCTTGAAGAAAGTACTCATCCGTAATCCTGTATAGTAAAATGCACTGTGATATTTCTTGGCAATTAGCAGTGTGCAGGTGCAATGTGCTATTGTAGCTGAAAAATCAACTAACCGCGTATATATCAAGATGTCGGAAATTTCCAAACAAGGCCTTCAGCACAGAGCTTCAACGCAAGAAAAGTATCGAAGTCAAACGGTGTATTTCCCGTTTACTTGGAGGCTCATACAATGGCCCACGTAAATCGCGTTTGGACACATACTATTTTATATTTAGTTTTGAATGGACCATCCAAAGCGTGTATGACTCCCGCCGAAAATACGCTGTTTTTTTAAAAAAAATTCTCGTACTAACTATGAAAATTTCTATGTTTCAAATAAGCCCTCTATTCTACACTAGTAGGAGGAATTATTCACATATATGACACTGTCTCTCTTTTATTTTAATTTGGTATCCAAACACCGGTTTTTACCACAAAAAAAAAGCTTAGTCACTGAGCTTGTCAGACGCGGTAGGCGACACGTGTCTCCTGCTGTGCCACCGGAGCTCGATAGGTGGGTAGGCCACGCCAAAGGCGTGGTAGGTGGCCGACCGCGATGACACATCGACGTGACGCAACGCCTCTTTAGTGATTCCCATCGCATTTGGCAGGGGTTTTTGTGGGTGTCCGTGCCCGTGTGGGCTTACCGGTCGCAAACGACTTCCCGCACGTGTAAAATGGGTCGCGTCACTCTCTGCCCTCTTATCCAAAACCGCGCACTTTGGTTTCTTTTCTACCGAGTGAGAGAGAGGTGAGGGAGAACAAAAAAAGATAGTAGAAGACCAGTTTGTAATAGTTTTTCGAGATGATTTCGCTATGATTTAGGAGATTTTGCAGTTGGAAGGAGTGTAGACCCGGTGAAGTTCTCCAATAAAAGGTATATTTCATTCGCATATGAGCAATACGCTTAATATGCCATTAACATTTTATTAGCGTAACGGTGGTTTGGTAGTGTGGAATGTGCTTGGTAACCATATTTAATTGACATATGTGTTGACTTCATGCGGATGATATTTTATAATTAACCATGTTTAGGACGTATTAGTGATAATAGCGATGATTTTTTGTAAATAGCTGAAGAAATATGCACCGTTATTTTTAGTGTTTCTAGTGCATTTGCAGTTTAGAAAATATGTATTTAATTATGCACATGTATATGTATTGCTTTGGTGCGATTCAAAAAATGTAGAAAATGATGTCACCATTATAGAATTGTGCATTGTTAGTTATAGTATCTATGTGTACATATGTATGTATGTATGTATGTATGTATGTATGTATGTATGTATGTATGTATGTATGTATGTATGTATGTATGTATGTATGTATGTATGTATGTATGTATGTATGTATGTATGTATGTATGTATGTATGTATGTATGTATGTATGTATGTAGGTAGGTAGGTGTACCTATATACATGCATATAATCATATGGACGTAGGGATAATTGGTAACTCAGCTATGTACATGTGCACGATTACTTTGTGTTATGCTAGGTTGTGTTTAGCATCATTGGACACATACACAATCTTTTCGTATTGCAGAAAATGGCTGCTGGTGACAATCAACATGGTATATTGATGGACCCATTTTGAGATGGTCATCTTCGTTGTCAGGCGTGGTCGAACGATAATAGATCTCCCTCCTTTGTTCTCTAGGGGCCTCGGGAGACTGACATCTTGAGAATTGGTACATTCCAATTATGTAGTGGTCTGGGGTTGCTATATATAGCAAGGATGATACATATTGGGCACTCGTTCACGTTGGATCCGCTGCTTCTGTCGGCATTCATTAATCGGTGGAGACCAGAGATCAACATGTTTCACTTTCGGCTAATTGAAAGGCACGTCTGCTACACCAATTTTGTCGTTCCATTCTAGACATGATCCAAGGAGTGCCAAATTCGTGGCTGTGATGGTACAGGTAATGCCCAGCAGATGTGTCTAAAGAGGTTGCGAGGTCCCACCTAGTTGCTTACTTGTTCTTCATGTTTGGGTAGATTCTATTTCTTACGACTCAAGAAGATTGGGTATACCCTAGCTACATCCATCTCATTAAGTCCCGGGTAGACGCCGAGCCTACTGATGTCCCATTATATAGTTGGGGCTTGGTTGTACTGTGTATGACCTACAGGGGTTTGTGCGATGGCTTGCAACATGCTATTGGTGGGCCAAACCCCATCATCTGCTGCACCTTGTTACGGTTGTAGTCATGGGAGTACTTTCTTATTGGTTGGTCGTACTTTCGAGTGCATATGCACCCGTACCAGTTGGAGGCATGGTTATACGGTCACAGTGATCCCAAGGATCTGGTGGACAGACTCACCATGGATACTAATTGGACTGTTAGCTAGCTAGGATGGTCCAGAGATAGACCACGACGAGCGTACTTGGAGTTCCACAATGCGTTTAAGACCTTATACAACAATAGCATTGTGTGGACGGTGTGGACTGCATAGTTTATCTCGGACACTATGCCTTTTGGCTTGTCAGAGCAATGCGTGTAGGATAGAGACTACTGACTTATGACTTGCCATCTCATACGCAAGGACATGAGTGCACTACCATTTAGCAAAATTTACTCCGAATAGTACGCAAGGACTGCCTATAAAGTCCAGCCGGACTCCACAACCAAACCAAACACTCCACTTAAGTTGATCTCCAAGATAGGGAAACAGGCGAGGGAGAAGAGAGCACAGGTATAGGACGTCACTGTGCCGTTGTTAGGAATGTCGAACTACGGAGAGATGCTTCATAAGCGAAAGTGAGTGGTTAAGAAGAAGGGATCATATCTTGATAATTCTTATAAGGATGTACCCATGCCGCCAAAGTTTCCATGGCTGTAGTGCAACTCGGTAATCTAATACATATTATTTAGTCAACACACCAAGCCATAGCTGCCCGGGCACATTATATGTGCGGCGAAATTCTTGTAAGTGAATGTCACGTATTGATAAATCACATTAAACTTTTCATTTCACATATCGCTAACCTTCTTAGTGCATGACGATAGACCACGGAGCATTACTACTTCTTTCAATGGATTGACGGTCCAGAGACGTACGATAGGGCATTCATCGAGCAGAAATACATGCTCAACTACTTGGTGGTGCCAGAGAACTTCAAAAGCTAAAAACCTTACCCCTGGACGATAAGGGAAAGACTAGGATGGAGGAGAACAAGAGAAAGGCACCGATGATCTCCGATGCCTCGGCTGAATGGCATGTTATTTTGTGCTAGGAGAAGTCTATAGAAGTTGTGAAAGTTGAGTACTGGGCACGGGTCATGAACTTTAAGACCCGCAAAGGAGACAAGGGAAAGGTACCGATGGACTCAAATGTATACGATGAATGACTGCAAGTATGACTTTCAAAGGGAGCACATGATCTTAGTTGTAGTTCGGGTTGATGGTTTGTGCATGTTGCCATTTGTATCGTACGAGTAGTGAGACAAGCATACACGCCTAACAAAAATGTATGCATTATGTAATTCACACCTTCATTATGAAGTATTATGTCGAGCTAGACATGGTCTATCATTACGACAATTTTTGCACTAATGTATACATATAATACTTAACAGAGCAAGTTGGTGATGGTGGTTCATCTCCTCCTCCGAACTTCTCATTGCACCTTTTTAAAAAATTCTACCCTGATACAGAAAAAAGTAATGTACAAAAAAATGGCACCACCCTACAATTTTCTAACAAAAAAAGTTCTACCTGGTGCGCGGCAAAGCCGAAAGCGCGGAGGCACGTCTAGGGCAGCGCGGAGGCGGAGCCGATGGTGTGTGTCGGGCAAGCAAATCCTGACATGTCGAGTTGACGTGTTAGGATAATGCAATATTTTTCATATGTACAAAAGAGTATTCAGCTAGTTAGCATTGAAAAAATTAGCATAGAAAAGGGCTAAACGGGGTGCATGGCCAGCGGCATAGCATCTGTTGAGAAAGGCAGCTTAGTAGGTGCTCCTGAGCCAGGGGAGTTGGTAGGCCCGTGGGCTCTTGCTCATAGCTTGCCCTGTCGTGCTCACGTTGACTGCCACATTGGCCCAGTCCTACCGAGCTCCGACAGTCCGATAGGAGATATATGTCGTCTGCTGAACTTAGGGATAAAACTATTTTTTGCAAAAACGGCCTCTGAGACCAAATTTTTTTAAAAAGTGCTACGTGTTATATGCGGGAACAGTCCATCATCAGGAGAGGAGGAACACAAAGCCAAAAGAGTTGACCGGAAAAAAATGTAAATATTCTATATGGCGGGAAGCATCTCTTCTCCAGTTGCGTCTATAAATTCCCCTCTTCAGATCATTAACGGCTAATACTCCGGCCCTTTTTCTCTTCCACCTCCAATCCGGTCAAAGGGGGAGAGAGAGAGAGAGAGAGAGCGCAAACCCAAGAACGGCCGCTGCGTGATGGAGCCCTCGGCGGCGACGGCTGCTGCTGCTGCTGGTGGTGGTGCATCGAGGCCGCCGAGCTTCGCCTCGCAGACCAATGCCCTCTTGCGCAAAAATCTCATCTTCCAGGTCGAATCTGCGACCATTTCTGACATTTTCTCCTGTTTTTTCTGATTCTTTTTGGGGTTAGTACTTAGTAGTAGGGAATACTCACAGTGGCGGATCCAAAAATTTTAGAATGGGTATTCGGACTTCAAAAGTAGGTTACTTAGATATGTCAATACTGTGACACACGATTATAGAGTCTGACTTTGCCTGGATGGCTCTCTTGGTGAATCCCAGCTTGTCTGACGGCCACAGTTCATCTCCAAAGAAGTTACTTGTGTACAATACTTGGTCACCGGCTTTCAGCCCTGCTCTTGCTGCATTCCCTCCAGACTCCACAAACTAACATAATGCCAAACCAACAATTTTCTAGTTACTAATTACAAGTTTGCAACCCTTATGTGTTCCCAGTTTCATGCAAAAAAGTTTTCTACACATGAAACAGCTATTTTCTGTTTTTACATGGAAGCAGATGATCCTATGGCATCAAGTTAATTGATCAGATATTTTTTCTAGAAGAAACATAGTGAATCAATGTACTTGAAGAACATCAATTCAATACTGAAAAAATTCCCACACTTCCTAGATCATGAAAGGAAACAAGAACAGGTGACAATAACAGATCATGAAAGCAAGCAAAGCTAGAGAAGAGGAGTGGCTGGTACTGACGGTGATGACGACGCCACCGCCGGACTTCTGGCCTAGGGTGAGCCCAACCGGCTTGTCGACCTCCACCTCGATATCCTTCGCCGCGCCTGTGGTCCTCGCGTTCACCTGCAGCAGCCTCCGCCGCCCCGCAGCCTCAGGTTGGCTCCCGCCGCCACCCCCTCCCCGCAGGAACTCCCCAAAAGTGCGGCGCAAGGCAAAGCAATCAAATCGGGCTTGTAAGCCATGACGCAGCTCCGTCACGAAGACCCCCTTAATCACACCCCCGAATCTGCCGCCATGCGCAGCGACTCCGCGGAAATGCCTCCGAGAACTCCCAAATCTGCCGCCCCCAGACCGGATCGACCCCTACTCCCGCCCCGCGCCGACGGAGCCGCGGAATCCGGAGGCGAATCGAGCACACCTGCCGGCGGATTCGGCGGGTGGTGGCGGATTCGGGAGGTGAGAGAGGAAGCGGGAGGCGCTGTTTCCGGAGTCGCCGAGTCGGGCGGAGAACATGAGAGTTGGAGAGGCCAAGAGGAGAATGGAGAGTGAGCTGCGGGCGTCGGCCGATGACTGAGCGGGCTGCGGGCGTCAACGCGGGCCGGGGGAGCGCCGAAATGCGAATGGGCCAGCTCATTGTCGTGGGCAGCGTAAAATTTTGAAAATGGGCTATTTTCGGTCTAAAAACAGTGAATTCGGCCCGACTTAATGTATATATATGTATTATATATTGTATATACTAGTTTTTTTGCCAAAATTTTTGGGTATTCAGCTGAATACCCTTGAATCACTGTAGATCCGCCCCTTACTCGGATGAGTTTTTCCTTGTTCTTTTGTTTTTAATAATTGGATTAGGATCGTGTCTTTTGATTAGACTAAAGAGAATCAAAATGAGGGTTTATTTTCTTGTACAGCTGCAAGATGGTCACAGAAATTCGGTTTTATAATGCCATGTTTCTTCTGGTGGTGTTTCCACCATCTACTGCTACTGCAACCAAATTTGGCATATTCGCAGAAAGTCGTGGGTTCGAGGCTAATAATTCTCAGTATTTTCTGTTGTTGCTGTTGAATTTCGGTTATGCTTTCGGTCAGTTGTCACTAGTCTTGGTCAGTTGAGTATAGATTGGGATTTTTTATATGTCAAAATGGAAAGAATTTGGGACCGACACACACAACCATCAGCATAGGGGAAGTTTCTCGATGGTGTGTAAAATAGATGTTTAAACGCCAAAACATGCTCTATGATCTCATCTGAGCTTCAAATTTAAGTCCGCACACTGTTTTCAACCTATAGCCTAATTCATTGCACTATTGCCATTAGTATCTTTAATACATACTAACGGTAGTTTCATTCAAGCTAAGAGGTGGCCATCCATGTTTCCTATCCATGCAGAGACGTAACAGGAAGGCAACCATTCGGCTAATCATAGTTCCGATATACCTATGTATCTTAATCAGTGTTCTTCAAAGAGTCATCAACAATCTTCTAGATAAGCCGAAGTTCAGATGTGGTTGCAAGTGTATTGATGTCAACGGCACTGGTTCTTGCCAAAATGTGTGTGGAATTCAGTACTCTACATTGGATCAGGCTGGCAGTTGCCCCATACCAAATCCTCCTGAATGGCCTGCTCTCTTGCAAGTACCGCACCCGGAGTATCGTGCCGTGCAGGATGCCTCCAATTTCTTCACAGGCCTCCCAGATGCATCATGCAGAAAATCACAATCCTGCCCCGCCAGTATACCCTTCACGGGAGCAAACAAAACTCTATCTAGCAGTAAGTAATCTGTATCATCTACTTCTTTTAATCCCCAAGAAATCCACGGTGTGCTTCTTGTACCAGAATTTTCTTTGTTTCCTGTAACAATGGAAATAAAGTCATAGAAAACTCTGTTATGCTGTAGCGTATTCACCATATTCCTTAAACCATTAACTTAGCCCGTTTCTTTGACAGCTGTCATGCAGAACTTGTTCACAAGCTCGCCACTTTCAAATCTTTCTGATATTGCGAGCATATCTAGTTTTCTCCTTGTAAGTTGAAATAACAAAACTACTATTTCTAGCTATGTTTTTTCAAGGATAAAATTCAGACGAAACTTGCTTTCTTGCCATGTAAATTCCAGGGGACAGATGTACCGGGTACTTCTACGGACTTCATTGAACCTGCTTTTGTCTCAGATCGACCCATATATGTTCTTCGGCCTCAATGCAAATCCAGTGATTCAGTTACGGTCCCCATTGCCATTGGAGCTATTAATGTTCAGAAAGGTAAATTTGTATCGTGTATTGCTTCTTCTGTTTTTGAGTAGAATAGTATGAAATAATAATGTGGGTAAACAGATGAGATTGTTAGCCTGACATCCCGACAGCAAAGTAATTTTCATTATTTGTCCTCTAATAAGAATCATCAAGCCTTCCCACAATGATATTCCGTATATTATCATCTATGTGCCTCTTCTCTTGTCTGAAGTGTTTGGTTGAAAAGGATCTCGTATCTGAACTTCAAATTTTCTTTTAGCAGAGATCAAATGTGTTCAAGGTTTACCCTTGTGGCGGAATAGTTCAACAATAAATGAGGAAACCTTTAAGGGTTACCGGAAAGGGAAAACAGGGGAAGGGATAAACGAAATTGCAATGGGTATGTCACCTTTCCTTATCTGTCCAATAGTGCTATAGTTTCATTACATGCGAGCATTAAGGGCACGAGTAACCCTAACTACCACTGTTGTTACAGCCTATGATTTCCAAGATTCAAATGAGAAGCGTTTCAACGTGCTTGCTTTTTATAACTCGACTTATCAGAATGTCTCTTATGTTCCAATGCCATTTGGACTTCTGCGCATTTCACGCTCATTGAATGTGGTGAGTGTCGTTTACTTCACTGATATAACATTGGCGCTTTATTATTAATTTTCTTGTCTGTCGCTGAAAAGATTGAATCCTCTATATATTTTACTGTGCTGAACTCCGAACCACTTTATGATCCCATAACAAATTCACAACAAGATCCATAGAAACATGACATATGATGTCAACCAGAACAGTCACAAACTCACAATTGTTGGAAATTGTAATCAAAATAGGATAAAACTGATGAGCATGCATAACCATATATTTTCAACTTGTTTTGCTATTAACATATCACAGAATAAGTTGGGACATTTCCTTTCGCATCCTCTTTACTTTATTTATGATCCCAATATCATCACGATAATTTCATCTATTTCATCACAATAATTTCATCTGTTTCATCAGAATAAGTTAGGGGTCATTTTTTAGAAACAGAATCTTTGTTTGAATTGTTGAATGATGAAAAATGATCCCAATATCATCACAGTAATTTCATCTATTTCAAAAATATTACTCTATCTTGGCAACATTACTCTTTTGTAAATGCACTCAGGAAGCTATACAGCTCATTCCCCCCAATAACATATTACTTGACATCTGTGTAGGTCTCAAATGCCTATCTCCAATTTCTACAAGGTTCTGGCGTAAAAATGTTGCTTGAGTTCACAAAAGAAATGCCTAAGCAAGCGACTCGTCTGACATTTGATTTTTCTTCTCTTATTGGCCCTCTCTTTTTTTTATGGGTAGTTGCGTTGCTTTTCCCGGTAAGTGGTACCATTGTTGAAAACAATTTTGTCTTTTGTTATAGCAAGAAATTTGGTTGAATGTAAGAATATACATGTTATTAATATATCTAACATACAGGATAATTAATATACATGTTATGCAGAATAATTAATAAATTATTGTTAACTAGGCCCTCTCAGGGTTGCTTAATAATAACTAAAATCTTACCGAGGTGGAGGGAGGATTGAACTGTTCGATCAAGTTATGACCAATTTTCTGTAATGCATGATTACAATTTTTCAACTCCTTAAGTTGTAATGCAGGTTATGCTGACATACCTAGTATATGAGAAGCAACACAAGCTGCGAACAATGATGAAAATGCACGGGCTTGGGGATGGCCCTTACTGGATTATCTACTATGCGTACTTCCTTATTTTGTCCACCGTGTATCTGGTTCTATTTGTCATTTTTGGATCCCTTATAGGTAGCAAGCTATCCAACAATAGTTATCTTAACAAAATAGTATTTTGATTCAAGCCGTTTATCTAATTCAGTTGTTACTTTGCAGGTCTAAACATTTTCAAGATAAATAACTACAGTATCCAGTTTGTTTTCTTTTTCAGTGCCATTAACCTGCAGATTGTATTATCCTTCCTAGCTGCAACATTCTTTTCGAAAGTTAACACTGCTCAAGGTATAACAAAACCCTGCCATTTTATCTCCGCATTAACAACCTATTGTTCAGTGCTGCAAGATGGGTGATGTTTCTTGCTTGTTTTCTATTTTGTACCAGCAATTGCATACCTGTACATATTTGGATCAGGGTTAATGGCAGGATCTCTTATTCGCAATTTTATTGAAGGTGGAAAATTCCCAAGTAAGTTTAGCATTCGTTTTGAACAAATATTTCAATTTCTATCTGTTCAAAACTAGCCAAATTTCCTTTGCAATTGCCCAATTGATGTGCATTGTTATAGTTTGAACCCAATACAATTGACGGTATAGATCTTTCTCTTTTTTCACGATTAAATTGGTAATTTTTAGTCTTTAAGAGCAAATGTGGTGCCTTTTTCCCTATCGTTTTAATAATACAATAGATTCACATCACATTAGCATTATTTTTTGTTTCATAGTATTAATTACAGTTTTAACAATGTGACAGATAGCATGAACATAAACCAAGGAAATATTGAACATAAACCTAGGAAATATGTGATGCTATCCCTCTTATAGTGCTACCTTTGTGTTACCTATGTATACATAGGCAATACAAATGTAGCACCGTCGGACAGGATAGCACAAGATATTTCCTCAACATAAACCATCCATTTCGGGTGCTGCCTTTTCTACTCCTAGTGCTTCACTTATGTTTTTTAGGGGCAGTTCTTTTGATAAATCAGGCTGAAATCATTGCATAATATTCTCCTCTTGTGTTACTACAGGACACTGGATTACAGTTCTGGAGATAATACCTACATTTTCTTTGTATCGAGGACTATACGATCTTGGCCAATATGCTCTTAGGGCTTCAGAAACGGGAAATCCTGGCATGCGATGGAGTGATCTAAATGACCACACAAATGGAATGAGAGATGTGCTGATTATTATTATTGTAGAATGGTTGGTTTTGCTTCCTGTTGCATATTATTTGGACCATGCTGCTTCAGTTGGACACAGATCTAGTCCCTTTCCTATAATCAAACGTCTCATGAAGAAGAACCCCACTGGGAGAAGGATAACTGTTAACGAAGTAGTCGATAATGATGTTCATGTAGAAATGGAGAGGCTAGACATTGCCAAAGAAGTAAGTTACTTATATTACAGTTCATCACTCTTGCACACAGGACAATTTCCCACCTCCCAGCATTGTTTAATGTGTACTACTCTATAGTTACCTACATTGCCCATCTGAAGTAAAATTTACCATGATTTTCATTCGTTTCTTTGGGGATCAGATTACTTTTGATGTATGAATAAATATGCATATCAGATGTCACCTACTACTTGATTATATGCTGACAAACTACTATGGTATGGTCGAATTACAGAGGGAGACTGTAGATCAAGTACTACAGCAACAGAATAGTGGCTATGCTGTTGTCTGTGATGATCTCAAGAAAGTATATCATGGAAAGGATGGCAACCCTGATAAGTTTGCTGTTCGAGGTCTATCACTTGCTTTGCCTTATGGAGAGTGTTTGGGCATTCTTGGTCCTAATGGAGCTGGCAAGAGCTCTTTTATTAGCATGGTTTGTTCTTTATTCAAACTCTATTAAAGACTCTAAAGTTCTTCCTATCCAATCTTCTTCTTTTGCTTAAGCACATTAATTAGAATTTTATAAATTTGTCCATGCTGATTTTTTTTTTGCAATTTTCTCTTTTATTCATTAATTTAATGTCATATATATTGCTGGGCAATTTAACCACTCTTTGATGATCCAACTACTAAATCATTAATGAACTCCTTTTTAAAGTTCCCAATTGTATAGTATCACCTGTGAATTGTGATTTTCTTTTAAAAAATCCTATTGTGGTATTCATCCTTCCTGCTGGTGCCTGACAGGTGACTGGGCTTACAAAGCCAACATCAGGAAATGCATTTGTATGGGATTTCAGCATACAGACTGACATGGAAAAGATATACAACAGCATGGGAGTTTGCCCACAGGATGAGTAGGATATAAACCTATTCGTTAAAGATTTATTCTCAGTAATTTTGGTCTGGAACAATAATTGTTCATGAAAGACACCTTCTGATTTTCACCTTCTGTTGTGTCTATGTTGGAATGCAGTATGCTTTGGGAGATGCTGACTGGCAGAGAACATCTCCAGTTTTATGGCCGACTGAAGAGTCTCAATGGCTCTGCTTTGGACCATGTAAGTTTTATCATGTATACCAGTTCACTATTTTCATAGTGCAGTAGCATAATCTTTAATGTAAAACCAATATATGTTCTTGCTTGCATGTCTTTAAATCCCTGTACTTTGTTTGAATTCACCTAGTAGGGTATGTAAAAGTACTTCTTTGTTCTATGGAGTTCCAAAAAGAAACCTGAAAAAGAAATTTACTGAAATGACAATGATTTGTAGGCTGTTGAAGAATCTTTAAGAAGTGTAAATTTACTTCATGGTGGTGCTGCTGATAAGCAAGTCAGGAAGTACAGTGGTGGCATGAAGAGGCGGCTTAGTGTCGCCATCTCGCTGATTGGAGATGCTAAAGTATAGCCTTCTACATCATCTTCCATTTTCTTGGGTCATCAATTAATCCCTGCTCATACTTTCACAAATGCACCTCAGGTTGTGTACATGGATGAGCCCAGCACTGGATTAGATCCAGCTTCAAGGAAGAGTCTCTGGAGGGCTGTGAAGCAAGCAAAGCAAGATAGAGCAATCATTCTTACCAGTAATTTTCAAATTGCAGCCATTTGTTCACTGCTTGGCCATAATTTCCTCTTCCATGGTAGTATCAGTCATCAATCAACCAATTCTTTTTGGCATCTTTGCAGCCCATTCCATGGAAGAAGCTGAAGTTCTCTGCGATCGATTGTGTATTATGGTAGATGGCAGGCTCCAGTGCATAGGAAGGCCTAAAGAGGTATTAGCAATTTAGCATGTTACAATCTTCTTCATAATTCGACATCACTTGTGACAGTATTGTTTGAATGAAGTACGCGAAAATTTGTATGGCAGCTCATAGCTAGATACGGAGGGTACTACGTGCTGACAATGACGACATCGTTGGAGTTTGAACGAGAAGTTGAGAATTTGGTGCTAAAGCTCTCACAAAGCGCAAGGAAGGTATATCATTTGTCAGGAACGCAGAAATACGAGCTGTCGAAGCAAGAGGTGACGATCGCAGATGTCTTCATGGCCGTGGAAAATTTCAAGAAGAGAGTGGAAGTGCAAGCATGGGGCCTCGCGGACACCACCATGGAAGATGTGTTCGTCAAAGTCGCCAAAGGGGCGCAGTCGAGCGAAGAACTCTCATAGTCTGGCGCAAGGTCCTGCTTGTGATGTTTTCTTGTACACCATGTAGAAATTCTTTTGTCAAGTTCATGGTTTGTTCACTCGATCAGTCAACTTGTATGTTTTTGCTTATTCTTTTTTTTCCTAGGTGGTGTATGTATAATTGCGTATATTGATTATGCTGTAGATGCATGTGTATTTTAGCTTGCCGCCACACGCATATGTACGTGTATATGTACAATAAGAAAATTGTTAACACCGTTACAACTGCTCATCCTATCTATGTAACTACATGGTTATGCCTGTTATGAATATTGTGTATGTATTTAAGAGGCTCAATGGACAATATACATAGAATACAAAGGGAACATAAGACTAAACCTTAATAAAATAGGAAATACCACTAATACCTTTAACATCCCCTTTAAATGCAAGGTGTATACAATAGCATTGCATTTGAAAAGGGTTGACACTAAAATAAGAAAAATTCGAAATCCGAGTTTTCATAATATCGTCATAGTGTGCAGCTTTTGGAAAAACTATCAAATCAAACCAAAGAGGAATAGATAGAAACATAGTGGCACACATCGAAGCCCAAGATGGCGGCAGCGCAAGTGCACAAGAAGTGCAACAGAAACGTGGCGGCCTTAGAAGCTTGGGGCGGCGGCTCAGCGAGTAGTGGTACAATATCATAACGACCTCTACTATTTGCACGTGGCTCAGAGAGAAGAGCGGCGGCTACCATTATGCAAAAATAAAATTTCTATACTTTTATGACTGACAATAAATTTGTGGACTCGTATGGCTTGAATGAATTGAAAGATAGAGGCTACGGATTTGGATAGACGCAACGAAGAAATGACACAAGAAAAAAATAAAAGACTCAAGTGGAACTAGCAGCAGTAGTATTATACTTGACTCCACCAGTAGCCCACTCAAATAAAAATCGTAATTCATCCCCTCTTCAGCAGAATAGTTCCCTGTCTCATCTTGAGGTAGAGGAAGACGACTCGAGCGCCGGTTGAGCGGGTGTAGGTCGACAGTTGGCAATGGCGCCAAGGGGGTTGACGCTGAGTGACCCCAACTTCCTGTTCCCCGCAGGCCGTTGTTGCCGACGGCCCCTCTCCCCCTTCGATGACTCGAGCTGGCGGAGAGATCCTTGAAGATGTCCTCGACGGTGCGGGGCATGGGGGAGATGGGGGCGGCCATCTCCATTAGCGTCAGCGTCCTACTTCTCCGCCGCTTCCGCGGCACCTCCACCTAGGGGCCAGGCACGACAAGATCTAGCAATTGCAAGGCGGTAGGATCCGGTGGTAGTAGTTGGGAGATGGCGGCAGCCGAAGGGGAGCCCGAATTCGACAGCCTGGGTGGCAGTGCGAAGGAGGCGTGGCAGACGGATCTGGCGCGGACAAGCGGCACGGAGCACTGACGTAGGTGCGGGCCGGTGGCTTGGAGCGCGGAGGAGGCCAGAGACGACTAGATCAAGTAGAGGCTGCCGTGAGAGAACCAGCGTGGCCACCCCAGAGCGGAGTTGGCGAGCAATAGCGGCGGTGGCCACCTCGGGAGGCGGAGTTGGCTCCTCACAAGTGGAGGCAAGTGGCTTTTTCAGCTCTTGGGAAGAGCAATAGCTAGGAGGTAGCGGCAGCGGCTACATTAAACCCTAACTCTAATCTAAGCTCTGGTACCATGTTATGAATATTGTGTATGTATTCAAGAGGCACAATGGGTAATATATATAGGGTACAAAGGGGACACAAGACTAAACCCTAGTACAATAGGAAATACCACTAATACCCTTAACAATGCCCTCGCCCTTCAATCATTTCCCCTCTTTGTTGTGCTATTGCTTTCAAGTGTACTTCATTCAACAAGGTGCAGCATATGCTCTTGATGAGTGGCTGGGAGCAGTTCATACATTTATGTATGCTTCTTGGTCCTATCATTAGATAACTACTTGTTGGTTCCATGTAAGCGCTCCAGGGACAATAATTTATTTTGCATACTTGAAGCTAACAAATTGGCTACCATTCGTTTTCAAACTATAGATACTAAAATAAATCGATGCTAAGAATGCAGACATGCAATCTGAAATGGATGAAATTGATCTATGGCCCTATTCAATTTAGTTGCGGTTGATGACTTTTGGCTGAAATGACACCGTAGCAACCAAAAGAAACCGCAGCTAAAACTAGGGGTGTTCAATTTGGATGTTGGCTTTTGGCTGAGATGATTTAGAGACTAGGGGTGTTCAATCATCTGTGATAATCTCTTTATTAAAAATCTTGACAGAGAAGTCAGCAATGGGTTTGTTGAATGAATGAATGCACAAGGCTGCTTTAAAGGAGGTGGACGATTTTGGGGTGTTTAGTGAAGTATACCCAAATTTGCAAGTGCTTGTAGATCTATTTGTTCTTGTTGATCTAAGGTTGGTATTTACTTCTAATTACATGCATTATAATCAAGTGAGATGATAGCTAGCTAGGTTTAGATCTAACTTGGTAGTTTCTCCAATTTAAGGTTGGGTGCATCCAGGGGCGAAGCCCAATAGTGGCCCATGGGTGCAGATGCACCCCAAAAATCAAAAACAAGTTATTACCATCGATTTTGGCCCTATATGCACCCCCAGGCCAATATGTTGCACCCCATGACTTAGAGCCCGATTAACTTGATCCCATACACGGAAGCTGAGCCGGCGTCGCTCTGTCTTCCGACTTCCCGTCCGTCTGTCGCGGCCGCGAGGACCGTAGCTCTGGCCAGCTGCCGCTAAGCGCTGCGTCATTGTGAGCTGCTGGCTGAGTCGGCTGCTGAAGTGCGGAGAAGCGAGTCATGACTGCGCTTGCGGTCTACCGTCCAAACTCGAGCGTGAGTGTCGAGTCCACGGCATCCATCAAGATTCAATCCTTCAACTTCAAATGCGTATTGTAGGTTTTGCCTCTATTTCTTTCTCAAGTAATTTATTAGACAGCGTATTGTGTACAAAGATCTTTCTTGTTTTAGACATTTACTTAGCATTATTGCTATTGTCTACTAATGATTAATTGATGGAAAGATTTTCAAAAGAAAAGCGCGAGCGGATAGTGGCAACAATGCGTAATTCATGTATGGATGATATCAAGCGGGAAGAGGAGATTAAATACGATCGAGGGTTGCGGAAGCAGTTGATGACTACCATCCTAATCTTAGAGAAATGGTGAGAAGGAAGTACTTGGAAAAAGGGCCTTGCCAACCTCGCACATTTAGTTTTCTGTGACCACAGTTGGAGGAGGCCCAAGAAGGTTTGTTCGAATGGTTTGATGAGTTTGGAAGTTGGCTTGAATACGGTGAATCCAAAGATAGAGCATATTGTTTTTTGTTTCCTATTTAGAGAAAAGAAGGATGGTGGATATGAAGCTTTTGTTAAAAATGGTGGAATGGTTTTCATAGAAAACAAAGGCTCAAAGATCATGTGGGTGATGTTGGTGGCTCACACTATCTAGCAATGAAGAAGTGTGATGATTTGTTACAAACAAGACAACACATTGATGTGGCTTTCCATGGTGTAAATGAAAGTGCTAAAAGGGACTATATTACTCATTGAATGGGTCTATTGATGTTGCTAGAATATTAGCAAAGCAAGGTTTGCCTTTAGAGGCCACGATGAGTCAAAGGATTCTTTAAGCAGAGGAAACTTGGGAATTTCGTGATTTTGCAGCGGAGCAAAATCCAGTCTTAAGAAAGGCAACGGGTAAGGAAAATCAGAAAATAGTCTTTTGGTTTCTCTGAAATACAAAGGGACATTGTGCATTGTTTTGCAAAGGAAGTGCTACAAGCTATTCTAGAAGAAATTGGGAATGATGTTTTTGCTTGCTAGTTGATGAGTCAAGAGATGTTTCTTGGAAAGAACAAATGGTGTAGTCTTGAGATATGTAGATAAATGTGGAATTGTGAAAGAGAGATTTGTTGGACTTGTTCATGTGAGAGAAACAACTTCACCCATCTCAAGTCTTCTATTGATGCGCTATTTGCTGATCTTAACTTAAGTTTAAAGCAAGTTAGAGGCCAAGGATATGACGGTGCTAGCAATATGAGAGGTGAGTTCAATGGCTTGCAATCATTGATCATGAGAGAAAATAATTCAGCTTATTATGTTCTTTGTTTTGCTCACCAACTCAATTAGTCCTTGTGGCTATCGTGAGAAAGAATAAAGGGTTAGTGATTTTTACTAAGGTTTCCATGTTACTAAATGTTGTTGGTGGATCATCTAAGAGAAGGAAATGGTTAGAGATATTAACCTTAAAGAAATGAGTAAGGCACTTGGGTGTGGGCAACTTCAAGCTGGGACGAGGTTGAATCAAGAGCAAAGTATTCAAAGACACGGAGATACTCGTTGGAGTTCTCATTATAAATCTCTCAAGAGTTTAGTTGACATGTTTTCTACAATAGTCAAGGTACTAGAAATTGTGGAAAATGATAAAAAAGGATTGGAAAATTAGAGATCAAGCATCAAATCTTCTAGAGTATTTCCAGTCTTTTGACTCTGTCTTCTATTTGCATCTCATGTTGACTATATTAGGAATCACAAATACCTTGTCATTAGCTTTGCTTGGAAGGATCAGGATATAGTGAATGCTATTAAATGTGTGAGAGCCACTAGATGCCAATTGGATGAGCTTAGAAGAGAAAAATGGGAAAAACTATTAGATGACGTGTATGGATTTTGTGAGAAGAATGATATTTCCAAATTGGAAATGGAAGATGAATATATTGATCCAAAGAAGCGGAGGCACAAATCTGGAATTACAAACAAGCATTACTATCAAGTAGATTGTTTCAATGATATTATTGATTGGCTACTTCAAGAGCTTGACAGTCGCTTCAACGAGACAAGCTCTCAATTGCTTGTTTGCTCAGCCGCTTTTAGTCCAAGAGACTCGTTTCATGATTTCAATATGGACAATTTGTTGAGCCTAGCAAAGCTTTATCCACATGATTTTGATTACGGGATTTAAGGGACCTTAGCCACCAACTTGGCCTCTACATATTTGATGTGAGAGATGATGATAGGTTCTCCAACCTACAAGTGGTCTTGAGCTTTCTCGAGAGAATGGTGGAGACTAGAAAACATGATCGTTATCCAATGGTTTATCGACTTACGAAGCTTGTACTAGTATTGCCAATTGCTCTTGCTCTGATTGAGAGGATTTTCTCGGGCATGAAGATTGTGAAAGCAATTTGCGCAACCGCATCGGTGATCAATTTATGAGCAATTGCCTTATTTGCTATGTGGAGAAAGAAGAAATGATGAAAGTCACGAATGAGTCCGTGATTAGTCGCTTCATGAAAATGCAAAACGCAGATTTGATGGTGACAATTAAAGGTAACGTAATGTATTTGTTTTAATTTGATCATTTTTTTGTTGAAAAATTAAAATTGAATCATAAGTCATTTGTTTGCTTTTCTAGGCCGTCGAATTGTCGAGGATGATCAAGATGCGAAGTCAAATGATATATTTTGCCTATGTTAATATTTTTCGACCATGCTAATAGTATTCATTTTGTTAAATTTTTTTATCACTTCTTTATAGTCGCACCCCCCTCTGTTACGCTCTAGCTTCGCCACTGGGTGCATCTCACTACTCTTAGTCTCCACTTCAATATATTCTTGCTTAACTGGTGTATATATATTGCTTCATAACCAAAGTACCGTAGCTCCATATATACCTTAGATTTGAGCAAGAATATATTGAAGTAAACTAACTTGGAATATCCAATATATTGAAGTACACTAGTATTGATCTAATTTAACACTAATTTGCTACATGCATGCGTAGCGTAGATAGACCGGAGATGGATATACATTAAAAACCATGTTAGTGAAGAGTACATTGATGGCGTGACTACTTTTAGAAGAGCTGCTGAGCAGGATATATTGAATAAGGGGGTGAAATTTATGTACTGCCCATGCATTGATTGCGAGAATATGAAGATGTTTACTAACTCAACGCAGATCGAAGCACACTTGATTTGAAGGGGTTTCAAAAAAGGGTATACATATTAGACCAGTCACGGTGAAGAGCAGATTATACAGGAAGACGGTGGTAACATCGTCTAGGGAGACAACGATGATATACTGGATGTGGACTGCACTTTCAATGAGGATAGGTCACATAGTGACAATCTGAATCAGATGCTATGCGATGTAGAAGGAAACTACAGCGAGAAAGAGTTTGGTAAATTTGAGGGCTTGATGGAGGAATCAGAGAAACCATTATTCCCAGGCTACAAGCCACAACACACAAGGCTACCATCCGTGTTTGAATTGCTGAAATTGAAGGCAAGCAATGGTTGATCCAATAAGAGATTCATGGCGTTGCTAGGTCTCCTAGTAGACATCTTTTCGAAGGATATTATGTTGTCTAGAACCACCTACCAAGGCAAGAAGATTCTTTGTCCATTGGGCATGGAAGTAGAAAGAATACATGCATGTTCAAACGATTGTATCCTCTACTGTAAAGAGTACACAAGCATGCATATATGTCTAGTGTGCAAAGCATTCCGATACAAGCATAAGAATCACTCCAAGAAGGGATAGTGCTACGCGGTGCCTAGCTGACGTAGGGTTACGCCAAGGTCCAGGGGACATCATAACAATAGGGGATGCCATGCATATTTTTGTCTAGTGGCCCAAGAGGGACATCGGTCTAGACCCTGTAGTGCCACGATCACCACACAACCATGTCTCTCCAATAGAACCCTCGATGACTCCACATTGACCTCCGCTTCAGAAGGCCACCGTATCAGCTCCCTAGAGACGACACCGAAGGAACAAGAAAAGCATACCGAGTCATCTCTTGGAGAAAAGATGAATGTTAGTCGAGGTAGTAAGGCCAAATTGAAGAAAACTAAGGTGCTAATCCCTACTTGCAACCCCTTGACGGACAAGGCATTGGTCATTTGCAACCCCTCTAAGTTCTTCCTCAGAAAGCCATTGGTCCTCGATAAACAATTAAACAGCTTTGGAGTGGCTTGCAGGACTTTGCATAGTTGGTACATAATGAAGACTAATGACAGGAGGACAAACCGACCTAATGGAATCACCATCCGCTACCTAGAGAGCCATTTCCTCCATGAGTCGGGCTGCTTCATTGTGGGCTTCCAAGACTTATTCGACCTATACAACCTTGATGCCTCAATTCTACAATGCTGGACACTGTGAGTGTATACAATCGAGTTCTACATTCACGCAATACCAATAAATGTCATAACTCATTGTTTATGTATAGATACATGATGCAAGAAGCCCAACGATTGTGAGAACTAGTGGGTTTCCTCGACCCACATTTGGTCTCTGAGCAATGTATCACTCAAGACGCATCCTATGTCTAGAAATATATAACGACAGAGTTGCTTGCTCATGATGACAAGGACTACATACTGGTGCCCTACAACCAGAAGTAAGCGCTTCACTATTTGCTATAAAAATTTCATTTGTATTTTATATGCAACATGAACTTAGGTTTAATGACTATAGCGACATACATGAGTAGGTGGCATCGGATCCTTCTAGTCATTGTACCAAAGTGGAACACTATAATATACTTTGATCCCTACTCAAGAGTATCCACGACTTCACCCTTGTGCAACAAATACTCGACAGGTATGCTCATTTACTCCATATGTAACTCTATTGTACTTTTCCTTTGTTCGAAATGGCCTAGGATAACTTTTTGGAATCATATAGGTCGTTCAGTGCCTATGTTGCTGAGGGAAGGAGACACAAGGAGTCGAGCGCCACACTATAACACAAGATGCGATTTTTGGTACCCGCTACAACACAAAAATCCTATTTCATACTTTGTAATAATGTCTCTTGAACTGACTATGCGTATATATGTAATTCTATTTTTGTAGTGCCACTAGCAACTAGAAGGCCACATATGTGCATTCTATGTTTACCATCATTTGCAGGAAGTCATGAGTGCTAGGAGGAAGGATCCAGAGGTTTGTTAATCTCACAATAATTATTTTCTAATTATAAATTTAAATATATATGCTTACTACTTTACTCATAGCGACATGGCATGATAATCAAATCAAATACATTGGCTCTGATAGACCTCGCGGACGTTCGAGGATGACTCTCTGCCTTCCTCATGTTAGAGATCATTCATTCTGCAGGAGAGTTTCACTCCAGCGACAATCCTTAATACATGTTCAAACAATTAGTTCAGTTGTAATTCACTTTGATCTGTAATTCAATTGTGACTCTAGCGACAATACATGAATACTCGTTTAATTTGTAATTGATTTGGAGTTGTAATTCACTTATCTTTGTCATGTCTAGTATCTGTGATATATATTTGCATATATGTCATATCTATATATCTATTTTCAGAGGGTATGGCTAGCATTTCCTAAGACTAGTCGAAAAATAGAAAAAATCTAGTTGTAGGATGAACTACCACAGACAGTTTTTTGACACAAACTATTTGTGATGGATGAATATCATAGACGATTTATACTAAAAACTGTTTGTGATATATCTACTATTACAGATGGTTCATAAATATGACCGTCTATGATATCAGAGATATCATATATGGTTTTGGGTAGAAACTGTCTGTGAAGTCCAACTATCACAGACGGTTTTTGGTAGAATAGATGTTTTATTCTAAAACCGTCTGTGATAGTTGGACTTCATAGATGGTTTTTATAAAAAATTGTCCATGTTATTACTTATCATAGATGACCCAGAAATTGTTTGTGATAACTATCTATTATCACAGATGTATAAATTTAGATGGTAGGGAAATCGTCTGTGATGATAGTTTAGAACCGTCTGTGATGACCTTTTGTGTAGTAGCGCCATGATAGGGCAATGCCTGATTAGGCCCACATGGCTGGCTCGAATAAGTTACCGTGACATATTGTGCTAGCCTCTGACCCAGGCACAGCACAAATGGGGGTCGGGCATGTCGGTTTGGCCTGGGCACACTTAGCCCAATGGGCTATCGACGATCACACCTTGTTTTCAGGCACAAACCCCTCCAGACAAAAATTAAATTGGAGGATCTTGATCAAACCTTGCCCAAATGCTACCAAACTTGGTATGGACCTTTATAAGGATGTCAAAAACTAAATCAAATAAAGAAACATATGGTTCTTCGACTTGATTCCATTCAATTGAAGAAATCTCAATTTAGGTCACAAGAATGTACCAAACCCTAAAACTCAAATTAGTTCTTGCTCTTATGGATCTAAGTTATAAGAACTTATAAATCATCTCTCACATATCCTAGAAAGGTAATCCAAGTACAGGTTTAGGCTAAAAAGGCCATGACCACAGAATCACAAATCTTAGTTAAGAAAGGTAAGAATCAGACAAGATCTTGATTCTTACTATAGGAGTGATCTAGATGGACAAAGATTGATCCCAAGGATCTACTAGTGCCTTTGACACATTATGGATCACAACAAGATTAAGAGGAGCACGAAAAGAATCAAAACACCACAAGCAAGATCAAGAACATAAGCAAATAGTGACAAGAGCACAAAGATTACAAGAACTTGATCAATTACACGAAGATGAATGATTCATTACAGCTTGCTGGTTACAAAGGACCCTCCATAAGTCCCACTCTTACTCACACCATGAAGGAGAGGAGGAACTAGCCTAGACCTAAAATTCTTTCCTCTTTTCTTGCCAACCATAGCTCTCGTCACCCTTCTTCGTATAGGCAAACCAAACCTCTTAGTTGGTCTAAACTCATTAAGGACTTGGGGAACTCGTCAACCCCACAATACCGGGTTTTTCACTCACATGCATGCTTTTCGAAGCGCTTACAAAGATCAACCCACTCATACCTGAGTGTTTGATCCACTCCACACATGACCCTAGCCTAACCCTAAACCATTTCCCTTGTACTTCCCCACACCGCGGCTTTGATGTAGGCCTCTAGTTCGATTTTGGGCATTTTCCCGAAATGCCCCCGAAGAAGCTTCCAATCACCTTCCCTTGACTCTGTTTTTTTCTTGTCGTGCAAGCCACCATGCACGCCACGTGTAGGTTGATCAATGATTTCCCTTCCATTGGCAAGTCTCTCTCACTTTCGGCTTCTACCGAACCATGCCTCACTTGAACCAATGAAGTCACTTGATCTAATCTGTTATTCGAACCTTCCCTCATATGCCTTCCTTGACTTTACCATGTGTCATGCCTGAGTCCAACTATCCCACACAACCTTGATCCACCCTGACCTAGTCCTGATCACCTGTTGTTGACCATAGTTGCCTCCAAGTTTTCCTGCATATCCAAAACCAAGAAATCATTTCCAGCACAAGTTCTTCACAAATTGACCCATCTTAGTATAAACATGATACAAATATGACTAGAGTTTTAAGATCAACCAATGATCAAATCTTCCACAATACCCAATTTTTAAAACCAACTCACCGCAACCAGTCTGATCGCACTTCCAACGGTGGTCGAACCACCAACCAGTGGTGATCTAACCAGTCCCAAACCAACTCAACCCTTTCCTGGTAATAGGGGAGTGGTATGACTACTTACACAAGGCCGGTACTACCGCCCTAGTAGAACAACCATACAAGGCCCAATCATACCATTCTTCGGTAGTACATCAGTTTTGCACCGGTACTACCAGACCTAGCCATAGCCAAAAAATCTAAAAAAATGATCATCTCTGAAAAATAGCTACTACCATCTAGAGACCGGTCATACCGCACCTGCGGTAGTACTACCACTCACCTCCGGCACTACCATTGATGCCAGGTCGGTACTACCACTTGAAACCTGACAACAACCTAAATTTTAGGGAATTATAAAACTTCTGCAAAACCTTAGATTCAACTCAACCCAAATGCCGATTGATCATCATAAATTGACCTAGACCTTCCCACATGGTCTCTCAATCACCTTCGAGGGGGTCTTTCCGAAAGACCCCATTTTACTGCAAATATTAAAAATTTACTGTAAGGCTGATGCAAAATTATTGTAACTCCTGGTTGGATTCACTACAACTAGGCTATGGCCATGGGTGGGAATACGCATTGGTCCAAAAATGTCAGCAAGAAAAGCTTTTTTTCATTTGGGGAATTTGTTTGGGAATGACCAAAACCCTAGATCCAAAATTGACAAAAAACACATACAAGCCACTGAACATGACAACAAAAATACTCTAAGATCACAAAAAAGTGCACGCAATGAGGGGGAAAGATATGTATACCTTCGATAGTGCAGACGTCACTAGGAATGGGTGTGGCTGAGATCGTTGGGGAGCAAACAGTTCACCGTGGGTGGTTTTAGATTTGGATGAGTGTAAAAGAGAGACCCAGAGAGGGAATAAAAAGGCAGTAGCAAAGAAACCCAAACATCGCGACCCATTTCAGTAAATAGGGCAACTTACCCCCTACTAGTAGTTTCACAAAAATAAAAATTGAAACGCACACTTATCACGGCTGTAAAACATGTGTAACACTTCCAGATTGAGTACATTCCAATTTATGGCAAAATTTAACCGCTTCGAGGCACTACTAAATTTTCGACATTGATACAACAAATTTACTGACTCTTACGATGAAGATCACTGTAACCAAAATGTAATGACCACTGATAATCGAAAATTACTATCTGTGCCTTATGAATTCACTACACCAATGTTTGCCTTTTACTACATTAATTGTGGCGCACACTTATGTTGGCACGTAGAAATTACTGTTTGCATGACAAAAATTTATTGAAAAAGTGCTTCAAGCCCACTTAATCGATGACACATAATAGAGACTCAAAATGCCTGGAATGACTTATTGCACCAAGAGTACTCTATTATACTACTCGTCTCACGCACTATTACGACCTCCATACTAAAACATTTACGTCATCGGGGGCGCTCGGGCCTTGAGGACTCTCGGGGTTAAGGAGTTAAGCGAATAATTGTGAAAAAGGTGGGAGCATTTGGGGCAGCATGTGCATGGATGGGACGGGTTCGGTTAGGGGGTCAGATGTGTAAGGAGTGGCTGCCTGCCTAGCGCATGGAATAGCCTATTCTACATGCAATGGCATAGCTATAGAATAGCATATCTACATATAAATTGAGAATTTGAGTTATGAGATAGAGATATACATTTTTAATGATATAATAGATGAGTTATAAACAAATAAAGACATAAAACTGTGATAAATTGAGATATAATAAATGAGCTATAAATAATTAAAAGGCACAAAATAAAATGAGATATGATAAATTAGTTGAGATAATAAATATATGGAGAGACAAAAAGAGAATTAGAAATAAATAAATTGAAGATGTAATAAGTAGCTTTATTAATGTTTACATGGCTGTCTCGTTAAAAACTTTGCCAAGCAAAAACTCAATATGAGAAAATCTTGGTAAAGAAAAAAGAGTACAACCTACAACTCTACTTACATCGATGTTTTAAGTGTCATTGTCTAGATATATATTGTCAAATGACTTCGCAAACTCCGTATTTTCGATCATGTGTTGCTTCGGTCGTCAGCTTGTTCCCAATCCTTGACAGTAAGAAGTACTTTGACCATCTTGCTTGCAAGACTTGTTCTTCTCTCCTCCAGTATTCTCCCAGAAAGGTTGAAAGCAGACTCCAAAGAAACTAGAACGGTTAACACATCCCATGCTAGTATGGATAGCACCGAATATGTCATCTTGTGGTCCTACCACCACTTTAAAATGTTGACATCCTCTTGGCATGACACATGATCACTGTCCAGATAGGTGGATAGCTCCCCAATGTTGTGGTTACTTTGTCTTTGTGTAGTGTTTGATGTCATAGAACCTAAACTTTTGGAAGAAAAACCAGTACCCCATATCTTGCCCCATGTGTTTTTCTTCTTACTTGCGGTGGGTAGTGGTGGAGGTCGTTGCAAGAGAACTCCCTGAAACTTTTGCTCATACTTGCAATAAACATGTGAGCAATAGCTAGAATAATATATCCTATTTGCTTCACCTAGAACTCATAGAGCTTTAGCAAATCCTGTTAGTTTAGCTCTAGGATTTAAAATAAATGCAAACACATATAAAATAGGAATTTCCTTCCAATATTTCAAAATTTTTGATTTCATAGCAAATATAGCCTCTCGTAAGACTATATCACTTAGAAACTTCAAGAATGTGATGCATAATTACGGGAGATGTTAGGGAATAAATTATAGATAAAGCAATAGTGGAGTTGTAAAAATGTTCAAGAAAAGAGAGTAACCTCTCAGCAACAAACCAATGTTGCTTAGTGAGTAGAAGGTCGCTGACACTACTATTGGTGCTTTGGTGGTGCGTGTGGATGAATCCAGAGAATGTGCTCTTTTAAGGCAAAAGATGAGGTCCAGATGGTTGAGGTTGTCACACGAGGCGGTCGAGCTCACACTGGAGCACATGAAGATCAAAGGTGGTGATTCGTGAAGAAGCTATGACGGTACGGTCCAGGAGGCTTCGACACATAAGTTGATGGTGTGTGATGAAGATACATGAGGTGTTGTCCTGGAAGCTTCGTCACGTGGTGAGTTAGGAGTTGTGGATGGAGTCTATAACTGAGAAGATTGAGAGTTTAAATAAAATCTGTGTTCTAAAGGGTTTCAGGTCCCTTGATTTGAGGAAGAGATAAAGTTTTGTGTTTGTGTTTAAGTCAAACATGGTTTGGACGTTAGCACATAAAAGTAGGACGAGGCTAAGGGCTAATGTGTGAATTTTGAGAATGTTTTAGTGCAGTTTTTGAGAGGGCTTTCATCGAGAAGGCTTTTAGGGGTGCTTGTGAGGGCACTTCGTAAATCCACAAAATTCTAGTAATAAAGATAGTCTTGGATCAATCTAGTTCATGATTTGCTTGAAGTATGTTGGTGAATGCTGGTGTTTTGGATAATACGACAATGAGCAAAGCGATCAAACATATCGGTCGATTGAGCAGGTGGCCAAGCAGAACGGTTGATCAAGCAGTTGTATGCTAGGCATTTGATTAGGCGATTGATCTTCGAGCGGTTGAAAGCATCACTGATTGTCTAGAGACTTCGAAAAGGCAGCGACAATCATCCACCCCCCTTTGATTGCAGTAATTGATCCTACAAGTGGTATTAGAGCCAATTACGATGGCATCAGAGAGGTATGTGAATAATCTCCCATGCTAAATGGTACTAATTTTGTTTTTTGGAAGTGTCGGATGCAAGCGTGCATTGAGGCTTAGAGTCGTGATGTTTGGAATAAGGTTTCTAGATTGTATGAGGTTTTTGCTATGGTTACGATTGTAAATAAAGAATATGTCGATCTAAATGCTCAAGCTCGTAACTTACTTTTTGAGGGATTTCTTGCAAAGAATTTGATCGAGTGCTCATATTACCTCTGCTCGTTTAATCTAGAAAACTCTTTGCGATTACCATGAAGGAATAACTAAGATTAAGAAAGTGCATAGGAATCTTTATCAAAAAGAGTACTCGGATTTTGCTATGAAACCTGGTGAATCTATAGATGATATTCTTGCTCGTTTTGAGAAGATTCTGAGCAACTTGCATGGAGATAGTGTTATACCTACTGATGGAGATAATGCAACTAAAATTTTGAGGTCTTTAGGTTCAGAGTGGTTGATGGTCGTCACAACTATTAATCAAATAGTCGATCTAGATACCCTCACCATGGATGATCTATACTCTAGATTGAAAACCTATGAGATGGAAGCTTTGTCATCTAAGACTGATAAATCTTCATCTTTAGCACTTGTGACTAACCCCATATAGGTTGCTTCATCGACTACTTTGTCTTGTGTTTACGTATTGCTTTGACTTTTTTCAGAGGAACTGTTCAAGCAGCTACCTAAAGAAGACCTGGTGCTGATCTCCTCACGGGCATACAAGACACTCAACAACATGAGGATGAGGAAGCTAGGTGGCACTCTAGGCTCAATTAGGTGCTTCGAGTGTGGTGAGCCAGGCCACATTAAGATGGACTATCACAAGCTCAAAGGGAAACAGG
This sequence comes from Dendrocalamus sinicus, assembly GCA_036346575.1. Taxonomy (NCBI): domain Eukaryota; kingdom Viridiplantae; phylum Streptophyta; class Magnoliopsida; order Poales; family Poaceae; genus Dendrocalamus; species Dendrocalamus sinicus. The sequence goes on from CM070657.1 coordinate 8,992,854, forward strand.
AGGACAGGAACTATCATCATTGACCATCCAAGAATAACACCAAGGGTGGATATTTTTATTACAAAGTGGTTGAGAAGGTTCTATCGGCAATCAAGCGCCTTGATTTGAGTGATGGTGACTTTGAGAGCTGCGATGATGACGACAACGATGAAGATGATGTCATAGGCAAGAACAAGAGCACCGACAACTTTACAAGTATATGCTTCATGGCGAGCGAAAACAACGATGACGACTTAAGCGATCCCGATGAGGCTCATCGCAAGAGGAAGGAGAATATATGGTTTGTTGACTCCAGTTGCGCTTGCCACATGATTGGAGACTAATGATGGTTCTCCTTCCCCACTCGTACCCTCGGTGATGAGATGATCACTTTTGAGAACAACTCTCAAGGATGAATTCTTGCTAAAGGCATCATGCGCGTCAATGACAAGTTCATCCTAAAGGATGTTGCACTCGTCAATAAGTTGAGCTATAACTTACTTTCAGTTTCACAGTTGGTAGACGATAATCTTAAGGTGAACCTTAAAAAGCATTCATGTAGTATTATGAATTCATCTGATGATCTTGTATGCAAAATTAGTTGAGTTGGGCGCCTGTTTAAGGGTGACTTTTCGTATTCAATATCTTCTAATCTTATGTGTCTTATTTCATTAGATTCTAATGATTTGTTCTTTTGGCACCGTAGATTAGGTCATATTGGTTTTGATCATCTTACTAGGCTTAGTAATATGAATTTGGTTAGAGGAATTTCTAGTCTTAAGATTGATAAGTCAATAGATTTAATCTGTTCACCATGTCGACATGGTAAGATGGTCTTATCATCACATCCTCCACTCATTCTTGTCATGACCAATTCTCCTGGTCAATTGTTGCATATAGACACAGTAGGTCTTTCTAGGGTTCAGTCAGTTGGAGGTAAATGGTATGTTCTTGTGATTGTCGATGATTACTTTAGATACTCTTGTGTTTATTTTATGACATCTAAGGATAAAACTTTTGATCATTTTAGATAGCTAGCTCTTAGATTTGCTAATGAACTTCCATGAGCACTTAAAGCAATTAGGAGTGATAATAGAACTGAATTCAAGAACACATCTTTTGCATCTTTTTGTGCTAAAAATGGTGTAGACCATTAGTTCTCGTCAGCTCGAGTGTCTCAACAGACCAGTGTAGTCGAATGCAAGAATAGAACTTTGGTCAAAATGGTTAGAACTATGTTAGATGAACATTTTACTCCTAGGAAGTATTAGGCAAAATCTATTTCGACTGTCTGTTATATTTGTATTAGAGTTTTCTTGCAAACGAGACTGCATAAGACTTCTATGAGCTTAAGTTTGGTCATTCTCCCAATGTTTCTTATTTGAGGGTGTTTGGATATCGATGCTTCATACTCAAACATGGTAATCTGGACAAATTTGATTCTAGATCATCAGATGATATCATTCTTGGTTATGCAGTTCACACTCGATGCTATTGTTTACTCAACTTAGAGACTAACAAAATCGTTGAGACTTGCGAGGTCGCTTTTGACAAGGCTAGTTTGGTACTAGACCTAACAATGTAGGTATACAGGTTTTTGATGCACTCGAAGATATCTTCTATGACTCAGATAATAACAACAGAGAGTTCCCAAGTATATGACTACTCCTACGACCACCTCTATGACTACTCCTATGATCACACATGAGGTGGAGGCTACTACGACCACTACAACTTCTTCGGCTACCTCTTCGACCATTCCTACGACCACCTCATAGGCACCCTACATATTTAACGAAGTCATCCCCCTGAACAAGTGATCGGTGAGTTAAATGAGAGAGTTCTCCACAGCAGGTATAACTCTAATGCTTCATATGCTCGTTCCGCTTTTGTCTCCTCTTTTGAACCCCAAGATGTAAATCACGCTTTATCTGATGAGTCTTGGATTAATGCCATGCATGAGGAGTTACAGAACTTTGAGTGTAACAAAGTATAGACTTTAGTGTCACCTCCTCATGGTCATAATGTTGTTGAAACTAAATGGGTCTTTAAGAACAAACAAAGTGAGGATGATGTTGTTGTTCGAAATAAAACTAGACTTGTGGCTCAAGGATTCACTCAGGTAGAAGGTCTTGACTTTTGTGAAATATTTGATCCTATTGCTCGATTAGAAGCCATTAGAATTCTGTTAGCTTTTGTTGCATCAAAGGGTTTTAGACTATATCAAATGGATGTGAAAAGTACTTTTCTTAATGGCTATTAAGGAGGAGGTTTATGTTAGACAACCACTGGTTTTGAGAATAGTAATTTTTCTTATTATGTCTACAAATTATCCAAAGATTTATATGGTCTAAAACAAGTACCTAGAGTATGGTATGATAGATTTAAATCATATATGCTAAAAAATAATTTTCAAATGAGCAAAGTAGATAAGACTTCGTTTACCCTTAAGCATGGCAATGATCTTCTACTTGTCCAGATCTACGTGGAGGATATGATCTTTGGTGGCTCCTCTCATGTCTTGTTTCTAAGTTTTCAGATACTATGAGTAGGGAATTCGAGATAAGCATGATGGAAGAGCTCATATTCTTCCTAGACTTTTAGATCAAGTAATCAAAATTGGGTATTTTTGTTCATCAAACTAAGTGCATCAATGATCTACTTCATCATTTCGACACGGGGACTATCAAACCAATTTCCACACTCACGGGATATACAACTGTGTTGGATCTTGATGAAGATGGAAAGCATGTTAATCAAAGGAATATAGAAGCACAATTGGCTCCCTTTTGTATCTCATCGCCTCAAGGCTAGACATACACTTTGTTGTATGTTTGTGTGCTCACTTTTAAGCTTTTTCACGTGCTTCACATCATTAAGCGGCAAAACAAATTTTTAGGTATCTTCAGCCAATTTTAGAATTTGGCTTATGATACTCTTCTTTATCATGTCTTACCCTTAGAGTTTATTCTGATGCGGATTTTGGGGGTTGTTGAATTGATAGGAAGAATACTTCTGGCACATGTCATTTTTAGGCATATCTCTTGTTTCATGGGCTTCTAAGAAATAGGTGTCTATTGCACTTTCAACTACTGAGGTTGAATATGTAGCTACTGTTTCTTGTTGCTCTTAATTGCTTTGGATGACAACTACTCTTAAGGATATTGACTTAAAATTTGATAGTGTTCCACTTTTCTGTGATAACACTAGTGCGATTAGTATTGCTCAAAATCCTGTGCAACACTCAAGAACTAAACGCATTGATATTCGCTACCATTTTCTTAGAGAGCATGTGGAAAAGGGAGATGTTGTCTTATTTTTCATTGATTTCGATTCTTAAGTTGCTGATATCTTCACTAAAATGCTTGATTTTTCTCATTTTACTCGTTTGTGGAGCGAGTTGGGTGTGTTGCATCCTATGAAATTATTCTGAGGGGAAGCTTGGTGCTTAAAATTTTGAAAGCTTTGTTTATTATACTTGTTGAATAATACATCAAGTCCAAGTCTTTGGAATCAAATGATGTGTAGTAGAGCTGTCTTTATCATATTTACTCATTTACTATGTAGTCGTAGTCAAAATAGGTTGTAATCAAATTACTATACTTATACTAAAATATGACATGGCTGAAGACTTTGACTATATTGATTGTAGATAGCACCTTGTGATAATCATCGAAAATGATTAGCTTGATTATGAGTCCTCTTTTAAATCTTGTTCATGAGGCTCGTATATTTCATATTGTAATCCTTTTATGTACACTTAAGTTGGCATGTTATGATTAAATTAAAAAATTGATAAGAAAGAATAGATTTAAAAATGTATGCTTTAAGCATGCCATGGTTAAACAAAAGAAAAATCACAAAACTTGCTCGAATGAAAATAAGTATGCTTTAAGCATGCCACTATTTAAATGAAGTTTGCTACAAAGATAGTATTATAAAAAGAAGTATGCTACAAGCATACGACATGCTTAAAACTGAGTGTGGAGCAATAGATTGTTATATGAGACTACTAATTCGACTAGACTTAAAGCTTATTTTACTTTTAGGCTTACTCTTTTAGTGTGATATCCCTTTGTGCTCTTTATAGACTGGTTTAGTTATGGTCGAGATGCCTGTCATGAATCCAATATGCTTAATCATGCTAAAGACCTGTTTAGACTTGCTTCATGGTATATGACTTTATAAGATCTAGAGAGCTCTACTCGGATGACTTGGACACACTCTTAAATCCATACACAGTGACTTGGATAGTCTATAAAGATTCTGGATGTTTATTCTCTTGCTTCTTTTGAGAATTATTCTTTTTTTGGAGCCCTTGATGATTTCATTGCCAAAGGGGGGAGAAGTTAGAGAAAGGGAGAGAATTAGAGAATTTCTGATTTTCTAAGAGTTTGGGGAGAAGGAAAATTAAAAAAATGTTGTCTGGAGTTGAGGGGGAGTTTTTTTGTGCTTACTATTGTGGTCTGTGCTCTTTTGGCTGTGGTTGGTTCTTTTTGCAAATTCTCTCATTTAAGAGTTTTTTAGGTATTGTTAATGTATTCATCAAGGGAGAGATTGTTAGACCATGTGATGGTCGTATATTTTGTTGATGATGAATAATTGATATCTGGTTTTATTGGAATTTGTATTCGTGAAAGTTCTGGTCGATGCACTTTTGTTCTTGAGTTTTTAGGATGACAAAACGACCACATCTGACTTTGACCATGGACGGTAGTCTGATCGGCCTTGTGATGGTTGGTCTGATTAGCAGGTCCGAATGACAGATTGCGACCACGATAAGTCAATGACTACAGATTTCTACCACGACAGACTTCGACCGCGTCTGACTTCGACCAAGTCCGGTTTCGATCAAAACAGACTTCAACCACGTCTGACTTCGACCATGTCAGTTTTTGACCACGGCAATCTGACCATGCTATTTCAACCTCGTCATTCTTCAATCACGACATTTCGACCACAGAACATCGACTACGGTAGAATGACCATACCTAGTCGATGATGATAAGTTACAGTACTTTTCGATAGTCGTAGCTATAATACTTTTTGATGGTAGTAGCTACAATACTTTTCGATCGTTGTAGCTACAATACTTGGTCAATATTCGATAGTCGTGTACTTTACTAATCGGTACTTGATAGTCATAGACTTTACTTGTCGGTACTTGATAGTTGAAGACTTTGTGATCCGTGGTCGTAGACTTTGCAATCTGCTGTCGTTGTCTTAGGCTTTGCGATCGGTTGCCGTAGGCTTCTTGATCGGTACTCGTAGACTTCATGGTCAGTTCGAGTACTTCAACTCTTGCTGTCTTCGAGTACTTCAAGTACTCCTTTTAAGCCAGCGGTATGACTGGCTGGTGCATGGTGGTTAGTGATCAGTACTCCGAAGATGGAAGTACTCGGCGGTCAGATGGTCGTGGTACTCGGTAGTTGGAAGGACTCGGTACTCGGTAGTCGGAAGGACTCGGTGCTCGATAGTCATGGTTTTTGCAATCGTGGTCAGCGATCGATAGTCGAGATTTGTGGTATGTGATCGGTACTCGTGGATGGCTGTCTATGCGGTACTTGGTGATAAATGGTGCAGCGAATGGCTGGAGATCGATAGTCATAGACTTAGCGATCTGATGCTTTAGTCGTAGCGATCGATACTTGGTACCCGATGGTTCTTAGATTGGTTGCGATGCTTGTTATTCCTGAGTGTTTTGAGCGATGGTGTTTTTTCGAGTACTTGTGTTCAAGTACTTGATAAGCTAGTGACCAATCTTGCATAGCCATTGTAACCGATCATAATGAGTGGCCTGAGGCTGATTTCTAGAAAACGAGGAGAATGTGGTCATGGATGACCTGGTTTGTGTGTATGGTTGGATAAAGGTGTGGTTTGAGTGTGTGCAGTAATCGATCCTATAGCATGTTTCATCCCACATGTATATGGACATGGTTCGTTCATTTCTTGCTCAGATTTACTTCTTCTGCATTGATGCTAGGTGTATATGGACAAACCCGCGACTATCTGGGTTGCCATGCACAACCAACCATTTGGGTGTCTCAACACAAAGGGTTATGACAACCTTTACTGGATATTCATCGAGTGCACCGGCTAGACATACCTATGAAAGCAAATGAAGTACAAGTGGGACAACCTCAAATGAGATTATGCTATATGGAAGACCTTGAAGCAGTGCACATCTGGCCTTGGCGTTGATCCAAAGACTAGTTCCATTGCCACCATAGACCAATGGTGGGCACAAGCAGCCGTGATGAGTGTAATGTGTTACGTTTGTGTGTTATTACATGCATTTTCTCTGGATGGCATTATCGCTCAGTTCTCACATGCCCATTTTTTGGTTTTTGTAGGGGAAGGCCGTCGTGCTCAAGTTCAAGAATAGTCCCCTTCAAAATGAGGACATGATAGACATTGTGTTCAACACTACGACTTGCATGAATGGGCACTCATTTGTGCCCAGTGTAGACAAATTGGACTCTAACAATGAAGAGGAACTGATGCTCCTAATTTGCGCAAATGCAATGACTGCATCCGTGCTTCATTAGCCTTTATGTTCTCATTCCGTTGCTTCTCATACTCTGTAAGTTGCATTGCCTAATATTTGCTATGAAGGAGAAGAAGAACAAAACTAAATACAAAATATTGTATTTTTACTATATTGTTTTTGTACTAATGTAACTACTTATGCACACAAAGCAGCAGCTAGTTTGGAATCATGACTCCTACAGTGTACCTTAAAAATCGTAAGAGCATAGTGTGCAAGAGCTAAAAATAAGATATAATGCAATAGCTGGACTTAGTTGCTATCACTCAACGATGGTAATATGTTTAGCCATGCTTATAATCATGAAAATGGGTTTATCATCATGGTGGAAAATTATATGCCTTCTTTGTCCACATGTTATCAATCAATTAATTTAACTTCATGTTACCAAGCCATCCGTTGCAAGACCAAGTCTTAAACTACGAGGATCCCGTGCAAAGGATTCATACTTGCTGTCAAAATATTTCCATGCCTCACCATCAGCTGGATGCCTCATTTCATTTTCAACAACTAATCTTTTTTCCTTGTGCCATCGTGCATACTCAGCTCTATCCTTTGACATGAAAATTCTCTGAAGTCTTGGTATTATAGGAAAATAACGAAGCACCTTTTGTGGAACTCTCTTTTTGCCTTCTTTGTCTTTCCATCTTGACTCTCCACATACTGGACATTGGTTGTCATTTGCATGATCCTTCCAAAATAAGGCACAGTCATATTTACATACATGAATTGATTCATAACCAAGTCCAACCTCCCGAAGTATATTTTTGACCTCATTGTATGATTTTGGTATAGTACTACCATTTGGTAGTCGAAATTAACTGAAGCAAGGAATTGAATCCAGAATTAGTAATTCGATTATAAACCTTGATATGCATCAGTTTAATCAAGAAAGACAATCTTGAGAATTCAGTGCAGCCTGGATAAAGTTCACGCTTGGCTTCTTCAATCAAATTAGCCAATATATTTGGCCTGCTTTCACCATTTGCTGCAGCTGCATGAGATCCCCAATCATACTTGGAATTCCACTATCCTTGTCATTTTGTTCTTCCCCACAGGCATCATGAGCCATTCCAGACCCTTCACCAAAGGATCCTTCTTGATCTGCTCCATCACAAAGTACAACAGCACCCACATTAGCTTGAGACTCAACCTCACTAATTGATTCTCCATGGTGTATCCACTGAGTGTATGTCCTGGACATACCATAAATATGAATATGATCCTCCACTTCTTCTTGAGATCTGCGTTTGTGATTAAGGCAACGACGACATGGGCAAAATATTTCATCATTTTCATTGAAATGCTGTCGAACATGTTGCATAAACTGGACCACGCCATTTATATAGGTAGGAGTGAATGGCAAAGCATTTATCCAACTTCTGTCCATTTGATTCTAACTTCTAAAAAAAAACTGATATTAGTTCCCCATACTATGTGCAAAACTATATCAAAGAATTAGAGTAAAGCAAAGCAAACCAACAAATTAAGACCGTTTGCACTGTTTTTACTGGGGTGGGGGGTCATTTATAAAGAAAAAAATCTTCTGTACTGTAATAAAAAGGGTCATCAACAAAGAAGTATCTTGTCTGGGCATTATATCAAACATCTTTAGTGCAAATAGATACTGCTAGTATTTTGAAAAATCCATTGTGATCAAGTACACAGGACTTTAGAAAATACAGTTAGTAAGTGATCAAAATTGTAAAGAGCAAATGGTGCTGACATTTTATTTTTCAAGGGATTCCAAGAACTCAAAATGTTAAATATCAAACTAAAAGCATATAGCTCACCTTAGGTTACAGCCACCTGGGAAATGTTCCGTTACTTAGAGTCTTCTTATTGGAGTGCTAACACGGCTAATTAAGAACCAGAAGATAAGAGGAGAAAGCATCGAGTAGATCACAGAACCCTCCCATTTCTCGTCTCATTTCTGGTGCTCTAATCAGGTAAGAATGGGCATCCTCGCCATGCATAGTGGTAGTGCTGGATGGTCCAACGTGTCTCGAGGCAAGCAACTGCGACTGTCCTCGCCTCCTTCCACATACAACAAAAAGGCAAAGCCCATCGACCGCAATGCTGAGCTAAAACGCCTTGATGACCTATATGAGAAGACGCACACCACTGGCACCCGTGCATCGAGTGTGTGCATCGCGTGGACGCACACGATTAATATGTTTAGCCATGCTTATAATCATGATGGGTTTATCATCACATGTGATCAATCAATTAATTTAACTTAATGAGATATTAAATCAGGGTTGTAGCCATAGTTATAAAATTTGTGTGCCATAACATTGGTGTGTCATTGGTGTTGGTTAAATAAAGGGGGAAATGTGGATTCACTTCAAGGGATGTGGAAGTCTCGTCTGGGTAATGTCTAAGAACTTAACTTTGTGCGTCATTGATCTAAGCCTTACTGTACAACCACATGTCTAGTATGGGATAGACTTGGATGATTAATTTTATGATATTTCAATTTTAATGTCGCCATTGTGATGAACATCGTGTGGGTACAGTTGTGCAACCTCTGCAGAGTGTAGAACCATTCGAATAGTCGTGTCCCCGGTTATGGACAATGCTCGGTAATTTCACACGAGGGGTAGAATTTTCATAAAACTTTGTTGGGTTAAGTGTGGGAAGCGAATGATTAGTTCACTGGTGGTTCATTACGTGAATGGTTATTCACGTGTGGTTCATTGGAGTGAATGGTCAGTTCACTTGTGGTTACTCTCAATTCCTTTGATTATTTATTAATTATTTTCAAAGTTCGCTTTCAATCTATCTATTGGATTTACTTTAAATTATTGCTTTCTGCAAAATAACCACTCAGACATCATTTAGTAAGCCTTGCATATTATATTGCATCTTTGTTACAAACGACTTGCTGAGTACCAATGTACTCATGGCTTTATGCCTCCTGTTGCTCAACTGAAGAAGAGCCATATCAGCAGGAGATACTAGAAGGAGGATATTTCGAGGACTTTGTGGATTAGGACTTCATTTCCCAGTCTATTGCCTGTGGGCATGTCGATTAGCTACTGCGCTTATTTTTGTTTTTCGTTGCTAGTTTCTTAATCCTTTCAGACTATTATTTGTAAGCTTGGCCATAAGGTGATACTATGATAATTAATAATATTTGAGACTTTTCCTTTATTAATCGACTATATAGTTGATATTTCATTTATGTTCACACTGTGTGCACTAGCGTGATCCTGGACTAGTGTGGTATACACAGAGAGCCCGGATTTGGATATTAGGGTCTCGACATTTCGTGTAGTGATGAACAGGACAGGTGATGGCGGTGGAGACAGTGATGACAAAGAAGTTTCCATTGGATTCTTTGTGTTGTTGGCCTATGCTGCCTACGCATGCCTAGATGACGACGTGTCTTCGTTGTCTAAGTCCCTGCTGAGAATTCCTATGATGACCAGAATTCAGTGGGTAGAATTGTAACTGGCTAGTGATCAACGATGCTATGATATGTTCAGGATGCTCATGTCAGTATTCGATAGGCTGCACGACACTCTTGTTGCCAACTATGGTCTGAAGTCTACTTTAGAAGTTTACTCTAGAAAAGCACTTGCATTGTTCTTGTGGGCATGTGGAGCGCCGTAGTCTAATAGACAAGATGTTAACCGATTCAAGCACTTAGTAGAAACTATTAGCAGAAAGTTCTCACACATCCTAAAGTGCGTGAATAGATTGTTGCTGCCAACATTACACCTGCTGATGCAATATTCCAGAGTGTACATCCGAGGCTACTTCAATAAAGATTATATCCACACTTCTGTAATTGCATCAGGGAGTTTGATGTGACCCATGTGTAAGTCACGGCTCCATTCGAGGAGTATGCTAGGCATTTCAATAGGCATGGGTACACAAATCAGAATGTGCTTGCAGTGTGTGACTTTGATGCTTGGTTCACTTTTGTGTGTGCTGGATGGCCTGGATCGTTGCCCACACACGTGTACTGTAGGAAACACTGATGGAATACAGAGATCGATTTCCGTATCCACCTGCAGGTATGGTGGTTGTACGTACAATCTTTCATATATATTATTGTACTTATATACCAACACAACTGACATTTGTCATATGGTTCTTGCAGGCAAGTACTATCTCATAGACTCGAGGTATCCAAACAGGCTAGGGTACCTAGCTCCATACCGTAACCAAAGGTAGCATCTAACAAAGTTCCCAAATAGCAATCACCCCGTCGGGATGTAGGAGGTCTTCAACTTCCATCACTTGTCCTTGCACAATATTGTCAAGCGTGCATTTGGTATGTGTAAGATGAAGTGGCGTATACTGAACAACATTCCTAGCTAAGACGCCCTAAAGCATAAGGCAATAATTATCGCTATGATGACATTTCATAACTTCATTTTGGACAGTGAGTTGCCTGACATACTCTTTATTAATCTAAGAGGTCAAGATGAAGGTAATACAGGCCATGAGGAAGGTGATGTACCACACGGTGCAATGGTGCAGACTATGCCCGCATGGACAAGGTGTGTGATCATATTGCAGCGTCTTGGGTGGTTTTACGTAGGTCACGTTCTAAGAGCTTCAATTATTGTACTCTATACACAACAAATGTTCACGTGTCACCCGTAATATTTGTAATCTAATTTGTATGTCTAGTTTGAACTAGTGTATTCAATGGTTTCGCTCAGTACCACTTGTTAAAGTGCCAAATACAACTTTTCTCAATTCAGCTCAGCAAAAAGGCAAAAGCCAAATTGAACACACGTAGTTTCATCTTTCTTGCAGCTACTACAGTACCATTTTAGCCAAAATCCAAAAGCCATAAGCCACATGTACAGCTGTTTGGAACAGGATGAAGGAGAAGAGGGCAACCAAACAAGGGCCAAGAGAGGCCACTAGCAGTAAGTTTATTGTCAGTCGCAAGTAAGTTTACTGCCAGTCATAAATAATTGCACTGCTAATCAGAAATTTTTTTACTGCTAGTCACAAGTAATTTTACTATCAGTCTCAAGTAATTTTACTGCCAATCGCAAGTGTTTTTACTACCGGTCATAAGTAATTTACTGTCAATCGCAAGTAATTTTGCTACCAAGTCATCCGTCCGTGCTCAAAAGAGTGCAGTAACCACAACACCAGTAATTTTACTGTCATTCGCCACAAAAGGGTTACTGCATTCTACCAAGCAAACCTGACCTCTTGGAAGGGTTGGAGGTAAATAGCGTGTTGTTCCTCGCTATGGTACTGTGCCAGGCTTAACCGTTGTATTGAGGTGCTGGTCTAAGCACGGTACGCTTGATCGGGCCATGCTTGGTCCAGTCCATTTACTGTTCATACAATGCTATACTTGAGCCGGACTAAGGCATATGAGCCATACTCGGTCCAACTCATTTATTGTTCATGCCATGCTATATTTGAGTCAGATAAACAATGCTCGGCCAGACACGGTTGACCCAGCCCTTTTCGGCCCACCCCTAGGGCGCACGCGTCACGCCCCGTCCTTCCTCTTTCCCTAGCAGCCCAGCACGCCCAAATTACCAATTTACCCCAAACCCATCTCTCTCTACCCCCTCCCTCCCTCTCACCGCTGGCTGCGTCTCCTACCCAACCACCGCTTCCGCCACCACTCGTCGCCGCCACCCACCGAGGCGCCGGAACCGAGCTCGATCTCCGCCCAGAGCCGCCGCGCGCGAGCCCCTCCTCCGATCGAAGGCCCCAGCTGGTACTTCTCGGTGAGCCTCGATCCATTCCTTCCTTTACTTTCGCTTTTCCCCCAATCTCATTCGCGACCGGTCGGATCTCCCCGCGTGGTTCTCGATCCGATGGTGGGATGCGTCGTGGTTAGATAGGATCGTTGCTTGCTTGCCCAAGATCGATTCCTCGCTGCTCACTGTAGATACCCTAGGGTTTTTCTGTCCATCCGTACATGCTGGGTTGGGTAGAGAGGCAGGCTCCGTTTCGGATCGAACTCACAGCCGCACACAAGCGTGCGCTGTACTGGCGGCGCGCTGTAAATGAATGAACTCCTCATGTAGCACAAATCTGTAGTGAGCAGTACTGCCCGCCACTGTCCTATCCTATGTGTATGTCTTGCATGTATGTTCTCTTCGTGGATGGAGTGCCGGAGGGGCCTGGATTGGCATTCGATGGGATGTCGGCTTCTGTACCAATTCAGAGCACCTGCGATATAAATCCACTTTCTGAACTATAAATATGGCTTGTATGCTTGATGGGATCTTACGGATAAAGTCTTGCTTCATATTCTATACTACTAGTAAAGTAGATTGTTTCTTCATTGGACTATATGTTTTGACCTGCAGTTGCATATCCTACAAGCGTACGTCGGTATAAGGTACTGTGATTAGTTTTAGATGATGAAGCATAAAATGAATTTTGATAATTACTTCTCCCAATTCACAGCCACTGATGTATTTACAGAAGGAAAGAGGCAAGTCTCCATGTATATGTAGGGGTTTGACCTTTGAAGGTCCAGGTGTATTTGCACTCATGCCCTCAAGATATGCATTTCATAGGCATGTGGCATCTTAACACATTGATCGCAGGGAACCACTGACTTTTGTGAGCAACATGAAAGGAACATTTTAAATGGATTGTTCGTGAGATACATGCTGCTCTGGTGTGGGAACACAGGGCACTGTGAGTGGTGTTGAGTTGTGAGATCAGGCTTACATAATAACATGGTGTTGCATTCGATTTGTTTTTAATGCTCCAGCCTCAGGAGAATGTGCGATCATTTTAGCAACATGTTCTAAAAGTGCAACCACAGAATAGAACTGTGCAGCTTTCCTATAAGCATTACCATGTTCCTGACATACTGTGATTACTGCTAGAATTTAGCCGACACTTTACTATTTTGGTGTAGTACAGCATGGATGAGTAGGGGAAAAAAGGAAACGTAAAATACCTTAGTTTTGTATGCTGTACTATTGTACTGTTCCTTGTGGCTTCTTGATCACTATAGGTTTATCCAGTGTTTATTCAAACACAACAGTTTAGCCTATATTATTATTGCTGCATTCAACAGACTGACTTATTAGCATTGCTTGTTTGTGCAAGTTTGTTTTCTCAATGAATTACTTGTGCATACATGGTTTTTGACATGTACAGGCAGTGGTGAAGCCGTGCTGCTTCGTTGGGTGCATTACAACCATACAATGGAACTTGACAGTCTAAGAGAGGCATTTGACCGAGTTATTGAAAAACGTGCATTATCTTCTGCTAAGGCTCAGGAAGCTATTGATCAGATAGCGAATGAAGTTGAGCAGGCAATTGCGAAGATGCAGATGATGAATACAGATTCCATGGGCAGTGCTGACCATTCATCCATCCTTGCAGAGCTGAAAGCCAAGCTAAACGAAATGGCGCCATTAAACCAACTTGAAGGCTGTCAAAAGGAATTGAATGTTGCCCTAAGCAAATATCTCAAGCTTCTTGAGAAATCCTTCAATCCAGACATATCAAAGGCATACAGAAATGTGGATTTTGAGGTCCATACAATAAACAACATAATAGCGAATCATTTTTACCGCCAAGGCCTCTTTGATCTTGGGGACTCCTTCATCTGTGAGTGTGGTGAATCAGATGGGACTTACTTGAAATTACCATTCCAGGAGATGTATGGAATACTTGAAGCGATGCAAGCTAGAAACCTTGAGCCTGCCCTCAGTTGGGCTGCCAAGAACCATGATCAGCTGTTGCAGAATGGCTCAATGCTTGAGTTGAAGCTTCATCAGCTTCAGTTCGTTGAGATACTCACTAAAGGAAGTAGAGATGAGGCTTTAAAGTATGCAAGGATTCACTTGAAGCCCTTTGCAGACTTGCACACGGCAGAGATCCAGAAACTAATGGCCTGCCTTCTCTGGGCTGGCCGGCTCGAGCAGTCCCCATATGCTGAGTTCATGTCATCGACGCATTGGGAGAAGCTAGCTGAGGAGCTCACCCATCAATTCTGCAGCCTTTTGGGACAGGCTAGCGAGAGCCCACTTGGTGTAGCAATATCAGCTGGTTTTCAAGGACTACCAACCTTGCTGAAGCTAACCATGGTAATGGCTGCCAAAAAGCAGGAGTGGCAGGCAATGAAGCAACTTCCAGTACCCATAGACATCGGACCAGAATTCCAGTACCACACTGTCTTTGTATGCCCAGTGCTCAGAGAGCAGTCAAGTGATGAGAACCCTCCAATGCTGATGCCTTGTGGACACGTTGTATCGAAGCAATCGGTAATGAAGCTGTCAAAGAGCAGCTCCAGACCTTTAAGTGCCCATACTGCCCCTCGGAGGCTCTCTCTTCGCAGTGCAAGCAGCTCCATTTCTAAATGTTGATGTTTACCCTGTTCAAAGCTGTTTATACACGTGTTTCGTCATGTTTTTGTTGCACCCATCCAATAACTTGCTTGTAATATAATCCTGTATGTTTAATGAATTTTCCAGTGCTGTCTGGATGTTAATCTGTACAGTTGCAAATTCCAGTCTATTTTTCAAATATCTGTGAGATGACTGAACGCAAAAATAAGTGTCACCGGACATTCTTGCTGTCTGGGAGCATTTCATGGTGTCTACTGCGTGTAGGTTGGTAACATCACGTGTTACGGTCAGTGTGTCTTTTGGTTTTAGTATTTTGTCAAATGAAACTAAACTATCTGGCCATGGTACAAAAAAGGTTGCCACTTTAGCTTAGCTTCTTAATTCGTGTGGTTATTTTTTATGTTCTTTTCTGAATTTGTTATGCATCTGTGCTCTCTTTTGCTGCAGCTCCGAAGTACCTGAAAGGCTTGTGATGAGATCAAGAACAGGAAACAAGAAGAAAGACTCGCGGTTGTCCATGTATTAGTTTTTAGTTCTGTCAGCCCTAGTATGACACTGTAGATCGAGCTCAGGTATCCTACAATGATTTTTTACATTGTGATATATCTTTTTTTTAACGAATCTTCGTGCTGCTATGCTATTTTTTTTTGGGAAACAATAAGCAGTGGGAGCCCCAACTTTATTCAAGAATCTTCGCCAGGTCACAAGGATTATGAGCATTCCAACACATTTAGCAACATAAGCCTGGATTGTGCCGGATTGATGGCCCGAAGCGCAGGTTGACGAACTCCTTGAAGTGCTGCCAGTCTGGTTCCCCCTCATCTCCTTCCAATTGAAAATACCACTGCTGTGCTATCCCAACCAAATGGTAAGACACAAGCCATACTTTCTCGCCTGCCGACGTCTTTTGCCCGCGGAAGAATTGTTCGCAGCGTTGCAGCCAACTTAGCGGGTCGCATTGTCCGTCGTATGATGGAAATTCCAATCTATGGAAACGCGGAGGCTTTTCGATCTCGCTTCTCGCCTGTTCCGTATTGGTGTGATGTCGGTGCTTGGCCCACGGGTAATGGCGATAAACCATCCTGTTGGTCGCTTTTTCATCTTTGTCAATGTTACTAAGCTCATCTCCTCCGACTGCTGTTGGTTGAATAGCTCCTTCAAGTCTTCTATCCGCTGGACAGATTTGTCGCCATATCCGCCACTGGTCATATGTTGCGAAGGTCTTGTCACCATGTGCTCGATACCAAGTTGTCACGTCGTGATCTCAAATTGTATGGGTGTCTAGTAGGCGCCGAGAGTGGAAGCGATGGCGGTGCCGTCTTTCGAAGCCGCCGGACCAACCGAGACGAAACGAAGACGGCCGGGAAGAGAGAGGCGGACGGACCGCAAACTAGGGTTTCTTTGCGATCCGCCGTGAACTAGATGACGGTTGAACCTAAGAGGGAGGCGAGAGATTGAGGTAATATTCTTCCTCGCTTTATTGCATCATCTCATCCCCTTATAAATAGAGGAGAGTCCAAACCCTTCACGGCTAAGCCGGATTACAATCCTAATACAACCCTGACTCTTTAACCGACTCTTACCCTAATCACCAATTCGAATACGAGATACAAAACAAACCTATTTGGAAGTGTCTGCAGTCCCTGCCGCCTCTGCTGGAGGAAGTCGTGCGCCAGAGCTTCTCCTGGAGTATGTTCTCCCAAATCTTCCCGGCCTGACACTTCTCCCCTCCTCGAAAAACAGCTCGTCCTCGAGCTTGAATAACGGGTATTGTTGACGAAATTTGTCCAACGGCTCCCAAGTGGCTTCAGAAGCTTGCAATCCCTCCCAATGAACTAAGAGCTCGCGTACCCCATTGTTTTGCCAGACGCGGATGACATGCTGCGGAACCGGAGCCACCCGACAATGATGGAGTGCCGGCAGTGCTGGTGGCTCAGTTGGGGGAGTACCGAAATAGGGTTTGAGAAGACCCACATGGAACACATCATGAATGCGAGCTCGAGCGGGGAGTTGGAGACGGTATGCCACATCTCCAAGTTTGGCGATGACTTGATATGGGCCATAATAACGAGGGGACAATTTGCGATTAGTAGTGTCGGCTAAGGATAGAGCTTGGCGCTGATGGAGACGAAGCCAAACCCATTGCCCAATGTCGAAGGAGAGTGCCCTGTGCTTTGCATCGTAAGCCTGTTTGTGATGTTGTTGAGTGAGGAGGAGGCGGTCTCGAATATCTGCAAGCACTTGATCGCGCTCCAAGAGGAGTTGGTCCACGGCTTGCGAGGGGGTGGTCATGGCGGAGTGTGGCCTGAGCGTCGGCGGGTCGCGGCCATAAACCACCTTGAATGGTGTGTCACGCAGCGATGATTGAAAAGAAGTATTGTAGCAATATTCAGCCCATGGTAGCCAACGAACCCACTGTCGTGGTCGATCCCCTGTGAGACACCTGAGGTACATAGCGATGATTTTGTTAGTGACCTCTGTCTGTCCATCGGATTGGGGGTGAAATGCGGAGCTCAAGTGGAGTTTGGTTCCTGATAACCGGAAAAGCTCGGACCAAAAAATGCTGGTGAAAACTGGGTCCCGGTCGTTGACAATGGAGCAGGGGATACCATGTAAGCGAACCACCTCATCAAAGAACACCTTGGCCACTGAATTTGCTGTGTATGGATGAGCCAAGGGAATGAAATGCGCGTATTTGGAAAAACGGTCAATGACTGTGAAGATTACCGATTTGCCATGGACGCGAGGGAATCCTTTGACAAAATCCATCGCAATATCTTCCCAAATCCGTGTGGGAATTTGCAAAGGCTGCAGCAGGCCGGCTGGATGGAGCTGCACGGATTTGTTGCGTTGACAGATTTGACAAGTTCTGACAAAGTCTTCGACGAGTTTGCGGTCATGGGGGATGTGGAAGTCGCGTCGAAGGCGGTGCAAAGTCTTCTGGACACCCTCGTGCCCGGTTGAATGAGCTTCACTCAGGATGGACTGAAGTAATGGTGATGATTGTAGAACATGCACCCGGTTGTTGTAAAGAATCAGTCCATCGGAAATTTGCCAAGGCGCACCCAAAGAGCCATCCTCAATCTGTGCCTTTAGTACCCCCAATTCGGGTGTGGTTGTAATCTCTGTACGCAGGTCCTGGAAAAGTCTGAAATCTGGCCCAGAAATCACGCAGACTGCTGTTGTCCCTTCTGCGCAGCGGGATAATGCATCCGCCATAATGTTCAATCGCTCGGGTTTGAATTCCACCCGAAAATCATACCCAAATAATTTGCTAACCCAGCGGTGTTGTGGTATGGTGGAGAGGCGCTGATCTAGGAGAAACTTGAGACTATAATGATCCATGCGGATGGAGAAATGGCGTCCCCACAAGTAAGGCCGCCAATGCCTGACTGTGAGCACGAGCCCCATGAGTTCGCGCTCGTATGCTGCCAAATGAGCGTGCCGGGCAGCCAACATCCTGCTGAAGAAGGCGATGGGGCCCTTGCTTTGGTGTAATACTTCCCAACGCCGACCCGATGCGTCACATTCGACTACAAACTCAAGGCCGAAGTCCGGGAGCTGTAACACTGGTGCCGTAGTGAGAGCATTTTTGAGGGCTTGAAATGCTCCTGCCGCTTCTGGTGTCCAAGAGAAAGCATCCTTTTTCAGAAGGCGCGTGAGCGGCTCCGCAATTGCCCCGAATCCTTGGATGAACTTGCGATAATAGCCTGCCAAACCAAGGAATCCGCGAAGGGCCCGCACTGATTTTGGTTCTGGCCACTCACGAACCGCCTGTACTTTGGTATCATCCATGGCGACTCCTGCAGCTGATATGACATGCCCCAAATAGGCCACTGACTGTTGGCCGAAAAAACACTTAGATCGTTTCAGGGAGAGCTGATGAAGCTGTAGAAGTCGGAGGACTGCTCTGACATGGCGTAAATGCTCCACCCAGGATGGGCTATAGATGAGAATATCATCGAAGAACAGCAAGACAAACCGGCGCAGGTAAGGGCGAAGGATGCTGTTCATGAGAGCCTAAAATGTTGCTGGAGCATTTGTTAGTCCGAAAGGCATGACCAAAAATTCAAATAGACCTTCATGAGTATGGAAAGCAGTCTTCTCGATGTCTGGGGGATGCATTCGCACTTGATGGTAACCCGACCGAAGGTCCAATTTGGTGAAGAATTTGGCACCCCGCAATTCGTCCAAAAGCTCGTCCACTACCGGAATCGGAAATTTGTCTTTGATTGTCTTGCTGTTCAGGGCACGGTAGTCGACGCAAAAATGCCAAGTGCCGTCATGCTTCTTGACGAGCAGGACTGGCGAAGAATACGCCGAGGTACTCGGACGGATTATCCCTTGCGCCAACATCTCCCCGCATTTCTTCTCCAACTCATCTTTCAAAAGTTGCGGATACCTGTAGGGCCGGACAGAGACCGGAGTGGTGTCTGGTAATAGATGTATGCGGTGGTCATGTGCTCTAGGAGGTGGCAGCCCATGAGGAGACTCGAATAATGCCTCAAATTCTTGCAATAGCGTGTCCATTAGTTCTGGCCCTGAGATGGCGCAGGTCTGCCGCCGTGGTGGGGTAGTCTGCACGCCTTGCCATGTCACCCGTCGATCCTCTCGCCAGAACGTCATGGTCAATCTGTCAAAGTCCCAAAGGATTGGCCCTAACGTACGAAGCCATTGTACTCCTAGGACTAGATCAAACCCATCCAAGGGAAGGGAGTAGCAATCAACTTTGAAGTGCTCTTGGTTGATCTGTATGCGCATTGCTGGACAGACCCCAGGGCTCTGCACGCGGTCACCATTTGCTACCATCACGCGCAGGCCATGGCGTGGTTGAACTCGCATGTTTGCCTGCTGAGTTGTTGCTGTTGAAATGAAATTGTGTGTGGATCCCGAGTCCAACAATGCCAGTAACTGCACTCCACCCACTGTCACATGGAGCTGCATGGTCTGCGATGCTTGCGGGGCAATTTCGGTGGCGGCATAGAGTGAGATGTTGGGTTCCTTTTCCTCCGTCGCCATGTCCCAGTCAGCTTCATCATCGGACCCTCCGTTGGGAGCAACAAGAAGAAACAAACGCTTGCAGCGGTGGCCGGGAGAAAACTTCTCATCACAATTGAAGCATAATCCTGCCGTGCGTCGTTGTTCCATTTCATCAGGTGTGAGGAATCGGCGCTGTATTGTCCGGCGGGGCCGAGCTGTGCCTTGGCTGGTTCCCGTGGTTGAATTGGATAGTGCGGCGGGAAGGGCGGGCAAATTGGGCCTGCTGGCCGTGGTTAGTTTTGTAGAAGCCGCCGGTGCTGCTGCTACTCAATATGAGTTAGCCCCCGTCTTCTTGAGCAGGGAATTGGCGTCCTGTCATGTAACTTGTGCACGACGTTCATAAGCCCTAGCCAAAGCCATCGCCATCTGGAGTCCCCCCGGATTTTGCAGCTCCACATCTGTGCGAATTGGTTCGCGTAATCCTGACGTAAACAGCTGAACTTGCTGTCGTGGTTGGAGGTGATCCGTCCGACACAGGATTGCAAGGAATTGCTGTTGATAATCCTCCACCGCGCTTGCCTGCTGGTCGCTTCTCGGAGTTCGCCTGCAGGATTGTGCCGATTGATGGCCCGGCGCAGTTGACGAACTCCTTGAAGTGCTGCCACCGTTCCCCTCATCTCTTTCCAATTGAAAATACCACTGCTGTGCTATCCCAACCAAATGGTAAGACGCAAGCCATACTTTCTCGCCTGCCGGCGTCTTTTGCCCGCGGAAGAATTGTTCGCAGCGTTGCAGCCAACTTAGCGGGTCGCATTGTCCGTCGTATGATGGAAATTCCAATCTATGGAAACGCGGAGGCTTTTCAGATGCTGTTCCTGCCCCGTTCCCATATTGGTGTGATGCTGGTGCTTGGCCCACGGGTAATGGCAGTAAACCATCCCCTGTTGGTCGTTTTTCCAGTGCTGTCAATCTGTTACTAAGCTCATCTCCTCTGATCTGCTGTTGGTTGAATAGCTCCTTCAAGTCTTCTATCTGCTTGGACAGATTTGTCGCCATATCCGCCACTGGTCATATGTTGCGAAGGTCTCGTCGACCATGTGCTCGATACCAAGTTGTCACGCCGTGATCTCAAATTGTATGGGTGTCTAGTAGGCGCCGAGAGTCGAAGCGAGGCGGTGCCGTCCGAAGCCGCCGACCAACCGGGAGAGGAAACGAAGACGGCCGGGAAGAGAAGGGCGACGGACGGCAAACTAGGGTTTGCCGCGATGTCCGCCGTGAACTAGATGACGGTTGAACCGGAAGAGGGAGGCGAGAGATTGAGGTAATATTCTTCCTCGCTTTATTGCATCATCTCATCCCCTTATAAATAGAGGAGAGTCCAAACCCTTCACGGCTAAGCCGGATTACAATCCTAATACAACCCTGACTCTTTAACCGACTCTTACCCTAATCACCAATTCGAATACGAGATACAAAGCAAACCTATTTGGAAGAGTCTGCAGTCCCTGCCGCCTCTGCTGGAGGAAGTCGTGCGCCAGAGCTTCTCCTGGAGTATGTTCTCCCAAATCTGCCCGGCCCGACATATCTTTGTATCGTTCAATTCCACTTTGTAGTGAGCTGCTGCCTGCTTGGTGTCTGTTTTCTCAAGTAATTTAATTTAGTGATGCACAATTTGATGATTTTGTTGCAGTTATCAATTTTTTTGCTATACTCTTGTAAGCATACAACCAACACGTTAGGCGTTAGATCAGGATTCTCTCAGGGAACTGGTCTTGACTCAATGTTTACACCGAAGAGTGGAAAATAATTTTTATCAAGGTATGTGGGTAAATTGTTTTATAGTGAAACCTTGGCCATCAGTTAGCCATTTGGGTAAATTGTTTTATAGCAACATCTTGGCCATCTGTTAGCCTATCTACTATTAATGTTGCTCTGGTTATTCTGGCTACTCTGTTCCATGATGCTTCACAGCTATATGATTACAGTTTACTAGCCGCTCTTAGTCTGTAGATGGGAATGGATAGCTTGAAACTTTGAATCTAACACTTCAATATCTCATTTTAAGGAGTCTGCTTACCTTAAAGTATGGGTACCTTCTATTGTTCCCTAGGATTTTTGGGTGGGTGTCATTGGAAGGTAATCTGATCATCTCTTCTCGGAGCTCACCGATGGCAAACACGACCTTAAAATATCGACTGACTGGTTATGACCCACTAATGACACCAAAAGTATATCATCTATTTATCCTTTCTTAGCATGATCTCACTGTAAAATGCCTTAATATGTTCTCAGATGTATGCCTTATATGTCCTTTTGCATAAAGCTAGATATTGATTGTCTAGCTCATGAACATTGCATAATTCATCATATAATCATGTTTTATTAGCTCTTTTTTGCTTTTATGCAGAATAAAGGTGTTTTAGAACCCCCATGGATAAATCACGAGAAAGGAGTCATGACCAGGGTTCTCAATTTTGTCCGAAATTTCGCATTTCGGACGAAATTTCGTCCTTTTCGTCCCCCAGCGAAATGTCTTCTATTTGGTTAAAATTTGGCCAAATTTGGTACTATTTAAAATTTCGTCAAATTTTATTCAAATTTTGGTTAAATTTCATCAAAAAAATTGAATTTTTTCGTCCGAAATTTGAACGAAATAAATGAAATTTCGGTGTTTCGTTTCTTTCGCCTGTGGCCGAAAAAAATTCCCCCCGAAAGATTAAACCCTGGTCATGACCGTGCTGGGCTAGTGTTTTCTTTGTTCTTGCGGCAAAACCATCCTGAAATTTCACCTTTGCTGTTGGTGCCAGTGTCACTTGATTGCCCAGTTGGAGAGTTTTTGAAATACAACTTGGCATTGAACTTTGCCAATCTTGATTTCATTGGATTGTTAATGCTGTAAGCGTTCTTTATTCTTTTCCACTCAAAAGTTTTTTGATTTATTTATCCTAAACATACACAACAATGTTGAATGTTGTAACGTGAACCATTTCTATTTTCATCTGATGAATCCCCAGTATTGCATTTGGGGCTAAGTTCACACATACAAACCAGTATGACGTAAGGATACAGTGTACCCTGAATCCGCTAATGCATTTTAGTAATGGGAAGGCAACGATGGTTTTCCACTCTCCAGCTTGAGTGCTGTCCGAAGTAGTTGACAAGAGGCCCAAGGTGTTACGTGCTAGAAGCAGTACGGGGGTATTGTTCACATGAAGTACTGTAGTATATATGACAGCCACCACTAAAATAGGGATTAGAATGATTAATTTTCATGTTTGTTATTTTCTTTTGATTTGTTGCTATCTTTTGAGTTTGTTTCTATTTTTAGGATCTGCCACCTCTATATAAGATCCATTGATAGCAGTTGGAATCAAGTAAGAAAAAGAAAGAAACAATTCATCCCGTCCATGTCTATCGTCTTGCTCTAAAGTCTCTTCCCAATCAAGTCGACGTCGTCCAGCTATCCTCCCAGCGGTGTTTACCACATAATGATCTAAAGATTATTACATTTAGTATTAGAGCCACTCACCATGGCTTCTATTGCCGAGTTAACATGTGGTAAGATCATTGCTAGCTATGAAGAAACCCTCGCTGGACTCAAGAATGTAGAAGCATGTTGAACAAGATGATGGTAGCGAGGGACAAATAGAAGGAAACTCCAAGTGAAGTTGCATTGACAGCGTTGCCTTTGGCTACACGACCAGTGATTCCACCACTGAAAAAGAAGACTGTTGCCATCTCACGGCCACTGCCTCCATGTTGTTGGCTGAGTTCATGCCTTCAAAGGTGTGGAGCATGTCGTTGTCGAGTGCCTTGGGTGGGATCGCGACATCGTCACATCACTCCCACCATAGTCGCACTCCAAAGAGGCAGAAGATACTTGATTGCCCCGATCTAATCTCCTACACCACGGGCATCTTTCTCTACATCGGACTACACTAAAGTGCCCACGCCATCACCATCCATTGTCACCAAGATCTGGCTCATCTCCTCTCACGCGATGTGGCGTCAAGTTCATGCCCTCTCATCTTTATGGGGCTTTCTAGGGCTGCAGCCATGGCTGCCACCATAGATCAAGGATGACTTGTCATAAAAGGAGGGTGAAATTGTTACATGCCAGCAGTAGTATGGGGTACTATTCACGTGAAGTACTGTAGCGTCTATGGCAGCCACCACTAAAATAGGAATTAGAATGATTAGTTTCCATATTTGTTAATTGCTATCTTTTGGATTTGTTTCTATCTTTAGGATCTTCCACCTCTATATAAGGAGATCCATTGATAGCATTTGGAATCAAGCAAGAAGAGAGAACCAAGAGTTTATCTCCGTCTATGTTCATCTTCCTTCTCTAAAGTCTCCATAATAGGCCGATGCCGCCCAGCTATCCTCCCGGCAGTTTTTACAATGAAATGATCTAAGGATCATTATATTTGGTATCGGAGCTACCTACCATAGTTTCTACTGCCGAATTAACATGTGGCAAGATCATTGTTGGCTATGAAAAATCTTTGCTAGACTCAAGAATGTAGAGAGCATGTTGAAAAAGATGATGGCAGCGAGGGACAAAAAGAAGGAAGCTCCAAGTGAAGTTGCATTAGCAACTTTTCCTTTGGCTACATGACCAATGGCTCCACCATGGAAAAAGAAGGCTGCTGCTATCCCACGGCCACCGCCTACATGCCGCTGGCTGAGTCCATGCCTTCAAAGGTGTGGAACACATCATCGTCGAGTGCCTTGGGTGGGACCGCGACATCGTCACATCTCTCCCACAATAGTCGCACTCTAGGGAGGCAGAAGATACTCGGCTGTCCTGATCCAATCTCCTACACCACGGGCATCTTCCTCTACATCGTGCCACGCTAAAGTGCCTACGCCATCACCATCCATTGTCGTCGAGGTCTGGCTCATCTCCTCTCACACGATGTGGCGTCAAGTTCATGCCCTCTCATCTTCATGGGGCTTCCTAGGGCTGTAGCCATGGCCACCACCACAGCTCAAGGACGAGCTACTACAAAAGGAGGGTGCAGTTGTTATGTGCTAGCAGCAGTATGAGGCACTGTTCACGTGAAGTACTGTAGCATATATGGCAGCCACCACTAAAATAGGGATTAGAATGATTAGTTTCTATGTTTGTTATTTCCTTTTGGTTAGTTGCTATCTTTTGGGTTTGTTTCTATTTTTAGGATCTTCCAACTCTATATAAGGAGATCCATTGATAACATTTGGGATCAAGCAAGAAGAAGAACGAAACAAGAGTTCACTCCGCCCATGTTTATCTTCCTCCTCTAAAGTCTTCCCCAATCAAGTTGTCATCATCCGGCTATCCTCCCAGCGGTATTTACCCTGTAATGATCATTACACAAGGATGGCTTGGTTGATGCTTGTGCTATGAACTATCCACGCGAAATGTAAGGCACTCTTAATTTTTAATTCTTGGATATTTGATCATGGGAAAATAACCAAATAGGGGTCTATCACAAAACAGTTTCATTAATTTGAGCTGGAATGAGAAAATACAAATTTCTCATTTCTAAATCTTTACTATTATAAAAATGTGAGATGGTGGTCGCCGGTCCGTTCTCCCTCCTCTCTTCTCAGCCATCCGATCAAAGATCAACCGTCCAGATCCGCATGTAGGTAGTTCTTCCACTCCTCATAGAAAAGGTCGGGCCGACGCGTGGGCCGCACTCCTCCTCTTCTCTTCCCTCGCATCCTTCGCCTTCCGCAACCACTCCACCTCCCACAACCGCCGCCTCCTTCTCTCGTTCGAATCCTTGTGCCACGCCTCCTCCTTCTCAATGCCGCCAACAATTCCTTCCCCGTACGACGACATCTAGTCATAGTCCCCCAACTTCTCATAATAGCGTCGCATCCCCTCATCGCCGCCTCCCCAATCCATTTGCGCACCGCCTCCTCTCCCCATCTGCCCACCGCTACCTCCCCACCTCTACCTCTCACAACCGCCGCCTACTTCTCCCCTGAACACTCATGCCGTGCCTCCTCCTCCTCGGCGCCGCCACCAATTCCTTCCTCACGTGGCAGCATCTGGTCGTAGTCCCCCAACTTTCCCCAGGGCGCCGCCACCAATTCCATCTCCCATCGCCCCTCCAACAAGCGGCACAACGCTCGGCGATAACGGCTGGTGGATCAGAGACAAGGGCACTCAGCGATGATGACAGCTTCCTCTTACTATGTCCGCCCACGTTGCTCTCCCCTGCCGGCGTCGCCAGCGGTCGCTCGCCTGGTGAGCCTCTCTACCTCCTCCTACTCTTCGCTCGGAGCCCGTCGTGCTGTTTGGCGATTTTGGTCTCCCAAGCTGGTCGTCGAAGTCGGTGCCATGGTCGAATAGGGCCGTGGTCAAAATTGAAGCCGTGGTCGAAAGGTGTCGTGACCGAAGTCACAAATCCATGGTCAAAGTCGAAATCGTGGTTGAAGTCGAAGGGCCATAGTCGAAGTTAGGCCATGGTCGAAGTTGAAGGGCCATGGTCGAAGTCCAATCCATGGTCGAAGTTGAAGGGCTATGGTCAAAGTCCAAGCCGTAGTCGAAGGGGACAGTGGTCGAAGGGGGCAGTGGTCAAAGTCAAAGGGTTGTGGATGAAGTCGGTCTACGGTCGAAGTCGAAGGGTCGTGGTCAAAGTCGAAGGGTCATGGTCAAAGGGGACAGTGGTCGAAGTCGAAGGGCCGTGGATGAAGTTGGTTCGCGGTTGAAGTTTAAGGGCCATGGTCGAAGTTGAAGGGTCATGGTCAAAGGGGATAGTGGTCGAAGGGGCAGTGGTCGAAGTCGAAGGGTCGTGGATGAAGTCGGTCCGAGGTCGAAGTCGAAGGGCCGTGGTCGACATCGGGGCCGTGGTCAAAGGGGGCTGTGGTCGACACCGGGGCTGTGGTCGAAGGGGGCCGTGGCTGAGGGGCCATGGCCGAAGTCGAAGATATGTGGTCGAAGTCGAGGCCATGGTTGAATGGGGCGGTGGTCGAAGGGGAAAGTAGTCGACGTCAAAGGGCCGTGGTCATCAAAGGGAACAGTGGTCGAAGTCGAAGCCGTGGTCGATGTCAAAAGGCTGTGGTCGAAAGGGACAATAGTCAATGTTGAAGGGCCATGGTCGAAGGGGATATTGGTCGAAGGGGACAATGATCAAAGGGGGAAGTGGTCGACGTCGAAGGGCTGTGGTCGAAGGGGACAGTGGTCGAAGGGGGCAGTGGTCAAGTCGAAGACCGTGGTCGAAGTTGAAGATCCGTGGTCTAAAGGGGTCGTGGTTGAAAGGGAAAGTGGTCGACGTCGAAGGGTCGTGGTTGAATGGGACAGTGGTCAAAGGGGGCGGTGGTCGAAGTCGAAGGGTTGTGGTCGTCGAAGGGCCATAGTTGAAGGGGATAGTGGTCGAAGGGGGTAGTGGTTGAAGTCGTAGATCCGTGGTTGAAGTCAAAGATCTGTGGTCAAAGGGGGCCGTGGTCGAAAGGGGAAGTGGTCGACGTCGAAGGGCCGTTGTTGAAGGGGACAGTGGTTGAATGAGGCAGTGGTCGAAGTCGAAGATCTATGGTCAAAGTCAAAGATCCTTGGTCAAAGTCAAAGCCGTGGTCGAAGGGGGCCTTGGTCGAAGGGGGAAGTGGTTGGCGTTGAAGGGCTATGGTCGAGGGGGATAGTGGTCGAAGTCGAAGATCCGTGGTTGTCGTCGAAGAGGGAAGTGGTCGATGTCGAAAGGTTGTGGCCGAAGGGGACAGTGATTGAAGGGGGCAGTGGTCGAAGTCGAAGAGGCGTTCGAAATCCAAGGCGTGATCGAAGTCGAAGGCGTGCTCAAATCGGGGTAGTGGTCGAAGTCGCGTTCATGGTCGTAGCGCCTGTGGACGTGGTCGTAGAGGTCATGGTCGTAGTCATAGCGCCAACCTGGAGAAAACCTGCTGGTTCGTCGACAACCTCCACCGCTATGAGTTCCCCTTCCAGTTGGACATTCCCGACGCCTACCCCTAGGTCACTCCCGAGATCGAGCTCTCCACCCTCGACAGCAAGACCCACAAGGTGGTCGAAGTTGAAGCCATGGTTGAAGGGGCCGTGGTCAAAGGGAGAAGTGGTCGACGTCGAAGGGTTATGATCGAAGGGGGCAATGGTTGCAGGGGCGATGGTCGGGTCGGCGAGGCGAGTGGTCGAAATCGGCGATGGTCAAAGTCGGGCCGTGGTCGGTCGGGCCAGCGCATCGCGCACCGATCGGGCGATAGGGCACAAGCACACCGGAGGCCTGCTAACGTACGACCACTAGCGATAGTCGACCGCTCCCGACCTATGATCACGTACGATGGTTGATGGCTTCTAATTTATGACCACGAGATGTGATCGACGGCTTCTAATTTACGGCCATGAGCACTGGTCGATGCGTTTCGACTTACAACCACGAGGTGTGGTCGATGTCTTCTGATTTATGTCTACGAGTGCTGGTCGAGTGTTCCGACTTATGACCACGAGGTATTCTCGATGGCTTCTGACTTGCGACCATGATCGATGATTGTCGGCTTTCGATGTACGACCATGAGCCATTGTCGAAGGCTCCTAATTTAGGACCACGATCGATCATCAACCGCTGCCAACTTACGACCACCAGCGATGGTCGACCGCTCTCGACCTACGATCACGCGCGATGGTCGACGACTTTCGACTTACGACGACGAGGTGTGCTCGAGGGCTCCCGACTTACGACCATGAGGTGTGGTCGATGTCTTCTGACTTATGACCACGAGGTGTGATCGACGGCTTCCGACTTACTTGATAGATTTAAAAACTTCTATAACATGTTTGTATGTATATTCTAAAAATTTTTACCACCTGTGAGTTTTAAAACATGTAGTATGATAAATTTTAAAAATTTGTAACAACACACGTGCATTCAGCTAGTACCCTAAACATTTGACGGTTAATGGTTTTGATTTCTTGTAGTCGAAATACGGGGAACAATTTATGATCGAGAAGTACCTACTACCTAATACTAGTATGACTTCCCTATGCTCCTCTTTCATCTGTAACAGCTAATAGTTCCTAAAGATGATATTTTGAAAAGATTTTTTGGTTGCGTGGACCATGGTTACAACATGTTTCATTCTCAAGCGGTCTTTCATGGAGCATAAGAGGCCCATCTTAATCAGAGGGATGATGCAATTATGCATGGTTAGGATTGCCTGGTTTCCATTTTCCGTACTCCTTGCAGCATAATGGGTTCTAAGATCTCACCATACTATTTGGAAATGATGACTTCACAAATTTATGAAGGCTTAGGTCGGTCTTGAATGCTTCATCAGTAGGTCGCTTCCGTGTAAGCATTTCTAGTAGAATTACTCCATAGCTATAGACGTCACCCTCAGTTGAGACCTTGCCGCACATTCCATACTCAGCATTTGTTTTTGACATCTGAACTGTGAGAACCTGAAGACAAATGTGACAATAAAACACTAATGTCGTAAAAATTCTGAGGGAGAATACTGTGGAGGAGTCTGCATCGCCTGGAGCAATGCATCCTGCATAGAAACCTTGCCAGTCCAAAGTCACTTACACATGCAGTCATGTCAATAGTCATGCCTTGTCCCGTTGCGCATGACAGCAGAAAGCTCCTTTCTTCAGTTCGACAACAGCAACAAAAACCCTCCCTTCCTTCCTCCCGAGTCCAGCCTTCCATGGAAACAATGCGAGCAACGGTGCTGGCGCGACCGTGCGGCGCAGGAGAACGGCGGCGGCGCCTTATGGCGGTTTGCGCGGATACGGCCACACGGGCGACGAGGCCCAAGCAGCGGCACCACGCGGCGAAGCTCAGGAGGAAGCGGCGCCGCAAACTGGGGTTCTGCGACGACCAGGTACTCGCGTATGCATGTCTATCTGCTTGATTGGGTCAATTGGGACTTCTTCTGCGCGGATTGGGTGAAATCGATCTGTAGGCTTCGGCGTCGACAAGGTTCTACTCTGATTAGGCAATTTGGTGTTGGGAGTCATGTCTGAATTCCGGATTTAATCCCCAACCTAATCAAAATTATCTTCTACAAGCATCTATTTGGCGTTGAATGGACACCAATTGCACAAATCGATTGATCTCTAATCGCTAGAATTTTGCATGTAGAGATATTAAACTTGTAAAATTAAAAGAAAAATGACACGAAATGCTAATGCCAAAAAGAGTGTTACTTTCCGCAAATGTCATAACTGAATTCAAAAAGGAAAACCCACAAGATGTACATTAGTATTCTTATATGCATGCATATCTCTGTCATTAGCTACCATCCTGTCAAATCTTTGCTTCATCTGACCTGCATGATGAGGCCGCATGCTTGATTCTAAGGATATCTATAGAAACTTGTCCCATTTCTGGTCGCTCTTTGGGCGATGTCATGGAGCAAGAGAGGCCTATTCTAACCAGTGGAATGATACAATTCTCCATCGCGTTGGTTGCATTGCTGTCATCTTGTAGAATTGTGGGATCAAGAACCTCGTAAATATCCTTTGGAAATGCTCTATCAACAAATTCATGCAGGCTTGTACCATCATTAAATTTGTCATCAGTTGGACTAAACCCTGTTATCATTTGTAACAGAAGCACTCCAAAACTATAGACATCGCCTTTGGTTGATGTCTCCTCGCTCATTCCATACTCTGCATTTACATTAATAAACGTAATAAAATTAGAGAATAGACACTCTATAAACAACATACAGAACCAACATCAAATAAGCTTATCTCACCTGGTGGGATGTATCCGATGGATCCTTTTAGGTGGGCCAAACTTGTTGAACTATCTTGATGTGCATTTGATGTAGTAAATAGAAATCTTGCTAGGCCAAAGTCGCTGACATGCGCAGCCATGTCAAGATCCAAAAGAATATTGCTTGGCTTCAAGTCACAATGTATTAGCGGAGGTGCACACTGGTTATGAAGATAATCTAAAGCAAATGCTACATCCAAGGCTATAATAATTCTTTGGCTTAAAGTCAGAATCTTTCTTTGAGTATGTTCATGGGCCTTTGGATGTAGCCACATTTCTAGGTTCCCATTAGGCATGTATTGGAACACTAGGGCCTTGAAGTCTGCCCCAGTAGAATCCACAGAAGAACATGAAGTGATGATTTTTACAAGATTTCGATGGCGGGCATTTCTTAGGGCTTCACACTCAGCAGCAAAGCTCCTATGTGCCCCATATATATCAAGGTTAAAAATCTTGATGGCAACTAGATCTTCCTGAATCTCCAGATTACCTTTATAAACCATTCCAAATGATCCTGAGCCAATAAAGTTAGCAGAGGAGAACCTGTCTGTTGCCTTTACAATGTCTTTATATGCTATCTTCTTCATGTGCTCATTGAATTGTTGCAAGTGTGGATTTGCTTTCATTCTGTTCCTCCTATGAATTGTCATAATACAGGACGAAATGATTATAACAACAGCAACAATTGGTATTACTATCTGTAGGACTAGGACCAAGGACTTATGTTTCCTTTCCCTGTCAGCCAGTGCAGAACAAATAGGCATACCTCCTGTTGGAACACTTGTACACAGATGATCATTTCCTTCAATTAACACAGCACCAGGATTGTCAAAAACACCGCCTCTCGGAACTGGTCCATCAAAATTGTTGAAGGATAAATTGAGATCATGCAGAGAACTCAATGATGTGAGGAACTCTGGGATTTTTCCGGACAAATTATTCTGAGAAATATCCATCTTTTTTATGCTTGCTAAGTTCACAAAAGATTGCGGAATGCCTCCTACAAAAAAGTTGCTTTGCATCTCAAGATACTCCAGAACCACACACTGGCCAATAGTGGATGGGATGTTGCCAGACAACCTGTTGTTTGAGATGTTAAGTTTATTCAGATTAATGAGACTGCCAACTTCCTGTGGTATTCCTCCAGACAAGTAATTGTGTGACAAGTCCAACACTTTAGAAAGTGAAGAAATTTTGAAGATTTCCCTTGGTATACTCCCATGTAATGAGTTGTGAGCAAGGTTGAGTATTTGGAGTTGAGTACATCGCCCAATACTTGCAGGTATTGTTCCAGTCAAGTTGTTACCATCCAATTTCAAATCAGTCAATTGAACAAAGTTGCCAATAATATCAGGGATTTGGCCGGAGAGTTTGTTTTGTGCAAAGGCTAGAACAACCAAGTTGTGCAGATGTCCAATTGTTGGTGGTATATCCCCAGTGAAAAGATTGTAATCCATGCACAGCATACGGAGGCTCTTAAGATTGCCAATCTCCGGTGGTATAGGCCCAGAAATTTTGTTCTTTCTTAGCCACAGCGACTCAAGACTACTAGAAAGATTGCCAAGAGAACTTGGCAATTTCCCTTGGAGATTGTTCCCAGCCAGGTTCAGTTCAGTCAGTCTGGAGCAATTCGAGAGTGAAGAGACAAAGCTCCAGTCACCTGCTTCTAGCATGTTGTGTGACACATCCAGTTCCTTCAAATTTGGCAATGATCCAAAGAATGGCACCAACCCAGTCAGGTTGTTGTAAGCCAGGTAAAGCTGTCGTAGGTGGTAAGCATTGAGAAGAGAAGCTGGGATTGAGCCATCAAACTTGTTCACTGAGAGGATTAAGCCTTGAATTTTTGGGAGTGAGTAGCCAATGTCGGAGGGTAATCTTCCAATGAGCGAGTTGTTTCCCATGGCAAGAAATGTCAGGGATGACATGTTGAAGAGAGATGGTGGAACTGGCCCAGACAAGTTGTTTCCATTCATGGTCAGTATCTGTAGTTTTGGAATGTGACCAATGCTCTCTGGGATGCTCCCAATTAAATTGTTCTGTGTAAGACGAATATGGAGAAGGGAGGAAAGGTTTCCTAGTGAAGAAGGTATTGTTCCTGAAAGATGGTTCTCCCTTAAATGGAGGTATTTCAGAGGGGAAGAGGTGGCAGTAACAGGAGGTATAGAACCAACAAAGCTGTTCTGTTGGAGGCAAATTGCAATAAGTGATGACGTGTTGAAGAGAGCCTTTGGGAGTTCTCCTGTAAGACTATTGCTCATGAGCCTAAGTACTTGGAGAGATGAACTATTTGCTAAGGACTCTGGGATGCCCCCTGTGAGCGCATTCCTCCCAAGATCAACATGTGTGAGAGAACGGCTGCTGCCCAAAGATGGCGGTATGTCACCAGTAAGCCTGTTGCTAGCGAGAACTAGTGTGCGCAGCTCAGGGAGATCTCCAAAAGCAGAGGATGCTCCCTGGAGCTTGTTGTTGCTAAGGTTAATCTCTTGAAGATGCTTGCATTGACTTAGGCTAGGTGGGATCTCTCCGTGGAGGGAATTGTTCCACAAACCTAGGATTTCAAGTTGGGAACATGAAGAGAGTTCAGATGGGATGTTACCTTCTAAAGAGTTCATGCTGAGGTTGAGGTTGTTGAGTTGGCTCAGGAGGCGAAGCTCGGACGGTATGCTGCCATGGAAGCTGTTGTTTGACAGTTGGAGCCTTGTAAGAGAGGTGAGGTTGGCTATGCAAGGTGATATGGAGCCTGTGATGCCGTCTGATGCGAGGTCTAGTGCAATGACACGGCGTGGAGACCGCACACTGCATGTAACCCCATGCCAGTCGCAGAATTCCAAGGATGTGTTGCTCCATGAGGCTAAAATTCCGACTGGACCTGAGAGCTGGGATTTGAAGCAAAGGAGAGCTTGTTGATCATTTTCGGTTTCTTCGCCGATGGCTAATGGTAGGCAACAGAACAAGGTGAATAGATAAAGAAAAACAACGCCTGGAGACAAGACTATCGAAGAGGCCATTGCTGTTAACCACAGCTATTGAGATAAAAGATCTCCTTTGCAAGAGCATATTTATGTAGTCCAAGATATGGTGGGAACTCGAAAGATGTATGAATGCATGCATTTCCAATTTGCTACCCGCTCGGTAAACGTGTACTCGTACTGCTTTAATTATTTGTATGGGTGTTTTTATTTTCTGAGGTTGATGATTTTTATTGTAGTTGGTGGTTTTTGGTTGAAAATAAATTATAGGGATGAAAGATTTTGGAATAAGGGCGCGTCGAGAGAATTGCTATTATAGGACACGAAACAATGGGCTTCGCTATTATAGGACTCCAAACGTCGACTTCGCTAAAACGACCATTGAAACATTGGCACTTTGTTATAAATGACATTTCATCTTTTTAATCTCTTTTCTCAACTAAAATACATGTATTTTGCCATGATGTGACCGTATTGCCCTTCTGCCTCATTCGTCGGGGGATGGCCGGCCGCCGTCGGGGGATCGCCGGGCTGGGGCTCCATGTCGGGGTTTTGGGTGGCGGAGACGAACAGTCGGAGTCGGACGAAGAAAACGAAACGTACGAAGGAAACGAAAGGTCGATCTCTTACGTGAATGAGGCAGAAGGGCAATACGGTCACATCATGGCAAAATACATGTATTTTAGTTGAGAAAAGAGATTAAAAAGATCAAATGTCATCTATAACAAAGTGCCAATGTTTCAAGGGTCGTTTTAGCGAAGTCGATGTTTGGAGTCCTATAATAGCGAAGCCCATTGTTTCGCGTCCTATAATAGCAATTCTCTCGGGGACGTCCAGGGGAGAAGTGAGAAAGAGATACGTATGTGAGACAAGAGCGAGAGGAGTGGGATGTGTGATGTACTAGAGACCCTTTGCTTTATACGCACATGATCCGCTCTTTTATCCCCAGAGCGTGATGGGAGTGAGAAGAGGGGAGAAACCGTTTTGGAAAGTCAGTATTTATATTAGTTTTTGATTTTTCTAAGCGAAAGCGAAAAACAGAAACTAAACGTGATTTTTGTTGACTTGTAGAATTTGGCAGGGAGACGCCAAGCAATTGAATTGACTGGAAGCTTGTGCAAATGAGGGACAAGATGCAATGGAACTAGACTGGACCATTTGTTTTGCAAATTGACTATTTGCTACTTGGTCAAGTTGCTACTTGCTACGCCTTGACCGGCATATGGAGGCGTGTGAGAGGATAGCGTTGAAATGGATATCTCTGAGAGCAACTCCAACCGGTTCTTTATCTTGTTCTTCATTGTATATTTACCTAATATGACTCAAGAAATGGACTCCAACCGGTTCTTTATCCTCCTCTTCATTTTTATCGAGTCGCTATTTTCTCCCGGCCGTTAGCTAGATTTGGCGAGCGCCTCCTCACTCGCTTCTCAAATAGCTAGGCCATTGGAATGCTAACTCAAATAGAGAGCTGAAAATAATAGCTAGTCTCTTCATCCTAGGAAATAGAGAGGGAGAAATAACTAATGGGATAAAGTTACTCTTAGGCGGCAAAACAACCTTTTCGCTAAATGAGGCCATTTCTCTTAATCACAGCTATGGAGATCAAAGCTCGCGTTTGCAAGAGGATGTTTACGTAGTATGACGTAACACCTAATTGCTCTAGATGGCACACATGCTTTTCGTCGAAGATATGGTGGCAACTTGGAAGATGCATGAGTGAATGCATGCTTTACTACTGCTTAAATTTTATCTTAACAAATTTAAACCCATATTAGTAAAAATAAAAAAGTGAATATTTATTTCACAAAATCGACTAAGAAAACCATGATCCAAAAGACCGTTAAATGTTAATTTCATTATTCTGAAACTCCATTTTGACGCCAAGTTATTCTGAACCTGCCAGTGATACTTGCGTGGTATGAAAGCACGCTTTCCTCTAAATAGAAATTAAGATATGAATGCATGCAAGTGGTGCCTCGAGTCGCCGGGGAAGGTAGCTCGGTGAGAATAGATCCAACCGGTGTGTCCTTGACATCTCTGATACCTAAACGCATAAATACCCCTACAAGCGACTAATCTGGAGGCATTCATCACTGTTCAACTCTTGCTCTGCCTAGAGCGAATGGCGCTTGCTAACAGCTCCGCCTCCGCCATTCCACCGGCCGCTTCATTCGGCGATCCTCCAGCTGCTCCGGCCGTTAATCCTCCGGCCGCTCCAGGCGGTGGTACTCCAGCTGCTCCGGCCGTTCAGCCTCCGGCCGCTCCATGTGGTAGATACCCCTCACAAATGCTT
Organism: Dendrocalamus sinicus; assembly: GCA_036346575.1. Classification (NCBI taxonomy): domain Eukaryota; kingdom Viridiplantae; phylum Streptophyta; class Magnoliopsida; order Poales; family Poaceae; genus Dendrocalamus; species Dendrocalamus sinicus. The sequence goes on from CM070657.1 coordinate 9,028,661, forward strand.
TCTAAGTTTCTATATTATTATTTGCTGCAGGCATGCAGCTCTTTTTATTTTTGTTATTGCTTTCCGCTAATTAGTCGCTCCTCCTTGGTGTTGCAGTTTCGCCGGCCGATCCAGGTCGCCGGCCGCGTCACGACGTTGACAAACCAAAAATTCCTGAGGGTTCAGGTCTGCTTAGCAACCCTGAGGATGTAAAAATTCCTGAGGGTCCTGGTCTGGTTAACAACCCTGATAATATCAAAATTCCTGAGGATCCGGGTCGACGTAGCAACCCTGAGAAACCCGAAATTCCTGAGGGTCCATGTAAGAACGAGGGTCCGCCTTACAGCACTGAGAAACCCATAATGCAACGCTGTCATGCAGAAGACATCGCCGAGCACCAACGGGCCGCCGGCTGTAAAAACCAACCTTCTCTTCCGGAAGAAGACTGAGTCGCCAAAGCTTCTACGCACTAGCACCCCGTTGGAAATCATCAAAATCAAAATTTGAATTCCAAATAAAAGGTTGTTTGTATCATTTTCTTACGAATATTGTTGTGTCACACTTATCTAAACAAGGGCTTTATAATCTTATTCCATTACTGTGGCTCAGAGTTCTAGCAGATTACTTTGGTCCTTACTTCTCTTGCAAAAAAAAAAAAAAAATAGACCTCTTCTTTCATTATATAAAGGGGGAGAGGGCTGCATGTTATACAAACATCTATGAGATTTACTAATAAAGAGAGATAAGAATACCGAAACTACATCTTGTGCTCTTGTTCTTCTACTTTCATATTTTTCGTTGGCAACAAGACCATGAATATACACCACGTTATCAGCACGATAACCCAACACTCTTGCTTGCTTTGATCTAGTGTTGTCAATTATTTTCGGTGTTTATTTAGCTCCTCTATCTATTTTTTCCCCAACCATTGCCTCTGCAACTACCGCCCCCACGGCGCTGCCACCTTACCTCCACGAGCCAACCCTCTCACCGCTGCCAAACCATTGATCATCGTCGTCGCCTCTGCAATCGCACCGGTTGATGGCCATCCAATCTACCGTTGTCGCTCTGCCTCCATAGGCCGTTGATGGTTTCTCCTCGCCCGTGTGCCACTGCCCTCGGCAGCTACACATGTGCATCATCTCCGATTGAATTGTTGCTACCTCCGTAGCCACACTGCTTGCTGGCCTTCCGCACCCCTGATCATTGCCGCCTCCACGGTCGTGATCGTATGTGTTGCATAAATCGCTACTGATTCCACAGCCGCACTTGTGCATACTCGCTGTTGCCTTTGTGTCATTGCTGCCTTCAAAATCGCTCCCTCTTCGGGTCGATTTCGTACGTCATTGTCAAGATCGCCATCGGGTTGATGCCTCCATGTCCATTCGGTTGTAGATACTGGATCATGTCATCGCTGCTAGCTCCGCAGCTAGCCATTTGTAAGACCATGTGGAGGTCACTCTATGATTGTGATGAGTAATTGACTTTTAGATTAGAGTTTGTCTGGAGGTTGAGTTTAGTTTTTAAGGTTTTTGCAAAGGTTTGCTTTCTGGCTGTTGTCCTCGTGGTCTACGACTTCTGGTGTCGTTTTGTTCTTACGACTTGGTGGTCAGTCAAACCGATCGGCAAAACAACCTTGGAGTGATCGATGGCTTCAGTGCTTGAACGATCTTGTGTGATCAATAGTCATCACCTCAATCGATGGTCGTGGCTCTGCCTGGTCGTGATCGATGGTCGTAGGCTGTGGTGTTTGGTAGTCGTAAAGCCTGGTGATCGAAATTGTAGCCTAGTGATAGAAGTTGTAGCTTGGTGATCGATGGTCGTAGCTTACTGCCTGGTCGTGATCGGCAGTCGTAAGCTGTGTTGTTGGTAGTCGTAAGCCGTAGCGATCGATAGTCATAGCCGATGTAAGCTATGGTCGTAGCAATCATTGCGGTAGTCATAGCTTGTGTCCTCGATGGTCGTAGCGATCTATGTGTTCGGTGGTTACAGCGATCGATCGTAAACAGTTGTAGCTTATGCTGAATGTGAACGATAGTCGTACATTCTGTATGCATGCGCATTTGATGGTTGTAGTGTCTGCTATATGGTCATAGCAGATTGCAGTGTGGTCATAGGTTGCTGGAAGGATCTCGTGGGCTAGGGGTAACTCATTTCTTGTGCATCCGAGTAGTCGTAAGTCATATTAGACCAGTTGGTTTGATGAGATTGTTCACTGGAATATATTTTAATTGTGCAAATTGATGATCTTTGTGTATCGTGCAGTGCTATGTGATGGTTTGCTTGTTGGTGTTGGTTACAGAACTTGAAGCTAGGTCATAGTGAGGTGTAGGAGGACCGGAACTAGGTACAGGGATGTGTTGAGGTCCAGAACGGTCAGGGAGACACCGAAGATGATCGAGCTTAGTGAGATGGTTGCAAGCTGGGACGACGAGGAACCAGAGCGGGAGCTACCGATGGTGGACATGATGGGCAACGGTGAGATGAACCAGGACTAGGCTCAAGGAGGAGTCGATGTCTAGACGGTCGAGGATATCGAGTTTTATCATGCACGAGGAGAAGCACATGGTGCGCCAAGTGACTTGAGTCGTTTACAAGCGAGGACGTTTCGGTGGGATCCGGACACGTGAGAAGCTTGACAACAAGTCATTGGGGCCAAATGTAAGCTGCTTTGAGAAGTGTGCGTAAGTAAAACCCGGTGTTAGGTGGGGTTAACGGGTTATCCCTGGTTGGACTAATGGTTGGATCTATTAGTGAAGGATCGGAAATGGCAACAGAGGGGGGTGAATGGTGCCTTCAAAAATCACCCTGAAGTATCCACAAATTTCTTCTCCAATAGCTACACAAGCTATGAAGAAGAATAATTTATGCTCTCTGGAGACATGAGAAACAAAAGCTAGACCGACAAAGGAAGTGAAGCAATCTCGGCCATAAAGCTACTAAGTAAGAAGATAAGCCCTCTCTTAGACAGATGCTACAGATCAAAGTAGAAAACATAAAAGGTCGGCTGCTAAAAGGATTTTAACAAAAGACTGAAAAGATTAACCAAACAACCGAACACACACAGTTCAATTAAACTGAGGCTGCGGCTGCACTTGCTTGACATAAGACTGAAAAGGGAAAAGAAACTGCATGCCCAAAACAGCAAAAGACTGCAGACCGAAGTGCAGACAAAAGGCAGAGAAATTAGCAGCAAGAAGAAATTTAAAAGCAGCAGCCGAATGCTGTTTTGTAGACTGAAATGCAGACAGAAGGCAGAGAGATCAGCGGCAAGAAGATATTCAGAGAGAACAGATACTGCTGCCGCATACTGAAATTTGAAGCTGAACTGAGTGCAGATTTTCACCCGAGAGCAGCAGGAAACAAAAGTACCTGGTCTAACTGCAGTTAGAGCTTCGGTTAGACCTGGACAGGGACGGCTTCACAAGCAAAAAGAGCAGAAACTCAATCGGATGCAGTAGCCGAAATGTAGACATAAAGCAGAGAAAAGAAGAGGCAGTAAATGGCAATTGCAGAACCGAAAAGCAGGCAGAAAGACTTTGATTGAGTGCAAACCAGAGCACAACTGAAAATATTTAGCAGCCGAAACAGAGAACTGTGAACTGAAGTATTGTCGGCAGCAGTAAATACACTAGTAAGGAAGAGAACTGAGACCAAGGATTGATTGGAGGGTGTTCTTTTCAAGCCAAAAGAACATGACTCTAATCCAAATAACACCTAGACCTCAGGAACATGAAAATGCTGACAGAGATCATGCAAAAACAGAAAATCCTGAAATTTGGCAAGGAGAAGTCAGCAGGAATGACAAAGTCCTATATCTTGAGATTTTGAGCACCTTTGCTCATGAGACTTTGAAATACACCAGGGAGTGACCTCAGGACAAGAACACAGAAATCTTAGGCCATCTCCTAAAGCGTAATCAAGAGAATCAACCTTGCCCTACCTTCAAACCCTAAAAATGTAGAACATAATAAAATGGGCGAAGAATAGAGAAAAGACAAAAATCATTGAATCCTCCATTTGCTCTTGGGAATGGAATGGCCAAATGGTCTAGAGTATTTTCCCATCACAGAGCATCTCATTTTGTAGCTTCTCAACAAAGATCAAGCTCAAATACAAAAGAAACAACAGAGAGAACCAAAGAATAGACTGAAATCAAAATCCATCGCAGAGAGACAAACAAACACACACACACACACACACACAGATGGATTCATTGCCATGAATAATTACGCAGGAGATACAACCAACTCACTACGTCCCCATACGCAGTTGAGAAGAAATATCACTCATCTCACTACATGCTTCTCAGTATGAGATGAACTCACGCACACACATTGAGCTCTACAGAGAAAACACCCTCAGCTCAAGCACCCAGAGACCGCCCTACACTGCCCCTTGACCTCTCCTTTTAACAACCAGGCTCACACCAAGGAGAAAATCAAAAAGTGGTAGCCATATCTCCCTTCCCACCTCTCACACATATGAGGCAAAAAGTCAAAGCAACCATGTTTGGAGGGGAACCAGCCACTCCAACCTTGGCTTGAGTCAATTCTCCAAATTACCCCTTAAGCACCTTCTCGGAAGTTTCCCGCAACCGGTACCTTGACCGTCTGGACCTCGACTCCTCCCTGAGTCTAGTCCCGGTCCGCTTCGCTGCACACGACCGCACCCGACATTCTGACCGTTTGGACCTCTGACTCCTCCTGAGTCTAGTCCCGGTCCGCCTCGTCGCTGCCCGTCGTGTCCACCCGACTCCGACCGACTGGACCTCCGACTCCACCTGAGTCTAGTACTGGTCTGTTCCGTCGCACACAACCACAACCGACATCCAACCGTCTGGACCTCCGACTCCTCCCTGAGCCTAGTCCCGGTCCACTTGTCGTTGCCCGTCGTGTCCACTACCGGTAGCTCCAGCTCCGGTTCCTTGTCTTCCAACTCGCAACCACCTCAGCAGCCTCGATCATCTTCGACGTCTCTGACCGTCTAGACCTCAACACCTCCTGTGCCTAGTTCCGCTACTCCCACGCCTCACCATGACCTAGTCCAAAGTCCTGCAGTCACACAGACAAGCAAACCGTCACATAGCACCGCACGAAACAGCATAATCAACATTAGCAACAATGAAATATACTCAAACACAAAATAGCCCGAACGACCGATCGAGAAAAAGAACCAGCGTCCTAAGCACTCCCGATTGCAATCGACCAAGTCAAATCGAACCGGACCGCGCCATGCACCGACTTGGCGCGAACCGACCAAACCAAACTCAAACTTCCAGAAACCGAGTCAATTATTCATCACAAACATGGGGACACCTCCACATGGTCTCTCAATTAGGTCTAGGGTTCACTTATGAGCCTATAAAAAGGGGAGAGGAGGCAAGAGTTAGTTGAGGCTTGAGGCAGACCGTGAGTAGGTCTGGTGGTAGCTAGCTCTTCCTCCCTGCATGTGTGTTAGGTTAGAGAGTGGGTGTTGGCTCTAGGGTTAGAGCTTGATCCTCCCAAGGGGAGTGGCTGTGAAACTAATCATCAGAGTAATACATCAAGTTTCCATCTACTACTTGTGTAGTTTTTATCTAATCGAGTTGGCTTTGATTTGGTTTTTTCTTGTTCTTCTGTTCTTTGGTTGTTTCTTTCCCATCTTAAACTAAGAAGTGCTTGCTTGTCTTGTTGATGATCTGACTTGTTGGCTGTTGTGGAATCATTCTCAAAACCATCTTGGCTATTCTATTTCCATGGGCATGGTCTGATTGTCCTTTTGATTTCTCAGCTTCGGTTCTTTTGTGCGCTCGGTCAAATCTCATAAAGTTCTCAATTTGGTTGCTAAGTTTTCAATTAAAGATTAGAGCAACCTTTTGAGACCTTAACCTTGCTGTGTACAAAGTTTCATGGCTAGTTGATCTCTTAATCAAAAGTTATTTGGATTCTGGATCTTGTGGTCGTGCGCTTCACTGGCCTTCCTCTGTTCTTCCGAGAAAGTTACGACTACTTCCAATTTTTCGTCAAGTTTCCCACCACAACGCTTTACTTTTTGACCACATTCACTCTTCTGATCGCTGCATGTTCTTTGATTTTCATTCTAAACTGATTCAGTCAGTGGCGCTATTTGCTATCTGGAACTTGATCGGTTTTACGATCACGTTAGTTTCGACCATGGTTGAGTTTCAGACTAGAGCGCGATGATTTTGACTTTTTTCAGTCTTTTCGGTGATTTGCACTATGTTGTCGCACGACCACGTTCAAATTTGCCGCTTCTTCGTGTTCTTCTATTAAATCTGAACTGAAGCAGTCGGTAGTCAGTGCACTCTCTGGAACATCGATCAGCTTTACGACTACGTTGGTTTCGACCATGGTCAAGTTCCAAAGGCATTGTATCGGTATCAAGCACATTCATTCTTCCAATTGCTTCGCTTTTTCCTAGCTCATGGGGTTTTTGACCACTCACAGATCCTCGTTTTCTCTGGTTGGTTTTTGAGCTAAATCGATCACGCTGGTTGTAGAGCATTCGTTGACCTTCGATCACGTCGATTGTTCAACCACCTGTTGGTTTACGACCACGTTGGTTACGATCATGTTGATCTTTTGGTTGCATTCTAGTTCCGACCATGTTGGTTGTTCGACCATCTCATTAGCTTACGACCGCTTTGGTTATGACCACGTTGATCATTTCGATTGCCGACTAGTTTAAACTACATTGGTTGTTCGACCACTCATTGTTGTTCGACTATGTTGTTTATGACCACGTTGGTTTCGACTGCACCCATCTTCGATCACATTGATTTTGGTCTTGGTTGTTATCGACTATAGTGATTTTCATTCGGTAGTCGATTTTCGACCACGTTGAACTTTTGACTACACTGGTTTCCAATGTATAGTCAGTTCTCGACTATGGTGATGTTTGTTCGGTAGTCGATTTTCGACCAAGTTGTACTTCTGTCTTGTAGTCGGATTCATGACCACGTTGTTGACTTACGACCACGTTGTAAAGTTTATGACTAGGTTGCCAATTTTTGACCACGGTTAGCTTTCGGTTGTGCTCTCTCTGTTGCTCTAGTTTTTCAAGTGTGTTAGTCCTAATAGCTCAGTAGCTATAAGAGAAAAGGGTTAAGTGAATACTTGGACAGAATTTGAAGGCACCATTCACCCCCTCTGTTGCCTGTTTGGTCCTACAAGTGGTATCAGAGCCTGGTTAGCTTTTTTCAAAAATCTTAACAGGTCTTAAGAGCCATGGCAACAGACAGGTATTCCATCAAATTTATTTCCATTCAAAAAGGACGCATATGTATCATAGGGGTACTTCAGTTTGCTACATAGTGCATGATGCTACAAAACCCTGTGCGCCCTGTTTCCAGCTTTATTACAGTCCATTTTAATTCCCACTTTGTGCTTTACAGTAATTAATTTTTACTTTATACTTTTTTTCTACCCGCGCTCCCCAACCATAGGAGGTGGGTGGCCCTCACCCGCTTCACTGTCCACATGCACGAAATGACGACCACATGCATAGAATGACATGGCGGTACCTCCTTAGGCCCGCTGCCTGACGAACGCAAAAATACATCAAACAAATGGGGCAGCTTTGTGTAATGACAAGACTAAATAAAACATCCTTGTGTAGTGACAAGACTAATGGGGCAGCAAAACTAGCTAAGTAGGTACCAAACAAAATTAGTCAAATGGAAGTCCCAAATGAAACGTAAACCCTCAATTTTTTTAATCACACGCAATGATTAATCAACAAGGGAAATCAACTCGTGAACATAAAAACCCATGCGGCCAGGGAGTGCATGTTAACATAATGATTTATGCTTTGTCATGAGACTTACTGCGGGTATTCTTATGAAACAGCATAAATAAACAATCAAGTCTCAATCTTATTAATTTGGGGGACGATAGAGAATGCATCGGGACGAAAAGGACGTGGGGGAAAATGGTAACTGCAATAGCAGTAGCACTCAAGTTGCCCCCTGCCACGCCAAATATAGTGGCGTAACAATAACCTGTCACGCCAAGTCTAGTGGCGTGACAATAACCTGTCACGCCAAGTATGAGGGCGTGACAAACTTTTGTCACACCAGGAGTTACGGCGTGGCAGATACCATGTAAGCCTCCACACTGGCACGACGCGCGGTCAATAGCTTGCGTGACAGCTTTGCCCACGCCTCTATGGGTGACGTGACAGAACGTTCTGACCACGCGTGGCGTGGCCAAAGGGGTCAGAACGGAAATAAGGTTGTCAAGAGATTAACTTTAAAATATTGATAAAAAAGATTAAATAAAAAAATTCCCTTCAAGGCGACGAGGTGACCGTTCGTGAGAAGAAAACAAAATGTGGCACTATATATAATGTAATTTGCTTGAATGAAAGTGAGTTGTAGATATTGTCTTGTGCGGCACTTGAAAAATGTATTTGTCATGCACTCATGCCTGCTGCATGCCATAAGAAAGAGTGAAAAATGCCACATGCAGACCACTGATGTGGTAGGACAATCGACTTATGAACTTTTAGACGTGAGTTGCAGAGGAAGGGATCACTACTACAGAAAAGGTCATCACAGACGGTTCGAAAACGTCATTACAGACGGTTTTGTGAGCCGTCTGTATTTATGGGTCAGTGATAATCGAAGGTCATTACAAACGGTTTTCGAACCGTCTGTGATTATGGGCTATCACAGACGGTTTTTGAGTAAAAACCGTCTGATATATTCCCTTCGACCCATACATATATTTATCTTATTGGCTAGCCTCAGGAATGCTAGCCATGCCCTCTGAAACAAGCAGATAATCACAGACAAAAAACATACAATTCACACATCTCATTTGCTTTCAGATACATTTCACAGACATAAAACATCCAATTGACATGGCACTTCATTTCACAAACATAAAGCATGCATCCATTTCGCAAATCGATTAATTGAATTGAAATGAAATATCCATTAACAAATGCATAGTTACAAAAGATCTACACTGCATTTACACTTAGTGATAAGACCAATAAGAAATTATGGTGCGCAGTGGAACCGCCCTCCGGCTTTATGACTTGAGTCGCCAAAAGCACGCCAACTCTCCTTGAATCCTCCAAAATCGATCTGTTTCAATGCATTGACGGATGGACACACTGCCGATAGGAATATCAATGTGCATATATATGTAACGTGATAAGTATGAAGTAATTATGGGAAGAGTGACAAACCTTGCGATTGGTGAGCCTCGAGGAATCGAGGAGTAGTTCCATATGTTGGCAAATGTAGTATCCACATGTGTTGCCCACTTCTTGGTGGCACCGCAAAAATGGAAGACAAGAGAGGAGTAGAGGGGAGGGGAGAAGGGAGGGGTGATATGGACATAGAGAGGGGTGATGTGCCTATCTTACCAATGTACCAATGTATCAAGTCCTTCTTTTCTCAAGAATTCAAGGCAATTTTATTACAAAGTGCAAAAAGACATTCAGATTCTTGGTGAGAGCCGACATAGCGACTTCTTGGTGGCGACTATCCATCGCTTCTTCCCCTCCTTCTCTTCATCTCTCGGTCTCGGATCACGACGCCAAGAACGATGATTCATCTAATCAATCATCGCATCGCGCACGTGATCCGAGACCGAGATGAAGAGAAGGAGTGGGAAGAAGCAGATGGATAATCGCTCACCGAAAAAATCGGCTATGTCGGCTGCTCACCGAAGAATCTGGGAATTTCTTTTTTTTGTACTTTTGTGCTAAAATTGCCTTGAATTTTGTAATACTATTACTACAAGGTCTCTAAACAAAGTTCTATTAGGATAAGATGAGAAAGTTATCACATAGAGAGGGGGTGATGTGCCTATCCTAACACCTACTTTAGTTGCTAATACTATAAACCAAATAGCAAAGTCCCTAAACAAAGGTCTATGAAGCAAATGACACAAACTAGTGTATCCGGTTCATTGAACGGGAACACTAGAGTATGTCACTTGCTTCATTTGCTGTTTTTTGGCTAGATACATGGAGCATTTGGGTGGAAAGATTAACTGTTTTGTCAGGCGCATGACTGCCAATTCGAAGCATAGCATAGCATCCGAGGCACATCTGAGGCCTGCTGCTGTGTCTTGAGGAATGCCAAGAGCTGGCCTTTAGATGGATTATGAGAATAAGATTCATAATTTATAGTTTGAGGAATGCCACATCTGATGACCAGCTCTTGGCATTCTTCAAGACACAGCTGCAGGCATCGGATGTGCCTCGGATGCTATGCTATGCTTCGAATTGGCAGTCATGAGCCTGACGACACAATGTATTTCTTTCCACCCAAATGGTCAATGTATCTTTTGCAATAATCACAAGATTTCTTTATCCGGATACACTAGAATGTGTTACTTGCTTCATGCACTTTGATCATATACTCTTCCTTGATTGGTTAATTTGTGCTCTCAAATTGTAGGGTTGCACATGATAAGATGAGGAAGCAAGAAAAGTGAAACATGATGCTCAATGTTAGGAAGAGAGGAGAGGAGTAGAGGGAAGGGGGAGAAGGGAGGGGGTGATGTGGACAGAGAGGGGTTATGTGCCTATACTATATAGTATATACTATATAGTATATACTATATAGTATATACTATATACTATATACTAACACAACAAGCAATGTAATATGTACCAATGTAAACTAAGCAACTGCAGTAAACAATGTACCAATGTAGTATGTACCAAATAGCAAATTAAACTAAGCTACTGCAGTAAATAATGTACCAATGTAATATGTACCAAGCATCAAGCATCAACCCTAAACACTAACAGTAAGCATGAAGCATCAACCCTAAATATGTACCAAGCATCAACCCTAAACACTAACAGTAAGCATGAAGCATCAACCCTAAATATGTACTAAGCAACTAACCATAATAGTATGAAGCATCAAGCATCAACCCTAAACACTAACAGTAAGCATGAAGCTCGGGGAGGGATTTGATGACCTTAGGGTTTTGGTGACCTTAGGGACGGAGGAGGAGGAGGCGGCGGCGACGACGACGGAGGAGGAGGAGGCGGCAACGCAGGAGGAGGAGGCGACGGGCTCGGGGAGGCGGCGACGGAGGAGGAGGAGGCGACGGGCTCGGGGAGGCGGCGACGGAGGAGGAGGAGGCTGCGGCGACGTCTTCGTCCGAGTGAAAAAGTGCGCAGCAGATGGCTAGATCTGGATCGAAATGAAGACAGATGCGGTCCGAAAGCGCAATAAATGCCTTAGCCATTATCACGCAGCGATTTTTAACTAAAACCGCTCGTGATAACCAACTTATCACAGACGGTTTTTATTAAAACCGCTCGTGATAAATATTATCACAAACGGTTTTTTATAAAAAAATCGTCGTCATAAGCTTCATACGAGCGTTACGCGCGCAGTTTGATGATGCTGAACGCCGTGTTTCGATCGTTTAGTTAACGCCTCTCGATCGTTATACGAAGCGTCTATATCATTAATGTTTGGGTATATGAATGCTCGTGCTAAAGGTTAAATATGCGCGCTAATCCGTGCCCTTCTACGCACGCATAATACAATATACAATACAACATGGCTTTATCGTTCTTGTGATCATCTCCTTCCTCTCATCTGCTCATCAAGAATTGTTCGGTCGAACCTTACACAGCGGCAGACAATTTGCATCCGAGCAGCTTTCTCGCACCGCCGCTCTCCTTCCCCAACTTTCTTGCATCCGTCGCTTGACTGATCCTCGCCATCGACGAGGCGTCTCGCTACCGCTCAAGAAAGGAAACAGCTCACCACGGTTCTTCTCACAATGCGCAATGCGAAGAAGCTCACACGCGTGCGAGATCGATGGATAGCCTTGCCGATCAGCGAACGGCAGATTTCGAGAATCTTTCATGCTATCATCACGACATTATGGATGTCGCCGATCATTTGCCCAGCTTCGAGGAGGAAGTGTTGAGGACAAGGGCAATCTTAACGGCGCTCGAGAATTTAGTGGTGATCCTCCAAGTCCTCGTCGAAGAAGAAGCTATTTAAGCCCAAAGAATACAACCGAAACTCTTTACTGCGCGACTTTTGTAATAAATTTGCCTCTAATTGAAATTAATAAATTTGCCTTTAATTTGTGATCTCTTGTTCAAAGAGTTCGCAGTTGTTATTAGAGCAATGTGTACTTATATATTAACCTCGATCTAGAATATGACAGACAAAGGGACATCACAGCCGGTTCTTGTGAAAACCGTCATGAACATTTCGACGGTTCTTAACAACAACCGCTCGTGATAGTTTCGACACAACACGACGTTTTTTATTAAAATCCGTCGCGATAATCCCAGATTATCACGCACGGTTTTTAATAAAAATCGTCATGATATTCCAAAGATCACTGCATCGTTCAGCAATAAGAACCGCTCGTGATACTCCTTTTCCCGCCACAAATACCACAGACGGCCTTCAAATTAAAACCGCTCGTATTAGTGTATACATGCACGGTTTCACAAAACCGTCTATGATTTGGCGTCTACTATTAGCCTTTCTGTAGTAGTGGATGCGAGGAGAAGTTTGTATGTATCAACACCATTCATTTCATTTACAGAAGAGGAAAAACATAAGATGAAAGATAACTTCTGAAACAACTTACATATACATTTGAACATGGAGAGACTACAGATTTTTTCCTTGAAAGGTACAGAAAACAAGAATTAAACAACATTAATTCCACAAAATATACTTTGAAATAATCGATAACGAAAACTTCGGTCCTCTTGTACATAAGTACATATTTTCTGTCATGATAAGGGTTCTCATCTTTTCAAGTGACAAAATCTGCCACTACCGGGCTCAACAGCTTTGCTGAGTGCCAGTGGCACTCGGCAAAGCACGAGAAACACTCGGCAAAGGTTTTGCCGAGTGCCACCCACGGCATAGCTCACACGGCATAGTTTCTGACGGCAAAAAGCTCTTTGCCGAGAGCTTTTCATCGAGCACTCGGCAAAAGATTTGCCGAGTGCCGAAACGACCCTCGGCAAAAAAAGGTCGCGAACGGTGAGAACACGGTGACGCGCGCTTTGCCGAGTGCCGGACGGAATGGCATCGCAAATCCTTCCGCTTGCCGAAAGTCGAATGATGACACTCGGCAAAAGCTTAAGCTTTGCCAAGTGTCACCGCTACGTAAAGGCTAATAGTAGACGGCAAATCACGAGACGGTTTTGTGAAACCGTCAGAATGTAAACTATTACGGCGATTTTAATTTGAAGGCCGTCGTGGTATTTGTGGCGGAACAAGGAGTATCACAGACGGTTCTTACCGCTGAACCGCCTGCGGATATCGAATATCACAGACGGTTTTATTAAAAACCGTCGTGATAATCGATTATCACGCAGACGTTTTTTATTAAAAACCGTATGTGTTGTGTCGACTATCACAGCGGTTGTTGTTAAGAACCGCTCGGGAATGTTCATGCACGGTTTTTCACAAGAACCGGCCGTGATGTCCCTTTGTCTCATCATATTCTAGATCGAGGTTAATATATAAGTACACATTGCTTCTAATAACTTAACTACGTAACTACCGAGACAAGAGGTCACAAATTAAAGGCAAATTTATTAATTTCAATTAGAGACAAATTTATTACAAAAGTCGCATTGTAAAGAGTTTCCCATTGTATTCTTTTGGGCTTCGTAAGCTTCTTCTTCGACTTGGGGACTTGGAGGATCACCGCTAAATTCTCGAACGCCGTTAAGATTGCCCTTGTCCTCAGCACTTCCTCCCGCACTGGGCAAATGATCGCAAAGATCCATAATGTCGTAGAGGATAGCATGAAAAGATTCTCGACCGCCAAGCCGCTTGATCGGCAAGGCTATCCATCGCCTCTCGCAATGCGTAGAGCTTCTTCCGCATTGCGCACATTGTGGAGAAGAACCAGGTGAGGGTTGTTTCCTTTCTTGAGCGGCACAGACGCCTCCGTCGACGGCGGAGGATCAGTCGAGCCGACGGATGCAAGAAAGTCGGGAAGGAGAGCAGTATGGTGCGAGAAGCCGCTCAGATGCAAATTGCGGCCGCTGTAAGGTTCTCGCCGAACAATTCTTGATGAACAGATGAGAGGAAGGAGATGATCACAAGAATAGTAGAAGGCGCCATATTGTACGACGTAGAAGAGACTCGGATTAGGCGCGCATATTTAACCTTTAGCACGATTTGTTCAGATACCCAAACATTAATGATATAGATGCTTCAGATAAGGATCGAGAGACGCATTAGACGATCAAACACGGCGCTCGACAATCAAACACGGCGCTCGCAATCAAACACGCGCGAAAGCGTTATGACGACGGTTTTACCGGCAACCGCTCGGATTTTTCATAGACGGTTATTAACATGAACCGCTCGTGATAATTGAGACATCACGACGGTTTTTGTTAATAACCGCTTGTGAACTTTCACGCACGGTTCTTAATACGAACCGCCTATACCATCGAGATAACACGACGGGTCCGTAAGAACCGCTCGTGAAAAGTCAGATAACACGTGACGGTGCCTCGTTAAGAACCGTCGTAATAATCCCATGTCACCGATAATTGGTGTGTAATAATCACATGTCACCAATAATTGGCGATACACGGATTTCGATCTCACCCGTCTATTCTCTCCACATCGAATGGCCGGCATCGCCTCCCACGGTCGTGCCCTTATTAATAACTCCCCATCAACCTTTCCACGGTACTAGTCACGCGTGAGTTCATCCACTAGCCAGCTTCCCGCATGCATCTCCTCCGCCGTGAGCTAGCATTTCCATCGTGGCACGACGTTCATACTAAACAACACACTCTTGCCGTAAGTGTCATAAGTGTGTCTTGTTTAGTGTGACCGCCGTGCCACGAAGGGTTTGTTAGCTTGTTATCCCGTAATAGATTGATCTCAATGTGTTGTTGAGTTTTTGTGCTTGCCTCAGTATTTGCATGTTCCTCACCACTCAACCAAGAATCTGGGAATGTCTTTTCTTTGCACTATTGTAATAAAATTGCCTTGAATTTTGTCGGAAAGATGAATCTGTTTTTGTTGTAGCATGATCGCCAACTCAAGCATATATAGCATAGCATTCGAGGCACATTCGAGGCCCGAAGTCGCGTCTTGAGGAATGCTAAGAGCTGGTCTCGGATGTGGCAGCCACACCGGTCTTCGATGTGGCACCACATCCAAGACCAGCCTGGCATTCCTCAAGACACAAAGAAGAGAGCCCTGATGTGCCTCAATGCTATGCTATATATGCTTCGAGTTGGCGTCATGCTACCGACGAAACAGCTTCATCCTCGTTAACTATCACATACGGCTTGTAGTGTAAACCGCTCATGAAGGACTATCACGCACGGTTCTATACACGCAACCATCTCGTGATACGCATAAATACGCAGCGGTTCGTGTTACGAACCGCTCGCGATAATGAGACTATCGCGCACGGTTATTTATGCGAACCGCCTATGATAGGCGTAAATCGCGCATCGTTAATATTAATAACCGCCGGTGATAATTCTGCACGGTATTAATACGAACCGCTCGTGATATATAATTTTCGCGCATCGCTTGTAGTTGGAACCGCTCGTGATATTCTCGCGTAGTATTAATTACTTGGCGCATTTGCTTGAAGGATGTCGACACCGATCTGTCTTCATTGCGCTGCATCGGTGGAGCAAGGCGCCGACTTTAGGGAGTTGGGGTGAAAAATATCACCGCTCTTCTTATTGATCTCGATCGAGGTTAGCATACTCAATTACTTAACATTCTTAGTGATCCGATCGAGATTAGTATTCAATTACTTAACATTCTTAGTGATCTGATCTGAGGTTAGTAGTAGAGGTAATAATCATTTTTGACACCTATTTTTCACTTGTGTAGCGAGATGGACCAAGCTGGATGTATATTGAGAACCGTGAGTGAAGAGTACATTATCGGGCGTGTCCGCTTTTAGAAGGGCGGCCGAAATGGATATGTTGAAGAAGGGGATGAAATATATGTATTGCCCATGTATTGATTGTGATAATCTCAAGATGTTTAGCAACTCAAGCGCAAATTGAAGCTCACTTGATTCAAGGGGTTTTAAAAGGGTACAAATGTTGGACCACCACGGTGAAGAGAAGAGTACACAAGAAGGTAGTTATGACATAGTCGAGGAGGCAACGATATGCTAGTTGTGGACTGTTCTTTCGATCATGAGGAAAGGTCGCAGGATGACAACTGGATCATGAGGATAGGTCGCAGGATGACAACTGGATCATGAGGATAGGTCGCAGGATGATAACTGGATCGATGTTACGTGATGCGTAAGGAACTATAGTGAGAGAGAGTTTGTAAATTCGAGGGCTTGATGGAGGACTCTGAGAAACCTTTGTTCCCGGCTGCAAGCCGCAATACACGAGGTTGTCATCGCTTCTAGAACTGCTAAAATTGAAGGCAAGCAATGGTTGGTCCGATAAGAGTTTCACGGCATTATTAGGTCTCCTAGTGGACATGCTTCCAACGGAAATGTGTTGCCGAGAACCACCTACCAAGCCAAGAAGATTCTTTGTCCATTAGGAATGGAAGTAGAAAGAATACATGCATGTCGGAATGATTGTATCATGTACCGTAAAGAGTATGCTAGCTTACATGTTTGTCCGGTGTGCAAAGCATCCCGATACAAACGTAAAATAACTCGATGATGGGAAGGGCATCGAGGTGAAGCAAGGACCTCCTCGCTAAGGTGATGTGGTATCTTCTGTAATCCCCGCTTGAAGCGCTTATTTGCAAACCGCAAGGATGCAAGATTGATGCGCTGGCACCGCGAGCAACGTAAGAAAGACGGAATGATAAGACATGTTGCTGATTTCGCCGGTGGAGGAACATCGATAGGATGTTTGTAGATTTCGTGTGGAACCGAAATATAAGGATTGGGTTGAGTACGATGGAATGAATCCTTTGGTAACATGAGCAATGACATAGCACTGCCCGTGACTCGTGCATGTACAACCTTCCTCCTTGGCGTGTATGAAGCGGAAATATATTTTGATGTCACTACTTATCCAAGGGCCAAGCAACTGGCAACGATATTGATGTGTTCCTAGCCCCATTGGTGGAAGATCTTGCAACACCGTGGAATGAAGGGGTACATGTATGGGATGCGACAAACGAGAGAACTTCACTCTACGGGTCATGTTGTTCTGTACTCATTAATGATTTTCTTGCCCTTGGTAACTTGTCGTGGTTTAGTATAAAAGGAGCCAAAGCGTGTCCGCATCGCTTAGATTATACGGAGAGTGTGTGGTTGAACAACTCCCGAAAATCGTGGTACATGCGCCACCGTAGGTTTCTTCCAAAGTATCACCCATACCGCAAGATGAAGAAACAATTTGACGGAAAAAAGAGGATGACTCAGCATCAAGACCTTTTAGCGGGAAAGAGGTGTATGATATGGTCAAGGATATAAATGTTGTGTTTGGAAAGGGACGAAATTGAGGAAGAACATGTGGAAAAAGAGGTCAATATTTTGGGACTTGCCTTATTGGGAGCACTTAGAAGTTCGCAATTGCATCGATGTCATGCACGAGAGAAGAATGTATGTGACAGATTTGATTGGTCTCTCACTGAACATTCCGACAAAACAAAGGATGGTGTTAACGCAAGACGTGACTTGGTCGCTATGAACATCGTGACCGAGTTAGCACCGATAGAGACCGATAAAAGCCGGACGCATCTTCCCAAAGATGTTACACTGTCTAAGTCCGAGAGAACTGAATTGTGCCGCCTTAAATGGTGTGAAAGTTCCATCCGGCCACCGACAAGCATGAAGAAACTTGTTTCCATGGAACATTTGAAATTAATTGGCATGAAGTCTCACGATCGTCATGTGCTAATGACTCAAATGCTACCGTTGCAATTAGAAGTATTTTGCCGAACAAGGTTCGAGTGACAATCATAAGGCTATGTTATTTCTTCAATGCAATTGCTCGAAGGTCATTGATCCGATGGACTAGATGCTCGCAAACCGAGGTGGTGACAACTCTATGTCATCTAGAGATGTATTTCCTCCATCATTTTTTGATATCATGGTCCATCTCATTGTCCACCTTGTGAAAGAGATAAAATATGTGGCCCCGTATTTCTACGCCATATGTACCCTTTCGAGAGGTACATGGGAATTTCAAGTCCTATGTACGCAATCGATCTCGACCGAGGGTAGCATCATCGAAGGTTATACAATGTAAGAGGTCATTAAATTCTGCATCGGCTACATGGCTCGTAGAGCCGATAGGTGTACCTCTATCTCGCCACGAGGAGGTTAGAGGGTATAGGGACTATCGGGAGGAAAGCAATAACTCCGATCAAAATACGTATGCTCAAGCTCATTTCATGGTTTTACAACACATGACTGAAGTGACCCCATATATTGAAGAGCACAAGGACATGCTACGTCCGAGAATGCAGCTACTAAGTTTGGATCACGAGACAACACAACCGCTGGCTCAACGAATGGTTGAAGGCGCAATTGACTAGGAGGTCGCCAAATGAAACACTACAATGGTTGGCAAAGGGCCAAAATTTACAATTGTGACATGGCAAGGATACGACATTAATGGCTACACATTTTATACAATGATCAAGATAGAAAGAGCACAAGGCGTAACTCGTGTGTCCGCATAGATGCCTATGATTCGCACGGCCGCATCGCTGGCCCAAGCTCGCATTACGGGCTTGTAGAGGAGATTTGGGAGCTTGACTACGTAATTTTCAAAATTCCTCTATTTCGTGCCGTTGGGTCCAACTCCACGGGGTGTAAAGGTTGACAAGCACGCGTCACTACCGTGGACCTCGAATGTGTAGGATACAAAGACGAACCATTGGTACTCGCGAGGCAAGTTGTTCAAGTATTTTATGTAACCGACCGCAAATAAGAAGCGCCATGTAGTTCTTCAGGAAAAAGAAGGATTGTCGGGTTGAGAATGTTGTGGATGAGGAAGAGTACAATCAATTTGATGATTTGCCTCCATTCGAGATGGCATCGTGCTCGATGAAGAACAAGGCGATGAAGCAAGCTATATGTGTATCGATCATCGTGAAGGGCTTTATTTAAAATGATATAGCCAAAGTGTAATAAATGATATAGGTTATGCTTGTGTTTTTCATAAATGTATGTATGTTCCATTGTAATTGTAAAATGACTAAGGAACCCATGCATTGTAATTGTAAATGACTAAGGAACTATGAAATAGTTATATTTATGGTTATGCTTGTGTTTTTCATAAATGTATCTATGTTCCATATTGTAATTGTAAATGACATAGGAACCTAGCTAGTCATGGTATTTATAGTGAACTATCACAAAGGTTTATCAAAAGAAACCGCTCAGGATAACACATCACGCATTTGTTCTATCGATATAACCGTCGTGATAATATGGTAGTAGGTGGGAGGGAGCAAAACCTAGCTAGGCGCCGCAGGGAGACAGAGATCGCGACAGAGCGACTCGCAGCACCTAGCCGCGGTATTTTAAATGAGTTATCACGACGGTTCTATCAATATAACCGTCAGGATATTCATTATCGCGCACGGTTCTATCGATATAACCGCTCGTGATAATATGCATATCACGCACGTTATATTGATAGAACCGCTCGTGATAGATCATCTTTAAATACCCGCAGCTAGGTTCATGGAGTCCGCCCGCCGCAGCCTCTTGTCTCCACTCGCAGCGCTCGCTAGCTAGGTTTTGCCCTCCCACCGCCGTCCCTCCCGACGCCGCCGGTCCTCCCGGCCGCCGGTCCTCCCGACGCCGCTTCCTCCCGGCCGGGCGGTCCCCCGACGCCGGTCCTCCTCCCGACGCCGCCGCCCCGACGCCGCGCGCCTCCCGACGCCGCTCCTCCCGGCCGGCGGTCCCCGCCGCCGGTCCTCCCGACGCCGCACCTCCCGACGCCTCCTCCCGACGCCGGTCCTCCTCGTGCTTCACATGTTAGCTTTATGATATATATATGCTTCACATGTTATATGCTTCACATGTATTTTATGTTATATGCTTCACATGTATTTTATGTTATATGCTTAACATGTTATATGCTTCACATGTATTTTATGTTATATGCTTCACATGTTAGCTTTATGATATATATATGCTTCACATGTATTTTATGTTATATGCTTAACATGTTATATGCTTCACATGTATTTTATGATATATGCTTCACATGTATTTTATGTAGCATATAATATATGTCGCACTTGTTAATCGTAAGTGACACACTCAAGTGTATCCAAGTGACACACAAGTCGGGTCCATAGCTCACTTCGCTTAGTTTTTCTTAGAAGAGAGATGGCGCCCACACGCCTTCGCTCGCCGTCATCCGGTCTCACGCCCCAAGATCACAAATCTAAACGTACGAGGAGTATCGAAATGGCCGAGGCCGAATGACCATCACGGTGGTCTCTCCGATGGGGTCCTCTCGAACCGCCGAAAGCAAGCGCCATCATTTCGGACTACCGCGGATAATTGGAAGGCAACGGGTCCCCATCACCATAGCAAGCTGGAAAATTTGACAAAGGATCACAAAATCAGCTATGGGAGGAACTTACAAATTGCTCGAGTTCCCGCAGGTTACGGTGGACTCGTGCAACGGCAGCGCTCGCGATGGGAAAAGCATGGAAGAATTTTAAGAGCACTCTTGTGACGGCACGTGGTCGAGGATGTCACGCCTTCACGGCATCCTTTCGTGTCGCCGAAACATGGGAGGCCTTGTGCAGATGAAGACGACGCCGAATTTGTACAACAAAGTGCGCGCACAAGGATCTCCAGCCACAAAACACGCACCTCACTGCACTCGGCACCGCTGGTACGCGGGTAAAATCCCGCAATGGAGGATGCAGGATGAGGTCGCAATCCGACGGAGGCCTCTCCGCCATTTGCCGGATCGCAAACGAGCGCGCCGAATCGTTAAGAGCGAGGTCATCAACCACATCTTCGGTGTCTCTTTCAAAACCCCGCAGATGAGGAAGTGTCCTAACGCATGGTAAAATATGTTAAACAACATAGTTGTTAACACCTCTTGAACTTCATGGGTTCAAAATAATATGATTAATTGCCTCTTGCAGCAATCATTGACTACCGAATCTTCTCGTGGCTCCTTTGAAGAATATAGGAGATAGATTTACTATCACAGCCTTGGGAAACAAGGAGCACCTGTGTCGCACACGAGGCATAGGGGTTTATGTACCTTGGAGGCACGGATTTCCAGATTACTCCGAGACATATAGGAGTAGGAAGAGATCCAAGGCGCACTGCAATGAACAAATAAAACAGAGCTTCGTGCTCAACTTGAGGAACAACTATCCGCCTCACTTCAAGAGCAGCATCGCTCACTTCGAGGAGAGATAGATTCGCTATGGAAGAACTGAGACAAGTCCGCAACCAATCGCAACCCACTCCTAGCACCGCGGTACCCACCCCCTCAACGTCGCAAGAGCTGCGCGCCCACACCAATTTCTGAACATAGCGACGACCACTTACGTATTGATGACATTCTGTAATGTACTCTTTAGAATGGTACATAGATCTCTCCGTGGACGCCTTAACTCATCTCTTGTATCGTTATGTAGGAGCCCATACCTTGCAGCCTCAATGTCGCTTGTTGGCTCTATTCCGCTGACGCCGGCGCGCATGGTGTATCCATTGCTGCCGTGGACGCCGTGCACGGTGTACAAGTAGACACCGATTTCATAAAGGTCCAGTGGACATGATTAATGATATTTTTAAGTCCGCCCTCTTGAGAAGCCCCCAAACGAAGAGATTAAGACATTAGGGGATGCCGCCCACACATTCGCTCGATGGCCCAAGAGGGACATCGCCCTCGACATGTCCGTGCCACAATCTTCACATCCAGCGGCCCAAGAGGGACGCCGCTCGACTCGCACATCGGCCCGATGGCTCCACCTCCACCTCCAAATCCAGAAAGTCTGCTGCACGCTCCCGCCGAGACGCCACCGAGAACATCTCACAAGCGAGGCTCCAAGGCCTCCAAGGCTCATGCGAAGAAAATTAAGCCGCCCCGTGCCATGGACGTTTACTCTAGGAGTGTCGTTGGTGCCCGACTCACAATTACGACATCTTGGTATGATTTGCAATATATTGCATGCCCGTACATGGAGAAGTCCAACTTGAAGCCAAACCGCAGAGTGCATTCACTCAAATATAACAAGACATATTTCCTCCACGACTCGCTACATCGCCGTGACATTCAAGATTTATTCTTACTATTCAATCTCGACTAACTCGACGCTCACTTCTACGATGTCGACACCGTAAGTGTACTGCATAATGAAGTTCTACATTCACGTTATACGATAAATGTCATTACTCTTTCTTTATGTATAGATACATGATCCAAGAAGTCCGCTAACGCGACGACCGGTGGGTTTCTCGACTCACTTGGTCTCCGAGCAATCTATCAACGCAGATGCATCCTTCGTGCAAGGTTACATAACGAGGGGATTGATTGCTCACAGCGACAAGGAGTACGTCATGGTACCCTTCAACCAAGGGTAAGTGCTTCACTAGTTGCCACACATATGTTTCATTTGTACTTTACATGCAGCATGAACTTAGGATTAATCACTATGGCGACACACATGACTAGGCATCATCGATTTTGATTGTGATTGTACCAAAGTGGAGCAAGGTAATATACCTTGATTCCTCCTTAGGAGCAACCACGACTTCAGTCTTGTGCAAGAAGTACTTAACAGGTAAACTCATTTCCTCCATACATAACTCTATTGTAATATTTCTTTTGTTTGCCACGGCCGAGGCTAAGTTTTTTGAATCACGTAGGGCTTTTGCCGAATATGTTGCCCAAGGAGGATCACACGATATAAAATCCAGTGACACGCTACGACACCAGACGCGATTTCTGGTACCCTCTACAACACAACAATCCTATATCATACTTTGTTATAATGCCTCTAGAATTGACAATACCGATGTATGTAATTCTATTTTTGCAAAGTGCCACCAAGAGCTACAAGGCAACGATGTGGATTCTACGCTTGCCGCCATATACAGAAATCATGAGTACTAAGATCAATGATCCGAGGTTTGTCGAGTCCTTCCAATAATTATTATTTTCTGATTATATATATGTATTTATATTACACACATATGCTAATGAATGACTTAACATTGCTCGTAGCGACAATGGGTGAAGTTCGACCAAAGTGCATATGATCTTGACAATCTCGTCGAAATTTGCAATCATCTCCCAATTCTTGGTAGCAGAGGTCATAAGTAAGAGTGGAGAGTTCTACGCCGGCAATGGTGATAATTAGATGTTGAAACATTGATTCAACTGACAAATCAAACAATTCCTTCAACTAAATGCATTTGTCGATTTTGTGTAACGATTTTCATTCTATATATGTATGTGATCTCCGCCGCTTGTTACATTCATCTGTATCAAATTTTGTTGTAATTTACTATGAGTTGCAATTAACTTATATCATCATTTATCTCGTAATCGCTTGCTTGCTTGCTTTCAGAGGGCATGACTAGCATATCCCGAGGCTAGCCAAGAAACAAAGAAATAAAATGGATGATGCACTTGGTATCACAGATGGTTTGTTATTAAAACCGCTCGGATACAATATCACGACGGTTTCAAAGAGTGCCGTCTGTGGTGTGAATGATATCACAGACGGCCCTTACTACTAACCGTTCGTGATATTTGTATATCACGACGGTCTTGATTACTAACCGTCGTGATAGACAAGTCTCACGACGCTGGTTATAAACAACCGTCGTGATAGTCTCGTATCACGACGGTCTTGACATTAACCGTCGTGATAGACGAGTATCAGATGGTTGGTTATAAACAACCGCTCGTGATAGTTCAGATCACGCATTTGTCTTGATTACTAACCGCTCAGGATAGAGAGTATCACGCACGGTTGTTTATAAAAATCCGTCTGTGATACTCGTCTATCACGCACGGTTAGAAATCAAGACCGCTCAGAATGTAGTTATCATGCACGGCCAGAACCGCTCGTGATAACCACCAACTATCATCGACACCTAAACACCGACGGTTCGAAACCGTTCGTGATGACGGTTCCGAACCGTCGCGTGATAGGGCTGTCAGAGAAGGTGTCATGGTAAAGACACTCGGCAAAGCTTAAGCTTTTGCCGAGTGTCATTACCATGACACTCGACAAAATATGTTCCCAGAATGCACAGAAATGGTACTTTGCCGAGTGTTTTTACCATGACACTTTGACCATTATTTCATGCAGTTATAGCTCAAATTCAATTTATATCAATTAAAATTCTATAATTGCAGTTTAAAAATTAAAATTATCAAACGGATCCGAGAAATTACCCAAATTTCACATGAAACAATCTCGTTGTCTATTGCCTATACAAAAGTTTTGTAGTCAAACCACAATTCGATCGTCACTTTGACTCCAAATCTTCATCGATCCTTCTCAACTCTATGCTTCTTGTTGTAAATGCTTCGGTTTGTAAGCATCGACGTGACAACCTATGCAAAATCTTCTCAATTTTTACCACAGCCTCCACGTATGATATCATGACATCTTGACAAATCTCATGATTTTCAGACTTCGCTTGCTTTTTTAAAATTTAAAACCATTCGCCACACGCTCGTGGTCGTGTTTCTGAACAAAATGTTCAAATTCCTTTTCATTTCAGGTAAGGCCTCAAAACAGATGAATAACATGAATATCATTTTTCTACTCATTTTTCCTATTATTTGAATCACTTGCAGCTCAAATTTGACTTGATTCACAAAATTGCTTGAAATGCAATTAATTATTTAAATGTAGCAAACAAATACAAAATATACCTAATTTTAACATGGAGTACCATATGTTGTATGTGGAGAGTAGAAAAAGTTTGAAGGGTAGGAAAGGAAAATGATTTATTTTTTTGCCGAGTGCCGCAAGCAAAACACTCGGCAAAGAGATGTTTGCCGAGTGTCAGCTCCAGACACTCGGCAAAGTTCTAACGGCGGCAGCTGATATCTAACGGACGGCGGTTGGTGCCGAGTGTTTTCTTGTTAGCACTCGGCAAAGAGCTTCTTTTGCTGAGTGTCTAAACCGCAGCACTCGGTAAAGAAATTTTTGCCGAGTGTTTTATTTTCGCCGAGTGTCCCAGTGAAGGCACTCGGCAAAGAGGTTGTTTACCGAGTGCCCGATAGATTGCACTCGGCAAAATTCCAGACACTCGGCATATAGCAGCTTTCCGGTAGTGTGCACACAAATATGTGTTCTCTATTAGCTTCGGTCCTCTTGTATAAGTGCATAATCTCTCCATCTTTTCAAGCGACAAAACCTACACACAAACATGTTCTCTCTTTCCATCACCCTCTTTGCAACGCCTAGCAATGTGCAGATTGACCGGCTTCTGACATCATGAACGCATGTACAAGTGCAACCTGTAGGGTCATTTGATTTGAACCCCACAGATTTCTTAAAAATCGTAATACACATACGAATTTAAGTAGAATTAATGAATCTTACAATACAAGATTTTTTTGGAGGAAATAGGCTCCAGCCGGCGGCCGCTCTAGCATGGCTTGCCGGGCCTGCACGGGATGGCGCCGGCGAAGCGCGTGAGCCTCGTGACGTATGACCCTGGCTTGGGCTTGATCAGGTCCTTCTTGTTGAACTTCCTCTGGATGTCGCCGCCGGACGTGGAGAAGAAGGCGCCTCCATGAACAGGTCGTCCTGCGAGTGCCACACCCAGTTCTTCCACTCCGACTCGGACGCGCCCAGCTGCTTGGTGATCTGCTTCGCCGCGAGGTTCGGCGGCGCGATGTAGCGGTTGCCCTGGCTGATGATCGTCGGGTTCTTGCTGCCGCCGATGGCGTACATGAGCCAGTGCGTGTAGTCGTTGTTGACGACGTGGAAGAATCCCCATCGACATCTACACAGAATTAAGGCAATTTATATACGCACGCATTAGTGTACAGATCGATTGATGTAGTACATGTATGGAGATCAACTAGATTGAGACATGCATGCGTGCAGATGATGACCTTGGCATTCTCTGCACGAGCCCTCTTCCGAAGTGGTTGAAGGCCACGGTGATCTGCATGATCTGGTCCTCGGGGAAGGAGTCGCTGGAGCCGAAGAGCATGACGTCGTTGTGGTTGGTGAGGTGGCAGTTGGAGATGGTGATGCCGTTGGACTTGGCGATGACGTCGATGAGGCCGTCCTGGCAGTTGGAGAGGGAGAGGTGGTCGAGCCAGACGTTGGTGGAGCCGAAGACGGTGACTCCGTCGCCGTCGGACTGGGTGCGGAAGCCGAAGTGCTCCGGCGAGTCCCGGATCATGCCGCCCTGACTCTGGACGATGTCGTTGATGTGGATGTTGTGGATGATGACGTTGTTGACGTTCTGCACGGTGAGCTGCGCGCCGTTGGTGATGCGCACCTGCGCGCCGCGGCCGTCGATGGTCTTGTCGCTGTTGATGAGGAGCTCCTCCTTGAGCTTGATGATCATGGTCTTGGCGAAGATGATCCAGAGCGGCTCCTTCTGATGACGCCCCACCGGAGCGTGCCGGGCCGGGGTTGATCACGTCGTCGTCGGTGCCGTCCGTGACGACATAGATCTTGCCGGCCAGCCCGCCGGTGGTGTTCCGCCCGAACCCTGCGCGCACCGCGCCAGCCGCTTCCGGTCCGTCGCCCAGTCCTTGCGGCACCGCCAGCACCGGTCGATCGGGTTCGTCGCTTGGCACGGCCCGCCGAACTTGTTCTTCTTGGCCAGCATCTCTCCTCGCGGTCTCCTTCTTAGTCGATCTGCACACGCACATCATATCACGTTACATCACATGCAAGCGTTACGTGTGACGACGTCGTGTGCACCGATCATGGCATGCATGGACGTGCCTGTGGACGGCGCGGTTGAACTGGTTGACGACCTCGATGGGGTCGCGCTTGTAGGTGGCCTCCGCGGCGGCGTCGGCGATGAGCTTGCGCTTCTGCCAGTGGTCCAAGTCGGGGATGGTGGTCCCCGATGCGGCCGCCGCCGACAGGAAGAACAAGGCGTACAGGACGAAGGAGCCGGGATTGCTCCATTGGGGCCCCGCCATGGTTAAGCTTAATTCTAGCTAGATCACCCTCCCCCGACACCGCGGCTAGCTCCTCCTCCTACCTTTATCTTTTGTGTGATGAACTTTTTAGGTATACGAAGGTAGGACGGTGAGCTCCATTGCTCGGTTGTAGAGACGAACGACGGAGAGGATTATATAGCGGGTGCGTGTCGGCGTCGAGGGGAGGGTGGTATAATTAGGTGAGTGGTTTAGCGATGAGAGGGGTGAGCCACACGCGCGTATTTCATTTCTGTCCGGAGAGAGCAAGGGTGATGCTGGTGTCTTTGGCTTGTGCCTCGCCGGTGTTCAGATCGAGTCTCTTGTTATTCTTGGTCGCCATGCATGAAGATGCAATACTGACACTTGGACAATGGACTGGGTAGGAGAGGGAAGGGAGGAAAGGATCTGTGCATGCATGGAGATGAATTGATTTCCAATTAAACTGAAAGGGCCTTGTTGTATTAGGGATCTATTTTCTAACATGGCTAATGCTTTCTTAAATATGTCACATTTTTTAACCAATCTAGAATCAGACATGCACATACATATCTTAAAGCTAATCTATAGGGCTAAAATAAACTAGAGTTAACAAAAGTAGGCAGTTACAAGTAGCAAACCTGATAGTATTATCGAAGGGGATATCTATTTATAAGATGGCCTTGCTTTCCTAAGTATAGGTCATATTTTTAATTTAACAATCTCGGATCAAAATCAGGCACACATCTCAAATATAATCTAAAGGTATGGGAAATCGCCTTAGAGTTAACAAAAGCCGAGCAACTTACAAAATAGCACCTGTAGACAAGAGTTGAAATCCTTCATACACCTCCTAGCTGAGTGCCACAGAAGAATCTGGACCTCCATAACTCATTGGACTACTTGTAATTCAATGAGGCCGGCTTCTTGGAGGACTTGCACCTTGGTTCGCATTGGTGGGAGTCGGTGGTGCTAGTGCTACATACCAAGTCGGTGGAGCTACATACTAGCGCACCACGAAAGGCAATAATTTCCTTGGTAATGCTCATCTCTTGGCATATTTGGAAGGAACAAAATGCCAGGGTATTTCGGGCGACGGAGACCGCCCCATTACTCTTGGTAGTAGCAATAAAGGAGAAGGTTGCCACTTAGGTTTAGCAGATGCAAATAAACTTGGAAGCCTCTTAACCACCTTGTAACAATCTATTTTTTCCTCCTGCCTCCTTAAGCCTTCTTCGGGTCTATCCTCTCCTTCCCACCTGTTCTTCTATATTTTTAACATTTCCTGTGAATTAATAGATAGTAAGCATCTTGCCCACATGTTCAAAAAAAACTTACAAATAGCAAAATCGCTATTGAGAGTGGATCAGCGCACTCACACAATCCACATGTAGAAAAAGTGATTGACAACTTATGAGTGTTTAACACTTCAATTTTGCAGCCCTTCGATCAAAATCATGTGGATGTCTGCTAAAAATATCATATGGATCTCATCTTCTCTCATAAATAAACTCCGTTTCTCTCCCACCGAAATCTAAGTAGTTACAACTGCACTCGACGACACAATCCATGTCAGTGGATCTCGTGCGAAAAGTTTTGGATTGACACGTGAAAAGAATAAGTAGGGTAAGTCCTTTTTATGTTACCAACAAAAGCATCATCCATATATAGTCACCCGCATCCTAATCCAATGGTAATGGTTGCTGCCGCGTGCAGTTGAACCATGACAGAAACCAAAACTACTGGAGTGGATGTTGTGCCTCCCGCACGTCTCTATACGCCACCATTGTCGACGGAAAATAATCCAATGAGTCCATGCATAGGGGACACAGGTCTCATAGGATGTGTCACCACACAGCGCATGATCCCTGTCTCCAGTTCCGCGCAGGCGGCAAGCTCAACGCCGCCACCAGCACCGTCCAGGCGTCGTCCATATCGACAGGCAATACCAACCAGGATCGCTACTCGGCTGCTGCGCTCGCCCGAGGCACGGTAAACTATGGCTCCTTTGAGTACGCACGCAAGGTGCCTGACGAAATGCGGGAGACTCGTTGCCGGAACCTTGCGGCGCCCGGAGTTTTCCGCGTGTACCGCTAGGGTATGGTTCGGATGCCTTTTTTAATAATATTTTTTATTTGGAATTACAAAAATATTTGTGATTTAATTTTTTTATTTTTGACCTTATGTCGCTCGATCATTGGGCAACTTAGGCTAATCACCAAACCGCTGAGTGACACGAGACAAGTCGCCAACGGTTGAGCGACTTAACCATGTCACCCAACAAGCGAGGACTCTTCTAGTCGCCAACGGTTGGGCGACATGGGCAAGTGCCCAACCGTTAGGTGACTACTTTGTCCTTTCTCTTTGACCTGACACTCTCATGGGTTTTTCTCATTTCTCTCATAAGAAGAACGAGAGGAACTTAAGATAGGGAAAAAAACAGAAGGAGAAGCAAAGAAGCTCGGGAGAGGGCGAAACGGAGAGAAGTAGAGGAGCTCGAGAGAGGGAGTGAAGGAGAGGAGAGGAGTGAAGGAAAGAAGAGGAGCTCGGAAGGAGGAGAGGAGCTCGTGAGGTTAGAAAGGAAGACGAAGAAAACTCGTTGATAAGAAGAAAATATCTTCGTGTGAAGGTAATAGTATCATCCGTTCTTATTCTCATCCGAATATAGGCAACGTGTAGCTACGTATTTATTTAGTACGTATTTAGTGAATACATGTTGACAGATGCTAATATTTGTAGTGAGAAATCAGTCATGTCGGAACCCACAAACATTGAAAATGTATTACAATATTAGTACCATTCATGAAGGTCCATACGGTATTGACCTAAGCACTTCCTGCGAGTCCATATGGTACTCGCGAACGCGGAGAATGCTTGAATCGGAGATATCCTGGACTGGCTCACACGCAACTTCTCCTTGGACCCCGAGGTATGCAGTATCGTCCTACATGGGCTTTGGAGTCAGTCTACCACAGATATTCGGTGGGAGTTAAGGAAACTGATGCATACGTTTGCATGGCTTTGTGCAAGGCTGCCGACGACGTGGTTACGAGTGCGTGCTATTTGTGCAACCTTGTCCAAAGGAAGACACAAGAGGTTTGGTTGGTGGTAGCAGCTTGGACATGCTACACATGGTTCACAAAGGGGACGTGGTGGGCAATGTTGCGGAAGCAAAACCAGAATATTGCACATTGCACGCTCAGCCCACCCGACAGGTGAATGCAGATGTTGCTGAGGCAGATCATGAATATCGCACTACGCAAGTTGAGCCCACTAGACAAGCTGACGTAGGGGAGTATGTCGACAGTATTGTGCGTCAGATAGAGATTGATGACCAGATAGCTTGGGTTGAGGAGGAAGCTTTAGAAGAGGATAGCGACGACTCTTTTGATGAGGACGAAGGTTCCATGCTACAGGTATGAAATACGGTGGATGTTGAGGGTCTTTCTGTACACGACGAGCATGAATCACCGTGGGAGTACCATACTATGGAGATTCAGCTTTATGCAATGTTTGCTGGCAAGGGATCACTGCAGGATAATATTAAGCTGTGGGCCTTGCCTATGCAGAGGATGTTTTGGGTCCTCAAATCCAGCCCAGAGTAATACACCATGGTCTGTGTGCAGGTTGGCTGTCATTGGCCTGTGCACACGTGCATACCTAAGTATGAGACTCATTGAATTATCTCGAATGTGCAACCGCACTTTGTGTGCTCAACAATGTTTTTTGAAGCATCGAACTTGATGTCCACCTTTGTAGCAAACCTCATATACGGTGAGATAGTGAAGAAAACTCGGATGCCAAGCACATCATGGTGACTATTGCATAAAAATTCAAGTACAAGATTAGCTATATGAAGGCATGGCGTGCAAAATAGAAGGCTTTAAAAGGAAGGTTAGGCTCTTTCAAGGTGGCTTATGACAACCTTTCTCATATGCTCGAGGTGTCAGGACAGAACCCGGCACACACATTGCTATGAGGGACAAGCCGTCCATGCAATTTCTCTGTCAAGCAATGGCTCTGGGTTTGGGCATGTGTTACTAGGGTTGCGCGAACTACTCCTATAATTATCCCAACCCCCGTTAGGACACGAGTAGCTATCAGTAGCCTGTAAGGACCAACTACAGTGTGTTCCCCTTTACTATTTTGCTTTCAAAGTACACACTAACAACCTTTCCTGTCTACCCGTAGTTCCCGAAACCGCTATGTGGTTACCGCAAGTGGATCGATTTAGAGATCCATCTACATGACCAGTGGACTCTCAACTACCAGAAGTGAGATTTTAAAAGGGCATGCGAGATCTGAGAGGAGGAGTGCTGCAATGATGAGCTAACTAAGCGTATATGTTGGGAGACGAAAACTCATCTTAAGGCGTTCACGCGCAGGGAAAGTAAGAAAAAGAGGGAAATGGCGACCAAGGCCAAAAAGGCCACCGAGAAGTTTAACGCCGAACTTGCAAGGAAGGGAATTTATGGCCCTAGTCCACGCAGTAGGTCGGGCCTTTCCAAATTAGTCTCCCAAGGTCGAATTTTTTCCATTCTAAAAAGGCGCATATGTATCTAAGAATATTTCTGTTTGTTGCATCGTGCATGATGCTGTTTTTTTATGTACGTAACTAAACCCCGTGTGTCGTGTTATTTCCAAGTTTATTATGTAGTTTATTTTAATTGAACATTAAATCTTATCGTCTTTTCGCATTCAATTCTTCACGCACCAACTCATCCAACAACATGAAAATGAGTTCCGCAAGTATGCACTAATGTCTACGATCTTTCATCAACGATATTGTCTAGCATATGTCCATCCTTGTGCTTGGAGGGTAGGGCCCACAAAAATATTATCATCCATATATGTATTTATGCTTGGTTAAAAGGAGGCTACTATTACAAAAAAATCATAGGTATAATTTTATATTTTTGAATAAAAATTGATTATTTAAAAAACTCATGAATTATTTATTACATCGCAATAGCACTTATTTTTGTACTTACGAATCGTTGCTATCTTAATTGTCCTCACAAAAATTTTCAGAAAATTTATCGTACT
Source organism: Dendrocalamus sinicus (assembly GCA_036346575.1). Classification (NCBI taxonomy): domain Eukaryota; kingdom Viridiplantae; phylum Streptophyta; class Magnoliopsida; order Poales; family Poaceae; genus Dendrocalamus; species Dendrocalamus sinicus. The sequence continues at coordinate 9,060,743 of CM070657.1, forward strand.
ATAACAACATACGACGATCGCAAAATGTTATTGTGACTCTAACAGATTTCGGCCCTGTTTGTTTCGGATTCTAGGCAAGCTAGCTACTTCTAGTAGCCAAAAGCTCTTCCAAACAGTCCAGCTTTTGGGCCAGCTACTGAGAATCTGAAAATCTGGGAAGCCACAATTGTACTAGGACCGAGAAGCTGCAAAAACCCAGCTTCTCACAGATTCTGTGGGCTAGTGCCACTAAAATACCACTAAAAGTTGAAGATATTTACCCGCAAATGCCATCGAATAAAACTCCCGCCTCCCGTCGCCCTCCCCCTCCCTGAGCCCCGCGCCCTTCCTCTCTCCCCGCCGCCCCGCCGCCCCCTCCTCCCCGCATTCGCGCCGCCGCCCCATCCTCCCCGCGCCCTTCCTCTCTCCCCGCCGCCTCGCCGCCCTCCTCCCTAGATCCTCCGCCGCCGCCCTCCTCCCCCGCGCACTTCCTCTTTCCCCGCCGCCTCCCCGCATCATCCGCCTGCCCTCGCCGCCGCCCATCCCGCCCCTCACCCCGCGCCTCCCCTGCATCCCCGCGCGCGCCGCCCCTCCTCCCCACGCCCCGTTCTTCACGACGCGACGTGATCCGGCATGCACCCTCATCTCCCCAGCCGAGTGCCCCTGGTTCTTCGCCACCGCTCAAGGAAGGTCACCGCTGTCCTTCGTTCGCGCTCCGCCGACGCCTCTTGGTGGATGCTCGCCTGCCAGATCTAGGATTTGTCTCGATTTAGTTCGATTTTTGTTTGGATTTTTGGGGCCCGACGCTCGTGGACTTTTCTTATTGATTTTTGTTCTTGATTAGCAAAGATGTTGTAATTTGCAACTCGACTTTGTCGCGAGCCTAAGAACATCATAAATGATGAATTTTGATTGAAGGAAATAGCATGAACTCCATAATAATTTAGGATCTGAAAGAATGAGCGTGTACATGGTACCGCTCATTTCGCATTTACTTGCAAATTTTCCATTTTTGCTGAATTGTCTTGTGCGTAAAGAATGAGTATGTGAAGTCATTGTTTGGATTTGTGCCAAAGAATGAGTATGTGAAGTCATTGTTTGGATTTGTGCCAAAAGAATGAGTATGTTGATTGCAAAAGAAGAAGTATGTTTAGCAGAGGGAACAATGACAAAAACACCTTGTAAAGGATATGATTATTGTACTTTTCATGGAGACCATGTTTGTTCATGGATACATCCGATGATTTGTAACGCCCGCTTCCGTGGGCGCGTCACGACACTGAGATTCAGAACTATTCACGCATGAACAGTTATGGAGTGTCGCGCAAGAGTATACCATTGCATGCTTACAACAAAAGTCCAGCATATATTTGACATAAGGATTAACATCCGCTTTTACAATGGGCGTGCAAGCCCAAAGTATAATTACATTACAAAAGACTTCCAGACCGCTTTGAGCGCGGCGGAGACCTACACCAAGGGTCCTCGTCAAGAAAAGATCTTCCGGGCTTCTTCAACGGGAGGCCCTCACCTCGCCTTGATCCTCTAAAGAGTGGATTAAGCAAGCCATGAGCCAAACAATCGGCTCAGCAAGTCCCAAAGGGACTCTATCTTACTACATGCACGTAATATCAAAGGAAGGGAGTATACTTGGTTTATTACATTTGGTGGATGCAGTTTTATTTGCAAACATTTTATAAAACGGACCCCAAAACTTACTTCTTAAGATCTCAGGGGTTTTTCATGAAGAGTTCATTAACCAACTAATCCAGCTTAAAGCATGTACAAAACTACTTAAGCTTCGCGGTGGAATCACCCAAGTGACACACTCCAATAACCGGAGCACGCGTATTCGAATACCATTTATTTGACTTTGCGAGTTTGCTCACCTTTACCCACACGATCCCTTAACTCCCGCTAAAGAGTTAAGAAAGCCGTGTCGCTTGATCGCCAACTCTTTATATAGGCTCTACCCGTAGAATTCACTGGTCCGACTCACACACACACACGCGCGCGCGCACACACACAAGAGAAGACAAAGGTCCGCTTGAGTGAATCTCTACCGTTGTTAGGCACCGTAGCCCGCCCTATCTAACCTCACCGCTAATCCTCCTCCTCCTCCACACCGTAGAGTTTCAATCGAGTTGGCAAAGCTACTAGACCGGTGTTGACAAGTCAACTCCGTGGTTGAGCGACATCGTGACATTTGCTCGCCAGAAGGGTTTCATCCCTATATTTTCACATGGTCCGCAACCTCGCCAGCCCGCGACCCAACCTAGGTAAGCGGTGGCGAAACTGCCTCATGGCGCACCACAACCCGCCTCACCCTAACCTCAAACCTAGGGTAAGAGTGGCGAAACCGTCTCTCGCGCGCACCACAACCCCTTACCCTACTCTGCACGCATGCACTCTCCGCCTAGGGCACGGTGTCCCATACCACCCTACCCTAGACTCGGGTTTGCAAAACCTATTGGCCCGCAGCCACAACCTTATTAGTGTAAGACTTTGCATGGTAATAGCAACCTACAATTATCTAGATTAACAGATAATTATGCTAGGGTTAACAAAGGTATGGCTACAAGTTTAACATGTCATTTGTCGGTGGTAGGTTTAACTACATAACATGTCATTCTAAACGCTTTATTTTATTTTCGAACTAACATTTCAGTAACTAGCTCAATGCAAATAACATATTAACATAATTAAACATCATGGGATACAACATGATCAAAGGATTTGAGACTTGCCATCAATCCGATGATCTCATGAGCTCGAACGTAGAAGCACCGGGTCCCGAGTCCGCTCCCGGCTTCCGGATCTCCACACTAGCGCAAACAATTAAAATAAGTAAATCCGCTTGCAACTAAACAAGCGAGGAAAAATAATCTAATTAAAAGGAATAAATGCATAAATCTCCAAATGAGGAATTTTAGGAATGTATTTGGGATGAATCTATGGAAATGGAGGTCACCAATGGTCTGAATATTATTTGGAGCAAAGTGGTGAAATTTGAGAATTTTGGAATTGTTTTGTGATTTTCTAGGATTTATTTGGATTTTCTAGCATTTTGGAAATTGATAAACTCCGAAATTTGATGAACAAGACGCCCGGCCGCTTTGCTACAAAGGCGCTCAAGATCGTGTGGCCCGCGCATGTCGAGGCTGGCGCCCAACGCTGGGGCGGCACGCGCAGCGTCAGACGCCAAGCGCGCGGCGCGCGACGAGCAGCCGACTCGCCCACGCCACGCAAGGCCACGCGCTCAAATGAGCGACGCGTGGCTCGGGTGGACAGCGGCATGGGACGAAGCGAAGCGGTACGGGGAGGAGATCCAATGGAGGGGAGGGGTGGTGTTTATGAGGATCGAACGGCGGAGAAACGGAGACGGGGCGAAACGGTACAGGAGATCGAGCGGCCTTCGTTAAATGGCGTTGGGCGGGATCGACGGAGGGGAGGAGGCCACGTCGGTCGTCGTCTACCTCCAGCCGGGCGGGGCGACAGAGAAAGGGGGTGGCGGAGCTACGACGCTCCGGCCACGGCGATGGCCCCCGATGGCCGGGGAGGGCTCCTCTGGGTGCTCCTTGACAAGGGGAACCCATTTTGGGCACTGGGGAGGCGAGGGGAACAACGGAGAGGACGGGGGACAGAAGGGGGAGATTTGGGTGTTCGGAGGTGAGGGAGGTCGCCGGTGGCGAGATAGCCCAATCGGCCGCGGCTACACGGGAAGGAGGTCACGGGGCTCACATTGGCAGTGACGGCAGGAGTTGGGAGGCGGCGAGGTGAGCTGGCCACGAGAGAGGTGCGACGGCCGGGGAGGAGCTTCGGTGGCGGCGTTCCTCGGACGAGCACCTGTCCAAACAACGGCACCACGGTGATTGGGAGGGAGGAGATGCTCTCAGCGGGAGCAATTGAAGAATGGGGAAAGGGAGGGGAGAATGGTCGCCGGGCGACCGCCAGGGAGACGGCGTGGCGCCACGGGCGACGGGCTCGATCGGGCGCTCGGGAGGTGGTGGGAGCGGTGGGAGGTGAATGGGGGTGCTGGGGTGCTCGAAGCAAAGGAGAGGAGGGGGCCGGAAGGGGGTATTTATACCCGAGTGGAGGGACGGGTCCTTCGGGAGAAGGCAACGGGCGGGGCGCTGGGTCAACAGGAGGACGGGAGTCGTTGGCGTCTCCTCCGCAGCGGGGCGTGATCGGCGCTGCGCCGCGATAATGGCGACGGACGGAGAGGCAGTGAGCCGCGCAGTAACGGCGAGGCGTCGCCGCGGAGAAGGGAAGCGGGGCGCCGTGTGGGTCGGCCGCAGAGTGGGGCGACGCGTGGCGCGAGGTGCCGCAGCGGTCGGACGGCGCGGGCGGTCCAAACAAAGGCGCGGAGGAGGATCCGAGGCGACTGGGCGCGGAGGAAGCGGGAGAGCGCGGGCGCCGCCGAGGGAGGAGGAGGCGCCGCGCGAGAGGAGCTGGCTGCGAGAAAGCGGCAAGGAGCGGGCGCCGAGAGAAAAGAAGGCGCCCCCCAGAAAGGAAAGGAACGGGAAAACTTTCCCAAAAGGAAAGTTTCAAATTCACCTAAAGCAAGAAAATCACAAAATTTTGGATTTTGAAATTTTGGGGCTTTTCAACCTACCCCTTAAAAGAATCTCGACCCGAGATTAACTTGGTCCAGGAGTAAGTTGGGGAAATCCCACGCAAGTCCGATTCTGCTCCCAAGTGGACTCATCCATGTGGTGATTCTTCCACCGCACTCTACAAAATCGACGCTCTTGTTTCCGAGCTGCCTCTCGATGTTTCAAGTATTTGTAGTGGTTCTTCAAAGATATGTGCAATCATCTTGCAATTCAATATCCGATGCTGGCACTTCATCTGGTCGTCGTGAGACACTTTCAAGTCGAGATACATGGAACACATTGTGTATTCTCGATAAGTTGGGCGGTAGTCGCACTTGATAAGCTACCTCTCCAACTCTTCCGATTATCTCAAACGGTCCCACATACCTTGGTGCTAATTTGCCTTTGACTTGAAATCTCTTGACTATCTTGAATGGAGTGACTTTGATGTACACATAGTCTCCAACTTCGAAACTCAAATCCTTCCTTCGGTTATCTACATAGCTTTTCTGTCGGTCTTGTGCCATCTTCACCGCTCTCGACAATTCGATATGCGCTTCGCATCCCGAGCAACTGGGGCCAATAAGTTGTCGCTTCTCTGCTTCTCGCCCAGTTCCTGGGGTCCCGCATTTTTTGCCATAAAGTGCTTCAAATGGTGCCATTTTGATGCTAGCTTGGTAACTATTGTTATATGAGAACCGAGCAAACGGGAGGCAAGTATTCCATGTCGCACCATATACTATTGCACAAGCTCTCAACATATCTTCCAAAATCTGATTGGTTCTCTCTGTCTCATCCATCCGTCATGGTGATATGATGAGTCAAGTTCAGATCGGTGCCCATAGCTTCATGTAATTTCTCCCAAAACTTGGATGTAAACGTGCTCTCTATCTCGATACAATCTTCTTTGGAACTCCATGTTGTCACAATTTTGTCAAATATAACTCGCAAGTTTATCCTTCCCATATGTTTGCTTGATCGGGAGGAAATGAGCCACTTTAGTCAATCTATCAACAATGACCCAGATAGCATCATATCCTCACGAGTCTTGGGAAGTCCAAGAATGAAGTCCATGTCGATACTATCCCATTTTCATTCGGTATTGGCAAAGGTTGCAACAATCCCGATGGTTTTTGATAGTCTATCTTGATCCGCCGCGTACATCACATTTAGCTACATACTCGCCACTTCTTTCTTCATCCGTTCCACCAATATTGTTTCTTCAAGTCTTGGTACATCTTTGTGCCTCCCGGATGAATTGAAAATTGAGAGGAATGGGCTTCACTAAGATCAACTCCTCAACTCCTTCTTGCTCGCATGCAATAGCGACCACGAAGGTAAGGATTCCATGCTCGCCTATCGCATACTCTGATGAATTTCCTTCTGGAATATCCTTTTTCAATTTTTGAATCTCTTCATCTTCATCCTGGGCTGCTTTAATCTGATCTGTCAGTAGTGGTCGAATCTCTAATGCTGCTTCTTCACCTTGTTCTGTGATCACCAAGTTCACCGTAGTATATCTCTCGCAACTCGTGGTACTCCGATTGACTGACTTTGCTTGGACGAGCTTTACGGCTAAGGGCATCAGCAACCACATTTGCCTTGCCCGGGTGATATTGGAGCTCAATGTCATAATCTTTTATCAACTCTAACCATCTTCGCTATCTCATATATCAATTCCGCCGTAAACAGTGTACTTCAAACTCTTGTGATCCGAGAATACCACAACGATTTTCTAGCAGTAGTGCCGCCAGATTTTGAGGGCATGCACCACACCGCTAGCTCCAAATCGTGTGTGGGGTAGTTCTCCTCATGCGGCTTCAATTGTCTTGACGATAGGCAACAACTTTTCCATCTTGCATCAGACACAACCTAAGTCTTGCTTTGAAGCATCACAATAAATTTGAAACTCTTTTTCGAATTGGGAGAATCAGAATTGGCGCGTTGTCAATTTGGTCTTCAGAGATCTCAAAACTTTCTCACATGCATCCGCCCACGTGAATGGCTTGTCCTTCTTCAATAGCCGAGTGAGTGGTCGAAATTTTTGAGAAGCCTTCTATGAATCGGCGATAATAGCCCGCCAATCCAAGGAAACTCCTTACTTACCATGGTCTTGGGTTGTTTCATTCCATAATCGCTGAAATCTTTTCGGATCGACCTTCACCCATCTTCGATATAATGTGACCCAAGAAAGCAACTTTTTCAGCCGAAACTACACTTGTCAAACTTTGCATATAGTTGATGTTCTCTCGCCTTGACAGCATTCATGTGCAAATGTTGTTTGTGCTCTTCCTCACTCTTGGAGTAAATCAGATATCATCAATGAAGACAATCACAAACCGATCCAATTGGTCCATATGCACCGATTCATAAGATTCATGAAATAAGTCGCGCATTGGTTAGACCAAGGGAACGATCGTGAACTCGAATAATCCATATCCGTAATGAAGGTCGTCTTTCTCGATCTTGCTCTCTGACCTTGAGTCGATGATAACCCGAGCGCAAGTCGATCTTGGAGAATACTTTGGCACCCTTGAGTTGATCAAACAGTCATCAATCCTTGAAGGATACTTGTTCTTGATTGTGACAAGATTCAAGCCTCTGTAATCAACACACATCCTTAATTCTCCATTCTTCTTTTCATAAACAGATCGGGTGACCAAGGTGAAACACTTGGTCGAATGAATTCTTTTTCTAAGAGTTCATCTAATCGCTTCAGCTTCTTTCATCACACCTGGCTAACATCCTGCATCGTGCTTGGCAATCGGCTTGGTACTGTGCACCAATTCTATAGCAAGTTCTACTTGTCTTTCAGAGGTCCGCTCGGCAATTCTTCCGGGAATACATCAGGTACTCTTGCACCACGGCACTTGATTAGGTGTGGTCGCTATCATGTTGATCATACATTTCTTGGCATCTTTCAAGATTTTCGATCCGTCTCTACTACCACTCTTTGTCCTTCAAGATTGACTAGGGATACTGTTTTGGCCTCACGCCTACCTTGCCTTTGTTCTTTGCTAACCAATTCATGCCTGAATGGCATCTAACCCCGACATATCTAGTCGCAGTAAAATCGCTTTAAAGTCTACCCTTGATTTTTATGCTAAGTCCCGCACACCCTCTCGTGGGACTCCATCCTAACCCTGTGGTTTCAACCACATAAGGTCTTGGCAATGTAACATATGTAATCGATTTCTTGAAGCAAAACTCTTCGAAATAAATGAATGCGTTGCACCAGATCAAACAAAACCAATGTATGGAGTTGATTGGAAACATACCAAGAATGATATCGCTTAGCTCCAATGCTGCCTTCACGACACATGGTTCACCCGCATAGAAGGTGGATCCGTGCGCCTCTACCTCTGCCTCAGATGTGAAGTTGGTCGTGCTCGCCTGGAGATTGGGGTCCCGCCGCCTTGATTCGCAGATAGCCTCCTTGGGAGTGCTAGGGCTTGACTGTGTCTTGTTTTCTTGCCGCCGCTTATTCGACTTGCGCCTTGCAAAGATTCGATGGCAAGTTCTTTCGGGACATTGATCTCAGAGTGCCCAATTTCTCCGCAATGGAAGCATGCATTTGATCTCCGTGGGCAGCTACTAGCTAGGTGATTCCCACCACAAGTGGGACACTTAAGAGCCAATGGTAGAGGAAGCATACGCTGGTCCGGTCGGATTGGTTCTTCGGCATCATCACATACCGCCGTGAGGATGGTGATCGATATGAGGAAGATCCCGATGTCTTGGCTCGCAGCATGGTGTGAAGATGATCGTGATTTATGTGCTGCCTTGCGCCTCGTAGTCTTCCATCTCACCTCTAGCCTCTTCGAAATGATCGTGCTATCTACCATATCATTCAAGTCTTTGAACTTCAAAGCTGAAATATGAAACCTCAAGGATCGCCAGAATCTCGCACGAAACTTGCTCATCTTCTTGCCTTCATTGTCAACATCCCTGGGGCGAACTGAGAGGTGGTTAAACGTGCAAATACTCCATTACAAGATTTACCACCTTGTTTAAGCACCAAAATTTCGGCGCTTGCTTCCATAATGCCATCAGGATGTGCGCTTTACGGAAGGCCTTGGAAAATCTTCCCAACTAATCTCTCTGCTTTGGAGTGTGCGCCGATAGTTGATCCACTGTCGCTGCACTCAGAATCGTGGGATGCATATAGCACTTTCTCTTTATCGTCACACCGCATGCCTCAAGTTTTCTCCACATCTACCACCAATCTTCAAGCAACCATAGGATCGGCGGTTGTGGACAAAGTGGGTGGACGTGTTTTAGAAAGTCATTCCATCGGGTGGAAATTGGAGCACCATCCCGAGGAACATTGCTCTCCACCCCGCACTCCCGAGATCCGCGCGATCTGTTCAATCAATCGGCTCGCTGATCCAACACTCGTAATATATTCTCGCTCCCTTGATATCGATTCGTTCTAACATTGCAATAACATTGGCAAGTGTGTTCGGTCGGTGGCGTGCACTCGCCGCCGGTTCGACCCATCTGCTCACGGATCCATCTCGTTGATTGGGAACTTGAGGTTAGCTTTGCGCGGCTTTGGCAACCAAGAATAGATAAGTAAGACATCGAATTACAAGGTAAGTATAGGGCAAATAAGGCAAGAACAAGAGCGTAAAGGGGGAGAAAGCTTTGAATACGTGGGGATTACTGATAATTACAAACAAAATACAAGGACAACGAACATACATTTACAATATGCAAGTGGTACACGTACTCACTTAGGGTCCATGAATACACCGCTTTACATTACAAAAGCACTATTACAACTCCGGTCGCCTAGACTAGCGAACAACGGCGACTCCTCCACCGCGAGAAACGAAATTTTGAAGCTAGACAAGTAAGACAAGAAACATTTTGCCAAAGTAAAACTTAAGGTATAAACTAAGATAGATAAGGTAGCAGAAGAGAGGAAAAGACAGCAATAATACTTATATTTTTCGTAAACCCTTTTATGGCTTAAATTAAGTTTTATGATATAATCGCTTTTCCTAGACCGCCTTAGGTCTCAACCTATAACCAAAGAGCCTCGCCTCGATACCACTTTTGTAACGCCTGCTTCGTATGCAGACGATGACACGTGATTCCATAACTATTCACGCATGAACAAGCATGGAGTGTCGCGCAAGAGTATACCATTGCATGCTTACAACAAAAGTCCAGATATATTTGACATAAGGATTAACATCCGCTTTTACAGCGGGCGTGCAAGCCCAAAGTATAATTACATTACAAAGACTTCCGCAGACCGCTTTGAGCGCATGAGACCTACACCTAAGGGTCCTCGTCAAGAAAAGATCTTCCGGGGCTTCTTCAACTGGGAGGCCCTCACCTTCTGCCTTGATCCTCTAAAGAGTGGATTAAGCAAGCCATGAGCCAAACAACCGGCTCAGCAAGTCCCAAAGGGACTCTATCTTACTACATGCACGGAATATCAAAGGAAGGGAGTATACTTGGTTTATTACATTTGGTGGATGCAGTTTTATTTGCAAACATTTTATAAAACGGACCCCAAAACTTACTTCTTAAGATCTCAGGGGTTTTTCATGAAGAGTTCATTAACCAACTAATCCAGTTAAAGCATGTACAAAACTACTTAAGCTTCGCGGCTGGAATCACCCAAGTGACACAGCTCCAATAACCGGGAGCACGGCGGATTCGAATACCATTTATTTGACTTTGCGAGTTTGCTCACTTTACCCACACGATCCTTAACTCCCGCTAAAGAGTTAAGAAAGCCGTGTCGCTTTGATCGCTCAACTCTTTATATAGGCTCTACCCGTAGAATTCACTGTCCGACTCACACACACACACGCGCCGCGCACACACACAAGAGAAGACAGTGTCCGCTTTCGAGTGAATCCTACCGCTGTTAGGCACCGTAGCCCGCCCCTATCTAACCTCACCGCTAATCCTCCTCCTCCTCCACACCTGTAGAGTTTCAATCGAGTTGGGCAGCTATTAGACCAGTGTTGACAAGTCAACCCGTGGTTGAGCGACATCGTGACATTTGCTCAGCGTAAGGGTTTCAGTCCCTATATTTTCACATGGTCCGCAACCTCGCCAGCCCGCGACTCCAACCTAGGGTAAGCGGGGCGAAACCGCCTCACAGGCGCACCACAACCCGCCTCACCCTAACCTCAAACCTAGGGTAAGAGGGCGAAACCGCCTCGCGCGCACCACAACCCCTTACCCTACCTCGTGCACGCATGCACTCTCCGCCTAGGGCACGGTGTCCCATACCACCCTACCTCCTAGACTCGGGTTTGCAAAACCTATTGGCCCGCAGCCACAACCTTATTAGTGTAAGACTTTGCATGGTAATAGCAACCTACAATTATCTAGATTAACAGATAATTATGCTAGGTTAACAAAGGTATGGCTACAAGTTTAACATGTCATTTGTCATGGTAGGTTTAACTACATAACATGTCATTCTAAACGTTTTATTTTATTTTCGAACTAACATTTCAGAACTAGCTCAATGCAAATAACATATTAACATAATTAAACATCATGGGATACAACATGATCAAAGGATTTGAGACTTGCCGTCAATCCGGATGATCTCAATGAGCCGAACGAGAAGCACCGGTCCCGAGTCCGCTTCCCGGCTTCCGGATCTCCGACACTAGCGCAAACAATTAAAATAGTAAATCCGCTTGCAACTAAACAAGCGAGGAAAAATAATCTAATTAAAAGGAATAAAATGCATAAATCTCCAAATGAGGAATTTTAGGAATGTATTTGGGATGAATCTATGGAAATGGAGGTCACCAATGGGTCCGAATATTATTTGGAGCAAAGTGGTGAAATTTGAGAATTTTTGGAATTGTTTTGTGATTTTCTAGGATTTATTTGGATTTTCTAGCATTTTGGAAATTGATAAATCCTCTGAAATTTGATGAACAAGACGCCCGCCGCTTGCTACAAGGCGTTCAAGATCGGTGGTCCGAAGGCGCCGAGGCCGCATGCCTAACGCTGGCTGGCGACGCGCTCAGAGACGCACGCGGCGCCGCATGACGGAGCAAAGCCGGACGCGCACGCCACATGGCCACGCGCTCAAATGAGCGACGCGTGGCTCGTGGACAGCGGCATGGGACGGGCGGGCGCACGGAGGAGATCCAATGGAGGGAGGTGGTGTTTATGAGGATCGAACGCGCGAGAAACGAGACGGGCGAACGGCAGAGATCGAGCGGCCTTCGTTAAATGGCGCGGCGGATCGACGGAGGGAGGAGGCCACGCCGGTCGCCGCTCACCTCCACCGGGCGGGCGACAGAAAAAGGGGGTGGCGGAGCTACGACGCCCGCCATCGCGATGGCCCCGATGGTCGGGAGGGCCTCGGGTGCTCTTGACAAGGGGAACCCATTTTGGGCACCGGGAGGCGAGGGGAACAACGGAGAGGACGGGGACAGAAGGGGGAGATTTGGGTGTTCGAGGTGAGGGAGGTCGCCGGTGGCTAGATAGCCCAATCGGCCGCGCTACGGGAAGGAGGTCACGGGCTCACATTGGCAGTGTGATCGGCAGGAGTTGGGAGGCGGCGAGGTGAGCCGCCACGAGAGAGGTGCGACGGCCGTGGGAGGAGCCGGTGGCGGCGTTCTTCTGACGAGCACCGTCAAACAACGGCACCACGGTGATTAGAGGAGGAGGAGATGCTCTCACGGAGCAATTGAAGAATGGGGAAAGGGAGGGGGAGAATGGCTTCCGGGGGCGACCGGCGCAGGGGAGACCAGCGGTGGCGCTACGGCCGACGGGGCTCCGATCGGGCGCTCTGGGAGGTGGCTGGGAGCGGTGGGAGGTGAATGGGTGCTGGGGTGCTCGAAGCAAAGGAGAGGAGGGGGCCGGAAGGGGTATTTATACCCGAGTGGAGGGACGGGGTCCTTCGGGGAGAAGGCAACGGCGGGGCGCTGGGTCAACAGAGGACGGGAGCTGTTAGCGCTCTCCGCGCAGCCGGGCGTGATCGCGCTGCGCCGCGATAATGGCGACGGACGGAGAGGGGTGAGTGAGCGCAGAACGAAGCGAGGCGTTCGCGCGGGAGAAGGGAAGGCGGGGGCTGCCAGTGGGCGGCCGCAGAGTGGGCGACGCGTGGCGCGGAGGTGCTGCGCAGCGCGCCGACGGCGCGCGCGGGCGGTCCAAACAGCGGCGCGAGGGAGGATCCGAGGGGCGCACTGGGCGCGAGGAAGCGGGGAGGCGCGGCGCCGCCGAGGAGGAGGAGGCGTCCCGCGCGAGGAGCTGGGCGGCGAAAGCGGCAAGGAGCGCGGGCGCCGAGAGAAAAGAAGGCGCCGGCCCGTAAAGGAAAGCGGAACGGGAAAACTTTTCCAAAAAGGAAAGTTTCCAAATTCACCCAAAAGCAGCAAAATCACAAAATTTTGGATTTTGAAATTTTGGGGCTTTTCAACCTACTCCTTAAAAGAATCTCACCCGAGATTAACTTGTCCAGGAGTAAGTTGGGAAATCCCGCCGCAAGTCCGATTCTCGCTCCCAAGTGGACTCATCATTGTCAGGTGATTCTTCCAACGCACTCTACAAAATGACGCTCTTGTTTTCGAGCCTCTCTGATGTTTCAAGTATTTGTAGTGGTTCTTCAGCATATGTGCAATCATCTTGCAATTCAATATCTGACAGTGGCACTTCATCTGTTGGCTGTCGTAGACACTTTCGAAGCTGAGATACATGGAACACATTGTGTATTCTGGATAAGTTGGGCGGTAGCTGCACTTGATAAGCTACCTCTCCAACTCTTCCGATTATCTGAAACGGTCCCACATACCTTGGTGCTAATTTGCCTTTGACTTGAAATCTCTTGACTATCTTGAATGGAGTGACTTTGATGTACACATAGTCTCCAACTTCGAAACTCAAATCCTTCCTTCGGTTATCTACATAGCTTTTCTGTCGGTCTTGTGCCATCTTCACCGTCTCGACACCTACGATATGCGCCGCATCCCGAGCAACTGGGGCCAATAAGTTGTCGCTTCCCTGCTTCGTCCATTCGGTGGGGTCCGTGCATTTTCGCCATAAAGTGCTTCAAATGGTGCCATTTTGATGCTAGCTTGGTAACTATTGTTATATGAGAACCGAGCAAACGGGAGGCGTGTATTCCATGCCGCACCATATACTATTGCACAAGCTCTCAACATATCTTCCAAAATCTGATTGGTTCTCTCGTCATTCATCTGTCATGGGTGATATGATGAGTCAAGTTCAGATCGGTGCCCATAGCTTCATGTAATTTCTCCCAAAACTTGGATGTAAACCGTCCTCTATCTGATACAATCTTCTTTGGAACTCCATGCAAGGTCACAATTCTTGTCAAATATAATCAGCAAGCTTATCCTTCCCATATGTTTGCTTGATCGGAGGAAATGAGCCACTTTAGTCAATCTATCAACAATGACCAGATAGCATCATATCCTCACGAGTCTTGGGAAGTCCAAGAATGAAGTCCATGTCGATACTATCCCATTTTCATTCGGTATTGGCAAAGGTTGCAACAATCCCGATGGTTTTTGTCGGCCCGGATTTCCAAACCCGACCCTCTGTGGTATTACCGCACTAGTCCCGCATCAAAGCTAGTGTACACGCTAAGCAAAGTAATGGAAAACATCACCATCAACGATTTATTACAATAAATAAGAGTACGGACCGTAAAGGTCTCCTTATTACATCCGGAGGTTTCAACCTCGCACATGAGAATTAAGCGAAGCAAAATAAACTTGACGACGACCCATCAATACGCCATGCAATGGACTGGGAAACGCGACCTATTCCTCCGAAGAAACCATCACGACCACAAGCGATGCAAAGAGTCGTAGTCCCTCTTGAGCTTCAACTTCCTCTCGAGATTTATTTTTGAGTGTAGCATGAGTACATAAAGTACTCGCAAGTCTTGGGAAAATGCATAGATGCAAGGCTTGACAAAGGAAGGCTATATGGCTCTTTTGCACAAAGCAATATTTTACTTTCAATTACTACTAATTATTTTCAAGGCATCAATTTGGCAAAGTAATTGTTTTAACAGAACTATCATTAATTCTCTAGTGAGGGTTCCATCTACCAACACTAGTTAATTCATCTATCCACCAAGTTCAATACTTGGTTCCATCCACCCTCTCGGCTCCATCCGCAGATTCCCTTCCAAGAGTTCCTTCCACTCGGAATACAAAACTTTCATTTTAAAACCAAAACCAGAAATCTACCATGTGAATGCATTCCTTGCTTCGCCTTGACCGTGGGCACGGCTTATTCGAATAGTTTACACTCGCAGAGGTTGTACAACTTTACCCACAAGAGATAAATTATCCTAAAAGTCAACACGCTTCCTTTGGCATGAGACCAAGATAAAATATCACAAAGCCTTTACCTTACTCTAATCTAGCTAGATACCACCCACGAGGTTTCACCGCAGTGTAGGCTAACCGCCCAACCAAGGGCCCTCTTGCGCCATATGAGTACAAGAAACTGTCCTCATCGTGAATAACCACCCATCCCCGGCACCCACTTTCCATCGGGTGGCACCTAAACTAGACTATCATAAGTTAGTCACCAGGTCGCACTCCATATAGACTTGTGGTTGTACTACACGCTCACCGACAAACACAAGCTGCTAGTCCTAATTGACTAGGTGGAACATACACTTAACAAGATCTCGCGAATCGCACTCAAGCCAAACCAACCATCCACCCTAATCTAAACCAACTTTCACATTTTATTTTATTTTAAAAGATCAGTGGCAACCCAATTACCACTACATTTATAAACACAAAGGTTTCATAAACCATAATTTCCCATTTTCAAGAATTTCCAATGTATTAGATAGCATGACTAAGCATTATACTACTGCACTACTATTCACAAGTGGTTAT
Source organism: Dendrocalamus sinicus (assembly GCA_036346575.1). Lineage (NCBI taxonomy): Eukaryota > Viridiplantae > Streptophyta > Magnoliopsida > Poales > Poaceae > Dendrocalamus > Dendrocalamus sinicus. The sequence goes on from CM070657.1 coordinate 9,076,197, forward strand.
AATAATCTCATTAATGAGACAAAGGAAACTTCTAGGGTTACAATGGTACATGGCATTCAATCTCAAGGAGGGTATAACAAAGTTGGATTAGCTAACACCTTAAGATTTGAACTAAGGTTTAATGTAAATAGCAATGCACATAATTTAAATTATTTAAAAACATTTCAAAATCATGGGTTCAAGATGATCAAAGGAGACTTGCCTTCTTGTGGTTTTCTGGTCTTCTGTCAGAAGAGGGATCACGACAACGCTGGAATCTACGCGATAAAAGACGAAGCAAACAAAGCAAATAAATACACACGAAATTCAAATAAAATCCAAAATTTCAACAGAGGCCATATTTGGATAGATCATGATTTTAGCTGAATTTAGAAATTTGAATGGCCGAATTTGGAGTTGAAATGAGAAAGTTATGATTGTTTGAAGTTTTCAATTTGAATAAATCCAGAAATTAAGAAATTTCTGACAGGGGGCCCATCGGGAATATTCAATTTTAATCTTTATTTTAATTCGAGAGCCCGATGTGGGACCCATCAACAAGAGACCCTCTCGGTCATCGACATGGGACCCTCCGCTGCTGACTCATCTCGCTTTGGTCATCGGCTGTGGGACCCATCTGGACTCGGACCCACTTGTCGATGTCGACGCAGACGAGCGGGACCTGTGACGACAGCGGGCCGCATGACGGCGGTCGCCGACGCGAAGGACCCACTTGTCGGGCCGCGAATTAACCGAAAACTCAACTCCAGCCACACGGAGCCGAGGGCCCAACGCGCAGACGGGGAGTTGAGAGCGCGCTCGTTAACCGGGGAGGGGGAGGCTTGCCTACCCGAGAGGGCAGCAAATCCTTTGAGGATACCTTCGGTGGCCGGCAGCGATGGTCGGAGGCGACGGCGCCGGGCGGCAGGGAGGGCCGGGGTGCTCTGGCAGGCGAGATTGCACCGCGCGTAAGGGCTTTACCGAGGGGTTGGCGAGGTCCGTGGATGAACTGAGACGGCCGGCGGGCGAGGGAGCAGCGAGATACCTCTTCGGTGCTCCGGCATGACGCACCCGGCGACGGAAGAGGTGGCCGAGGTGTCGGGGAGGACCCGACGGACGCGAGGAAGTTTTGGCGGGCGACAGGAGTTTCATGGGCTACACCGAGGCGACGCGCGATTGCTCGCCGAGTTTTTTACTCGCGCGCAAGACGGAAATCGCGCGGGCGCGCTGGCTCGTCAGAGATGGGCTGAGGGTGCCGAGAGGTGGTGCGGGAGAGGCGAAGGCCGAGGGGCTATTTATAGAGCTTGGGGAGAGGTGAGGCGGGGAATTCCTCGCCAAGTCGACGGCCGTAGGTTGATTCAAATTTGGGATAAGCTGCCGAGGCAACGCGAGTCTCGGTTTTTAGGGGATAAGAGCGCTTATCTTCCCGGGAGTTCGAACCAAGGCCCACCAAGAAAGAGGCCGAGTGCAGTAGGATTTGATCGCCGCGATTCTTCGGGAGAGAGAAAGGGGAAAGAGTCCGGCGCTCGCGCATGAGACGACTTTAATCGACTCACGGCCCGCAGCCACGAGCGGGCGTGCAAAGTGATGGCGCCACGGCTTGGAGAGAAGATCGGACGCGGGATGGCGGCGGGAGGGAGAGCGCAGGATTGAGGCCGGGCGCAAGACGCCGCTCATCCGGAGCCACCACGCCGCCCGCGAGGAGGAGGAAGGCGGGTCGCCGACGGCCCCGCCCATCGCAGAGGGAGAGAGGAGGAGCGCCCGGATCAGGCCGAGCCGCGACGTGGCGATCCTGGTCCGCCCACGCCGCTTCGGAGGAAAAGGGAGGGTTTTTATTTTCCGAATTTGATTTTGATTTTCATAAAAGGCTAGGAAATTATTTAGGCCTCAGAAAAATATGAGAATACCTCCAAAAATTCCAGAAAAATTCACAGAAGCTCCTGGACACATTTTGGACTAAATAAAATTATTTCCAACTACTGTTGGCATTTAATTTTATATTTTTAATTTACTTTTTAACTTTTAAAAATAGGTTTTAAATTCCAGAAATTCCAGAAAATCCAATAAGAGCCATATAAACTTCAATTACTTTAAAATAATTAATTTGAATTTAAATTTTTCAAGAAAGCAAATTTTTGGGATGTGACAAACCTACCCCCCTTAGGAAGAATCTCGACCCCGAGATTCGGATGGACTGGAAAAGAGGTCGGGAAACTCTTCTTTAGATCCTCTTCACGCTCCCAAGTCGCCCGATTCGAATGGTTGCTCCAATCGCACTTTACGTAACTTGATGACCTTGTTTCGCTGTGACGACGCTCGATTCCTCCAAAATTTTAACTGATATTCGATAGGTGAGGTCCTCCTTCACATTTATTTCATCTAGAGGCATTCATCTTCTCGCACTCTGAGACACTTCTCTCACCGGGATACATGGAAGACGCTATGCACCTTTGATACCGAGGCGAAGGCTCCAATCGGTAAGCAACTTCTCCTTTTGCTACAACAGTGAAGGGTCCAATGAATCTAGGAGCAAGCTTTCCACTCGACTCCAAAACGCCTCATCCTTTGAGAGGTGACACCTTAAGGTAGACATGATCCTCGTACAAATTCTAATGCCCTTCGACGATTGTCCGTGATAGCTCTTCTCGCCTGCTTGTGTCTGCTTTCAACCTATCCCAATTAAGCTAACTTGTTCTTCGGCTTGCTTCAACACATCCGGTCCGAATACTTGTCCTTCTCCTGTTCCTTCCAATACAATGGAGTCTCAGCACTTTCTACCGCATAAGGCTTCAACGTGACATTTGTAAACCGATTGATAATCAAGTATTGTAAGAGAACTCGCGTAAGGTAAACTCGGTCCCAACTATCCTTGTTTGATAGGACACAAGCTCTCAACATGTCTTCCAATCTGATTTACTTTTTCTGCTTGCCCATCCGTCTGGGATGATAAGTCAGATCGAAATTCAAATTGGTGCCTAAGTTCATGTAGCTTCGCCAAAACCTCAAGTGAATTGGGTTCCTCGATCCGACACAATCTTCTTTGGGACTCCATGTGAACTCACAATCTTGACATATACAATTCGCGAGTTTATATCTCCAGGTGGTCTTCACTGAATGAAATGGGCAACTTTTGTCGCGATCCACAATAACCCAAATAGAATCATGTCCAGATTTGGTTCTCAGAACCCGTTATAAAATCCATACCAATTTCTTCCCATTTCCACTCGTGGATCCGCAATGGTTGCAAAAGTCCAAGTAGGTTCCTCTCGTGTTCACTTTAATCCTGCTTGGCACACATCACACAAAGCTACATATACTGCAATCTCC